>JGVQ01000084.1:0-600000 GCA_001007845.1 Nigrograna mackinnonii | reverse complement strand
GGTGTTGTAGAGGTGTTTGGGTAGAAGTAAGGTGGAGGGAAGGTGGAGGGAAGGAAGAAGAGAGCGAGAACTTGATTGTTTACTTCACCCTTATGAAGGGAAAAGCTTGGCATTGGGCACTGGATGAGCTTAAATGACTCCCAGACATTCAATACGTCTCTGCACTCTCACTTCGGAGCCAAGTTCCGACCATGGCATTGGATTCGCTGAGACCTTGAGTCTTGACCTCCGTCAATGTAGCGTTTATAATTGCATATGAAGCATGGGTCCTAAGCTATAATCCATCTATAATTCCTAGCAGCAGTAGACTTCCGTTCGTATATTGTTCGTGGCTGTACAATCGAAGTGAATGTTATGGCGATATCAGCGAATCCCAGTCACGTAAGGTTCAACTTGGCAGGTTAGCTTCTCTCGCCAATACTATAGGGAGTCAGATTTACTTTTGGACTGACGAAAGAGCGCAGTAGTCATAGGAGTCTGTAGTTGTTGGTCTTGAGTTGCGTTGATCAGGGAGGGACCGGTGAACTTGGATAGTCTTTCCGTAGCGCACACAGGTCTCAGATATTCTCATATAGCTGGGAAAGAATTGCAATGTCTTCATAATGCTTTTAATTATATACGGATGAAGGTGAAACCTCTACACTTGAGAAGATATGTATAGCTTTATGCCATGTTCCGAGTCATGACTTCAGATCGCACACTTTGAGCCTTCACACCCTCACTTCTTAGAATCCTTCTTCGCCTTATCAGCCAACTCCGATGCCTCATCCCCCTTCTTCTTCAGAACCTGCGAGATCTCATTGACAGCATCCTTCATGATACGTTCAGCCTCCTCCCCATGTTTCTGGGCCACTTCCTGAATCTGGTTCAACTTGGGGATAATCTGATCGCCGCCAGGGAACTTGTCGAGATACTTGTCCAATCCACCAAAGCCACTCTGCTTCGCTTTATCCGCAGCATTTCGAACGTACTTCTCCAGATCTCCGGTATCGCCTTTTTCGACAGCTTCTTTGATCCGTTGGTACAATTCCTGCACATTGGCTTGTTTCAGGGCGTCCGCATTATCCTCGACAATCTCCTTGACCTTTGGGTTCTTATCCAGGTACGGCTTCGCCTGCTCCATACCCTTGTTCCATGCCTCATCGCCAAGCTTCTTAACTTTCTCTACCTTTTCTTGCACAATCTTCTGAATCTTCTCCACATTCTCAGCACTCACTCCAGTCTTGATAACCTCACTAATCTGCCTCCACGTCCGATCAACCTCCTGCTTCGCTTCAGGTCCATAATTCTGTCCCATCTCCTTGAGCTTATCCAGATTTCCTCCAACTTTCTCCTTCAATTGGGGGTGGTTGTCCATTATCTGCTGTCCCGCATCGCCAGCTAGGTCACCGATCCTGCCGAGATGCTTGACAATGACATTCCAAGCTTTTTGCGCGGTGAGCAAGCTAAGCTGTCCATTGTTTGCGATATCCCGTAATTCATCGTATGCCTCGCGAACGATATTGTCTACTTCGTCACCATGTTTTTCGCGGATTGCATCGAGGTCGTCGAAGGCCGTGTCGACGTACCCTCGGGCACCGGGGATAAATGTGGCATAGCTCGTTGCTGCATTTCGAAGCCATTTTAGTGCTTCATTGGGCTCGGGTGTGGTTTCTTTGAGCTTCTGACTCGCGCTGGATACGTAGTCTTTGGTTGTCTTTGTGGCTGTGAGGAACTCGCGGGCGCCTGACTGGCGGTACCAGAGGTAACCGATGGTGAATGTGGTGAGCGAGCCGGTCAAGGCTCCGATGAGTGCTGGCGAAGACGAGGAGCCGGAGCTGCTGGAAGAAGCATTGGAAGAGGTTGATTGGAAACGTGGTGTTTGCACGCGGAAACGAGGATTCGTTGAGTGTCGGACGGGGCCTTGGAAAGACCGAGTTGCCCGGGTCGCATTTGAAGCAATTCGTCTTGACAGCATCTTGGGCAAAGATCGAAGATAGGTAGATGAATCTTGGTGCAATTGAATGGAATCGAATTGAATTGAATAGGCAATGAAAGATTCAGTTGGCGGCGGAGGATGGTTTTTGTAGAAGCTTCAATGGCATAGCTCCGGGACAAACAAACTCAGCCATTGAAAGCATTGTCGCGACACAATTCGCGCTGTTGTGACGTCGGCATTACGAACGTCTACCGCACGGATGATGGAGGCGGGCACTAGACTGAGTTGGGTGAATTGTATGCAAGGAACAGTGTAGCGGGTTCTTCTATTGGCCGTGCCGCTGGATCTAGGAAACCTTACTCCCGCGCTTGAAACACCCGGATCTTCGAATCTTCATCATCATAGGTGATGCATCTGTCCTGGGTAGCTTGCAAAGGGCTCTCCAGGGTGAATTAATGGCAGCTTGAGAGATCAGAGTTGACTAGAGTAGTCACCAACTTCGGGCAACAGAACATCGTCAATCACAACATTTTGGTCGGGTTCCGACTCCAATGTGGTAGTCCATACTACTCTCCTCCAACTCTACTGGCTTGGACTTAATGTCCTCTCCACTGGACTACTTGTTCGTCCCTGTCCAACGCCACTCGCCAACAATTCCAGCCTACTGGCTTGGACACGATGCTTCTTCATTACCTCAACCCATTCTTCCTCAACTTCCTTCTCCTCCGTTTCCTCGTTTTCATCTTCATCCAACTCTGAACGCAAATCCTCTTCAAGGATTGCAATCATTAGACTAAAATCTCCCCCCAAACGACCCAGAGAACCGGCACAGTAAAGGACCTGGGTAAGGAGAGAGTCTCGAGATGATCGGTCCTGTACGTTCGGAAGGTACGTCCGCAACGTTTCAAATAACATCTCAACTAGATGGAGAGGGAAAGTGGCGAGAGCGGAAGGTATGGGCTGCAGAGGGTTCTTTTGTGCGCCACCTACTGGTTGTACTGCAGGTGCTGGTGTATCTTCGGGTGCTGGGGCTGGAAGCGCAGATGGAAAGATAGACTTGTACATGGAAATGATGGCAAAGCTCTGCTCACGAAATATCTCGATATAACGTTTGAGATATCGTTCTGTTTGCTGGCCCCAGCTTGATGCGTTCCCTCCATCCCTTTGCCTCGCCTCTGTTTCTTGGTCCGCAAGCTCTCGTAATGGATCCAATGCCGTGAGCATGGACTCCAGACATCCCAACCGGCATACCAGAAACAGAGCACCAAGGCTTCCTTCTCCGCTGCCCATGCTCGCAGACTTTTGACTCCATGACTCGTCCAATTCAGGTGCTACACGTCGAAGCCAACCAATGGTGCGCATAGCCCCCGCAAGCTTTATGCCTTGAGACTGGAGAGATGCGATGAGATTGGTCGTCATGGTCTTCATCTCTTGTTCCGCTTGAGACGAAAGGGAGGATATGAGGTCCGAATTTGGATAGAGAGTGGAGAGTCGCTTGATGTGTGCATGGAGGTCCAGGGCAGATGCATAATTTGCGCTTGATCCGGAAGTCGTTGAAGATGCGGCCTGTGATGGTGCGGTTGAGGAGGAGATCGCGGAGGAAAGAAGAGTTGGGAGATCGAGAATGTCCGACACTCGGTCACTATTCCTTGCCAACAGCATTGCCTTTCTCCGTCGATCTAATATGGGGTTTTCGGTGCTCTTGCTATATTTATCTGCAAATCGTTGGGCTGCACTCTCCAACTTGGGGATCTCCGTATGAACCGTGGCCGCATCGTTGCCGATAATTGGGAGAGTCTCGCGTAGGTGGGAGAGGTGGTCATTGGAGGAAATTATCGGCTTGTGGGAGCGTTTGGAAAGGGCTTGGAGTGCTCGTAATATTGATTGGGAGCTCTGTGAGAGTGACTGCTGTTCGGAGGAGGATAGTGCTGCGAGGGGTAGTGTGGTTAGGCGGGACAGGTATGCGGTGGTGAGGGCGTCGCCCGCGGAGGGGCGCTGGGCGAGGCGTGCGTTGGTAGTAGCATTCGCGTCTTGGGCGTCGAAATATGGAATGAGTAATTCATACAAAGGATCCGCCATTGGAAACGGTCGCAGGTCGGTGAAGTAGTGAGCCGTGAAAGTGAGTTTTTGTTTCCTTTGGTGAACAAGTTGGAAGAAACACGGCAGCGGCGATCATTCACATGCGCCAAGACCTTCCTCATTTTGTCTTGGCCTGGCCGGCCCTGCTCTGCCCTGCTCTGCCCTGCATACGGCTCCGGCTCCGGTATAATTTCTCCCAACGACGGCGACGATAGCCACGACAACAACACCAGCCGACATCTCCTGCTCCAGTTGCAGTCCTCTGCATCTTCCTTTGCTACCTATAGCCAAAGCTGGGCCTCAACAGTCTTTGCAGACCATTTTCTCCGTTACGAAACGCTTCTGCTTTATCCTCACCAAAGTCCCCCCCGCAGAAAGTGACGCACAGGCACCACCGGCGGGAACAAGTGCTCCTACACCACGACCAGATTCGTCAGCGGACGCCGCGACGACGACCACAGCGACCGGGATGGCACACGGCAGTATCCGCTTCTGCGTCGAGGATACCGTCGGTCTCAAGGCAGACAAGTACATGGTCGGCGTCGTCGACAGGTCCTTTAACGATATCGATTCTCACGAGCCCCGCCCCCAGCGCGATTACGGCGAGGATATTGAGCGCCATGCCGACATATCCAAGGAACAGTTCCAAAAGTTCATGAGAAGTGGCATACCCCCGCGAGGAACAGTTTTGGTCTCATGGCAGACGCAATTCAAAACAGAGCTTCTGCCAGAGACGAGGCTAGACCTGCTTGACCGATCATTATACGTCGGCGATACCGTGAAAAGGGATTCAAAAGATCCCATGAGCGGCACCGTGATTTCGATGAAAGCAGCATGCACTCTCTTCCCAACAACCCTTTTCAACGGTGGCCATATTACGCAAGCCATAACTGACGAGTTTTCGGTACGCGGTATACCAGCGAGCGAACTGACGAATGTGCACGAATACAGCGAAGGCGCGTTGGTCATATTCGACGACTGGGTTGGCAGGATTGATCGCGTCAACGATGAGGTTACAGTCAAGCTGTCCAACAATTCCGTCGTAGTTGTGGAGAATCCAGAGGACTTGGAGAGTGACGATCCCACCATTGAGCGATTTAGTGCTGGCGATACTGTCAAGACCAAAAAGGGCAATCTACGGCGTGGGCGGTGGAAATATGGTGCTTTCGATCCAAACGTTCGGCCGCAAGGTGTAGTCGTCGAGACTCGGACGTCCTCGATAGACGTGCAGTGGCTTGCAAGAAAGTTTGGCGCTCCTTCAGCTTCAAGCGAAGAACCACCTGGACAGCTATATACCGAAGAACTGGAAAGTGAACGGTTCCACATCCATAATGCAACCCGCAACGCTGTCGCCCCCCTTCCCGTGCTCGAACATGGAATGGACAATTCATACCAGGTAGTTGAAGTTACCGTTGGTGATCGGGTACGGTTCAAAGACATCTCTGGGGCTGCCGTCAAGTACGATGGCACGCACCTGCTAGAAAATGGTCAACCTCAAGGTCGGCTAAGGAGGATCCCACGGACAGAGACCCTGGGGTATGATATGAATGTCTATCTAGTCTTGCATACAAATACAAAGGTCACGGTCCAATGGCAAGATCTAACCATTACGGAGGATTGGAGCCCCATGCTTATTGCAGATACTAACCTGGAAGATGACGATGAGGTCTGGCCAGGCGAGATTGTATGCACAAAGGATGAACGGAAGAATACGGGAAACACCGAGACTTGGGCCTTTGAGCCTTCAAAAGTCGGAGTCGTCCAGTCTGTGAAACCTCGAGATCGCATCGCCACTGTTCGATGGTTTGAGAACCCAAACGTTCGGTTTCTCCACTCAGATCTGATACCACCGGTGTTCACGGGTCCCCTGTGTCCCGCCTCTGAAGATGTGAGCCTATACGATATTGAAGCGGCGCCAAGTTTATCGCGGCGGCGCGGTGACTTTGTCTTGATTCATCCCGACGGAATAGTATCGCAATCCCCACAGCCGGACTGGTTTGGAGAGGTCACGGACCTTGGCTTAGATGGAAATTTAACAATAAGACTGGGTGCAGCAAATCCCGTGGTGGACGTTCGTGTTCCGGTGGAACGCTTAACATTAGTCTTCAGCAGCGACATGGACAATAACTTGGACTTTATGCCAACATTAGACGGCGACTCGATAAATGAATTCGACGATTCGAGTGTGTCCGATTTTGATACTGCCTCGTTCAACGATATGTGGATAGAGTATGAAGGCATGGACGAGGAGCCAACTGGTATTGATGATGCAGAGTGGTCGACCGAGGATGAATCGGACGGCGACGAGTCTATGCCCGATCTTGAGCTCCCAGAAGATGTGGACACCTCAAAAACGACCCCAGAGATGCATTCTGACGGCGACCGTACCTCTCCATCTATCCGACCTTTACTTAAGGTCTCAGCCTCGCAGGACGCGATAGGGATAGATCAATCCACGCTTCGGGATGAGCTGACATCAGTACCAGACGCTGACCCTACAGTCAACCTAGAGAAATTACCTCCTTTCCTCATTCTCGATTCTCCTCCGCCCGCAGATCACAGATACCTCCGGGATAATCCAATACCATCACCCATGCTCATGAGACGCATCGCAAAAGAACACAAGATATTACGGTCTTCCCTACCCCCAGGCATTTTCGTTCGCACTTGGGAGTCTCGCCTTGACTTAATGCGAGTTCTCATGCTTGGGCCCTTAGAGACTCCGTACGAATACGCTCCTTTTATGATCGACTTTCATATCCCTACCCACTATCCCCAACTGGCGCCAGAAGCACACTTCCACAGCTGGACTCAAGGAAATGGTCCGGTAAACCCGAATCTGTACGAAGACGGCAAGATATGCCTGAGCTTGCTGGGTACTTGGCATGCTGATGAACGCAATGAATCCTGGTCGCCCGCCAAAAGTACATTACTTCAAGTGCTCGTCTCAATAATGGGCCTAGTACTGGTCAAAGAACCTTACTACAATGAAGCAGGCTACGACGTCCATCGCCAGGCTCCTGAAACAAAACTGAACAGCGCACTGTACACGGAGCGCGCATATTTCCGCGCCCGCTCATTCATCGTCCGCGCTCTATCCGATACCCCCACACCGTTTGAAGAGGAAATCCGCTATCTCTATATCAGCCAGGACGCAGGATCCCCGAGACTCTTAGATAAAGCCATCAAAGCCTCCAAGGAAGTTTTAGAAAATAGTGCTAATAGTTCAAGTGAAGAGGAACGAGACGGACTCCGACGAATCAGTCTAGGTGCCGTGGTCATGCTCAGACGACAGGTCGAGAAGCTGGAAGCGCTCAGGGCTTCTCTGATGGGTTAATCACGAGTTTTCGTCGTTCTTGTCTCCATATCACGGACGGTATCGCAATTATTGAAATACAAGAATATGGATATTCTCCTCTTCTTCATCCTGGAACCGGTTTTTTCTCCTTTCACAATGATAATGATGATGATCATACAAGACCTAATCAAGGAAGGCTTTTCTGAGCTTCGGTCTAGATTAGGATTAGGGTTGTATTTGGTAGTTTTCATGAGGTGAAATGAAATGAAATCAAATGAGATGGAATAGATGATGTGTTTTTTTGATGTGGTGATGTGATGGGTGTGAATTGTTGAAGTCGTGCGTGTGGTATGCGTACTACAACATACGATCTGTAACGTAGAATTTACCACCGCAACTTTGACCCAATCGTGGGAAACGATCTCAGATGTCGAAACCCAAATTACACCTCATGACGGCGAAGGAGCGCAAATGAGCAGCGATAATAAGACAGTTTATGGCGGAGAAGGATGAAACGGTTCTCGGGGATATTTATCTGCCAGGATTCAGATCGCAGTAGGACCCGTTCCCCTAGGTACCACGTGATTATACTCATTGAGATCATTTCTCCCACGGGTAGCTTCACTGCAATCTCTAGCGCAGAAGTCCCTTGGACGAATAGAAACTTGAACTCAGGGGTTGGAAGCTGGGCTGGTTCACTGCAATCTGTAGCGCGGACGAGAGGTTTTGTGCAATGTGGGCTGAGGCTGTGTAGTCAATCCGATCGTGGTAGAATCTTAGGGATGACAGGTGGGTGTGAGGCGAATGCCTGAGAAGGTTTAGCAGTAGGGGTAGATGCCTGAGAAGAAGGTTCAGTAGGCCATGTAGAGGGCCTACTAGCACTGCAATCTCTAGCGCGGACGAGAGGCATTTGCGTAACGTGGGCTGAGCATGTAGTGAATCTATTAGTGGTAGATTTTCGAAGAGGAGTGGTGGGGGTGAAGCGAGTGGCTGAGAGGAGAGCTGACGCTGGAATGCCTTGCCATGTCCTTGACCGGAATGCTGGCTTACGTGCTTATCTACTACGAATCTAGAGCGAATGAAAATCTTTCATGGAACGTAGGATGGGACCACGGAGTATATGATTAGTGGTTAGATCCAAGCGGTGGCATGTAAGTAGATGTGGATATGCCTGAGGCTAAGGATACTTATGCTATGCAGACGACCTCGCTGATAACGGGGGTCATACCCTCACTGCAATCTCTAGCGCGGACGTGAAGTCTTTCGTGCAACGGAGGCTGGGGGCGTTGGTAGACAAATAAGCATCCTATCCTAATCGCCTAGGCGAACAGATGGCGGGTGCTGCCTACTGTCATATGCATGCTCGCTTGCAGACCGCGTCCTGGCGATCTGGTACCAATCTCTTGCGCGGACGAGAGGGATTTTGCAGAACATGTTCTGAGGCTGCGTAGTATACGATTTGTGGTAAGATCTTGACGAGGAAGAATTGATGTCAAATTTTCATTACAATTCCCAGCATAGATGTGACGCATTTAGTGTAGTTCTTGCTAATTCTATGTCTTCTAATCTATAATAATAGTTGAGGGTGTTGGTAGGAGAGTGAATTTCTACCTATCGTAGCCGCTCAAGCTAGCCATGCCCGCTAAGCTACTTTACTATCATCACTTGACTAATAAGGAAGTCCCAACTTCTCTGCGGCTCGATTTCACTGCAATACCTAGCGCGGATGAGATGTCTTCGTGGAACGCGGACTGAGGATGTAGTGAATCTATTGGTTGTAGATTATTTGCGGTGGGGTGTAAATAGATGTGTGTATGCCTGAGGTTGAGAAGAATCGAGCAGTGAGGCAAGAGCACACCCATAGGCCTGGAACCCTTTTTGCTGCCATTTCCGGAGGGCTCTGCTTGCGTCAAATGACATATGGATATGACGATATCCATGCAAGTTTAGAACAATGATAGTGCATCGATTTTACCAAGCGGAATCACAAGTACGAATTCTTAATACATAAACCACCTGCTTTAAGCGATAAGTTGCCAAATTGTTCTGTCTGGTCAACCAACTCGCCTCGCGGCGACGTGTCTTGTAACGTATCAGTGCTGTGCCACCCACTGCTGAGCCCAATAGCAGCCAAGCACGAGAATTCAATATCACCTATATTCTTGGCTTACGGCGCAGAAACTCTTAGGGTATGAGGGCAAGTATGTGGCACAGCGAGCTGTAAACGATGGCGTTTTTGTAGAGTCTCATCACCACCAACGACTTTGTCACGTATTTCATATTCTGTGCCCAACGCTACCTCAACCGAGGCATGTCATTCATGAGATGGCACGGCTCCTGGGACTATGCGTCTCCAACCTCGGATTATTAAAAGACAAGAACCTGACGTACCCTGCTTGATGCTGGCTAACTTTCGGATTGTCATATTAGTAACCCAATTTCTGGCCAACTTACCTTATGGAATATGTTGGTACGGATGAAAAAGCAACGTGGCAAGTGGAAAGTGTGGACTAGCCCGCGAGCGGGTCCTTCCTTCCGAACCTTGATGTTTTCACTACACAATATCCATACCTCTGTGCTCTTTTCCAAGCATAGCGTTCCATTGCCGAATAGGAAATCAACATTGCAGACTACAAAATTGATAATGTCCGAAGTTCCATTTCCAAGTACTTTTGAGGTCATCTGCCTGCAGTAGTTGTGCCGCAAACACGCATGATATACCGGAGAGCAAATGCTGCACAGAGCGGGGTTAGAGAAAGCACGTGCCTGAATAGCATCGTTTTTTTTTCCATTATATATGTAGGCACATAATCCAAGCGCTTGAATGAACTCCTCGCCATCAATTCTCTTGTGGTACATATCATAAACTATCTGATATCGTTCTACAAAGTACCAAGACCCTTGATTGTAAACATCTCCGCCTCGATACGGCGCATACCTTTTCCATTGAGGAAGAACGAATGGCAGAGTATCTCCACCAAGGCCTTTGTTTTCCGAGCTACCATTAGACAAGGCGGGCCCATGAGGTAACATTTGTGGTTTATTTGGCAGCTCTGAAGAATTACGTCTTCTCAACTACGTTACATCTGAGGTGACTCGTGGAGTGCCAAAGGAGGGGGGGGGGGGGGGGGGGCTTAGTAGTTCATGGTATTCGGGTCTGTACAGATCTCCCTCTACATTTTTTCTCCCATCCAACATTTGGTCGAATTGGATTAAGGCACGAGATCACGCAGTTGGAAACTCACTTAGTAAATGATGATACAATTACATTCAATCCTCAATCAAGTACACGATGAATACTTGTGCTGAATTGGAATAGAAATATATACGCAACCGTATGTTCAGAAGGCCAAAGCCTGTGCAACAATGGTGCCAGTCCCCGGTGCTTACAACCTGCATACTTGCATGGACAAAGATCTCCACCGACATAAGCGACGGGTAATGGGCAAGCCTTCTCAGAACGCGCACTTTGCGAATTTGAACCTAAGATAATTGAGGTTGTTACTGTATTTTTGCATCAGCTAATCCAGAGATGCAAAGAAGAGTGATCAGAGCCATTAGATATGAGCACGATTGTCCGATACATGACGATTGATGTTATTGGCGAATTTGCTTTCGGTCGTTCCTTCAGTCTGCAAACAGAGGAAACAAATCTTTTTCTCATGGACGCTATCAATGCGGCAAGTCGAGTCTCTGGTGTATACGCTCAATACCCTGGATTGAAATCCTCTCCATTGGACAAGATCATAAAACAAAAGGGCGTCTGGACACGAGAGAAATTTAGTGACCTAATGCTTGCCCTTGTCAAGCAAAGAATATGGGAAAATAATGATGGAAGACATGACCTTTTCTCATTTGAGATCGACGCAAAAGATCCCGATACAGGGAAAGGCTACGGACTCAACGAAATCTGGGCTGAGTCAAGACTCTTCATTATAGCGGGTACGTACTATTGATGTCTCTAGTAATCCTAACCATGACCGTCGATCAAGGGTCCGATACCACATCAACGGCTATATGTGCGACTTTATTCTATTTATCACGATATCCAGATTGTGAGGCGAAGCTTCGCGACGAAATAGATTCCAAATTTTCTTCGACAAAGGAAATTTGTAAAGGGCCACTCCTTGCATCCTGTCATTATCTCCGCACGTGTATCGATGAATCGATGAGAATGTCACCACCAGTCGGCACCGCCCTTTGGCGTGAAGTCTGTGCAGATGATTTGGTCACTGAAGGTTACCATATCCCACGAGGAACGGATGCCGGTTCATCCCTCTATTCAATACATCACCTAGAGTCTATATTTCCGAATTCTTGGACATTTAAACCCAAACGTTGGATGAGCTTAGGAGATCCTGGAGCAGAAGAGTCACTCGCGCAGCAGAGAAGGGCATTCAACCCCTTCTCCCTAGGGACTCGCAAATGTATCGCACCGAACATGGCTTACATTGAGGCATCAATTCTTCTGGCTTGTTTGCTCTGGTTCTTCGACTTTACTCGTCCAGAAGGGGAATTGGATCAGATCGGAGCCGGCGTACCAGGAGATAAAAACGGGCGACACAGGTCCAAGGAATTTCAATTAAGGGAACATCTTACTAGCACACATCAAGGCCCATTCCTCGAATTCCGGTTTCGACAAAGTAGGAAAGATGATTTTATTGAAAATGCTTGAAGTTCAAGGAATACTTTCTTACAATTGGTGAGCTTCGCTAGATAGCAAGGGTTTAATTTGAATGATCTGAGTATTGTCAATAGTTTCAATACAGGGGTTTTCTTTCCGTTTTTCTGAGGCCTAAGGTGGAATTTCTGTTTATTGCCCGCAATCAGAATAAAATTGAGTCGATGCAATTTTTTTGATTCAGGCAGCATCTGAGCGATAATGAGGGTTAAAGCTCATTCACTGCAACTTCTAGCGCGACCGAGAAAGCTCTAACTCTTGTGGGGTGTCTTTTGATTGGCAGCACGCTGCCGTTAGATCGGGGTGGAAACTCTTTGCATTCAGTAGTGAAAACAACCCTTATAGTGGAGGCTCAGACTTAAAACAATCGACAAGCGACCTACGATCGTAGGTAGTATGGTTATATATGGATATTGTGAGCCAAAACAAGGCTCTAGGCAGCCACTGAGGGGTAACCCAGGAGTGACCAGGGTGTTAGGTCATGTGCTCGCCTATAACGCACCCCCCAAGCCTTGTTCTCAGCTTACTGTCAATCTCCTCGAGGCACCGGCTTTGTTGACAACAAGAGCACTTTGGGGAACACGGTTGACAACATGATCTATCGGCTATGGCTTCTCCTATATCTTTCTCGAGTAGTGGTTGCGGATAGGTTCAAGACTTTCCTTCCGGGCTACCACGACCTTATCTCCAATGCCTTACACGCCAACTGTTCTGAGCCCTACGAAAATTACTTGGAAAAGCAAAATCCAGACACGGATATGCTTGGTATAAGACCACCAGGCGGGTTAGATGGCTGGTCTTACATCGCTCCTGTCATATCCTGTCTCCTTGACACCCTGCCAGAAAGCAGAAAAGCAGAAATGAGTGCTGCAGCCGTTCTTTTGGGTCTCATGCCCACCATACTTGCCTTTGCGGGTTCTAGTATTTGGGAAAACTCACTCCTCTCGCTACAACGACCAATGCTCGCAATCCTACTTTCCCTCGGCTCACCAGCTGTAATGCCAATTCGGACATTTGAGTATCCTGACATCCCAAGTATACTGGAAGGGAGAGGTGGAAAGCCCTTGAAGGCGTTGCCTCGTTTTTCGAGTCTTGGTCAGAAAGCTGTAGTGGGCTTAGAGTACATTCTAGCTATTTTGGCAATCTACAATGTGATGGACACACTTCGGCGATTGGACATGCAGGCATTCACCGCTTTCGCCTATGAACAAAACTTCAGATCTTTGATCTGGGGAGCTCTGCCTGTGGTATTGCATCTATTAGGGGCATGTGCCATTCGTTTGGATATTCACTACTCAGCAAGACCGGACGAGAAGCGGGAAAAACGACGATCGCCCTTACTCTGGTTTAGGAGCTGGCTCAGAACCGAGTTCACACCCTCTTTGGAAAGCAAGGTCCCATCGCTTCAATACAAGGAAGAAACATATTTGTTCATCTTTCTGTCCTGGTTGATTAGCATAGGAATTACGGTTCACATCGCTTTCGGCACAGCAAATTTGTCAGGGTCGCAACTCGTAAGCACACCTGACGCTCTGATCATCGTGTTGCGCATCTTAGCTTCTACGGTGGCTTGTCGGATTATAGTTGCATTTGAGGTTGCAGGAATGCGGCAAGCAAAGAAACGTGAGAGCATCGGTGTTGGACAAACGGGGCAAGGAGCCGTTCGGGGTAGCCAGGTCAAGCAAGGGCCTGCGTAGACTTGAAATAGTGAAATTTTGGTGCGATTCGATTTTCAAAGCCTTACCCTGGGCTGTTCTTGTAGAGTTGGAATTGAAGATGGCCATCCAGGCTTGGGGTGATCCGTTGCGTCTCACATAATGTTTAATTTAGTCTTTGAAACAAAAGATAAATTAATATCAGAACCAACTATGCCTAGATTCTCTCGATATTTGAGGCAAATACTCAACACTATCCTGGCTTTCTCTCCAGCGAGCACTCTCCGTGTCCCAAGTTGAAGGACCCATCTGCATTAGCATTCTATCAATTGTATCCGTTTGCCAGTCCATTTGACCAATTGAATAGCGATTCAGTGGCTGGGGCCATTGTCTCTCATCTACAGATGTTATGCGCCGTGCTCTAGATTGGCCACGACCATAGAACAACGAGAGCGATGCGGAAGCATGACTGTATGCTTTTGCGCATGATGCCATACATGGAACAATTACACCGACTGCGGTTTCAAAAATTCTGATCCAAAGGTTAGTACCTGTAATAAACCGACAGTTTGAGCAAGACAATACATACATTATTGTGATCAAGAAGATGATCAGATAGGGAGAATCTTTTTTCCATGTTGATCCATGGTGATTGTTGAATCCAACCTTTCGATACACGAGTCCAAAGACACTCATCGCACAACCTCTAATATTCAGTTAGACAATATTCACAACAATAATCGTATACGTACGCAGCTCCAGTGAGGAAAATAAGAAACACACCCATTTTCTTCTTCCTGGGAAGATTAAGTTCGGAAATAGCCGGCATAGGAATTATAAGCAGATAAAAGTCGCCAACCATATTGCAAGCGCCAGATGCGATACTGAATCTCTGGACACTGCCAGACCAGACACCACATTCAGCGCTGACGAGGCCTGCTACGTACGATGCTCGATCTGTCCCACCGCGCGGTCTACACAAAACGCCGTACGTGATGGACACCACTAGATAATAAATTCCTGTGACAATGGCTCCGATGTAAACGAGTCGACGTATATACGCAAGGGGTCTGAATGCATGGAATATGAGACTGAATAAGGATAGTTTGATGAGCCATGTCAATGGACCGTAAAGTGCTTGAAAAGCTAGTGTTGTCTAGAAGTGCCATTAACAATTCACAAGTTCTCCAAATATGGGCAAGATGCTTACCACTATCACAGGCTTGGTAAGCTCTCTGAATTTGGAATCCCATTCATGGTAACCGTAAAGTCCCCCGCACATCACTAGGTTCAATTAGAATTATAAGGTGGTTGAGATGAGACAAAGTACTTACTAGCTAAAGATACCGATATTAAAGACAACCCGGCTGCCTTTTTAGGAAGTAAGTATGGATCTTGGTGATATTGTGTAGTGACTTACTAGGCTGACCAAGAAAATATCTATTGTAGATTAGATTAGGATGTTTTAGAGCATCTAAGTACTTACAATCATCAAGTACCCATTTACGCATTATGTAAATTTTCGTATATATTCGTATTGACGCCATGATAAGCATCAGTGGAATGCATACTGATGCTGCTATAACCACAGGATGTCCGTGCCATTTTCGATGTTCAAACTCGGCTTTGACTCCCTGCGCGGATCGTTAATTTGGATTCAAACAATAGCTGACGAAACTGACCGGTGGAGGAGGCACCAAAGGATTGTCATTCCACGTCTCCCACACCCATTTTGGAAAGTGTTCGAAAGTCATATCGCCCTCCAAGAAGGCGAGGGCCACTAAAGTTTGGAAAAGAAATTTGAAATATTGGTTTTTCTGAGCAGGATGGTCCTTCATTGTTGCTGCAGGACGTATCTTTCTATCATGCGTAGAGAGGACCCCAAATGGGGCCGAAATTGTCGCATAATACTTGTTGTTTGCCAGCCACCGGCATGGCGTCCCCCGGTTACCATTTTGCCTTTGCTGAACGTTCAGCTGTGTGAGGTTGTCGCCCCCAAAATACCCCAAACGGCTGAAAATAGAGACCCCACCGTATTATTCAAAAGAGTGCAACGCGGGGATGCAGTCAGATGTTAACCATTTTATGGAACGTTGTGATCGTATCTACCACGAGGAATATTGAGGTCGATTTTTGGCGTTTCGTAAGGTAATACACCGTCAAAGGGCGCTGATGTAGCGTTGCCTTGTTTGACCAGATTCAGGTTTTTGTGCTACACAGTGAGACTGAGTCTCACTCCGAGATTCATGCAGCCCACCCAATCACCCACTCTAGATGGGTGTCAGCCTCGCATCTTGACGCTGACAACTGAAAATAAGATTCATAGCTTYCCCAGCCGTATTCGATGTGTCGGCTTGTTCTCGTGGAGCACTTCGGAATATATTCATACCTCAAGTATATTGATCTTCTGGTCTTGTTATCCCCGCAGAAATGGTGTTGACAAATTGATGGCAGTCTACGACAGAAACTTACTAAACTACACGAAGACATCACGGGAAATTCGCAAGTATGGCGCATTCGTTCGCGCCACCCTAGTCTTCCATTAAAGATAAGCACAATGACTGACGCGATGTGATGGGTGCCGCCGAATTCATACCAAGGTAGTTGTCACAAAGTAAGTATAGGACTTACCATCCTCAAGATAGGCGAAATACCCCTTAAATGAACAGCCAGTGATATCAGTGGCCCTCTGATCCGTAAACTTATAGCGGGACAACAGGCTTGGTTTTGTACAATGATGACGGGGCATCAGCCACTTGCTAATTCAACCCATAGTAATGCGCTATCAACATCCCATAGAGTCTGACTAGAACGTTACAAAAGGCAGCGCGAAAGAGAGTTCTAATAGAAATCGAGCTTGAAAACGGCGGCTCAATGCGCTTTTGCGATCATTAGAGGAATAGGAAGAGCATGGCTTGTTCTGACTGAAAGTGATCAAATCAAATGGTGCGATATGCATGGAATTACGACCTAAAGTGTCTGACGTAGTTAAACCGTCCCAGACCATAACCTAATCTTATTGTGAGTGATATATACGCAGGTTGAGAACGTAGATCACAATCTTTAGCATTCGAATACAGAAATTAGGAGACCATGGCTCAGTATGAGAAAATAGTCTGAGCATTGTGAAACTGCAGAGCTGAGAAGTCATATCACATTAGGGGAGTAAAATACTTTTGGCGTCACTGTGGTTATGTTTCCGGGTGCCAGGCGGCCATACCGCAATAAAATCATATTAGAATGCCGCGTTACTGTACTCTTTCGATGAAGTATACCAGGTCTTCATCAAAGTCTAAAGTCTCTAAAATCATCTGCTATGCGATCGCATGTCAACTTTGGATTGATTCCGCCCATGCTACAAGCTGAGTGTCAATATCTAGAAACTTTGTGTTGCGATCTTACGCTCTATGATAGACCAATTTGTTCCTGTCAATAGACTACCACGAGAGATGCCCCTCACTCCAAATTGTCCATTTCACATGTCAATACCCCATCAACACTAGGAGCTTTGCCCAAATTGACCAATGCTCCGGGCTTTAGATGAAGTGGCTTCGAGGCGTGATACTATCTTCACATACGACTGTAGTGGTAGTTCGCTTCGACTTCCAATGTTATACAGCGTTGAAAATGCGCCAATCGTGGTACAAAAGGGTAAGATGGAGGTTGGGTTACCAAAGCCACGAATAAAGAACAAAGAATCATTCAATGTATTCGACAGTACAGATAGCGGACAAACAACTACGCTTTGCTTGACTACAACAATCATGCTGCATTCCTCCGTTTAATATACAAAGACTACTAAAATCCTTGTAATTTCGGTCATGTGGGCGCCTTATAGCTACTGTGAGCCGCACCATATGCTAAACTCCATCAACAACACCGAGATGAAGCCGCTACTGAACGAAAACGCCCCTCTATCTACTGCGCCCAGACTGTGTCAGATTTTCCGTCCAGTGCCTATCTCCCCTATCTCCACACCGATTCAATAAATCAATTAATTCTTCATGCACAGATCCTAACCCGTTACCATCTCACCGGAACACCGACGCACACCCTCTATCCGACCCGATCGCCAAGCACCAAATATCCCCCCTCGCCAGACCGACAAAATCGAGTGGTGGAATTTTCCAGCCTCCAGCGTAGTCCTACAAAGCCAAGCCTCTAGAAGCCTGTCAAACCGCCTAGCCCCCCGGCCCTCATTTCCCAAACTAGTAAGATCAATGACAAGGATAGAACCGCGTGTTTCGAAAGTTTAGCGAACTTGATACCACGACATGCGAACCGCATGATCGTTTTGCAGTTTTTCAATGGTGGGAAAGGGAGCTAGGGTGAGTTCATAGTAGAACCATGCGGAAGGACCCGTTTAGACGAATTAGGCATCGTATATCCGCCAATTGGGAGATAGGGAAGCGGGAAACGGGGCGTTCGGTAAGAACTTGGGTTGACGCCCTGCGGGTTCTAGTTCTTGTGAGACGATGCTAGAGAGAGGTACTGTGATTTCGGTGCTTGGCTGGACTACGATGGGCAGATATTCTTTCAGCCAGCAGACTCTTCCAAACAGCCAGGAATTAGTATATAAACCTTGAAGGGTCATCGTGGTTCTCTTCTGCTTCTTGTTTCAGTACCCAGTTTTGCAACTCAGTCTATCGATCCTTCTTTCCCAACTCTATTTTCGCTTGCTTGCAGGATCAAGTTTAAACACCTTTGTCATTCATTCAATATGCTCGGTGCTATGAAAATTGTTGGCCTCATGGCCTTGTTGCCTTCTGCGCTTGCGTGCGCGGCTTACGATGGAGGTGTGCCAAAGGCTACTTCTACCAAGTCGAACAGTAAGGTCATCGAGGTCAAGGCTGGTCAGACTTTTGATGGTCAATGGGCCAGGTACGACCGTGGAAGTGGAGCTTGCAAGGATCAGAGCGAGGGAGGTGAGATTTCAGACTTTCATCGGTTCAATGCTCAAATCTAACCGGATCCAGGTGATGCCGACGCTGTTTTCCTTCTCCGCAACGGCGCTACCTTGAAGAATGTCATCATTGGCAAGAACCAAGCCGAAGGTGTGCATTGCGACGGAGCTTGCACGCTCGAATACGTCTGGTTCGAGGATGTTTGCGAAGACGCCATCTCCATCAAGAACGACAAACCCGGTCAGGAATCCTGGATCATTGGTGGTGGTGCCTACCACGCTGATGACAAGGTTGTGCAACACAATGGCTGTGGTACCGTCAATATCATCAACTTCTACGTTGAGGATTACGGCAAGCTGTACCGCTCCTGCGGCAACGTGAGTACTTTCTGAATGCATAATCTGATGCAGGCTAATTGAGTCAGTGCAAATCCCAATGCAAGAGGAATGTCTACATCGAGGGCGTCACCGCAAAGAATGGAGGCGAACTCGCCGGCATCAACTCCAACTACGGAGACACTGCCACCCTCAAGAATGTCTGCTCTGATGCTAAGACCAAGTGCCAGATGTACACTGGCTGTGCCGGTGGCTGTGAGCCCAAGAAGGCTGGCACTTGCTCTGGTTAAACGAATCACGTGAGCTGATTTTTATTGGAAGAATGGCCTTCAAACAAATTCTCTGAGCTATGGGCTCATCGTCGTTTGGCTCCTCAACCTTCTGCTGTATATATTTATCCTCTTCATTGCACATATTGAACATTTGACTGCCGTATATATTCAATTCAATTGGGCGAATAACATCACCCGCCTTCTCTTCATCATTGGAATTCTACCCAACAGAAGTCTTTCATTTTACCACGACTTTCCAATTGTAGTCGAGTGTGACAGCTACCAGCATAAGTTGGTGCTTGGCCGTGTCTTACTTGGCGTGTAAGCATGCCCTGCTGGTACCTAAATGTTAGAAACAAAGGGCGTATACAAGAATCGCCAAAGTCAATCACGACGAATCCATACTAAGACCATGAGATGACCTCCTTGAATAGAAACATAGTACCATATAGGGTGGCTGGTTGTTGTACATGTCAAAGAAACCCCATCTTTGCCACTATTTCACATCATGTTGCATCCTGAAATTTGTATCCAATCACATCACGGCTGGCTTTGGACTTTCTTCTTCGAAGGGGCCTTCGCCGGCAAATTCTTGACGCGAAGTGACATTTGAGTTGCCTTTGGTCCTCTCCCCGCTTTCCGCTGCCGCGCCGTCGTGAGGCGAGTCTTTGCAGGAATGACAAATTCAGAGCGCTCTGAATCTGATAGTTGGAAAGGCAGAGGACCATAGCTAACAAGAAGAACCTTGAATTTTGTAGACAGCCCTCGGTCTGCTAATTTGTCAAAGAAATTGCGAAATGCTGAGGCCCACGAGAATCCATCGATAGGAGCAATATTACGATCTAAAATTCCTAGATCGACGACAATATATATGGGCCTATCAATGTCCGCTAATACGGATTCTAGAAGTTGAAACCACTCGTGGTCCGTCGTTGCACTGTGAAAGCTTGCACATTGCACCGACAGGGTTTTCTCTGTTTGGAATTTGTGTCTTGTCTGTATAGCTTGTCGTACGAGATATTTCAATAGCTCATTTGAAGATAGCGACACAGATTTGTTGTCGCCTTGTGGCGCTTTCAAAGCCATCAAAACGGGTACATCTGCTTCGCGAAGTTGCTCAATTACATCTACGCAGAGATTTCTTATGAACGCACGCGCATGAAAATTTCCCACGAGAACAGAGAGGCTCGAATTAGAAGTGGATGACCAGTGGCGTAGCTTTGGTGACCTCCAGAACCTTTCCGGTACGGAATGGATTGATGAGTGAGATCGTTGCCGTCGAAGAGAGAGATGGTATTGATATGTTTTCGTGGGATCCCAAATCGGGATATCAGATAATGAGATCATGATTTGTGATAGTTGCAAATCAGAGATGCGTTGGTTCGTATCAATCAAACCACTTGAATGTACTTGGGCAATTAGCGACTGGGGCTCACAACACTGGGATAATAACTACTTACGAGCGATAGCATTTTCTACCAAGGCTCTTGTCTGCTTGACCTCGAGGTGCATGTCCCTAGATTCGGCTTG
Source organism: Nigrograna mackinnonii (assembly GCA_001007845.1). NCBI lineage: Eukaryota > Fungi > Ascomycota > Dothideomycetes > Pleosporales > Nigrogranaceae > Nigrograna > Nigrograna mackinnonii. The sequence goes on along the minus strand of JGVQ01000084.1, from coordinate 579,328 downwards.
CTGACCGGCAGCAGCGAGCTGGTCGATATTGTGAAAACAATCGTCAATCTGTTCTAGAAGATCCTGGTACTGTAGCTCCACCGGCCTCGTAACGCTGTGCACAAGGTGCAGAAATCCCCCTTCTTCATACCAATCCCGCGCACGAATTAGAAATCGTAGTATGTAGGAGAATAATTCAGCAATCGTGGCTTTCATTTGGTCTGTGGGATAAAGACCGGATAGAAGTCTTATGCGAGGAAGCCTTCCTCCAATTTGAGAAATAGCTTTTGCTAGAGTAGCGATTGCTTTCTCATGATTGATCACGGCCTGTTACGGGTGAGTCTCCTAACCTTCAAAGCGATTCCTATAGATACATACTCTGATTAGGAACTTGATGGAGCCCCAAACCAAAGCGACGTACTCGGGGTGGTGCTGTGCATAGACATCCAGGATGTCACTATAGAAGTGAACTCGGGACGATAGTTTTTCCAGCCATTTGCGTACTTTTGAGTCTTTCCTGGTAGAGTGATACCGCTCCATTGATTTGGAAACTTCGTCTTTAACATCATTTAGAGAAGTCGCAGCTAATACAATATTAGCTTTGCGAATATCCCTGGTAAGATCAGCGGCAAATTTGGCTTGGGCTTCCTTGAAGGCCTCCTGCAGGAGAGATTCTGAACTTTGGATGAGAAGTCAGTGCCTTGATCGAACCAAATTAATCCTCTTTGTTACCTTCCAGCTACATGTTGAACTCCTTTATACCATTTTTTAATCTCGGCTTGCTGGTCCATTTACTCAGCAAGGCTGAAGCTTTGTCTAGAGGTTGCTGTGCGAACAGAGTGCGAGGGGCCGGGTTAGGTGGGCTTAAGCCAGTGGAATATCAGCAATGGAGCTAGAACAGTATGTCTAACCGGCTCAGTCGCCTCAGAATTCTCCACGGCGGATAAAGAGTTGAATGTGGGTAGAGGGCAGATGAAATGAGATCGGAGTAGTTAAAGCTACCTTTGGGATATGGTCAGTGCACGGCGCATACTCACTGTCACTCCGCGCCTCCAAATCTTACCACCGGTGAGTGTCTCAGCCTCGGTCGAAGAGCCCACGCCCTTCATTGTAGCCCCAAATTGCTATCAAGCCGTTGACCAATTGTTGTATGCCACATCACCATCTCTGCCTGCATTGTGGCTTGGGCAGGCAGCCATCGCTGTCCGCTTGACTCGAGTATGTCATTGATCCTATTGAATCTATAGCCAAGAGAGCTTGTAGCAGCCAACATGCCCTTAGGAGACCTGCATGAGCCCCGACCAGCATTCTCAAGCCGTCATGCCCGTTCCCAGCTTGCCCCACCCACAACAGCCGGCCGCAGCGACTCCCTACTACTCCGGTCCTAATTTCCTATATTACAGGCGCCCCCAGCCCGATTTGAATGTTTGGAGTGAACCCGAACTAGGCTTACCAATCTCTCTGCTTGAACTTATCGTTTGCGTGTAGCAACTCTGGATTTCTTTTTCCGTCGTCTTAGCCGCGCGGAGGACGCATTGGAAACAGAGAAAGATCCTGACTTGAGCCAAGTCGATGAGCGCCAGCATGAGGCTTTTCATTTTTCAACGCCACTGTTCCTTGAAACACTAGAGGACGATCCGCCCGATGACAACCTGTCCTACGATATCGACGGCGAAGAAGTGCAAATCGACTACAAGTACCTTGCCAAGAGCGCTAGGTTTCGCCGCATATATTATCCTGTTGTGAACAATTGGTTAGAGAATCGACTTCAGAAGTACGTTTTAGCCGCCTGCTGGCGAGTAGAGCTGGGGTTAAACAAACAAATCGATCATACTCGCCCCGAGGGTTTGCTATCACTCTATGACAAGTACAACAACTTGTTTGACAACATACGACTCGAAATTAATACAAGTTTAATTTTATTTCCGGAGAACACTCAGGAAAGTGTGTTGCAACGTATACTACGGATTGTCGATCTTGAACAAGAACATTTAAGAGACTTTTGGGAAGGATTTTGGATATACGTAAAGCTTGATAACGAAGACGAAGACAGTACTGGGAGTCAAGGCAAGGAAGCCCTTGGTTCACATCAAGATCCAGAGCCAAGTAACGATCCAAAATCGTCCCGGTTCTTGGAAATCCCGGGACAGGATTTTCAGGCTCATGTGGATCATCGCAAGAAGGGCAGTGAGATATTTTGGAAACACATAACTATCTCGAGGGACCACACTGCATCTAGCGATTTTAAGAAGGAAATCCTCCTCATTCTCAGGTCATCCCAATTACACAAGCCAAACATTGGTGGCGGTTCTCACAAATTCAGGAGCCTAGGCCACGACCTACAACCGCACGTTCTCGACCCTCAGTGCCAACAAGTTGTTAAGGAGTCATCGTCGGGCTTTCTGTCAGCTCTCCCGTGGACATCCTTTCCGTCAATCAGAGAAGAAAATTCCCTTGCGGGTATAGGGTTTATTGCTAGTCCGCGCAGCATGCTTTCATTAAACCAGCCCAATACTACCCTTTCTTCAGCCGAGGTTAAGCCAGGGTTCTCTTCTCAAAAGATAGATCCAGCAAAAAGTATCAATGGGGTTCATGCAGACACTGATGATGAACTGAGCGACCTTCGAAGCCGTATCTCGATTCTTGAGGTGGAAAACCAAAGACTCAACAACTTCCAAGAAGTAAATGTCAAATTCGAGACTTTATACTTTATTGCCACCGACCATAGGCAGGGCTCTACCGCTTATCTCGATCAGCCGGTCTGGGCAATCGGTCCTCGAGGCGAGATCACCCTAAAAGCGCAGTTTCCTATACCCGACACAGAAGGATACGTCAAGCAAAAGCACGATGTTGCATTCTTCATTGCCAAGTTCTACGTCCCTGCCGAGCAAGAAAATGAAGTTCAGAAAGCTTCAAGAGACAAGACAACGCTTCCTGCACCAAAGCCGAGTAAGGAAACGATCCGACTAGAATGTCAAGATATGATTGAAGCGATGGAAGCCTTCACCAACAGGCCCAAATTCAAAGATGAGTTTCCAAATTTCGATGTTCGAGCAGTGTTGCCTGCGCCGTATCTCTTCTGGTACCATGATAGGTCTCCAGAGACACTCGAAGGGCTCAGTAATGTGCACCGCAAATATATGCTTAAGCTTACCGGATGGATTGACGAGAACTACGGGGAGACATATTCCCGTGCAGAGAAACATCTGGAGCGGAGAGTGGTTTCATATGAGACCATGGAATTTCTCATTAAACCCGGTGACCCTATTGTAGTACATGATAAACCAGAGCAAGGAATCGCGGCACTCACGGCTAGAATTGCCACATCTTGGCCTCAGAGTATTACTCCAAGACAAATGATTGATGCCACTTCGGACATGCTTTGGACTAAGAGGACGAAGGATTTGAAAAAGAAATTCAATTGGAAATGGACTATCGATACCTGGGCTTACAGCTACGATGGATCCTTTTACCGAGACGAAAAATATATTGAGATCAAGATGCAAACTGAAAAATTGGACGAAGAAGTTGATATTCGGAAATTGAATGCATATCCTCTGAAGTACGCAAGTGAGGAAACCAGAATGTTGCTTGAGCAAAGGGGACGAACTTTCTGGAGTTGCCGGGACAGAAAGCTTGTATCATATGAAGACAAGAAGGGTATATATGGTGTATGGCCTTTTCTTTGCGCAGTAAACAATCAGCTGATCAAGTTTTTAGAGCGCTGAACGTTTCATGGTGGACTTTGAAACATATGCACAACTTCATTCGGATGACTATGCTTTCACAAGAACATATCCAGCCCTCGACGATCCAGAAATAAAGCGCATGGAGCCCAGTATCATGGAGTCTGATGAGCCACCATCAAGTCCCGAGATTTACGTATTTCCCCACAGTATCATCGGTTACAATTTGCATAGCAAGAAATGGGGTATGTAACTCACATTCACTGCAAGTGCGACTCTGCTGGACAACTACTAATGTTTCAAAGTGGACCTTGACGTAGACATGATTCGAGACGTGTCTTGGAATGAACAGTCTTTTGCCCATCTCGTTGTCGACAATGAAACCAAGGTGCTTATCCAAGCACTTATCACTAATCATATTGCCAGGGAGCAGGGCACCGACATAATCGAGAGTAAAGGCAACGGGCTCATCATACTACTCCATGGACCTCCTGGCACAGGCAAAACTTTTACAGCCGAAAGTGTGGCAGAGATTGCGAACAAGCCGCTCTTTCGAGTAACATGCGGCGACATTGGCACCGCCCCAGTGGAGGTTGAAAAATATCTAGAGTCTGTTCTCAACCTTAGCAGAATATGGGGGTGTGTAGTTCTCCTGGACGAAGCCGACGTTTTCCTCGAACAAAGAGAACGAACAGACCTAGAGCGCAACGCTCTTGTTTCCGTCTTCCTCCGAGTCCTCGAATACTACGAAGGTATTTTGATATTGACCTCAAACCGCGTCGGCACATTCGACGAAGCCTTCAAATCCCGCATTCAACTTTCTCTCTACTACGAAAACCTCACTCAAGGCCAGCGCCACAAGATCTGGAAAAACTTCCTCACCCGCCTTAAGGAAATGAGCAAGTCCCAGGCTGCTCTCGCGCGTGTCCCCTCGGACCTTGGTACCGTAGCCCGCAACCGCAAAGTGGTGGAGCCAATCGAGATTGATTTCGACGACATTGAGTGCTATCTTGGGGACTTGGCTGAGATTGAATTGAATGGGCGCCAGATTAGGAATGCAATTACGACTGCGAGACAATTGGCCAAGTTCAAGAAGGAGTTCATGAATTATAGCCATTTGAAGCATGTCATCAATGTGTCGAGTAAGTTTGATAAGTATCTGAGTAAACTCAGGGAGGGAATCTCAGATGATCAGATTGCGAGGGACGATGGGGTAAGGTAGATGTCTCGCTCCTAGCTTCTCTTTCATTTCAGCAGCTCTCGCGTTGAAGACTTTTGCCTGAACCTTACATTCTGTCGCTATCAAAATGCGTAGTCAGCTCAGAGACCAGCCGCACAATCGTAAGCCCGTTTTTCGTTGCCAACAGTAATTGTGCTGGCTTGGCATCACTCTTTAGCAATACGGGTGGCAATGCTGCACTCTTGATGAATACAATTGTTCCCAGACGGTTTTACATATGTCATAAGAGCCGGTGAAAATTGCGTCAAGACACACTTCTACAAACGAAAACAGAATGATTCATGAAGGTGAAAGCGTTCAAATACTATTAAATCCTAATATCAAACAAAAACGCCATGGCTAAACCTATGCAATATCACCCAAGCAACCCCTAACCGAAAACCAAAGCCCTAACCTCGATACTCTCCCTTCCGATCGCGCCCTCAGGTGTTCTAGGGTCTACAAAAGCTGTATGCGGAACACGTCCCCACTGCCCAATCGCCTCATCACTGTCAAAGCACTTCAAGAATATACGATCCTCATTCTTCATCCCCGACCAATAATACCATTTTTGTCCGGGGTTATGTCGCACGGCTGCCGTCTCGCCAGTGCGGTGTGGGTACCTGTGCTCAACGCCTATGAGATCTTCATCTTGTACAGTTGCACTGTCGGCAACTGCTAGTGGATGTGCCATTACGGGCCCGTTTAGAGGGCGCCAGACGTTGATGATGCGGTACCGGCCTTGAAGGAGCTTCTCGGCTTCGTCTGGGAGGTGAAATTCTACGCGCGACGCTGCAGAGGAGGGAGTCTGATCGATATGAACGCGGACTACGGGAGATCGATTTGCCTCGGGGTTCGAACGGCGGATCGTGTGGTCGAAGAGAAGGACGCGGTTCGCGCCGGGTACGTTTTCGAGGAGCAACTTCTCGACTTCGGGGTAGTAGACTTTACGGATTTGAGCGTCGTCTGTGAAATCATACTCGTCTGAGGGAACGTTGGACAGGACTGAGAAGGCGTTGTTATCCATTGTGAATTTGTCTTCTTGGCCTCTGAGATCCTGGATTTCGACGTCGTGCCATTCCTCGCCGAAGTTGCGTTGTGGGACGCCTGGGAGTGGTTCTACGTAGTTGTGAGGCTTGGAGCCATCGGCAGGAGGTTGGTAGAATGATAGTGATGCGGTTACGGGGCCTCGTGGGATTGGTAGGCCTTGAGGGTTTACATCTGATTTCGCCGTAGGAGCTGGGGCTTGAGAAGTGGAGAGTTGATGGGCGGGTGTAGGAAGGGGTGCAGTGGTCGTCATGATGGATCTCGAAATTGAGAGTCTTGTTTGAGGGTGTCTCGTAGGAACTATAGATTTACTAAGAGGGACAAGGTTGCTGAAACGCTTCGTAGTTGTGGAATGAGCAATTTATAGATATTTGGAGTAGGCGACTGGCTGTTGATAGAGCTATGAGGTCAGTGAATTGAAGAGTAAGTTCTTGAGATGTGAGATGTAGTTTGATCAACCGCTTTCAGCGAGTATATATACGTTTTCAAAGCTTAGAAATCTGGAGTGTTAGAAATTAAAGAGAACCATTGCTTTGAGGTAGTAGATCGCGGGGAAGTCGCGTGGCGATGATGCCATAGGGTTATTCCCGAGGTTACCCAGCCAATGGGAGAGCGCTATCAGCCCGCCACTAGTGCGAGCTGACAAAAACTCACAAATTGCGTGATAGCAGATGTCAAGTTTCGTTCGCATTAAGGGCGTATACGAACGTCGCATCAACATGACAAGTCAAATCACTAATCGTAAGTCTTGGTAATCATGGTTGTTTCCATATCTGCACATTGTGCTGCACCCGCCAAATGGCTTCCCATTTGCGGATCTGTTAGGAGATATCTCGGTCTTCCTCCTTGATCACTAATTGTGCGTACAAGGGTATGCTACAGCTGATGTTGAATACTAACACCCGCATGTTTGGGCTTGAGGAAATGTATTGAAGCTGCCTTTAGAGTCTTTGCTCATCGAGGACATATGCAAGATGAGCTTTGGACGAGCCGAGCCTATTTCACGATGTCCACTACAATGATGTCTAGCGACATGAATTAGCTTCTAGCACGGTATTCTTTGAATACAATCCGACACGGAATAATGACAATTGGATGTGGGACTAAATTCTGCATGTACAACAGCATGGAAATGTTAGATCGGTTTTTCGCATGCGCATCGGTGGATTGGACCCTTGTTTTAGTGGACTACAGCATAGACGTCATCATGTTGACGGCATCTCGAACGTACTTCATCATTGTTTTTATAGCAATCCGAATGTTCTGTTCTTCTTCACAATGCTTCGTCTTTTCTGTCGAACAGCGCCTACTATTCGAAATTCTTTCATTTCAAAAAGTTCATATACGATATCGAAAAGAATGGGTTCAGGCAAAGCAGATAACGAGCAGCTAAAGGGCTCAAAGCTCTTTGACGTTTCCCATGTCACTGCACTCGTCACTGGTGGCGGAACTGGTATTGGGTTGATGATAACCCAAGCCCTTGTCGCCAATGGAGCCAAGGTGTACATTACCTCTCGACGTGACGAGGTTCTCCAGAAGACAGATGAGCTTTACGATTCAGGGCCAGGGAAGATTATCCCGTATGTTCTCGTCATTTATCTATGGGAATTGTACTAACCTATAAAGACTCCAAGGCGACGTCAGTGACAAGGATGACATCAAACGATTATACGAAGAAGTCTCTGAGAAAGAACCCAAAGGCATCCAATTGCTTGTAAACAACGCAGGCATAGCCCGTGATGACAAGACCAAATTCTCCACCAGCGGCCAACCCGACATGACTGATCCACAAGCAATCGCAGACCATTTCTGGAAATCCGAGCCACAGAGCTGGGCGGATACCTTCAAAACTAATGTGACCGGCGCCTACTACATGTCCATCGCATTCCTTCCGCTACTGGCTAAAGGTCGTGAAGTGACTCCGGGATATACCTCCAGCATCATCAACGTCTCTTCCATATCTGGCGCGATGAAAGGTAGTAGTAATGGTCAATTTGCCTATGCTTCCAGCAAAGCAGCATTCACCCATCTTTCGCGCATGTTGGCGACAACTTTTGCGAAGACCAAGGTTCGGGTTAATGTGATTGCGCCTGGTGTCTTTCCTAGCGAGGTATGTTTTTCCGAAAGAAGTAACTGTACTTCTACTGACTCTTTGTAGATGACCACGGGTGAATCTGGGGAAGACAACAAGTCTGTCATTGATAAACAGATGTCTAATCCAGCAGGACGTCCCGGTAACGATTTCGACATGGCTGCAACTGTTCTGTTCCTGGCGGGTCCGGGAGGAGTCTTCTACAATGAACAGATCCTGTACCCCGATGGAGGTATGTTGGCTTTCATCTTGTTCTAGTAATCCGCGCTAACTTTCGTCCAGGGAATACGCTTGTGCAGCCAGCTACCAATTGACGAACTACGAACAGGTAATCATAGTCGAATAATATCTGTAGCCCGAATGAAGAAAGTTCTTGAATACATATTTTGAATGGCGTGAACAACCAGCGCTCAAACATTGTGAGCAAGATCGTCGTGGTCGGCCCAGCGTTTCGTCCCCACAGTAAAAGTGGTCATCGAATTCTAAGATATTGTAGTCGATACAGTGCGTCAACCTTCAGCTACGCAATCAGTCACAATTGGAATCTCCTGCCCCACTTAGTACAGGTATTGCGATCCAAAGGTAGCCCAGCCGAAATCAAGGTAATGGACGCTGTTCTTCATGAGATGGCTTCAACATTTTTATTCGACGTAGAGTTTCGATCAGGCTTAACGTAGCCATAGAACTACACACGACTGACAGTCCTACGAGACCGAATCTTGCAGCTTCCTAAGCCTGTATAAGCACAATCTAGCCTCCGGAAAATACTACTTACAGCATGCGCGCATGCATCAATGCCATAGAGGTCCTTAGCCTGTACAATCCGACTAGGAAATGCCTGGCACAGGTAAAACTCCCTCGTAAAGTGGTGATTCTCCCAATTCAGCGATTTGGGCAGTTTCTGATCGGCTTCAGAAATGAAGACGTATAGCGTTGCTCCAATACAAGTCGCAGATGCTAGGCAAGAGGATATACACATCGCGATACTAATGTGACTTGCCTGGAATTCCCTTCATCAGCATAAATTACATGAGATCAAACAAACGACTTACGCCAGGCTTCACCAGATCAAACCACAAACTCCCCATCCACACGACTCCCAAAGCCGCAACAACTGTCCCACTACTCCCCGCAATTAGTACTGCAACTGCTGGTCCCGAATCTAGATTTTCCGCGTTCAAAGGTAGAAAAGACCAATCTGATAGTCGCGTGCCTGGAAGCTGGACTCGGAGGTTGCGGAATACGTGAAGTACTTTCGTTTCGAGGACGATTTCGGTGATGGAGAGACCGAGAAGGATGATACTGAGTATGAAGACGATATATGTCAGGGGAGTGATGCGATGGTAGTTGAACCTAGGCATGTCAAATGGTTGATGGACGAGGCAGAGGCTTTTGTTGAAGAGTAAAAAAATACTAAAGAGAAAGAGCTTTGAGAAAGGCTGCATAATCTAGTAGGAGCGATAGAGTGCCTCGTTGGGATTCTGTACTACGGCCGCGTGTTGCATGATTGGGATGGGGTGGCATAAAACTCCATATACTTGTCGCAGTCAAAAGGTGGAGGCGCCAGTATCCAGATTATAGAGTCACTATAGAAGCACAATAAGGCTTCTGGTTGCCTTCACTATTAATACCGATCGTGTCATTTCCCAATTGCCAGTCATTGGTAAAGGTGTTAAAGTTGGGAACTCCAAACAGGAGTTTGCCTTGCATGTTCATTGCCCTCGCGGCACATAAAACCTTCATGGCCACCACTAAGCCTCCGAAAAGATCAAATCCGCCAAGCTACGTCGCAGGTTGACCTTGCGATGGGTTTTCACGTTTAAGGATCTTATGCGCAGGCCATTGGTGCAATGCCACTCATTCTAAGCTACTGTAGGCGCTTTTGAGAAGTTTTCATCGATTTCAACCGAGCAAGTCTATCGACGGTGGTGGATTATCGTGATCAATTGTAATTGTTGGCAAACATGGGTCTGCACAGTGACGCCGCGTACAGAATCCTTGAACTTCGCCTTGTACACCAAAAGATGCCTTGGTGACCCTCGCCTCACTACGCCCGCCCACAGCCCCATCAATTTCCGTCGTCCACCATGGAATATATTTCGTGCCTCAGTCCCCCTCGTGGCACGATTTTCCTCGCCATAATTCATCCAAAATAAAACTTTTAGCCCCGAATATAATTTATTAAAGACGTTTACGAAATGAACGTGGCCCCTCAAGACACCACAAACAAATGGGGATGGGTCGGCGCCCCGACGACCCCCAAGAAAAAAATCAACGTATGGTGGTACATAATCCCAGCGCTCACCATTGCCTGCCCACTATCCGCAATCGCCTTCATTCTCCAACAAGTCGCCATCCATATTCTCCGAACACACATCACGCACAACAGCTTACGACTCACCATCGGCGGGGTCGACGAGTGGATCGACATTCGCATCGACCCTTCTCCTAACCTCATAATCATGAGCGCGTCACTTGTCACCTGTGTTCTCGGCGGTATCTCAGCATTGGCGTTCTGGGAGTTGCGAGAGACGTATTTGAGTATTCCGGCGGAGAAACATCAGAGGAGGTGGGCGTGGGCCAACATTGTAGTTTGCATAGGGAATCTTGGACTTGTCGCTGCGGCCATGGGCGTTGTTTTCTCTGCGCAGAATAACGATGGTAGATTGGACTCGAATCTCGATGCGATGAAAGGTGGGGAGGAATGGACGAGAGAGACTTGGCTTTGTGCGGTGAAGGGGTTGAAGGAGCGGGATAATGAATGGGCTGATGCTGGATGTGGGTTTGCGATTGCTGGTAGATGGTTTTTGCTACCGTTGATACTATGTAGTGTAATGTTAGTCGGGCTTTGCTGCAAGCAGATTTCGGAGAAGGGAGGTTTCGGGTGGTTGACGGGGAAGGGTTCCAAGAAGGTACGAGGGTTCGAGGTTGTCAGGGCTTAGAGTGCTTGTTATACTGTATAAAGAATACATTGGGTGTCTTAGCTTTGTGAACCAACTACATCCCACTTTATCTTGCTATTACTGTCTGACTATACTGCTCAGAAGGAATGACCAGAGAAAAAGACTGAGGATAAAGCCGAGACGGATTTTCCGACTCCACTGCTCTGCCTCCATAGTGTTCTCTTCACTAGTCCCACGGTCAAGGCCTGATAACATTCGTCGCGTCATGCATTTCGTTCGACTCCATTCCTGATATCCGTATATAACGAAGAGAGAGCAAGAGCATATAGCGTCAATCGCAGTGATGCGCCGTACTGCGATCTGTTCCAGATAGTAAGCAGTTGGGAAGGGCAGTATCCGGCTGGTCAAGCCAATAGAAACTTACGGCCTTCTTACAGACTGGTGTAAGGTTAGGATCACCCTGAATACCGTACATACCTGCAACATGACACGACAATGATTCAAACGTACAGTGCGCTACTTGGTGATTTGCTTCCTCGTAGAATTCGCAGCCTGTCATCGAGAGCCGGTCTCTCTCCTTCCAAAATGCATACGTAGCTATGCTTATATTGGACGCAGAACTCAGGAGCAGAGGAACCAATACTTGGAGTCTGAAGCCTCTCCACATGGGCTAAATCTGTAAGCATATGAAGCAACAGTCTCGTCATAGAACTTACTTTCTGGATAAGAAAAGAGTACGAGTATCTCTTCGTTAAGTACCAATAGAGACTCCCATTAATGCCAGCAATGAGTGCAACGCTAGCAGAGATGCATATTGTCTTATTCGTATCTTGAAGCTTAAAGACAGCAACGCCGAGGGCATCATACATTAGACCTGAACGGTCGATGCTCTCGTTGTACACGTCCCGTTCACCAGCAACATCCCTCTCTAGGATCTCTTTGGCGCGGAAGTAGAGTGAGAAAGAGGCGATGGAGAGTATGAGCAGTGTAAAAGACGCTAACGGGATAAGGAGGCCGACGATACGGTCCGTTCTCGTGAACCTGGTGGGTCCAGAGTGTCGTGAAGTCATTCTGCTAGACATTTGTTTGCTATGCAAGGGCGACCAAAAAGCAAGTCAGATAGAATAGGTTGTCTAGTGAACAAAGGATACTTTTCCTCTTTCCGTGCCGCACTGGGTCACTTTTTGCGAGTGTTCCCACAGGATCCAGCATCAGACTATCGTCACGGCAAGCGAAGCGAGCCTGAAACCCTGGGCAACAAGGCAGCAACATTTCTCGTGGTCTCATAGGTCGCGATATTTTCCGGGCCACATTGATGCCCTCCACATGAGCTATGATATTTTATTATATTACGTTGCTGATTGCAGAGACGGGCAGATTAACGTGCGGAAAACGTGCGGAAGACGCACGAGAGAATGACGCCTACCTGCATGCGATATCATGTATTGGCAAATTAGATATGTCTAATCACCAAGTATCGATGAATAGGGAGTTGTATATGAGGTAGTAGTGCAGCATCAATGCTGTTCCTAGGTGGTAACTTCGAAGCACAGTGGCCAATGGCTCAGTGTTCCATACACACTCTTGGTGTACGCCGGGCCCAACTTTGCCGGCAAAAGCCTTGTCAGTCCTTATCTTTTATCTGTATAGTCGCTTGCTGCATCGTCAAATGCTGGGTATTCAATACCTTTTTCTTGGGCGTGCATACTTGACGCGTCATGTCCTTCCTACAAGCTTCCATTACCGGATCTTGGAGTCCTTCGACTTGGGTAACACAGCATAACGACACGAAGCCACAATCCCGTCACAAGACTATGAAACCCAGCCTGATGCGAAAAAGCATGTTTCCTGGTTCTGTGTATATTTGCGATATCGAAAGTTCGCGTACTTAGCAGAGTTGAGATTTTTTTGACCCACACCACGCCAGCGTGCGCACTGTGGAATACAGTCGGGCCATTTTGACAAGGCGGAACGGACTATTTTTAACGCCAGATCGGCGCCCAGCATGCATGCTCATCTTTACGCAGAACGTTGCGGTTAGTGTTAGTGGCCATGAGCTTGAATGAAACCAAGCGGTCTTGAGCTACACCATCGTATACTACGTGATATTTTTCCCTCCCAAATATCCTCAAGAAAGTAGAATTTTGAATAGAAAATTCTACTCTAATATTGTATTTCCGGTGAAGATAGCTTCTTAAAAGAGATTAGGCCATCCAATAATGGCTTAGACAGCTGCCAAGCGTCTAAACAGCCTTGCCGTGATCCTTTTCGATACAAGCGAGGCAAACTTTGAATAACCTGAGGCCCCTGAACTGACCACCAACCTTGGTGCAAGTGACTCACGATGCAAGGCGAACGTGTTCCTGAAGTTCTTCTTTGATCTTTTCTGTTACCTTCGTTCATTCTACACTCGTTTGACCACTATACATAATCTCACGACAAAGACATCGATCTGCGCTGCCCACCGCTCTCCATGGGGAATCCAAACGGACTCAGGACCGTGTTACTCATCTCGGCGCCTCTATTCCTCCTCTTGCCACTGTCCGTATTGACTCTCGTCCTCGAGCGCATAGCCTACTCCCTATTCTACGCACATACCGATCCCCTTGGGCGAGCCGGCGGTTGGACAATCACCTTCTACGGACCTACCTACACAGGAAGCGATGACTACGAATACATTGACGTAAACATTTGGATGAGCTATGGGTCCATGTTGGCATCTATCTTGCTATGTGTTGTCGGTATCGTGGTGGGGATTATCGATTTCTGCGGAATCTGGGAACTGCGTAGGATCGAAGGAACACCGAGACATCAGCGCGCATGGAGTTGGACGGTGCTTGTGACAAGCTTTGCGATGATGGTAGGCACTATTGCGGTATTGGCATGGGAGAGTGCGGTTGAGGCGCGAGGCGGTTGGAAAGATTATTCGGATGTTGGCAAGGGATATCGGAGGTATTCGAGAGAGACGTGGGCCTGTCAAATCGACGAATTCTTCCCGCAGCAGGATTGGGCTGGAACGGCTTGTGCAGTCTCGGTAGGTGTTGCAAGGAAGCGCTGTCTTTGACGATACGCTAACATTGACCCAGAAAGCGGCCAGGTTTATTCTCATACCACTTGCGATCTCCGCTGCATTGGTGACACTTTGCGGTTGGTTGCTGGTTCGAGATCGAGGAGGTCTGAAGTGGTTGGTAGGCGGAAAGGGTCGCTATGGTGCGTTCGACAGTGTCTATGAAATGAGGCCTCAAGGACAACAAAATGTTCCCAATGACGGCAACAACAACGATGCTGCAGCGTACAATGAAGCTCAATCAGTGTATAGATAGATAGGACGCGTGGACATGCCACTGCAACTGCCCCATTCAATTCCCCATCACACCACCAACACTGTACACAGGATCTGCACTCGGTGTAAATGCTTAAGCTCGCATGATTCGTTAGTCCCGAGCTTGCTCGTATAGAATTCGTCTTGGCGGCTGCCTAGATCACCAGGGTAAATACGGACGTAGGTTGGCCTTAGGCGCTGGGCAAACACACTTCCCTTTCCAGTGCCCCCACAGTCCAGTTCCGGTCAACTGTGCGTCTGCAATCCTACAAGTAGCAGCCAAGCCAAAACCCGAGTATAAAACCCGGGCTGTGCAATACATCTATAAACGAGACATCCTCCTCACAGTTCAGTGTTCTTGTTCAAGCAAGCAGCTCCAGCCTATTCTTCTCATCCTCAATCCCGACTTCAATCCACTGTCTGTTGCCTTCATTCACTCTTCACTTTTAACGAGATATAATCATGGTTTCACTCGACATGACATCCGTCGCTTCAATCTTCGCAAGCTACATTGCTCCATTGCTCCTTTCCATACCAGTCTCGGTCGAGATCTTCATCTATGCCAAAAGGGCCAAGAATATTCCAATCTCAACCGCCTACTCTCTAGGCGACGGCAACTGGCGAGAAGTCAAGCTCCAACGAGACCCGCCCCTGCTCCTCCAGGCCAGTGCAATCATCTCACTTATCACAGCAGTCGTAACTATCCTCACCTCATGGCAGCTTAGACGAAACTCGAGTTCTTCCCCTTCGCGAGGCATCCGTAGCCTTGCAAAGAGCATGCTCGCATTCTCCCTCTTCAACACTCTTTTTGCCATGGCTGCTTTGATGGTCATGTACATTCTCAATTCTAAGATGGGCGTTGCTTCATCTGGTGATGCCTTCCACGCCGTTGTCGACCATTATCCTAATGCCAAGTCCGTGGCCTGGTACACGAGCGGAGGACACACCTACACCGAAGAGACATTCACCTGCTCATTGTCAATGTACTTTACCCACATTGAAGGTGACTGGCCTACACGCTCATGCAACGCTGGCGTAAGTTTCCCTTCTCCTTACAATTTCGCAACCCATGTTTCCAATGCTAATCATTGAATAGAAAACCCTCCGCATCTTGTCCATCCCCAACGCCATCCTGGCAGTCATTGCCACAGCTCTTGCTGTCTTGCAGACTCGCGCTGTAGGTGGATTGAGGACTGTCTTCAG
Source organism: Nigrograna mackinnonii (assembly GCA_001007845.1). Lineage (NCBI taxonomy): Eukaryota > Fungi > Ascomycota > Dothideomycetes > Pleosporales > Nigrogranaceae > Nigrograna > Nigrograna mackinnonii. The sequence continues at coordinate 563,877 of JGVQ01000084.1, read as the reverse complement.
CTCGCCTCCTTGCAACTGCGGACACAATGCTGCCGTTGTCTCGGAGAAGGAGACCTGCTAGATCTAGCGCGGGGGAAAGTCGTTACGAGGAATGTTATTGGCGTATGAGGGGGAAGGGATATGTTTGGGTTCGTCTTAGGATTGGTTTTGCCTCGGAGTTTGACGTTTTCATCAACCACGGAAGGAACGTGCAGGTCAGGATGACGAAATCAAAATCTTACTATCACTTTCGACTTCGATTGGTGCTGGCAACTCTTAGGGCCTTTGGGATAGTTATGGATCAGGATTACGAATTAGGAATACGCTTCACGCCATTTATGGAAGCAAAGAGCAATGAACTTTGTTTCGAACACTCCCGTTTTTGACCATGTTTTACAATGCTGTGATTGATGACCAACTACCAACGATTTGCTATCTAGTATAAGTGACTCAACGAGAGGATGTTGCCAGGATTTAGCAGCGACTTTTGCAGAACTTTGCCCCGGTTGCAACTTTTCTTAAGCCGTGAAGCCATTGCCCTCTTTTTCCATGCAAGGCTACACGAGCCGACGCGTTAACTTCTCAAATTCACCTGTAAATAATACACATCAAGCCCCGTTCAACGAATCAAATCTTGAAGCTTACTTTGTCAGCAAAGCTCCATATCTCGCCGCAGTGAGACAAGTTCGCTGGTGAGAAGCTTCTGTTATGTACACTCACGTCTTTTCGGCCGGTGGCCAGGGAGGAAGCTGTATATAGTTTGATTGATAAAGTTGTACGTGGTCTAGTTCCATAGATCGTGGAGATTTAAATGTGGTCTGTTGTTATTCTGTTGTTAGAACTCCCGGATAGTCAGATATTGAGGCTTTAGGTTTGTGTGCATTGGCTAGTAGGCTGATTGCATCTTAAAAGAATGTTACATGAAGGAATTTGACATCGATATCTCGCTGCGTCGATGTACCAGAAAGGCTTGTTCTTTCATTCATCAGGTTCTTATGCACAAGGCTGTAGATTTGATGCCCAAAGAAAAGTGAGGCGCTCATCGCAGGATTATCTTGTTGCCTAAAGCCTTGTGGCAATCAATCTTTCTCTTCTGGAGGTCTTTCCTTTCTTTTCTGGAGGTCTTTCCTTTCTTTATTTCAGCCTTCGCATATATATTTATCAGACTATTTCATTGCTACAACGGTTTCATCGACGCTACCAAAGGATAGATCGAGCCCTTAACGATGCCACCTCAGAGAAGACCTGCGAAAAGGTTTCTACTGAAGTATGCCAATACCCAAAAAAAACCGCAAAGTATCTCTTACCGCTCCAAGGAACTGCTTTAAAAATGAGCTTCAAGGGCCTACTGAAAGGCCTATGCAGAGGTCTATCCGTACTCGAGAAGGTCATACGCTCTCACTTGCAGTTCCAAGGAGTGAATTCCGGATCGGTGCTCGTGGACAGGGACCATATGCCAACGCAGCTTCACTAATTCAGCAGTTGGAAGAGCTTTATTAAATAGAGGCTATGACATCGAGAAACACACTTGAAATTACCGAATGTAGTAACTGTGATTACGTCGCGAAAGTAGTCACTAAAGACGAAAGCCGACGTGATAAATATCTCGGCACCCTCATTGACTTTCTTGAAGTGATCGCTGTTACGGAAGACACGATCCAATTCAAATGCTACAAGTGTTTCTCCGTCGCTATGTTATTCTTCTCTGGAGAGTTAACTAATTCTGCACCAGCAGCAGATGCAAAGCTGGACGATGGGGTTTATTTCCAAGTTTTGCCAAAAAATCACCAGATGTAAGTCCAAAACGTTTGTTCCGCTAGAAAACAGTCTTTTATTGATTCCCCCTTCGCAGGATACTCCTTGACTCTTCAGGCTCTTCCTGCGCGAGTAGCGAGCTTCGTCGTCATTAAGGTCTACGGTGCGAGGAGACCGCTACTTTGCACAGACTATGGACGACATACAGGCAGGTACTGTGCAATTCTATTGTAAACTCGGATCGAGAATGCAATATTGCGAGGTGCTAGCCATTTCGATGGGTTTCTACGAGTACGATGAGCTCGAACACTGTGGGACTCCAAGGGCGTATTACAATGTTCTCAGTGTGAAGAGGGTAGAGGGCGGCATGGAACGTTGTGGTATTGGTAAAATCTGGAAATCCGTTTGGGATGAACAAAATCCAAGAGCAGAGGCTGTTATACTTTTGTAGAACGACGGGAAATTATCGTGGGCTTAAGATTGATAGCTTCGTACATAGAGCCAATATTCGTGCTTTCGAAAGTGACGTGTAACGAAAAGCTGTAGGTTTCTTACTGTGGGCAGTTTCGGTACATTTATTGAAGCCTTAAAAGTGAAGTAATACAAGCCTTGTGGGCACAACGATACTTGAAAGCTACATTGTTAGCTACATACAACAGGTATCTTTATGTCCACAAGGTTTGTATAGCTTTTCTTCTTACGGTGCCAACGCCAAGATTAGATTCTCGACAAAATTAAAAGGCAAGGAATGATGGAAGCACCAAAGAATGAAGTTTGAGCACACAATTAAGTACTATATTTCAACTAACATCCCGGATCTCACCCCCAAACTCCGGTCTTAGCCTCTTTTCCCGCCCACTCCCTAAACGCAACGCCCTCCCTCCCAATCACACTTTCAATATCATTTTCAAACCCCGACTCACTTCCCTCTCTAGTCCCGGTCTCTAACACCGGCATAAAATTCGCATACAGTGCATTTAATCCCACCTTCTCATATTGCTTCACCATCTCTTCCGGAGATTTCCACACATGCTTAACTGGACGCTCCAAGACATCTGTAAGAATCTGAGCAACCTCATCATGCGTGTATAGATTGGGGCCAAGAATCATATAGTCCTTATTCCCATACGGCACAGCGCCAGAGAGAAAGGCAAAAGCAGACTGAGCAATATCATGGGCGGAGATAAAAGGTATCCTACCATCCCCTGCAGCGGTATAGAACACACTTTCCTCCTTAAGCGGAATCCGATGTTGCATTTCTGAAAAGTTTTCCATGAACCATGATGGTCGGAGGAGTGCCCATTCGATCCCATTTTCCGAGAGTTCTTCGAGGTGGCTCCATACTGTGCCGAGATACATGCCGCCCTTGACAGCAGATGTACCAGCTAGCATGACGAATTTCTTAACGCCTTTGGAGATGGCAAAGTCGATGAAGGAGTTTACGCATGGAGCTGGTTCTTGGATGCTGGGTGCAACGATGTATATTGCGGAGATGTCTGAGGCTTGGGTGAATGGGTTGGACCATGTGTTTTCATCGAACCAATCTAGTTTCGTGCTCGGGAAGGGGATCTTCGATGGGTCTTGACGTGTGGCAAGGAGGAAGGGGATATTGGCGTCTTGAAGGAGATGGGCGACGCGGGCTGAGGTCTTGCCCATGCTCCCAAGAACGAGGATAGTCATGTTTAGATATTGGAAAGGGGTATAGATGATAAACTGATAAATTGGTAGATTGATAGACTAGAAGTTTGAATGTTTCAATGTCAAAACTTGCGGGATTGTTCTTTCCACCATATGTTCCATGTTTCTTATACCTTTGCATCTAACCGCATTCTTAATGTCCTGTACTAACCTCACCCCTCGCGCGACATCTAATCTTATCTCCGATCAAGGGAGCTTATGCAATCTACCTATACATACAGAGCTCCAATCATATTCTGAGGCGATTGTGGCGATGGTTTTTCCTTAAATCCAGCTTTAGTAATACGTCATCGATATCCGAGTCCAATCACCTAAGTCCGCCGGGTCCGACTAGATGTCCAATCAGCTAGCGATCACCAAAGACGATGATGAATGGCTGGGGACATTAAAAATCACAACCAAACTTCAGAATATGCTCAAATTTCTCGGGCTTCGGGCCAAGAGGTTCAGAGAATGATCAATCGTTGTTGCCTGATGGCTTTCGCACGAGCTTTGCGGAAAGAATCCGCGCAGCCGCTTCCCACAAGCAACTCCCAAATGGCGTCCATCTCTGCGCACAATTCGATGATGACTTCGCACTCATTTCTTCACCTAATTAGCCTGCGTCGCTGGCTCGTGTCTGGATCATGTCCTCAACAGGCTAATGCTGGCTGGCATCACTCCGACATACCTCGTGCTTGACCAATCCGCCAGTCGCACCCCTTGCGAAGGGTTTCGCAATAGATCAGAAAACTTGTTTTGAGTTGTCTGCGGATGATTCATAGAGGACTAATTATACACACTTAGTATGATAAAGTTCCACGAATCCGTTCAAAATGAACTATGGCTATACGCCTTAGATCCCCTTGACTGTACATCACCGCACAACTATCATTCCCCCTCCCCAAGAAACTGCAACGGTCGGGGTCTGCTCCAACTATCGCACGGATTAAACCGCCAGCATCCACTATACTTCCAACTAAACACATACGCATTAAGCCAGGGAAGAAAAAAGGGAACAGCAGGGAAATTTTCAGCCCCGGGAGACGTCTTATCAATACATCCAAACATCATGGGAACCACCAGACTCTGCGCCAATTATCAGTATAGCCTCTAGGTAAATATTCGCACTTTTGAAACTCACAGTTTCAGCTTTAGCCACCGTAGCTTTAACAGCATCATCATACACCCTCCTAAACTCTGTCCCACCAAACCTCTCAAGCCCAAACAACGACTCCAATTCCTCATGTAAGTGCTGCGTCAACGCCGGCGCAAACCCATCAACAAGCCCTTTCAAAACGCTCCCCTCATACTCCTTCTTTCCATCTTGCACATCCCCAACATACTCAATAGTCTCACACAACCCCTCCTCGAACAACCTATGCTGTTCAACATTCCCATTCATAACACTACGCTCCGCACCATTTCCCTTCGCAATTTCATCCCATAGCGGGAATATATCTTCTTCTTCGCCCTGATGATGGTGGTGCACGCCATCACTCCAGGCTTTTACGTATTGAACAAAATCTGCGATGTCTTGGGGTTCGTGGACGTGTTCGCATTGCAGGTAGATGGCGTTTAGACCGCGGAGGAGCGCGTTGTGAACGTTGGCCATGTCGGAGGCTAGGTAGAGGATGTCTTTATCTTTGCACTGTGGGATGGTTAGATATAGGATTTTATGAGGTAGTGGTGGGAGGAAGGACGAACTGTTGGTGCACCTGGTGTCCCGGGGACGGGGATGAGCTTGAAGGGTTGGTCTGCCCATGGTCTTGCCATTTTCAATTCAATCAAGGAACGACTAATATACTCAATCAGACCGATCTATAAACCCAGAGTCAACGCGTCCTCCTACACTTCTATATACACCCCCCAAACCCCCAGCCTTGCCACGCTGCCAATCCCAATTTTCCCCACCACGGCAAACCCTCCTCAGCCCACCAAACCAAAAGCATACACAAGCAATAGCCTCGCCGCAATTGACCACAATTGAACCAATCCCCGAATTGCAGATTCTCAGCTTTCGTCGCCCAGTATCGCGGCATGGTTAAGCGTTACTTCTATTTTGGGTTTAGGGCGGTCAGCAAATTGGTGGTTTCGTGCGAGTGAATGGGTCCTGGTGCCCCTGGCGTTGCTGACGGGGTTGTTATGTCAGCGAGGCTTTAGGGGGCTTAAAATAGGGTGGATGGTTCCTGTGGTTGGTTTTGGGTGGGAAGAGGTAGAGCGATTTTGCTGAGGGATTGGATACTGAGGTTTTGCGTTGGTGGGTGCAGGGTGGGATGTTGGCATGTACGCAGAATTGTAGGGAATGTTATATTCTTATGAGAGTGAAAATCTATGATGCACCAAGTTCTAATGATGATTTTTTGGGCCTTGATATCAAGGTGTGTTTCGGACTTTGTCAATTCTTCTTCCTGTACCCTGGAAGCCATTGGAATTTTCCGGACGAGTGCGCGAAGATGGTTGCGGCTGCGCAGCACATCTTGACTATCGACAGGGAAATATCGAGACATGGATTTGTGGCAGGAATTGAAGAGGGCAGGTTCAACTCGTAGACATGAATCGACGGTGTTCCACCATTGTGATCATATCTAATTGGCTCAAACACGTTGATTGACGCGGATACACTAGGCCATTCCTCCTCGTATGCTGTGACCGTACAAAAGGCATTTGTGCACCCACACATAACCCCAACGACTAGTCTGTCCCTCCACAAGCTTTACAGTACCCACATATCCAATTTTATTCCCTATTACCCCGCACAGAATCAATCGCCGTGTTACAAAACAATACACAGTCGATACACCGGTGCATGTAGATGTTGATCCGTTACAAGGGTAGATCTATTCCTGACTACCAACCCGATGCCTAATTTCCGTGTGGGAGTGTCACCAATGTTGGTCTTACAGGGACGTTCCTTACAACACACGTATATCATTTCCCCCATGACGAAATGCTATATCTTTAACTTACTATTCGAGATGATTTGGGGTAGTTCATCCATGGACAAGATGTATAAAGATAGTCGCATCAATATTTCACGGCATGGACTTATTGCAGAGAATGAAAGGATGCAGGAACACAGATAAATTAAGTATTCGAACAACCTGCAAGCGTCCGATTAGAGTTCCCACGAAGGTTTTGCAGCCGTGAGCCTTCGAAGAGTATCCGGGCAGCTTATTGGCCCAGCGCAAACCGACGACCTCACACCAAATCCCAAAGGATGCGCAATTCAAGAAAAGGACTGCACGGCCGTAAGACCTTTGATGAACGGAGCAATGCAAAACGAAGCATCAGATGTTTGAACTGTATATATTTTGACGTTCGACAGTCTCTCGATTTTTGCGCTCGTGACGCTCGTTCCATACCCGACTCTTACCACTTTGCTTGGTTGGTGGGTCGCACCCGAAGTCAGTCGTTACTTCACCTCACTTTACTTTACTTGGCTCTTCCAGTCCAGCCCTTCTTTTCGTAAAGATCCCTTGCTACTTGAGTAGATTTATATTCACCTTCGTCCTCCCTCGTCTTTACACACTTTTCAATCTTCGACAAGCATCATCACTTCTCTTCTTCCAACAACCGCAACAAATTCAAGCTAATCACTGCGCGACCATTTCAACCACTCACACCCATATCCAAAATCCACCCACACAACATGATGCGAGCTGCAATCATCTTCACCATTCTCTCCACAACTTTCGCCCTCCCATCTCCACTCCACCTCACCCAACGTCAAGGAGACCATGCCTCCTGGCAACCGGCTGAAGGCACCTCTGTGACATGCGACAAGAACTCGGACAAGGTCATCTCATTCTACGTAGGACCACAGATGGACTCCGTTCTAAACGACGCCTGTGCAGCCATGATGCCACCATGCGCATACCAAGACCGCCTCCCATCCGGGACAATGTGCCCACAGGTCATGGATTACCCGCTCGACTCACAGAAGACAAGCACACACAGCGCCAATGTCGAGGACGCGCAGAATGGGAATAAATTAAGCGGGTGGGCGGTCCAATGTAAGTTTTTCCCTCTTCTCTCTGCTCTGGCTCTTTTAATTACATTGCATCACCCGATCCGGGCCCAGTCCCGGTTGTCGCAACCGAACGTGTGACTTAATTGTCTTTGATATATTGACATGCATGGATCTAGTCACCGTGACCCCTGCCCAAATCGAAACCGAGAACCACGTCTTCTGGACCCGGGCAGACTGCTACGGGTACTTGAAGGAAATTGTTCATGAGGCCCCGCCGAGGGGATGCGTCAATTCCGTGGGTTCGGGAATTGGGAGTTTGCAAGTTGGTGGGTCGAAGTCTTTGCATGGGACTACGTTCGATATCAAGATTGTGAAGAAACAGAAGTAAGGGGATGGCCTACTGATATGAACTTTTCATCTGCGATGGATTCTCGGATTTTTCGCAAGAGGTACCTAACGGACGACTGTCACTTAACGTTTCTGAAAAGATAAGAGGAACATTGCCCTCAGCGATACCTCCCATCACTGTACTTTCATACCCCTTCACAGGGGTCATTTTGCTTCATGAATATTTTTCAACAACCATTAGATACCACTGAATTGACACGGTACTTTTAAGATCTGCAACATCGATATAGCTTTGCCAACTGTGAATGATACAGCAACACCAACACAAAACATAGCGCGTCGACCACACATTGGTATCCCGATACCTTTAACCGCGGAGTATTCACGCACACTGCAAACCCAAGCACCGAATCCCTCTGATATTTCAATCATGATGTATACTAAACCCTCAGTGCAGTGTCGCAGTCCAACCCCAGCACAAGTTCACCGACGAACAAACCCACAACCCCACAAGACAACAATACCCTCCAAAAGCCCCATCACGAAAGAGATGCATGTACATACAATCACAACTCCAAAGCAATCACGACAAGAAAAAGCAACTTCTGAAGTAGACTTTTGTATTCATTTTTATCTCGCACTAGTTAAGCTACATCTCATACCATGGCTTGACTTCTTGCACATAGAATAGATTGGTAAAAATCTACTCCATGCTTATCGAAGCGGCCGTGGAAAGATGATGATTGTTTTTTTGTTTTGATGTTTTTTCTTACGTTGGAGATCGCTATATCCTGTCGAAAAGACCTAAAGCAGCAGAGGACCTATGAGTGGTGTGTTTGAAGTTTGGTTGGATTATTAGAGGTTTTGCTGCTGTTGTGAAGGTCGGGACAGGTGTTATTCTTTTAGAGTGGAGAAATGCATCCATGGGACTTCAACGCCATTGTACGCCAATTCTGTCGACTTCCTTCCAGTTTCGCACGTTTTGATAGATGTGCTATGCACTGTTCGCAGGAGCTGATATGCACGGCGGACCCGCTAGTGACCGGTGTGTCCTGGACCAGAACCCTCGGCCTGGGCCATGTCACCCAGCAATCCCTCGACGTATGTCCTCTCGTTCTTGGTCAACATATCTTTGAATTTCTCAAATCTCTCTTGGGCCTCTTGCCATTCCTTTCCATCCCTAGCTGCCGATTCGCGAACTTGGTACCAGTTCCAGACCCGCGGCATCCAGTGTTTTTGGATGTATTCCTTGCGCTCCGCGTTCCGGATCCAGGTCGTTGTGTTGGAGAGCCAATGTAGAGCACCCTTCTTGGAAAGGTCGGAGGACGATAGGGATTGGAAGACTCGCCAGGTCATGATGATGTTGCTGTTCAAGACATGCCTCTGGTCGATTGGGATCCATGCATACCTATCAGTGAGGATGGCGTTGGGACGAAGGATATCTTTCGGAATGACGGCGAGAGGGGGAAGGTCGTGAGGCAGGGCATGTTGAACGATGGGTGGACCGACTTGGTCAATGTCTTCTCGAATCGATTGCATTAGCCCAGACAGCATTGGGGCATAATGATGTTGCGGGAGGGGTTGCGCGGGTAATAAGCTGAAAGGCATTGGCTCATATTGAGCACCTCTCAAGAAGATTGAGTGCTGCTGAGCCAATTGGTCTTGATGGAAGCCTTCCTGTGTATACCTACTCCGGAACTCGCTCAGAAACTGGCTAGAAGCATTGTTTCGGTGTACGGTGGCAGATGACGGAAGACCGAACTGGGTGGGATTGCCCATTATACCCGCTCGAAGCCCAAGTGGAAGGATACAAGGATTTGAAGATAGAGGGACAAGAGGATAATGCGCACGTTCAGCCGCGATAAGAGGATCTTCATCTTGGGGGAAATGCAGGATGTTAGGGCCGGGGTGGATTGCCCTAGCTCCTCGCACCTCTGGTCCCCAGTTCCTATCTCCGTATGCCGCGTAAGGCACTGTAGTATGAATGAAGATTAATGGGTAACCAAAATCAAGCCATTCGGGCACATACGTACGAGGACGATAGAACTGCACTGAAAGACGCGTGTCAGGTCCGTATAGGTAGTCCGTGTAAGCTGGGAATGGGATAAGGTCTCGCTGCAGATCCTCCCAGTTCTTGTCTGAGACGCGCTGGGGTGTGTTGAATTGATTATCATCGTTGGCTTCGTTGCTAGACGTAGCACGCTCTCCCTGATCAGGATTGGGGAATTGCGGTGGTGCCATGTTGTGTAGCAAGCACGAGGTGTAGTGTGTTGTTGCGGGACAAGTGCAGCTGGGAGTGCGAGGAAAAGAAACAGAGAAGCCAAGGCAGTCTTAAGCAAATGGCTAGCGTCATCCCAAGTTTGACACCGGCCGGCTTGTTCCTTTCACTTTGCTGGGTCTAAATGAACAGAGTGACGCGAGAGGGTGTCGTAGTAGGGCTGAGGAGGTGAAAGAGCATTGAGCCAATACCACTGAGCCAATGGCTTGCTGTAATGCCACATTATTAGAGTTACTTATCATGCCATCTTCTAGATTCAAAAGAGTGATATCACAGCTTGTTGAAGTTGGAATACATTAACAGATGCCTTAACTTGCGAATGCGCTAGGGGTAAACAAACACTGGCAAATGAATTCGTTGGTAGCGCATCAAACTTCTCTTCAAAGCTGCTATTGATACATATTCGCAATTGAAATTTAATTGATATCTCACACTTTTTCCATTATTCTGTCAAATATTGAAAATGTCCATTGAAGCTTGAATTCTTGGATGGTTGACCGAAGGATGAAATGAAACGTTGAGGCCGAACCACGCACAAAAGCGGCATGTCGCCGCTAATTCGGGAGTTTAACATCGCGAGAGGTTGCTAATTGACTTTTGAGATGGCAGTGACATGATGTGTCTATCGAGTTGGAAAGTGGTGATTGAAGTAAGCTGGCAGATCATCGCACGGACCGGCTTTGAAGTCTAGGTAATGAATGGACCGGCGCAGCGAACGACTGGCTACCGGTCACTCATTCTTCCGATTCGGCGCCGTACATCCCACCCCACGTTCGCGAATCTCAAGACTCATTCTTCGATCAATCCTCGCCGCACAGTCACTTCAGCCGTCATGGAGGGAGCCGAAACCCTGGAAGCCCTGCAAGCTCGGCATCGAAAGGAACAGCGCGATCTCGTTGCACGAACCACCCAGAAGAAGAAATCCGCGACCAAGAAAACACGTAAAGGTGTGAACGACGAATGCGAAAGGCTGGAACAAGAGTTGAAGGAGCGACAAGCACAAGAGCTGGCTGTTATCAATGGAGACAATACTGCGGAGGTCGGACCTGAGGCAGAGGAAGAAGCCAAGGTTGAGGAGGATACATCACAAGCGAATGGGGTTGAGAAAGCAGTGGAAGGCTTGTCGCTCTCTTCGCAAAAGGATGATTCGACTCAGCAAACTCAGGCGCCAAAGAAGAAACAAAACCGTGCTAAAGCTCGTCTTGCCCGCCGCGCCGCCGAACAAGAAGCCATTGCTGCCGAAGCAGCAGAAGAGGCCGCCACTCTGCCAAATCTTCGCGAACAAGAACGAGAGAGGATGCATGCACATTTTGGGAAATACGGGTTACAGGAAAAGGAAATCAGAGCGGATGGACATTGTCTGTATGCTGCTGTTGCAGATCAAATGGAGAACAGCGGGTTGGGCTTGAAACCGAAGATTGATGTGAATATTGTAGGAGCAGAGGGCGAGCTTCCACCATATAAGAAGGTCCGCCATACGGCTGCTGCATTTATTGCGCAGAATCCAGACGATTTTGTGCCATTTATGGAAGAGCCTTTGGATGACTATCTACACAAGATACGGGATACCGGAGAATGGGGTGGCCACATGGAGTTGATTGCCCTAGCAAAGACGTTCGGTGTCACAATCAATGTCCTACATGGCGATGGGAGGGTTGACAAGATCGAACCAGGAGGGGATGTCAGCGATGAAGGGAGGCAAATCTGGTTGGGCTATTACAGGCATAATTTTGGGTTGGGCGAGCACTACAACTCCTTACGCAAAACGCCTTGAAGGACGACCATCACTTGTGCTTCCAAACGCTGACACGATCCTTGACCTCACCCTTTATTATACCCACCTGATGGGTCCGTACGGGTTGCCAGTATGCCACCCGAACCAAGGCATTATCACCCTCTGCGACGTCCTTTCTTGTGACATTTCCCTCCTCCTCATAGATCAATTCATCACCAGGCCGCTTGAACAGCTCTTCATACACTATGGATGGCAAAGACCATGGCGGGCCACCAGACTTGGGGGGCTTGTGAGTAGGGAATTCGAGGCAAAAGAGGATTCCTTGAGGAGCAAGCAATTGAGACATGCGAAGAGCCCAGGGAGATCGGAGAGAAGGGGGAAGCGCGGAGAGGAACTAAAATTCACCTTTGCTCAGCTATCCGCATCTTCGCGAGGTTCAAAAGATGTACTCACCGTGCAATCATATATCAAATCGAATCCATCTCCAATACCACCGGCAATCTCAGCCCAATCATCTTTGAAGAAGTCTCCATGTGCAACCTTTGTAACGCCCTTCCCAAGCTTCTCATCCTTAACCTTGTACTCTCCCTCACTCCCCTCCCCCGGATCTCTTAACCACTCATCCGCAGCTTTCACCGCATTCTCACTAATCTCAATCCCATATGCATCATACCCATATGCCGCAAACAGCGCCATATCATACCCCTTCCCACACCCCGGAACCAACGCCCTCTTCCTCTTCCCATCGGCCCTAGTTGCAGCCCCAAACAGCTCCGGCCGCTCCTTCAACGCATCGATAAGCGCGGGATTCGCAAACCCTCGATCCCAGGGCAGGAAGTCACCGGCTCTCCATAAATCGTCCCAGCGAGAGGGATGCTTGTCATCGGCGGTGTCGTCAAAGTATAGTTTCAGTCGGTCTTGGTTTTGGGTTGGTGCTGTGGATGTTGGTGCTGTGTTGACGCCCGGGGTCGACATGGTGGGGTAGGTACGATTGTTTCGGTGTTTTGGGCGTGGGGTGCGGAGGTTTCTGGGTTCAGAATCGTGGGGTTGGGAGGTCGTTCGGGATATCGTGGGAGGGATGGAAGCTGGAGGAATGAAAATCCGCGTTCTCGAGCGTGTAGTTTGAAGGAATTAAAAGCTTTGGTTACGATGCTACATGTTGCAACAATTCTTCGAATCCATGCTCCCAAGAAACAGCGATGAGTCAGCCAGCCGATCTTCGTGGACTGGACTCTGTGGACCGGCTGGCGCGGCTTGGCGATGACGGCTAGACCTGGGCTTATTCCCACCTCGCGAATTGTTATCATGTTTTGTTTCGGGTTTCTGGTGCTTTTTGGAAGTGTTCAGGATTAAAATGGATTGTTGCGATATCAGTATGGAAACTTTGTAGGAATGATAGATGCGGTCTGAAGATGCTGGAATGTGGAATGGTTGCAAACACGTATACACCCATTCCCGAATTATCACCTCAAATGAAGACGTCGAATCTATCGCAACTTGACGGAGTTCACTTAGCTTAAGAGTATTCACACGCAGAAGTGAAATAGCCGTCCTAGACGGTACAAGATCTTCCTATCAGCTCATTGCATCTGACCGAGTATTCGAACAAGGAATTTTCATAGCCTTGCGAATACAGATTCTGATTTCTTTCTATTCGAATTTGTAGGCTCATATGACAATGGTATTTGGCTCCTACTCTGTTGCTGGCTGGGAATGACGAAGGGGTTAAGAGGCCAGACGTTTGTTAGCATTTTCTTCTGATGCATTTGTGACAGAAGGAAGCCAGATCAAAGTGTCTCCAGTTCAGAGCGCCGGAAACAAAGATTGTGAGAGCATAGCGCAAAATGACAATTGTAGGCTGCCAGTTTTATATTCTTTTAGTGACAGCATTCTTTACCTTGCTCGATGAATGATATTCGGTTGTAGAGCAAACCTTCTTGCGATGGTGCTACAACAGCCCGCCGCTCTCGAGATCTCCGTACCATGAAGTAGCATTGCAACACCGGACTTGAATCGCAGTATGATGTAAAGTATCCGCATTTTTTCGCTCTGATGCTCAACGACGTCATCGATACAATTAGAATGTCGAATACGGACTCCGTTCTTGGCTTGGGAATAATCCACAGGCATCATGCTGAGCCGGGAGCTCTACGCGAAGCACCGTGCTCACATACTTCGCCTCAGCATTTGTGCCGCGAATTCCGTATTAGAGGACGAGGACTATAAAAATTAGTGTGAATGAAGGGCTCGGGCATAGAATCGTAGATCTGTCTCAAGTTGTGCTCACATTTTGGGTCTTGTTCTCGAGAGATCTCTCACGCGTACTTACACTAAAACTGACAGATGTGATGTCTACAAGCCCGTGAAAAATTGCGCCCGAACGGCACAAACTCGCGAATGCAGACCCTAACTATGAAGTAGGAGCCCTATAAAGAAAGCGATCATTATTTGCAATATACAGACACCTGATCAATTTAGAATAGGATATAAAAACTCCTTCAGACAAGGATTCTTCAGCCTTGCACAGCTGACTTTACAAGATCCAAAACTGCGAAGGTATCCGTCATGCATATTCAAGAGTGTGGTTCAATCGCGTGGGAATAGTCGCGGGATGTGACCATAAACCATGCCAATTGGTAAACGCCCCCAAATCCTGCACCTCGATATATAGCCTAAAGGTCAAAATTCCCGATCTTAGGTGTGGCGCAGATTTCACCATGACAATGCATATACTGGACGCCTCGATTTCATTTAAATGTGTGCAGGTGTTGGATTGAAGATTGAATGGTTCGGTAGTGTTCCCGGGCTTCTCACACGCATGAAGTATGGGAACCAACACAGCTAAGACGGGAGCTATGTTCAGATTTCTGTAGATCTCCGCGGTCGATAAGCTTAAGCATGACCATGCAGCGCAAGCTTTCTGTAGATTACTTACTTTTTGTGTGTCTAGGTACCCGGAAACCCTTGACCCAAGATCGTGGAACATTCGTATCGACAGCACCAAGATGCCGGCCTTGCATATCACGTTCGCGTGGATATCAACACGGACAGTGACTACCAATCAAATGTCTCTGCAGGATTCCACCACGTGTTGGAGGTAATGTATGAGGCTCTGTAGTATTTTAACCTGTTTCGGTGCTCGTGAGGTTTGTAGCAGCAAGGGACGTACAAGCCACCCAAGAAAATACCCGTTCTGTTCGATGCAGATTTTTTGACGCACTCCGTTCACACAAGGAGAAAGATTGGGATTCGTATCTAAGTCTGATGTCGTCATTATCATTATCAGGCACTTCAGAATTGAGCGGGTCTCGATGCCAGTTCTAGGTGGTTCGACATAGAAGATTCTCTTCGTGACAGGATGTACAAGGTGGAATTCCTGTCTTTCGAGGCTGTCTTAGCGATTCTGTTCGAGAGATTGAGAAAATTGATGATAGAATAAAGCAATGTAGCCAGACCATCCGGTGAACATTTACGTAACAGTGATATACACATCTAATGAACCGTTTATAGCTTAGAAGAATTGACATAGCGGCTGAAACGAGGCGATGAAGATCGTCAACTCGAATTAGAGCATCACCGATTCTTCATACGATGTCAACGGGTCAGACGGGCCTCGCAAGAGTGAGACACATCTTCCGAACTTTTGAGGATACCAATATGCCGATCTATAGCAAGAGCAAAGATATAAATAAGGGCATTGATACACGTTCTACTCACCATCAACTCATCAGCTCCAATCTTCTACTTCAATTACCAAATAAACCAAAACTTCTCCAACTCCCACACAACTCCACATCCAACCAACAAAAATGAAGACCTCATTCATCCTCACCGCCATCCTCTCCATGGCCGCCTCTAGTCTCGCCGCCCCAGGCACTAGCAACAAAAACGTCATGCCCCGCGACTTCCCACCCGCCATGATGGAATTGATGTCTCCAAACATGGACAAGCGCGCTCTTCAACGC
This sequence comes from Nigrograna mackinnonii, assembly GCA_001007845.1. Lineage (NCBI taxonomy): Eukaryota > Fungi > Ascomycota > Dothideomycetes > Pleosporales > Nigrogranaceae > Nigrograna > Nigrograna mackinnonii. The sequence goes on along the minus strand of JGVQ01000084.1, from coordinate 548,167 downwards.
CGCGACAACTGCGTCCTTGCTTGCAATGCCGGATGCAGTTATTGCTCTGATCAAGCTTGCTTGGCTAATTGCCAAATCAACTGGTACGTCGAGTCTATCGAAGAAATATTGGAGGGTGGGTACGTGGTTTGACTGACTTTGTATAGCCCAATTTGCTGCTCGATTCATGATCAGGATTGCAAAAAGTGTGCTACGGACTACAACTGCGAGCACGAGGACTAGATCAATATTCGATCTATTCATTTATGGGGGAATGGGATGAGTTTATCGATGTTCCATTTATTGGGAAGACACTCTTTGTATCTGTCGATGGAATTGCGAACCATATAAAAAGAAGAAAACGAAAAAAAAGGAGATGAAGGGTGGGAGTGGAAGGCATGTATCCCCTTTGTGTATATTCATCTTTATTTGCAAGTATTTTTGATATACGGATCTATTTATTTTCTTATAAAATGGCTCGCCATGCCCGTTGATGCAAGTGCAGTGACATTGTTGATTGTGTACCAGTAATCGGAAAATGACCACTACGACAATCACAATCTAGCTTCAGGTGCCGGCGGCTAGAAATCGACTTCTCACTTGGCCAAATCCGATGTTGGATTTTATTTCGAATCTTCTACGATAGGAAGACTATGGCGCTACAAGCCTCTCGTAGTGAAGAATTTTTAATCGGAACATAGTGTTGTGTCACCAACTAATCAAATATTCAACACGACAGCCAATTACCCTGGCGTGATGCCAGTTTTCTATCTAAAGCAGCTATCTTGTTGTCTCGGTTTTAATTTCTGGTGACTGATGACTGAAGTCTAGGATCCTATGATCTGTTGCATGTGGCCTTTGTTTTCGACAATTCGCTATCACGAGGGCAAGCGTAGAAATAGCTTAGTACTGGTGTCTCATTGGTCAAATCGCAGGGCCATCTTCTCGGAGAGAAGCACGCATTCTAAGGTCAATATCCCCATAAATTGTTTGCCAGAACGTTCCGAAACCCTGTAAACTCTACCCTACAATTTGGCAATCCACACTCCTCCCAAAAACATCTCAATACCAGTCCTTCAAACCCAAACCGCCCAAGATTTCGTCAGCGTATCTTCCACTTACATGGATGTTAATTACGCCCGAGATGAATCGGGTTAATACCGCGAATCGCAGAACTAACCCAATCGAGCGGAACTCATACAGGGTTCCTGCGGACAAGAGCAACCACTTGAGTTTTGGAAGGCGTACACCGAGTCAGGTCTCTGGCCATTATTTCTTGAATTTGATTGGAAAGAGGATAGAAGCATGGGGATGTGGACAAGTATAAAGGCTCGGCCATGGAAGGGTGGTCTAGAGACCGGAATACCGCATCTTACCCTTGATCGAGCATTCCTTACTGCGTTTGAATTAGACCATGTATTTCCAGTGGAGTAAATATATCGAACTATGTGTCCTCCTTCTCATTTATCCTTGTAATTGCTGCCATCTGCACCACAACGAATATGCGAGTTTCGATCCAACCTTAATCACTACACAAAACCACCACGCCCGCTCACTCCGCCAACCCAGCACACACTCTTCTCCTAAGATTGCACTAGACAACGTGCGCATCTTCGATGGCGACAAACTACTTGATCCCGGCACGATCGTAATTGATGGAGCATACATCGGAAACGACTCGAAAGGCGCCGTGCACATCGACGGCAAAGGAGCAACTCTTTTGCCAGGCTTGATCGATTCTCACTGCCACCCGGAGAACATCACACACCTTGAAGACCTAGCACGGAGTGGCGTCACGACCGGTCTAGTGATGGCATGCTTTGCACCCCAACTTTGTACGTCGTTGCAGAACCATAGTGGGTTACCGGATATACAAGTCGCGACTGCACCAGCAGCTGCAGCGGGCAGTACTCATGGCAATTTGGTATCCATGATCGATCCTTCGCTTGTTATCGCTAATGCAAGTCAAGCCCAGGCTTGGATGCAACGCCAACTAGCTTCCAACCCAGATTTTGTGAAAATTATCGCGCAGACTCCTGGTTTTGACGACGAAACGATGGCGGTATTAGTGGAAGAGTCCCATAGAAACGAAAAACCCGTTGTGTGCCATGCATCAGACCTCCAATCATACAAACAGGCGGCTAGAGTGCTTGTAGACCACATTCATCACGCACCTCTGGATTTCGAACTCGATCCACCTCTAGCCCACGAGATATTGGAACACGGTCAAATCGTCACACCGACTCTTACAATGATGCGAAATATTGCGATAAACGAGCCACAGAGAAACTTTTCAGCAGCTCTAGAAACCGTACGAACTCTCCACAAAGCAGGTGTGCGTATTCTCGCCGGCACAGACGCAAATCAGCAACCTTCTGTGCCAGCTCAGGTCCCCTTTAGCGGTAGCATACAGAATGAGATCGATAATCTAGTGGAGGCGGGAATGACGAATTTAGAGGCCCTAAGGGCCGCGACTGTGGATCCTGCGAGAGCTTTCGGGTTGTGGGATCGTGGGATTGTTGGGGTGGGGATGCGAGCTGACTTGGTGTTGGTGGATGGAGATCCTTTGAAGGATGTTGGGGTGTTAAGGAATGTCAAAAAGGTATGGATAGCAGGTACTGAGATTGAGATCGGGTTGAAGGAAGCATAAAACTGAAGGCTTGAAGTATTGGGGTGGGGCCAGTTCTGCGAAGCTATCGAATTAGATGCTCAACCTCGTGCCAATTTTGGAGGGATATTGTTTATCCAATGGCGTTCTTATTGAATTTTGGCTGCATTTTATTCCCAACCTTTTGGACTTGTAAGAAGAAAGAGATGATCCGGAAATTTCACGATTTGGGAGGACTTGGAGATAAATCATACTGCTAGCGCTATAGCCTGGAGTGGGTGGGATTGCAACCAGCCTTCCTTATACCTCAAAGCTTTCTTAAGCCCAGATGTAGTCCCTATGCGATTGAGGTTGTCAAGGATGCATCTCCTAAGGCCAATAGGCAAGTCGTTTACTGAATTTGCAACACTAAGCGCGCGCATGAGGAAGAAGCCGCCCAAAGCCTTGCTGTTATTTACCACATTCGGTCGACCTTCTCCATCGATGTCGCCCAACAAATATGGCGCACTTGCACATATGTCGTTAATCGTATCAATGAGCGCATTCCAAATATCTTCCCGTAAGGGCGGGGGTGCTGTTGGAGTCGGTGACTCGAAATCTTGGTAAATTCGATGATACCTTTGCAAAAGAATTTGAATCATGTGGATACGAGCGCACCAGAAGCCAATCCACATTGCACTATGCTGAAACGAGTCAAAAACATAATAAGACAGAGAGACAGTGCTCCCCCATCCATAAGAGTCTGCTGATCGCGGCAATGGAAGTACTCGGTACCGGTAGATTTCTGGGATCAATCTCGGCCAGGAAATCAAGCGATAATAGATACCAGAAGTACGCAACGAAAGACCCGTCAGCGAGGCATTTGGAAGATCTAGCCTACCTGGTTCATGTTGGCTGGCTTGACTGATCTGGGCAGACAACGCAGAGATCTCTCGAAGCAGCGACCAAAATTCGGTACCAGGGGCGGCTGGCTGAACCGCATCGCTGTCTATTTCGGGCGGGTCCGATCGCGGGCTACCATTTAATGCCTCTATTTGCGTCCTCATTTGCATTATGCGATACAAACTTTTGCCGCTATGAGACTTGGACTGTGTCTTGCCTCGTAATCGAAACATTTCTATGATGGCAGTCCCATGGGGATCACGAAACGACGATTCAATGCCAGAAATAATCTATGCCTTCATCAGCATGAGCTTTAGGACCAGGGTGTTTACACAGACGCTTACCTCATACTTCAGCAGGAGAAAAATGGCAGTCAAAGTATCATCCGCGGTGGCTTTTACACGACATGCCATTGCAGTCTGAAGACCGCTCAATGCCTGGCCGTAATACTCTCGAGACAAGATTTCGAGTTGTCTTGAACACGTTATATTTGCCAGGCTTGACATGGAAGCCGCGCGAACCGCTGATTGGAGGCATTCAGAGTCGGATTTGAGCATATCTGGAAGGAAATCCAGATACCCCGGCGCGCCATTCATTGGAGCTTCCACGAAGTGATCGAGAAAGCGTACCACTGCATAATCTTCCCAAACAGTTGTGGGTGAAACATGTAGCGGTAAAGAGGGAGTTGAGAGGTGTCGAGTTGGTGCTGTAACTGGATTACTGTATTTCTGAACTTCTGAGCGGACATTCATTGGTCGAAATATGAGTTCAGAAGCATCGCGATACCCCGGGCATGTTCGATCTCCTCGTTTACATCTGGCACACTCCGGTTTTCCTTCATCACACTGAATCTGTCAAACACATCCTTGACCCGAGGGGATGGTGGCCATATACTTTGACCTTCATCTTCCTACACGCGTGGCATCCGGTACTCCAGGATGGACGGGGCATGTTAAGCAGATGTCTCCTGATGTTGTTGGCTGCTTCGGCATCGCAATGGATCAATTAGCAACGTCGTAAAGTGAATATCGAGTGAAGAGGAAGCCTTTTCTGCAGGATGCTTGATCAATCAGTCGGTTTGTAAGAAGCCTGAGGTGAGGTTTGAAGTATAGTAAGCAGGGGGTGTGTGCGGCGTAAGGCAAGCACTGGGATTAGCTTGGTAGTTGCACCCTGGGATTGCTGGGTTACGTCATCAAGAGCAGACCTCACACCACTTCACTCGTCCATGGGCATCGTTTTTCCTTGTTGTAAAGGAAGAAGGACATTGAAAGTCCAAGTCGCGGAATTGATTCAATTGGCTGGTGACAAGCAATGATTGTTTGCCTCACACATACCCTGTCTTAGTCAATGTTTCTGTGCTTCTGTGGCTGAGAAATCAATTTGGCTTGATAGAAGGACCCACCGTGTAAGTTGTCCCTATCAGCACAAATAACAAAAAGAAGATGGAGCCGACGACCTTTCCATCGGGACTTAAACTCGTGCGAAGGGCCGAGGACCTGGCTGGAGCTAGTGAAGAAAGCGGGCAAGGCATGACGAACTGCTGGGGTCCTCCACTCTGACACCCTGGTGGGTTATCTTCCAACAACCAACAAATGTCAACCAACGCACTTTTCCGGCCCGTTCATCGCAGCCTTCCTTTATCCATTAGAGAAGAACTATGAGACTACCCCGCCATCCTACGATAGCGCGTCTTTTCCGCGGCGGTGACAAATGGCAAAAACTTGAAGCTCGGCAAATCGGCACACCGCCCAACCACATCCATCATTATCGACGCTACTCCCGTTACGACTACCACAGGTCATGGCCTCTTCATTCAATCCTCTCATCTCTTCTCACCTGGTTCTACTTGTCCTTGTTGGTAGATTCAAGTTGTTCGTTCATGTATACGGGAGGTAACATTGTCGGTGAGCATTTGGCCGAGGTTACCAGGGATCCAACAGGGATAATTCCCGCTTTAACTCCGGATTCGGAAAAGTGAATTGGGATTTCCTGGGCTCTTCGAAGCGTCATTTAAAAAAGTTGCCATTCTTTCGGATTCGAGTACCATCACCATGCCAGAGGAAGACACCTCTTCCACCAAATCGACCAAATCCACATCCAAGTCCCACCATCACGGGTCTCATGATGGACGCATGGCAATTGGTAACGCCACCACGGCAAAAGAGCTGGAAGTCACTTCTGCAAAGGATGACGATATATCGATAGCACCTTCTCATGCTTCAACAGTATCAGAGCACGACGAAGAAAATCCGCCAGAAAACGCAGAACCCCCAACAACGATATCCCGAACGACATCAGTCAGCCCAGAGGCCGTTATAGTGGATCGCCGCCATCGTAGAGGTTTATTCGCTAATCTCAGTCTAATACCCGAAGTTGAGAATCCCTACCATTATGCTCGAAAAACAAAATGGTTCATCACCATCGTCGTCGCTTTTTGCGGCATGGCTGCACCTCAAGGCTCAGCAATTGTCATGCCGGTACTTCTCGATATTGCAAAAGACTTCCATGCATCGAATGTGACCGCTAATATGAGTGTCGCTGTATACATGCTGGCCATGTCGATATTTCCGCTTTGGTGGTCTTCATTCTCGGAGACTGGTGGTCGACGGACGATATACATTATCTCGTTTGCATTGTTCGTTTTGTTTGCAGTACTGTCGGCTGTTGCTCAAAACATTGCAATGCTCGTAGTCATGCGCACGTTTTCTGGTGGTGCGGCTGCATCAGTCCAGGCTGTTGGTGCAGGCACAATTGCAGATATATGGGAAGTCAAAGAGCGTGGAAGAGCTATGGGATTATTTTATCTTGGACCACTGTGCGGCCCTCTCTTTGCTCCAATCATTGGTGGTGCTTTGGGTCAAGGTCTGGGGTGGCGAAGTACGCAATGGTTCCTCGTCATATATGGCGGCATCACATTCATCCTCATTGTCTTCGCCCTTCCAGAAACCCTTCGAGTTGACAAGCCCACAAATCGCGTTCTCCAGGCTCAACAAGTAACCACAGAAAAGGAAGGGACTCAACCGGAACTTGCACGTATTTCGACCCGGCAATCCGTCCACCAAAAGACGAAATCATATATCTCCGCACTACGTCGCATATTCTTCGACCCGCTGTACGTTCTAACCTGGATGCGTTACCCACCTGTCGCCCTCACAGTCTACTACGCCAGTATAACGTTCGGCTCACTATACTTCCTCAACATTTCCATCCAAGCTACCTTTGCTGCATCCCCCTACAACTTCTCCACCCTAATTCTCGGACTCCTCTACATCCCCGGCTCAATTGGCTATCTGCTAGCCTCCATCCTCGGTGGTCGCTGGATAGACATGATCATGCATCGCGAAGCACGAAAAGCAGGTCGATACGACGAAAAAGGCAAACTCATCTTCCGGCCCGAGGATCGTATGCGGGAAAATGCATGGATGGCAGCCATCCTCTGGCCAGGAGCCCTAATATGGTATGGTTGGACGGCAGAAAAAGGAATACACTGGATCGTGCCCATGATTGCCAATTTTTTCTTCGGTCTGGGCTCCATGCTCATCTTCTCGCTGTCCACAACTATGCTCACGGAGTTTATGCCAAAGCGCGCCTCGGCTGGTATTGCTATCAACAATTTTGTACGAAATATATTCTCGTTCATTGGTGCTGTTGTTGCAGAACCGATTATCGGGGCAATTGGGAACGGCTGGCTGTGTACAATCCTCGGGATTTGGAGTCTTGCCAGTGGGATCTTAGTTATTTGGGCAATGAGGACATGGGGGCCTGGGTGGAGAGTGAAGATGGTTGAAGCTTTGGGTATGTGAAACACGAATAGATGGGTGTATATGGACTAGAAGATGGGTAAAGTATGGCGTTGGTGGTAATACACTTCGCTAAATCAAGCATTTTTTGAAGTTCGGGTAAAGCCAGCATTGCATAGCATTATCAGCATAGCAACGCATACAACATTTATTCAACAATTTCAATTGTTCACAATTCATTACTTGACTACATCAAAATATCCATACAAACCCCAGCAACCCAGCAACCAGGTCCCCAAAAACCCGACTCTCGGCCCCAGCTTCTGTTCCTCGTCAACACACTATCCCAAACCCCTCCACCAAAGCCCACCCCACCACATCCCCGCAGCATGATCTTCCCTACCCAACCTAGATCCTCCACCCCTCTCGTTTCCACAGCCCAATCGGCCCGACCTCCAAGCCCCCACACTTTTCCGCTCCAACGCCAGGGAACGCCAGGGCCAACGGACCTAATCCCGGAAATGCGGAAGGAGGGGTGATCGATTGCAGAGTGAAGGGTCTAGGTTCGGGGATGCGGTAGTTTGGAAAGCTTGGGTTTGGTTGTTAGATGGTAGAGGGGTGTGGGTGTGTCGGTGGGGCAGGGAGTGTGTGAGTTCGTTTGAGATGGCAGTGATGAGGATGAAGGACTGAGGTACTAGGTAGTAGAGGACGTAAGAATACACTGTTCTTGCTAGCTTTTGTTCATGGTATGAATATCCAACGATAGTATTTACACCCTCTCATATAACTACTCGACCTATCCGGAAAAGCCTCACCAGCTTCCAGATGCCCGTATGTATAAATGCCAACGCCAAAGATGCAATTCCAGATCATGCAGATATGTGCCAATGTTCTCGCTAAATAATGATAGGATAACGACTCCGTTTTCGAATCGATGGACCCCATTTGAAGAATACCCAGGGAATGGGAAGCATAAGGACAGAGAGGAAGCCAAGGAGGCTTGTTGCCCATCCTACACCCAGGGCTTCGTACACTGTGTTATGTTAGACAAATGGCTTGAGGTATTCGGTAAAGGATTCCTACTTTGGATGGTAAATAAAGGAAATACGGATCCAAGAGTGTATCGAAGGATTCCGTTGCCGGCGAATGCAGAAGCGCCGTTCAGAGGACCGTAGACGTCGACTACGTACAGTGCTGCTGAAACCTAGAAGGTGCAAAGTCAGTTATGCAAATGCAAGCCCAGAAGCCCCAAATCCACACGAAAGCAACTCACAAAAACGCAAACATTCCCCCACGCAAACGGCACCGCAGCAAGCGTAGGCACAATCCAATGCACACCCTTATTCGCCGTCCATCCAAACCAAAACAATCCCACTGGGATCCCCACACTCCCAATCATCGCGTTATACAATCTGTGCTCAGGAGCTGCGTTAATTTTCCCGGCCTCGATGGCCTTCTTGTGTTGTTTCTGATACATTTGTTTATCGACGATTAGGCCTGTTGCAGAGGATAGGAGGGTTCCGAGACCGATTGATAGGAAGAGGAGACCGGTTTGAGAGGTGGAGAAGGAGTATGGCGGGGCGTTGAAGACGAAGGGGAATGCGGCGAAGAGGAGGAATAGGATGCCGAAGGCGTAGGCTGTGTAGAGGGAGAGGAAGAATACTACGGGCTGTTGATTATAAGCATTGAATCTCTCAGTTCTTGAATGATGGCCGAAACGTACCTCAGTGAATAGCATATGCAGCGGGCGAACAAGGTTCTGGATGATAGTCTTCTTCGCCACTGCGGCTCCACTGTCACCAGTCTTTGGAGGTGTAATCCCTCTCTTCTTAGCTCTTCGCTTCAAAAGTACAGGTTTGTACGTCTCTTTCATTGGTAGGCTGAACGCGAATGCAAGAGCTGTGACGAAGAGCATACACCACTGCGTCCATCGCCAACCCTTATACTGTGCTGCAAATCCTCCAATTACTGGCCTGTAGAACTTTAGCAAAGTACTCTCGGCTTATAACCTTGACATCAGGAAAACTCACCCAACAGCCGGCCCCGCAAAAGGAGCAATCATAAACATATTCGTAACCTTCGCTCTATTCTTCGGCAAGAACAAATCCGCATTCGTCCCAGCACCAACAGCCAACGCCGGACTCCCCGTCAATCCCGCAAAGAATCTACATACCAGCAACGAAGCCAAGCTCTTTGAAAAACCTGCACCGATAGTGAAGAGCATGAATACTGGGGGAGAGATCAGGTATACGATTTTACGGCCGTGCATTTCAGATAACGGGGCGGAGAAGATGGGACCATAGGCTAGGCCGAGAGTATAGACTGTCAAGACGCAAAGCGCGGCTGTGCGGGATGCGTTGAGGGATTCCATTGCAGAAGGGACAGCAGGTGTGTAGACTGAGGTTCCGAATGTGCTGATAATTTATTAGAGTTCTCAAGAGTCTTTGAATGGGGCTTCAAGCAATCGTACACAGTAAAGCCAAATAGAGCGGGTACGGTTGCATGATACGCCTTCTTCCACGCCCTCCAATTGTGTGGATTGTCTGGATCTTTGGGGCCATCCCAATCATCGATGCTGGTCGCCTCGGTGGTTGGTGCTGTTTCATTCGCGTCGTTCTCATTAGGGGTGATATCTCTTGCTGGGCTTGATTTTCGATCTGGAAGTATACCAAAATCGTCCTTCTCTTTGAATACAGTCCCTTTCTCTATGTCACTCAGAGAGCCAGCATCAAGCTGGTCCTCTAGCTGTGTACTACTCATGGTTACCGACGTTGATTCGCTCTTAACATATGCTCAGCCTAGTACTCTACAATGTATCGACAATTAAATTCGAAAGTGTGGGAAAAGGCTCAAGGAAGGAAATGCATGTTCCGCTGAAAGGTCACCAAAAGAAAAGTGCTAGCCAAGCTCAAATACATGTGCAGCACTGCATTCGCTCTCGGCACCGAACTCCGCATTTTGCAGCGCATCATGACTAAAGAGTCAATTGCTCGTGTACCGCATGGCAGATGGCGCCATACGATCACTCATCTATAGGACTCATTGCAAGTGCGGGCAATGCATGGGAAAAGCCCAAAGTGCAATGTTCCGAGGTAAGTCTGGGATAAGTAATCAGTTTGGTGGGAGGGATCGACATGGACTACGTTTCAACCGCGTTGGTTTAATAGGAGCTCTGCAAGACCAAAATGTCGTCCAGATGACCGGAGGGACTCTGGATTGATTAGTTTCTTCACAATCTTACCTCCGAAGTATTCTTAGGCGTATGTGATACTGATGCCCTCTTGCTGATCCTGCAGCTGTTGGAAACCTGGATTTACATTCTCGGTTACTCGGTTATTGGTGCGGGACCTCTTCTCCACTACGAACCTTGCAGATTGGGAAAATGATACGGTCAGATAATCGCACTTCGGTCCTTTTCATTGAAATTGCATCCTGGAGATATGCATGGAACGCTGCACGGCTTCTGGAAAGATGAATGGCTAGTCATTCACTGAATCAGGTGCCATCAAGCCAAGACTCGACCCAGATCCAAGATTGCCCAGTGTGTACCTTTGCGACATATCTAAGATCCGGTGTCACCGTCTGATAAAGCAATGTGGGTGTAGTCATGGATCAAACATAGAACTATTGATCAGCGTATCGGTGAAACAAAGGATATGGCAGCAACCTGATCAGCCAACATCCGTGTAGACTGATTCACTTGATATTTTGCGCTTTTCCGCAGCATCAAATTGTGTTAATCTTGAATGAACATAATTTTACTCCTAATATAATGTCAAGGCATTCGGCGTATTCCAATGTCACGCCTCCATGATTTCAATGAGGAGAATGGCCCGTCAGCCCAGTATAGCAGACATCTCAGCATCAGCAAACGTAGCCTCAGTCATTATTCGCTTGACAAGTAAATCCAATGCTGGAAACGAGTCTTATATCCAAAAAGACTCGTTATTTCCAGGATTTTCCTCCTACATGACTTAAATCACGGAGCCAGGAACATGGTCGCATCATAGATTTATCACGCTAGGTCTTCGTCGACACAACAAAATCCGACGCGTTCAACACTGATTAGTATACAAAATAAGCAAACTACCGAATACTAAACGCTGCGACCGAGGAACGTGCATTCAGACTCCCAACATAGACTAACCGTAAGACCGCCATACGTACAATGCTGTTCGAAGCCGTGCGTGGCTGTCTTAAAATGCAAACATACGGCCACTAACATGGGAGGACACTCGATATTTGTATAAGTTGTATCTCTTGTACTAGAACTTCGGATTGCCTCTCGACACCCGACTCTATGTTTAGGAAATCTCCAGAAGCTTCGTTGATGTAAAAGAATTCTCTACATTAAGACATGTTAAATCTCATATACTACAGACCCTGGTAATCTTCCCAATCCGTTGTCCAGGTCAGAGAATCTGGTACATCGCTCTCTAGATAAGATCATCAGCTTTTGAACTTTCCTGTTGCATTCAATTCCCTTTACTAGAGAACTGCGAGTTTCGAAACGGTGGTATGCTTCATCACAAGTGCAATTCTTATGTCCTTCACACCTATGGATAGAGTTGAATTGCGATCCCAGTCAAGCTCAGATGCGTTTCTGCAAAGGGTGGAATTATATATAGAGGACTAAATGTCATTATACTTGTAGTGGTGCACAGGGCGCTGCTCTACGCCCGAGCCAGACATGTCAATACAAGTGCAATAGAAGTATGAGGCAAAAGTATGTTTGCAACGGGTAATGCGTCACTATTCAATTCAAATGTGAATCAGGTTGTCCGCCGCGGCATCCGCTAGAGACGTTGAGCAAGATTACTCAACGTCTCTAGAATCACGCGAAAGATAGCACGAATAAGGATTTTCCTTGCCGCTTCTACGCAAGCTGGAAAGTCATATTCTGGTCCTAAGGTCTGCTACGTAGCGTTCACAATGAACCTTGAGCAATTTACTCATCATCCCTCTCCTCCTCAATTTTCTCCACATATGCGGCCTCGAAGAATGTGTTTTCTACCTCGTCGAAATCATCGTCTGCCTGTGGTTGATCACCCACTTCACCATCATCTCCCTCCGCATCAAAGAATTCTTCATCTTCTTCGTCATCATCATCATCGGAATTATACTCGCCCTCCTCTTTCGCATTGACCGTTGGCATAGCTACGGGTAGCATATCAGTTTCACCCGCAGTGGTAGATTGCGTGAGAAAGAATGGATGATCCGAGGACAGTGGCTTTCCAGTTGTGATGAATCCCATGGGTGTATGCTCAAAGTCTTGTCCCTTACGACGAATGGCAAGCCATTCATGCAAAAGTGAGAGTGGTTTTTGCCCAAACAATATAGGCAATTCATTCGAATCAGATCCTTCAATGGCCTCCCCGACTCCAAGATAAGCAAGTATCTGGTGGTACTCGTTCCACTCATAGTACAAGCGCCCGCTAAAAATTCCGAGTTCGATTTTGAAGGCCGCGGGAACATCAAACTCGGCTGGTAGTGGCGGAATGGCGTAGTAGTTCAAATCATTGAAATGAAGCATGCGACGGGTGATAGGAGCAGCATACACGATCAGATGCACCCATTCAGGCTTTTTGAGGCGAAATGCAACATCGCGGAGAATTGGAATAAGCGCATCAGCCTCTTCAGGACTAACAACCAAGCCGACTCTCGAAGAGCACGCCCAGAGGAGCCATTGGCATGGCCTGAGAAAATTGTCGTTTGGCAGGGTCTTTGGAACTTTGACCGTTCTGCTGAATTGGGTGGATACATAAAGGCTAGTCGCGATTGTAGCGTCGGCCACGCTGCCATGCTTGGTTCCCAGGCTTGTCCTCGCAAGAGCGGAAGACATCGGTTGGTATGCATCGCTTCCCGCTGGCAAACGACTTGTCTTTATGAATTCCACGATATCCTTATGAAGCCTGGGGATACTGAGTTCAGTAAAATGTGTAGGTTTTTCGGGCTCCTTGACGTCTTCAATCTCAAACTCGATTTCACGCTCCTGTTCGACCTCCTCCAGTGCTGAAGAGTGCACTGCAATACCCCTATCCTGGAACTGCTGCTTTCGTTTATGAAGCTCCTCAGAAAATCCACGCAATGAAGGTAGATCATGAATCTGACTTGCTTTTGTGGTTCGATGCAAGTATTTAGGTTCATAAAGTTCTTTTAGTGTCTGTTGCTCTTTCGACCTAACGATGGAGAGATAGCGAGTTTTGTGTAGGTTTTGTGTAAGCAGTTGCCGATTATCCAACTTTCCCTGAAGTTGTTGTAGGTAGTTCGTGCCCTGATTGCAATACAGTGGTTCCATTTGTTCGATAGCATCGCAGGTTTGCTTCAGAAGCCACTTTATCACATCACACGCGTCAGGCTGGTGCCATTTCCCACCGTGACGTAAGTCAACAATGCCTTGATGCACCTCTGGCGGCGCAAAGAATGTGATCGATTGCGTTTGGCCCAACAATCGCATTCTCATGGCAGCCTGAGTAAGAGCATCTTTTGTTAGATGGGGGCCTAAGGTTAGGGCAGCCCGTGCTTGAGAAGGGAGCTTTAAGTCAGTACCACGGCAATGGCTTTCGTCGAGGTATACGACACAATCCTCCAAGTTTCCAGCGAAGGGAGAAGCTACAAGCGGCATTTGTTTGCCTTTCCTTGAGACAATCCACGGTTCATGGAGTGCGTTGAAGAAGACCGCAGCTACAGCCTCAGTGTCGATCGTAAGCCATAAGTTTACGAGGTCCAGATTGCTGTGCTCGAGAATTTGTGCACCAGCATCGATTAATATGCGTATCCTGCTCGTTCCAAAAAGGCTGGGTCCATGAGGGCTCAGCAGCTTCCTTAGGAGGCCCTCCTCGTTGAGCCGCTTTCCAACGTTATCAACCATTCGGACATAACAACGGTTGCGGTCTGCGAGCAGGTATGACAGTACTTCAGCGTTAGTATGCGCTAGATGTGAAAGGTCGCTCTGCTTGATAGTCAGAGGCAGTTGATGACGTGAGTCATTGGTCCCCGAGAATCCTGTGGTCTGACAATTGAAACCGCGAAGCGGATCGTAGAGTACAAGGTCCCACCCAGAAGCTTGCAACTTAACATCGAATTGTTTTGCGTGTCTAGGGAACACAAATGTGTTCAAGTAGAAGTCCAGTAGATACGGATTGAAGCGAATATAGCGATGAAGGTCTTGCAACTGTACGGCGTCCTGGACATTGATCGCGTTATAATCTCGCAGACCCTCTGGAAGATCTCGAGTAGCCCATTTCTCATATTCAATGCTTGGTTCATTGGATTTTGAGAGCTGTTCAACAGCTTGCTTGAGTTGAGAAACGGTTAGACCTTCGTAGTAGAATGACAGGCATGTCAAAATTATCGCAACGTCTGGATGGCCCCACTCAGCTGAGGGGGAGGGAACGCCTTTTGCCTGGTAGGGCACAGCGATAGGATCTCGCGAAGGGTGGATCCCATACTGTACGTTCCACCGCTTTTTCAAGGTCGAAAGTAGAATGCGGTGAACTACAAGGCCGCGGAGTAGGTAGGCTACCTTCAGCAGACCGGGTTTCTCTTGGAATAGGTTCTGCACCCTAGTTACCAGCGCGTGAGGAACCCTCGGTGACGAAATGAATTTTTTGATATCATTCTGCTTATGTTCCGGATAGTCGCCACATGGCATTATAGATGTCTTTCCTATCGATACGGCCTCAACAATCTGGCCGATGAGGTACTCTTCGACGTCAGTACGGAGAAAGTATACTAGCGGATATCCACCAGAGCTTCGTTTTACGATTTCGATGCTCATAGGGTATCTGTGTTGAAGATCATCGAGATGCGAGCGAACGAGACCCAGTAAGGCCTGTATCGCTTGCCATCGCATTGGATGCCCATCGACACTCATCTGAGAGCCGGAAGGATAGATCAACTGCGTTCTAATCGCAAGTGATACATCGCATTCATCCATTACATCTCTAGCATGCTGATCCAACCATTTCTGCATCCTAAGCATCATGGATGCTTCCTCGGGCTTTTCATCGCACAGACGTTGAATGCCGCTCAGTTTGAAGGATAGTAGATGTTCTGGAAGAGCAAGCATGATGCCACCATTTTTTTTCAGCTTCATATGAAGATCTCGAAAAATTTCCATCATGTCTTTCGTTGTACGTGTCGCTCGCGAGAAAGGTATATGTACGACCTCGCGATTGAGCAGACCACCCAATTTGCTTTGCATGATTTGGGCGGATTGTAGCAACAAAGACCTCGGCACGACTATGCGGAACAGGCTTTGGCCATTGGCGAGCAAAGATGCGACCATCGCTATGAATAATTAGTATATCATAATAAACGAAAAAGGCTTACTTACGAAGTATACAAGAAGTCTTTCCCTTCCCCATGAGAAGTTGCATGACAGCATTCTCATTCGAAGAAGGGGAAATAGTAGCAAGTGCAACATCCACTTGCTCCGGCCTTATCAAAATATCGCTGTCAATCTCTAAAAGAAGCCAGTCTGCGTAGTCGAGCGGGGACCAATTCTGGTGACCCAAATTCGCCCTCTCTTCTTTCACCTGTTGGTCTCTGCCCTGGCGGGACGCATCATCGATCCGCACTAAACGCTGATATGCAGTAATAGCTAATCCAAGATCGATGAGATTCTCCTTCACACCATCACCTAAGGTTATGCCAGAGGTTGAGCGAAGTTCTTTCAAAAGCGTTACAGGAGTGATCCTAGGCCAGAGGTTCGCAAGCTGAAGCCATTTTGCGCGAAGATCTCCATTTGCAAGCGCATCGAAAATATGGCTTAGGCGATTTTGGAAGCACATGTTTGCTTCATGCATCTCATTGGAAAGCTTTGTTGGATCAAAAGTATCCGGTCGCTTCTTTGCTTTGGTTGCATAGCATAGTAATGCTTGAATGCTCTGTTCAAGTTCGTGGCCGTATCGCTGTTGAACTGCAGAAACAGAGTGTTTCAGTTCGGCAACGATGCCACTCAACTCATGAATTTGAGAGATCTCTTTAGCATTCCAATTGGTTTCGGCGGCAGCAAGGGAGGAGCTTCGAGCGGTTAATGTTTCGGACTGGTCATATCTGCTCTCGATATCCGTTAACCCTGATCGAGATTCCGTAGACAAAGGTTTGGGTTTTTCGGTTTGTGGTAGGCTCAAGATGCGCCGCATGGGTTGTTGTAACAAATCCCGAAGTGTGGGCACATCTCTTCCCCGCAAACGGGCTGCGTAGAAATCAGATGTAGACCCATGATTCCACAAATTGGTTTGTTGACAAGGCTTGCCAAAATCTTTGAAATCATTAGAGATACTTTGAGCTTCATGGCGGTTGAGTATGAGTTGGACCTGATCAATGTATTTTGAGTGCTCAAAATTCTGGACAAGTCTGGTCCACTCGGGTTGGAGTGCCTCTAGAGCTTCGTCAATATCGATTAGATTTCCATCCAATTCCGGGAGCTCGTCCAGGGCCAATTCCATCTTCGGCCATTGTTTTCGGATCGATTTGATCAGTACTTCACAAGAATTCTGTGCTTCCTTGTCATGTGAGATCCGTGCGAGAGCAAGAGATCCTCTAGGCAATGGTTGGTTATTATGTCCTTGATCGCCAGGAAGAAAAGCAACTTTGGCATTTCCAATGAGATTCACAAGCTTTTCTTCCACAGGTACCTCCCCAAATTGAAATGCGAGATACGAAGGATGTTCCGGGGGTTTTATTTCTTTAAGGTCCGCAAACATCGCAAACGCCATGATCACACGCATTAGCGCCATGTTGGCATGACTTGAAAACACCATTGGTGCACATAAGAACATGAGTCGATACCGGTCTTCGAAGTGCGAATCTAACGCTGTACGAACTAATGGACCCCATTCTTGTCCCAGGTCTGTGGTGAGATGATCTGTGAGCTGGACCCGGTCGAAAGATCTCACATAGCCGGCAATCACGGGGAACCTTTCTAGAGAAGAAGCTAATTCTGCGACAGTTGTGAATTTGGAGGGCCACTCCGCTAATGTTCTGGATATAGTTTCAACATTTCTTCGTTCCTCATTATTGACCAGACGGTCTCGTGTATAGTATTGCTTTTCGATGGCTTGATTGTGGGCATAAATTCGAGCAAGAGCTCTGGACTCTAAATGAGGATCGCCCTCAGGACAGAGCGCCGCAATCTGGTTGCCTGTAGCATCGGAGAATACAGACAGATCAGAGATCCTCCGACATATATGATGAATTATACTCCTATATCTATCATCTTG
The DNA here is from genome assembly GCA_001007845.1 of Nigrograna mackinnonii. Taxonomy (NCBI): domain Eukaryota; kingdom Fungi; phylum Ascomycota; class Dothideomycetes; order Pleosporales; family Nigrogranaceae; genus Nigrograna; species Nigrograna mackinnonii. The sequence continues at coordinate 530,729 of JGVQ01000084.1, read as the reverse complement.
CATTCCAGGTGTCAAATCTGGATTCCAAATCACAGTCTCCATGCACTTCAGATCTGCTGGGTAATAGACGCGTTGTGGACTTAATTTGGCAATCTTCGATAGCAGCTCCAACGAGTGGCTATTAACAGGTTCCCATGGCTGATAACCCCCGGATTCGAGTTGGTAAATGGCTTCTTCGAGGCCTGTCCTCCTGGTGAGGGGGTCGGGTAGGAAATATGAAGTGTATGCATGCCACATGGCTTTCAGGTATTGCAGCTTAGGTTCGGCAGGACAGTCTAGTCGTCCAAGGACTTCATTAATGGCAAATCTCACATACAATCCGCGGTTGTGAATCATTGTCCGTACGTGCTGATCATCTCGGACGCAACTGATTTCGCCGACTGGTATGAGAACGCTACGAAGAGCTGGATTCCTCGCAGATCGGACAACGAGTTTGCTTTGCAATCCATACCACGTACCAATATCCTGCAATCCGGATTCCGCGATGACAGCCCCAAGTTCGCGAGAGTGTAACATGCCCTTCTTGTTGACAAAGAATTCAAGCTCAAGTCTTTTCAATTCCACTCTTAGACTTCCTTTCGCTGGCTGAAATACAGTGATATGGCATGCGTACTCAAAGCAATGGAAGTTTTGATTCACAGTTCGATGAACACTACTATTAGGATCCACAAGTATCGACGAGCGTCTTGTAGCACGGCGAGCTGGGACATTTATGGACCAGTTGCTTGGCCTATACTTCCACGGATCTCCCTGTCTTACCTCCAATAGCCCCGAGGCTAAATCCAGCCAGTGGAAGCAGCCTTCCACTAAACTGATCGGAAGATCGAACTGGAACCCGTTACTGAAAATTTTGGGCTCAATCAACTCCCATACGACTCTGTCTTTGTGCGCTTGAATCACCGGATGCAGGTCTCTATATCCAAGATGCATCCAGTGACCATTCGGCATTGGCTGGCATACGACATAGGTCATTCCTGGCATAGGAGATGGGAGGACTTGCAGCATCTGATTCTTGAATAGCTTCTGCACCGTCGGTAGCTTCTGAAAGTCTGCGGGAAGGACGCCTAGCGACTGCCCATTGATCAGAAGTGTACCAGTTATGACGTTGTAGTGAACAATGCATGTCTGCCATTGATTGCTCGACTGCGGACGAAGTAATACCCATCCTGGCCGTGGTTCGATCCTAACCTCCGCTGGTGATTCAATAGGAGTAGGCCATAGTTCATTTAGGGCCGCAAAGATTGGGTTTTCTGCACCTAGAGCAGCGGTGCACAGCTCGTGGCGAATGCTGTGGGTGTAGAGCAAATCTAGTATTATTGCGTTCCTGAGATTAAGTGGAAGTGCGTCGAAAGGACCCTCGAGATGGTTTTGGAGAGTTATAGATGCGCTGATGAATTGGCGTATCAAGTTCTTGTTCGTCACAAGCTCCTTTCCTGACTTCCACGCTAACGTGCGTTTGCAAAGTACCGATGCCCACAGTGCAAACCGTGAGCAGGCTGAAAGATGCTCACTATCCGTATTTCGTAAGTCCTTTTGCCAGTCCCAGGTTATTTTACGAGCTTTGTTGAGCAAATTGATTGCAAAAGCTTTCGTTTCAATATCCGGGATAAGAGACACCACCCTCAATAGGATAGTTATAAGCAAATCCATTTGAATACATTCACGCCAGTTGCGTCGTATTGCGCCCAATCTGTGGTTGATCTGTTCCAGGAGCTTCCTAGAAAAAGACGCATCTCTCAGAACGACATGAACGTCCCGCAGGGGATCTGTTGTAGATGAGGGACCCGCCTGAAGCACAAGACGAGATACAACAACCCAGGTTGAATCGGTAGAGAAATTCAGGTTGGTTGATCCGAGCTCTCGCAAAAGAGATAACCAGCGGGAGTGACTTCCAATAAGAAGGGACTGCCAGGTCATGAACTCATGTACATTGAGCTCGGCAGGACACCGTGTCTGGCTGGCCAAGATGCGATTTGAAGAGGGCCAAGTCTCATACGAGAGCCTAAGAGCCTGATAGGGTGAACCGTGTGGTAGCTTCAGTGGGCAATGGTGTGCAAACGAGGGTTCATCCTTTCTCTGTGTCCACATGCCGCTCTGAAGGTCATAGTAATTCCAACTTAGACCGCAGGGTCGGCATATTTGAGCTAGAGTCACAGGAAAGTCCGAGATAGCGTAGTGGCAGTCCAGATGCGACTTTGTTGAGGAACCCAGGGTGACCTTGAACGAGTTCATTTTTTTGACACTGACATACCGATTCAGTTGAGAATAATCTCGAAGAACCGTTATCTCATCCAGCCGCTCCTGATGAGCATACGCAAAAGAGGACAGAATTGTCCAGGTTGCGTCTCGATAGGCCCTGAGCTCAGCAGGGCATGCGAGTTCGAACACAGCAGCTTTAGCAGCTGACTCATCCTGTGGGAGTGGGTGTTCGAATATCTCGATCTTGATCTGTTTTGCTTCCCACTTCAACCGGTGCTTACGGCAACCCTTCTTGTGAACTCGCTCACTCTCTCCGAACTCGTTTATCTCAGTTACAAACACACAAGAGGATTCGGCTATCTCTTGCATAAGATTCTGATGACGTCGGCTGGCTTTTTCCCACTCTTCTTCCTTTTGCACCCTCCTTCTCTGAGCATCATCTTCAATCTTTTGTCGTAAATTGGCCATATAGCCTGATACATCATTGTCGTAGTAGCGTACTGCAAAGGAATCTCGGTTTGGCGGGGCGAATACTGTCTGCGCGTAGCGACAGCGCAGACATCGCGCAGAGATATACGAATGAACAATGCGCAGCCGATTCATCTCTTCAAGCGAGTGTAGCTGCAAAACGTCCAGCATCTCAGATTTAAGACCTGGATGATAATCCTTCAACAGGTCATGGCAAGCAATGGTCTTTTGATCTAGTTGCATCCATAGCTCAAGCAAATTGAGAAGCATCCTGCTCTTCAAATCCGGATAACCGTCCAGAAATGGACCAGCCTCCGGAATATAGGTCTCTATGTCACCCGCCAGCCGGATGCAACGATCACGGTCTAGCATAGGGAGTGTTTCGTACTTCTTGGCCGATTCCATTATTGCAGACTCGAATTCTGCAAAGTGGACGTGGCAGCTAGCTACATTGTAGAAAGGTTTGATTTTTGGGATCAGCTCCAAATGTTTGTCAAGCACTTCTGTGGAGGATCCAAACTGAATTACGGTCCTCGGAAGTTGTTGTAGGAGAATGCGATCCAGGATTCGCCCGCTAAGTGGAAGCTGCAGTTTTTGATCTGAAGGAGAAGCGCGTTCGGGCAAGGCTCGGATTACTCGCGAAGTCCTTTTCTTGAAGTCGTGCCATTGTTTCTTGAGAAACTGATTAGCGTAAGAGAGAGACTTTTCGAAAGAATCACAGAGCTCTCCAAGCAAATGGTCGTAAATGTCTTTAATCGCGTGGAGCTCCCTAGATCGGTCTGCCTCCAGTTTCGCAAGTCGACGCCCGAGCTTGACTACGAGGTGATGGGACGCGTCATGTGGTATGAATCGAAGAGCGGAGTCCAAAAGGTTCGCGAAGAATACACACAAGATAGTCTTGTAATAAAGCCTACCAGCCTCCTCTCCGAGAAGTTGGTAGAGGTGGCGTTGTAGTGCAACGCGCAGAACGAGGTAAAAAGGCGATCTTCGCCATGGTTTGTGTGCGTTGTCAAAGGAGACGGTATCTCGCACATGCTTTCGAAGTATTTTAGGATTGCAGGTTGAGCCATTGGCCTTGAGAACGCTCATAAACAGTCCACTGACAAGCGCAGGGTTGGTGGTATTTCGTATCTCCGGAAGCGGTGCGGTAGCCTTGTATGTCAGAGCCGAGAACTGCTTGACGGATTCGTTGCTCGCTTGCTCGAGGAAAGCAGCCACACTTTCTTGAAATGAGGAGTCTGTGTAGACTTTGTGGGGAACCGTGACAGCAGAACCCGGAAAATCCCAGATGAGGGTGGAGCAGGCAAGGACTTGTTCGGATGGTGCAGCCGCCTCAAACACTTCAAAAACAACATCGTCTTCACTAGATTCTCTGTGCAGACACGGGGTTAGCGATGTTCAACGTCTATGATGGATGGGTATACATACCGAGATTGTCTGTAGACCAGCAGCGCAGCATTCTGCTCGGTGACATACAGTATGAGCGCATGGTTCCCTCCAAGCTCCCGAAGCTCTTTGACAAGGATATTCTTATCGATTTGTCCGTCAACGTTGAGAGATTTGGAGGTTGTGAGCATAAGCCTCGCCGCATCTAAGGTTGTTCGATCGCTAAGAGGCGCATGAGAGGTGACTGTTTTCACGGCCTGGATGAGACGATCGTGTATGTCATTGTCGATAGCGGATAATCTGCCATCTTCTTGACCTGGAACATCTCGAGGTAGCACCACGTGGTGGTATATCGAAGTGAGGAAGCTTGCACGGCTGGAATTAGCCATGGTCGCAAAGGAGAGCGCTCGCGATTCGGTCTATACGGCAAGAGCGATTCGACCACAGTGGGGTGAAAGCGAACGTCGGGTGGATGAGAAGGGAAGGAGATTGGGAGGGTAAGGCAGAAGGTAGCTGGGGGAAAGTTTTTTGCTCGCCGCCCTCATGTTTGCCTGGCAACAAACGGACGCGTCCCGGCGAAACGTCGCTCCGGAATTGAGTGCGCCCAACCTGCGGCTACCCGCCAGGGTTTTTTGACGCATGTGAGGTGAAAGTGTGTAAACCGAAGTGAAAGGAATGCTGGAGCCTAGCGGAGCGCAAGCCTGTGGATGTAGTGTTCTGGCGATAGTGACCGGTCAAAGAGATGGTATGCTTGAAAGAATGAGCAAGATGTGAAAATGTAGAAAGAGTAATAATAGTTGATTTGTTTGAGGTATGGCTGGTCTTGATGGTCTTGATGATGATTGAAGCCAGAATGCTCGTTTACCGAGTGATTTTCAACCCGATTACCTTTGCTCAGGTGCTTGCATTTCTTCTTTCTCCACTCTTATACCTACCACTGCGACTTGAATTTCCATCTAGTAGAATGAAAATCCGCGCTGCAGTGTATGAGTAGGGAGGTGTTCTCATTGCCCAGATCCATGTCCTGGTTCTTACTTCTAGAGGTAACCCGCACACCAACATCTTCCACATTCCAAGTTTATCTTCTCTCTTACCTAAGTACCTATAAGTCGATTCATCCCTGGCACCTGAAGTGAAAGTCTACAATAGAGTGTGTGAATGTAAACATCCATAGGATCGACGTTCTCTTTCTGTAGCGCAAGAACACGTCCAGTTTCGAATGGTGGGTTCCCATACACCTTGTAGACGCGTGCCACGCTCTTGCGAGGGCATTCGACACCTCAGATGGACATAACAATGTTTCGACGATATGTCGTGGGTTTACGTTGGACATCAGAATTCCACACTGGCGCATTTCTTAATAAGGTGGTTACTTTTACAGTTGACCATCATGTACGGCTCATAAATGAATCTATCTATTGATTCCATGTCAGTGGAAGAATTCTCTCAAATGTGCGGTGTTTGCCTCACAAACGCGTCTTGTAGAATGACATATGGTGATACAAGATAGTACAGACGTCTGACGACGCGTTAAAGTCTGACGACTAAAGGATGCACTTTCCCGTACACAGTAAAAGCATTAGCCGTTGGGCATTGCCGAGGTCCACCATGAAGAAAATCACGTGAGTTTTTTGCCTCGCCGTACCAAGACTCGCGTGATTGGACAACCTCACCCATTTTCTTCACCTCGACTTTGATATTTACGGAGCAACTAACCAATCAGGGACATAATTTCAGGCCTTTCTTCTTTGATGAATTTTCATAACGGCTAAACGGCCTACCTGACTGCCTGACCGTATGCCCAACCCAAATCCCACCTCGGCCATATGCGCAAACTCCGGAGCCTGCAAAGCGGCTCGTCGGCAACCCTTGTCCGTTTGCAAAACCCATCGCAAAATGGGTTCACACCAAGCTCAAGGCGGAATGATGCCGCTGCCGAAGGATGGGAGGTTATCGGCGGCTCGATGCGAAGCTTTTTTGGGTGCGGCGCTGGCCCCGTTCTGCTTTTCCCAGTCACTCGTAGTTCCTTGTTGCAACCTCCCACTTTTTCTCTGCATTGTTTTTTGCGTCTTTTCCAACTTTTCTTTCTAGCCAAGCGTGGGATTCATACATCGCAACGTACAGGATGGGTTCGCAGGAGAAGGAGCTGGGGCTCGCGTCTTTGTCGCGGGGAACAACGTCATCCGGCAATGGGTTGGAGGAGGTGGATGATCGCCGTTCCTCCACCTCCTCTGCATCGACCGATTCGCTGTCTTCTGCAGAAGAGGAGGAGATTCAATCCATCCACCAGACCTTGAGCCGTAATGCTGGCCTGGATGAAGGCGACAAGGGCTTATCCAACATTCACACGGTCACCACCAACATGACCACTGACCCACGCTTTGAAGTCGACTTTGACGATGACGGGGAGAATCCGCAGGACTGGGGTATGGCCAAGAAGGGCATGATCACGGGCTTCATGTCTTTCTCTACGCTTGTAGTTGTCATGTACTCAACAAGTTACACTAGTGGAATCCCTGGCATGATGGAAACCTTTGGCATCTCTTCCAAGACTCTGGTCGTTCTAGGTATCACCACCTATTTGATGGGCCTTGCTCTCGGTTCCATTGTACTGGCTCCTCTAAGTGAAATGTATGGTCGACGCCCCGTGTACTTGATCGCGGTCTTCATGTTCACAGTCTTGATTATCCCATGCGCTTTAGCTAATGATTTAGCCTCGATCTTGGTGGTGCGCTTCTTCGGTGCCATTGCTGGGTCAGCGATGATATCCAATGCCCCAGGAACCGTGAGTGATATTGTCAGTGACGATTATCGAGCCTTGGCCTTCTCCATCTGGAGTATTGGGCCCATGAACGGTCCAGTTTTCGGGCCTTTAATTGGCGGATTCGTATTGTATGTTGCATTCTCTCTATCAGTTGAAATGACTAACCGTTTGGTAGTCAATACCTTGGCTGGCGTTGGACAAACTGGGTGGTCATGATCGGCTCTGGTGTTTCGTTCTTCATGGTGTTGATTATTCAAGAGACGTACGCCCCCGCAATCCTAAGAGCAAAGGCAGCCAAGAAGCGCAAGGAGACGGGCGATGAACGATGGTTCTCTCGTTATGACGACAAGCAAAAATTTTGGCCTATGCTGCGAGAGAATTTGGTCCGACCCATCTCGATGAGTGTCAAGGAGCCAATATGGTAGGGATCACATTGAGAATTTCAGGTCAAACATCGCTAATGACTGTGCAGCATATTCTGGAACCTCTATATTGCACTCGTCTACGCAGTTCTATATCTCTGCTTCGTATCCTACCCTATTGTCTTCTCCGAGCTTCGCGGCTGGACCTCTGGAATGACTGGCTTAGCCTATATGGGCATCGGTATCGGTTGCATGATTACGATCATATCAGAGCCCCTCTTGCGCCGCATGATCAACGCCCATAAGCCCGACCCCGCAACCGGGAAGCCGCCTCCAGAAGCCATGATTAGCGTTGTCTGCATTGCTGCCGTTTCAGTCCCCATCGGCGAGCTTATATTTGCTTGGACATGTACTCCCGATGTTCACTGGATTGCGCCATTACTTGCAGGCGTTCCTTTCGGAGCTGGAAATGGGGCCATATTCATCTATTCCTCCAACTACCTCGTTCACTCCTACGGAATCTACGCTGCATCAGCTCTCGCAGGGAACGCTGTGCTCCGAAGCACCATGGGCGGCTGTCTACCTCTCGCCGGCCCTCAAATGTACGCGACTCTTGGACCCCACTGGTCAGGAACAATGCTTGGACTCCTCGAAGCGGCCATGATTCCGATCCCAGTCATTTTCTACAGGTACGGACACAAGATCCGCTCCAAATCAGCGCTTATTAGACGCATGCGCGAGGACCGCGAGAAATTGGAGGCCAGACAAAGACGAGCCGCAGAGAGGGAAGAGAGACACAAGGGCAAAGAAGCCGGTCATGCAGGGGAGAAGGACTTCGAGAAGGAGAAGCTTGAGGTTTAATGATATCACAAGAGACGATTTGGCATATTTGCATATGTGAGACGTGGTAATACAAAAAGCAGCATACGACTGGCATTGGGTGGCGTTTGTATCATTTTCATTCACGGCTTTATACGCCCTGGCGCATGGAGAGGTTTATTTGTTCAATCGGAGGCAGTTCCAACAATCTTTATCTGGGTACTTTCGTGTTGAGGATTCAGTCCACAATTAAAAAAAAAAAAAGTCAAAACATTCGCACATCTCTTTATATAGCGATAACCAGTGTTGTGAGCCCCAAGGCATAGTCGGCCCGTTTCTCAACCTTTGTCGTACTAATAAATTTATCCCCGTTCCACGTCTTCACTCTGGCTTTGGAAAGTACGACTCACACCTGTCCCACCGACTCACGATTGACTCTGCATATGAATCGCCTCCACAGCACCATTCCAATACCGTCCATTAGCTTCACTGAGGGACGGCCTCAAAAACAACGTCTCCAGCGGCCGTTTCTGAGCCTCGGAAATGGATTCTGCGACCTTGACACCAATAGGCCTCCAGTTGTCGATGTTGTCCAGCGGATACTCGAACCGCGGCAGACGCAGATAGTCTATGAACATGTGGGGGAAGGGTTGCACGCATGGCTCGCCGTGGGTGACGTATAGGGAGAGATAGAGATGTAGAGTTTTGATGTTCATGGTTTTGAGGCGGGTGAGGTATGCGTCGTCGAGCTTTTTACGGGAAATGTTAGTGTAAGCTTAATTCCACGGACGGATGGGGTGTCATACTACTCTGCGTAAACTATGATTACCTTGTACGAAGGGAACGTAGATGCCGAAATGTTGGACCAAAGGAAAGTCTTGAGATATCTCGACGATGTAGTCGGGGTCTATGCTAGCCACCCATCTTGTCTTGTCACCAACATTGCCTACACCAAAGACTAATGTATCCAGGGTCATTCGATGCTTACAGATACTTGGCCAGAGTTCTTTGATGAACGGACCTATGTCCGAGATACGGAGCTCTTTTAAAGCAGGACTAGAATCGAGTAGATCCGAGGCCAGATTTCCGTACCAATTTTCGGGTTTAAAAAAGCCAAAACTTAGACACTGTAGGTTGGGAACGCAGCTCGGCATATGCTGGAAGATCCCAGACGGGAAATTGATGCCGAAATCGAGCTTTTTCATTATCGTCCAGTCTAGGCTTTGTTGCAGCTCGGTGAGATGCGCGGATATAAACTCATGAAAGTCTCTCGGCTCTATGGCCATGATGGTAAGTTCTTGCAGAGGTAGGATTTTACTTCCTTCAGCGGGCCAATTTGTTGCCTGCCCAAATTTGTTGTCTCGCTCGAATAAGTTGGACACATAGGACGCTGGTCCATATTTGACCCGGAGGTTCAGAGATCTGCAACTTCCGCCAGCTCGCAAGCACTCCCTCAGCACGCACGACTCTGAGAGAACTTCACCGTCGGCGGTTGTAACATCCCCGAATATGGCGTATTTGAGAGTATCGAGACATGGTGAGGAGAGTAGAAGTCGGTCCATAGATTTCGAAGATTCGCCAGATTGCGATATCCTGCCAAACCCTCGCACGGAGATCTTCAAATTTGGCCAGGTGTTTTCCAGTTTATCTAGGAGGGTTTTATCGATCTTTGTCTTTCTGTTCCATCTGGAAGATTGTTAAGAAGAATGGCTTTCATCTTGGGTAGTGTCACGCACGCAAAGGTTTGAAGGCGCTGGACATTGTTGATGACGCGCTCTAGCAAAGATATATCCGGCAAGCTTTCCACTCTGATGTGTCGAATATACTTTGCCAGCTCTTTCCCACTTCTCGCTCCGAGTCGACGCAATAGCTTTTGGGTTCGTTCGTTCTTGGCGTCAACATTGTTGGTCTGGTTTACATCGACGACAAGATTTCGGTACAAGAAAGGCGTAGTCAGTTTGTTCAGAGCCCTAGATGCAAGGGAAAGGGAGTATAGGGATTTCGAAGAGGTGTCTAACAGCCATTCCAAAATAACGTAGTGGATGTCATCTCCCAACGCGACGAAGTCCACCCGCTCAGGTGAACTGACCATTATTGGTAGTACCTTAGCGGAGGATGGAATGACAATAGTTTTTTGAATAGCATGCAACTCAGGTGAGGTGTTTCGGCGTCACTTGTGCAGACTAACCTCCCAGGTAAAGCAGCAGCAGCGTTCAAGGCATGCACCATCGCAGGGGTGGCAGATACCCCGCCACACCACACCGATCTCATGTAATTAATGCACGCCAGAACACACGGATCAATCGTTTCATGCGCGGTGGGTAGGTTTAGGCTAGAATAACTCAAAACGGGCAACCGTACTACTTCGAAGACCTAACCTCTATTTCATATCAATCATTACCAGTTATATACATTCGCACGAATGACTACTTTAATTCAGCTAATATAGAAATTTTCATCTGCCACCCATTGTCTGTCTTCCTGTATACTTGCTACATCTAGCAGGGTAAAATTGGTACAATCCCGGAGCGACACTGGCCCAGGATGTTGCACATCGAAGTCCTAGAAATTTTTGAAGCCCATCACGATCTTTCGCAATTTCCAATGTAGAGTTTTGCCGGGTAATCTTGCGCGTTGGATCCAAGCATTCCACGAGCTGTGCCGTACGAATACTATATATCTCGGGTTGAGTCCAATCGTACAAACAATTCGAAAGGGAATTTGGTGATCAGATCGACTAGAACACTGAACAGCCATTCAAAGCCCCAAATAGGAAGCGCGCAACGAGACTAGGCACAGAGACACATTCGAGGGATTCCACGAAGCACCTAGTAGAAGCAGTTTATCTAACCACTCTTCAAACTGAAATTTCCCCATATCATTACATCATGAGGGACTAGAAATCTTTTTGCGCAATTCCATTGTGTTCAGCAATGGCTAGGCACTCTAATGCGTGGCGTTAGAACCTCGAGGCTCACCACAGTCATGCACGTGATCAGGCTTGGCAGCTCCAACAGTTACTTCCATATTTGTTATTCCACACAACCCTCTCACTCAACTCGCATAGCAATAAACCTCGCGCCCAAACCACACGATTTTCGTTGTTTCTAAGCGATGTCTGCAAACAGCAGCCGTTTTCAAGGCGCAGGTAAGCAATTTAGCTATCCTACTCTGACTTTAGAAAACAGCTAAACATTGCATAGGACCTAGGGACCTCCCGCGGCGTAAGGAGGAATACCTCCCGCCGCGCGTCTTTGTCGACTAGGTTGATCTGAGGGATCTCGGCATCGGCGGCGGCAGGAATTTCCTAAATTGTCTCCGATGCGGACGCAAAAAGACGGCGGCGCACAGCAACTATGCGACATGCGCGAATTTATGCGTTGTGTGTGGTAAACCAGATCACATTGGAAGAGTAAGCAAGCCCCGAGGCTACGGTTCAACATGCTTATTGATTTAATAGCTCTGCCCGATGTTATACTGTACAACATCGTGGTATAGATACCGCGATGTCCTAGACACCGTGGTGGCGACAGTAGCGCATATACGTCCGACAGAGGACGAGCAGCGAATCTTGGTAGAGCGCTACCATATGCACGACTTCAAGGACTTCCCACCCAAACAAGGTCCTCCAACGAAGACGCCACACGGTACACAGGCAGTGAAACCTGTCGGCGTTCAATATGCTGTAGCGCAACCTTCAAAGCGCTCGGCAGATACCGTAGGCTTCGAGCCTTCTCACCCAAGGTCAAAAGCATGGGCTGAGCCTGGGCGCGGCGTTGAGTCGTGGGTTCCGAAGAGCGAGTTCGATAGGCTTAAGGGCGACCACGACAGACTCAAGGGCGAATTTGAGCGCCACAGGGCCGATTCGGAGGGCCGTTTCCGCAACATAGAAGAACGCCTATTCCAACTGGCCTTGCGGGGCGCTCGAACTCCAACACAGGCGCCGAACATCCATTTTGGGTCTTGGCCTGTGGACTACCGATTCCAAGATACCCAAGGCATCATACAAGCGGCACGTAATCCCGCAGTCTCCATCCAGCAGGTGGCGCCACCAGGATCCCTATCCCGGGATAGTACGACCGGTGAATTCCTGGCGCGGCAGAATGAAGTCCTCGATAGGAGGTTGCGGGAGGAAAGGCCCGGAAACGCGGAGATTCCACGGGTCAAAAGAGAGCAAGAGATGGATGGGTAGTAGAACTTGCTCTACTGATGCACTCGAGTGGAGAACCTCGATGATTTTCGTCGGTACGCCATTGCGTAGAACTTTGTTCTACTGATTTCTATTACCTCCTGATGAGTTTCATTAGCAGGACATTGCGTAGAACTTGTTCTACTAATTCACCCTTTGATAAGTTTCATCAGAAGGACATCTTGTAGGACTTGTTCTACGAGCTTCCAGTATCCTCTGATGAGTTTCATCGGTAGAATATTTCGTAGAACTTATTTTACGAACTTGCATCACCCTCTGATGGGTTTCCATCAGTAGGCCATTCTGTAGAACTTGCGCTATGAACTTCCACTACCCTTGAGTGGACAACCTTTGATGAGTTCATTGGCAGGAACCCCAGCTGACCTTACATTGCTAGGGATAAACATATGTATATCAATGTATTTCAATGATCCTGTATTGAACCTTTTGTGCATCTCCATGTGACAAACGTTGAAATCCAATAGTCTTATGCAGATGCCTACCAGCGCCTAGAGCCCTTCTAAAACCGGAGCTGGGCACCGATGAAGGTCTCGACAAACAGGCTGTTTTTACGCATATGCCTACCCCCTGGGGATAGTGATCCGAAGCAGGGAAGGCGTTGGACAACTCAGACTTGTAAGTGAACCGTGGTCGACTCGAGCCATGTAACCACCGAAGCTTGTTTGAACCCATGGGCGTGAGCCGGGAGTGGAATCCTTATCAAACACTGTTCATTACAGAGTAGAATGCTTTGCGCATCTTGGAGCCTTATACACACTACCAATACGACTACTTCATTGGATTGTGGGACTCATGACTATCGTTCTGACAGTGTTGAACACAACATTTACAATGATCTCTTGCACATCAATAGTTCTTTATGAATTACACATATTAGCTTCTACGCTGCCATGCTTTCTGCGGCGATCAGTCTGGACCACTGTGTCAAGAAATGATATTGTCCACAATTGTGACACTGTAAAAAGTCCAACAAGATGCACACTTATCGCCCATTAGGCCCTCCTCATCAAAGATCAATTTTGGGTCTGTCCTCTCCAAGTAGGAAGTGAGAAACAGCTCATTGTAACTGCCACCGGCGGTAGATCTTCAGAAACCACTGCCACTGGCGGTGGACCTTCTGTCCCTCGTGGCGGGAGACCCACTACGCGTCGTGCAAATCGCACTGCTCGCGGTGGAAAGCGTACCTACGACCATTATGCAGGCGAAGGGGTGGATAAGGCGGAAGAAGATGACTACGTCGGTCACAACTGACCGTTAGTCGAGGCGCTTGGTCTAATTGCCATTACAAAATAATGTATTTAGTTCTACTGGGTAAGTAAAATACCAAATATGGCTACTTGAGACCTTTATGTGTGACAATATTCACAAATTAACATGTTACTTATGGGGAGACATAAGATGCCTTCTGACAAGAATTCAAAATATCTAGCCTCGCCGCGGTGGCATTAGCCGTCATTAAGTCCCAGCTGGCGCGGACATCACGATCAAGAGGCGCAGAAGGGGAAAGAGAAGGTGAACAGGTGATTTCTTTGCCGTCATTCTTAGTTCCGACCTCGTCCTGTGTGTTCTAGACTAGTACCTCATCGTTTTCCTTCTTAACATCGACTTTACCGTCATCTCGAGTACCCCCTTATCATCGTCCTTCACGATGACTCTCTCATCGTAACCACTCTGACGATACCCATATTTATAGAATGAGTTATAAGTTTATTAGTAGCAGTACAATATACTCTATCCTTGCATCGCGTTGTCAATGAACTAAGTGAATCGTGAGTCGACGAAGTAGTTGTTCATTGTATTCCAATGTTTCATCTATGTCATATAGTTCTTGACAAGCCGACCTACACCACGCTTGACAGAGAAGGAAGGTTTGACGCATTGGAGCGTGTCAAAGTAAATTAGCATGAGGTCTAAAAGGCCCAGGCTTGGTATGCATTCGAGGTCAACTTGCAGTGCTTCAATGAGTATACTTTGGTCATGTGCAGCGTTCTAGTTATGTACGTGTTTTCTCTGGATTTGGCCATCAAGCAACACTATCTTCTCGCCAACGACATTCACCAAGATCAACTGGAAGCGGAGCGACAATAACTGCCCGGTTTATTGGTATTTTGCGGCTATTTAAAAAGCCTTAAGAGGGTTTATCGCCATCTGCCGTGAGGTTCCATGTAACTGCTCCGATAAATTCCGAGGTTGCTGTGCATACTCTCCTTGAAACCCTGACTTTTCCTAGCAGTCGCCAACAGAAAAGTACTCAAAACCTCATTCTGAACTTCAACAAATCCTTTTCCACAATTTCATCACGCCGTTTCTCAAAATCCTCCATATTCCAAGTCACTGTCATAAACCGACCACCCAGCCACTGTCTCCTCTCCTTACACAGCCAAACCATAGTATCAGCCGGCAACTCAAGCGTATCTTCAAACCAACTATACATATATTCCGGCATGTCTCGCGCAAGTTTGGTGTCAATGGTTCCAGGATTAAGAACGAAAGCAATAAGACCTTTGGGAGCGTACTCGGCATTCAAAGCCTCTGTGAATCGGCAGAGTGCGAATTTGGAAGATTGGTATGCTGATGATCCTGGGAACATGGCATGGCAGCCTATGGACCCTACGTTTATGATGGTCTTGTATTGGGAGGCTAGGACTAGTGGGAGAAAGTAGCGGGCACAGAGATAGGTTCCGTTGATGTTAGTCTCCCAGGATTTCCAATATTCGATAGGGTCGCTGTCGCCTATTTCTTGGAACTGTGATAAGTATCCAGCGTTGCTGATGAGAACGTCGAGGCTCCCGAATGTCTTTTTTACTTGTTCTGCGGCGTCTTTGACTGATTCTCTGGAGGTGATGTCCATCTTCAGTGTGAGGACTTCGACATCACTCTGAACGACGGTGGCGGC
This sequence comes from Nigrograna mackinnonii, assembly GCA_001007845.1. Classification (NCBI taxonomy): domain Eukaryota; kingdom Fungi; phylum Ascomycota; class Dothideomycetes; order Pleosporales; family Nigrogranaceae; genus Nigrograna; species Nigrograna mackinnonii. Next base: position 515,625 of record JGVQ01000084.1, on the reverse strand, counting down.
CTCTCGCACCGCATTCTCAGTATCGGTCAGTGAAGATCGCGCAGCGAGTGCGATTCGTGTGCATCCAGCCTTGACAAAATGGATTGCTGTGGTCATGCCAATTCCTCGCGAGGCTCCGGTGACCAAGACTGACTTGCCCCGCATCGCTTCAATGTCGTATCTGGAAATGAATGGATACGTATCGTGGACTTTGGGGGCGAAGGTGTCCCCATCGCTGAACCAATTTGTAATTGTTGATCTAGGATCGTCCATGGGTCATGAATGGGTGTATTTTGAGTCACGGGTCGGTGTCTGTGTCTCCTCTTCCTAGGATTCGAGAGTTGTGCAAAACTACCCAGAAAGTCGCACCCATCGACCTACGTATTTATGTATTTGTCTAAGGCTAAACTCGGGCTCGAGCTTATCAGTCGTTGTGCGGCTTTGTAAGACTCGTATTCAAGCCGGAACTGGTCACATCCTTGTAGCTGCATCATGTCAGGCGAATTAAGTGCATTTACGATGTTGCACTACCTTCTAGCAATGTTACACGACTTTCTAGCAATATAAGCGAGTGTCAGGAAGGTATCAAACAATTAAATCGTACACAAGAGTAGATAGAGGGCTAAAGACTAGTAGAAAGGGAGTAAGGTATAGAAAATGTCACTTCTTCTACGTAGTGATCTTCTGAGAAGAGCTAATTACAGGAATGCATGAGAACTCATTGAGAGAGCAGTACTTTGCCAATATGTTCATATTTGAAGATCAACAATATCTCGATAGTCTAGAAGTTCCTTAAAATGGACATTGAGCATCACTCGCGACCGTAGGAGGTCAGCTAAAGCCTCTCCCTAGGTGGACTGAAAACTTTGTTGCACAGTGAAAATTGATTTATTGAACTACACAGTCCTGTGAGATCATTCAAGAGACGCATTCTGCGAGAATCAAACGGTCTAAGGAACATCAGTGAATTGTATATGCTCTAGATTAAGCACATATTGTACTAGAAGTGTTCATGAAACTCCGCCGCTCTTGAATACTTGTTGTGAACACGAACTATTATCTTGAAAGAATAGTGTCGAAGAATGCCGTGCTGAATTTTCTTTACTCCTGCCATGCACATGATGGAAAAGCCCGGATGTGGATGTTCTGTATATCTCTCGTCCGCAGCCTATTGCCTTCGAGTAGGATGTGGAAGTGAAGATATCCATTCATAGCGTCCGAGGAAGTATTCTACGCCCTGGCCGTGAATTACCATGATCTTTTCCCTTTTGCTCGAAGACATTGTAGTGAAGTAGTCAGGTGACGAGCGGGTGTATCCGCATCCTTAACCTCACCGAGTCTCCCACACAGATAGGAAATTACACTTGATTTGCTCCAATTTGATATCCGACATGGTTTTTCACACGTCACTCGACTGCGGGTCGATCCACCTCCCTATCCACCACAACATTTGCCCCTGGATTCCGTGCTGCAGCCTTTCGCATTGATGCTTCGATATTACAGTACATATCCCTTTGAAAGACATTTGAGGACGAGATTATGAATGATTATAATTCTATCTTTAAAACATAACAGCTTTCGCGGATGTCTTCATTCTAAGATGTGCTTTGATGCTACTCACTGTCGAATTGCGTGCATCTCCCAAAGGAAGTTGTTTCTGATACACACATCATAGAAATGAGAAGACGAGAGTTTGGTAGTGCTCACAATCAATTTCGATTTAGTAAACATACCGAAAAGATTGCCAGGTACAATATCTGGAAAGCTCTTCGCTTTGCAGGGGTTATCAAAAATGATGCAATAGAAGTGGGTTTCAAAAAGCTCAACAATGCGAACTCTACGGAGATCATTCATCCATAGTTACATGTGGTAAATCCCCCGATAGCCCTAAATGCAGCCCCCAATGCTAATAGGCCCGTATCATAGATTAGTGGACTCTGAGCATGCCGATCTCTTCGTTTTAGCGTGGATTGGAGCATCTGGGTAAACGTTTTCCATGTGCCTACAGCTGTACCCCACAATTTGGCGGCCGAGTCTAGACGACTGGGGTTAGAAACCCCGCGATGGCGTCGTGGATTGTATATGCGGATGCATCACCAACTTGAACGGATATGACAAATGAAGAGCTCTGATAGGAAGTTGGAGAGCTACCCTGGGCTGTTTGGTGTGTGGTTGACTTACTGGTGAGACATATATGGTGGCGGCTTATCGTCGCGTTCGCAACTTCCCAATTCCTTGCAGTCATCAATTCGACATCCAACATGCCATCCGCTTCTGATTCAGACACTCTCCACATATCCTCTCTCATTACACCTCTCAATACTTTCTTCGCCATCTCTGCCTACATCTCTTTTCGCATCCTCTACCAGATCATCTACTACCGCTTTTTCCATCCCCTCCGCCACTTCCCCGGCCCATTCTGGGCCTCCGTAACCCGCCTGTGGATCGCATACCACAACATCCGCGCCGACGAATGTCCACTCGAGCTCTCCCTTCACCGCAAACATGGCCCCGTTCTCCGAATCACGCCTACCCTTCTCCTTGTTTCCGACGCAACAAAACTTCCCGAAGTCTACAATCGCCAAGCAAACAAGAGCAATCATTACATAACTGGGAGTTTTGGGAAGACGGAGAGTCTGTTTAATATGCAGGATCATAGACATCATGCGCATTTCAGAAGGATTGCGGCGGGTCCGTATGCGTTTAGTAATATCAAGAAAATGGAACCGCTTGTGGATCGAAGGATTGAGGATTGGTTGGCTAAAGTCGGGGAATTATTTGGGAATGGCAACAAGTTTGATTTTGCTCCGTGGGTATGTCGACGTCGACGTTGCAAGAAATGAGGAGAGATAGGACAGTGCTGATAATCATAGGCGGTCTATATGGCCTACGACATCATATCAGAAATTGGCTTCGGGGCTCCATTTGGTTTTGTAGAGAGTGGGACTGATGTTGGTGGGCTTATCCAGGGTTTCCATGATGGACTTCTACCGTTTGGACTCATGGCTCGCTTATGGCCATTCACTCACTGGATCAAAAGTACGTGGGTGGGTGAAAAGTACCTCGTTGCAAAACCAGAAGATGATAGTGGAATTGGTATGCTCATGAGATTCCGAGATAAGTTGATTCTGCAACGACAGAAAGATTTGGAAGAAGGGAAAGTTGGGAGAGTAGACCTTCTGCAGACGTTTTTGGATGCGAGGACTGAGGAGGGACAGCCTTTGGAGATGGACTACATCAAAGCGGAGATTTTGCTTGTGTTGTTAGCCGGTGCGGATACGACTGGCACGGCGTTTCAGGCAATGATGGCATACATCATGTCAGATGCGAATGTTTACGCCAAGCTGATGCAGGAGATTGATGAAGTTACAAAGGCTGGAAAGCTGAGCGCCATGCCGCAGTATGATGAGGTACTGCAGCACTGTCCGTACTACGTAGCCTGTGTGAAGGAGAGTATGAGGTAAGAAAGCTCCATTCTCCGATTGCACTCAGCTAACTCTACAGACTATGCCCATCGGCACCAAATATCTTTCCACGTGTTGTTGGGAAAGGCGGTATGAACCTGCACGGCAAGTTTGCTCCCGAAGGCACAGAAATCACCTGTAACCCATGGCTTGTCCATCGAGACGAGAATCTGTACGGTCCTGATGCATGCGAGTTCCGTCCAGAACGATGGCTGGAGAGCGAAGAAAAGGCCAAAGAGTATAACAAATACAGCATGGTTTTCGGGTACGGCGCAAGAGTGTGTTTGGGGAAAGACATCGCGTTGATGGAGCTGTACAAAGCGCCGTTACAGGTGAGTTCGCATGTTTCAATTGCCTTTGTTTCCTTGCTGATGATATGTTATAGTTTTTCAGAACATTCAAACCGGATATAGTGAACAAGTCACAGCCTGGAAGGTTTGTGGTCCGAGGTGGTGTTGGATTTTGGGAAGATATGTGGATCACCATTGACAAACGGGCTCCAGCTGTGTAGAAGATCATTGAAATTAGAATATGATGAATGCTTGTGAACACTGCAAATCTTGTCTTAAAAAAGGAAAGTATTATCATAGCCGGGTTGCTATTGTTGTGCAAAAAATCGGACAATTCTGAATATCACACTCCAAACGAGGACTCGATCCATCGAGATTCTTTATGAAGATGACGGGACGGACAATAAACATGGTGGTAACGGTAGAAGCATAAGAGAAAGAGTGAGGCGCAAAATACAATTGTGCAAAGTGCAGTCAAGCGAGTGTTATCCATCGGGGGTGCAGTGAGGACAAATGTGTGCGGGCAGGTGAATTCCCTTACATTGTCTTTCTATCAATGATGCCTATTTACCCATGGTCCAATCCCAGCCCTCATATGTAGACTGCTTGTGGACATCGAAGCGTACCCCTGCGTACAGAAAGGGCTATCTAAGGGCGGTGGCTGAGCTGGGTCGACTCACCACACCACGACACTGAGGCGATAACAATCGAACTCTTGTTCCTCGGTATTATCCTGGAGTAGATTCATTTCTATACTTTATTCGAGTTACGGTATATGCCCAGTGAGCTATGCTTTCAATGTCTCTATATTTCGATAGTATCAAGCTTTCCCATGCCAACTAACAAACTTATCAACAACAAAAGCCTCAAGTCCCCACTTGGCATTCTGCCTTCCAAACCCACTCCCTTTAACCCCGCCTTGACTCGCAGTCGGCGACGTATAAACACTAATACTATTAATATGCACCTGACCATACTCCAACTCCCTGGACATCCGCAGCGCCCTTTCCATGTTGGAACTCCAGATTGTGGCGTTAAGGCCGTAGGCGGATTTATTGGCTAGTTCGATGGCGAATTGGTCGTTTGAGACGATGTAGAGGGATGCTGAGGGGCCGAAGGTTTCTTCGTCCAGGATTCGGGAGGTCTTCGGGGAGAGGATGATTGTTGGGCGGAGGGAAAGGGGGTGGGTGTGGTTTATGCCGCCGACTAGGAATTTGTCGCCTTTGGACTCGGAGTCTTTGAGGATGTCTTCTGCGTGCTTTGCTATGGATTCGGATACTGCGACGCTTGAATGACTTTCTACGCCCTTCATGGCTTCTATGAGCAGAGCCTGGAATTTCTCGGCAACCGCTTCGTGGACAATGATTCTCTCGGTTGAGAAGCAGATTTGTCCATGATGTAGGACGGCGCCCAGAGCACATAGCTTAGCTGCCTCTTGTAGATCCGCATCATCGAGAACAATTGCCGGGCACTTTCCCCCAAGCTCCATGAGCACTGGCTTCAAATACTTGGCTGCAATCTGACCAATGATCTTCCCAACAGCAGCAGACCCGATGAATTCCACTTTCCGAATAGCTTCATGCGCGATAATTGCTTCAGTGACCTCATTCGCATCGTCCCTCCTTACTTGAATCTGATTCAAAACACCATTGGGAACCCCTGCCTCGGTGAAGGCTTGCGTAATAGCAAAGTGCGTCCTTGGAGATAATTCCGAAGCCTTGAAAACAACAGTACATCCAGCTCCAATAGCACTCGCAACACCCCTCGTCGCAAGAATAAGCGCAGCGTTCCACGGCGCGATACACAGGACAGGACCAATCGGCTCTTTAAATACAAAACCCATCGTATTCGGCTTCTCAATCTGAGGAATCACACCTGTGACACTCGATATACAAGCAGCAATCTCTTTCAAGTACCTTGTTGCGAGATCGAGGTTTTGTCGTGCCCACGCTTCATCGCACGACGTTTCTTCCATTTGGTACTTGACGAATGTTTCGGCATTTTGCTCGTAGTGTGCTGCTACGCGGAGAAGAAGATCGCGGCGCGTGGTGTGTGGTGCTTTCTTCCAGGTCCGAAATGCGGTTTTGGCTGCTTCGACTGCGGTTATGGATTGTGCTGCTGAGGCGGATTGGGCGTGGTGGACTGTTTCGCGACGGATAGCGTTGGTTACTGGGAATGTGGTGGTGGCTGCGTTGATTGGTTCTGCCGAACCGTTGATCCAGAGGGGAACTGTGTAGGACGAGTCTGCGGACATAGTGGATTGTGGGTTTTGAGCAATGGACCAGGTTAATCAAAAAGTATCTAGAGAGATGTGAAATGCTTCTCATCTATGATTGCTACAGTTGGTAGCCCGCGGAGGGCACCCACACATCGGGGACATGGTAGCGAAGTTGACATGTGGGGCAGGGAATGAATGATTTCACTCGCTCTAACAGCACGCATAGCATGCTGTAGGTGGGAACAGCAGAATAAGCGCAATCGGACCATGCCATGGAGGTGCAGTGGTCGCCCGGCAGTTGGCAGTTGGGCGTATCGGAACGGACAGCAAAGCCACACGTGCACCGCCACAAGTCCTCTTCAGCTAATAGTCTACAGAACTGCGAACTACAACCTCCGCCCTTCATCACTCCGCCTTCAGCCCTAGGCCATCCTACTTGCACCCTCGTGCACTGCCATGTGAATGGCACGAGCTCGACTCATGTAGAGTCATCTGCGTGTCATCTCGAGGCCATGGAAGATACAAATACAATCTTGATCTCTGCTAACCAATCTTCCAAAACCTCACACAGCTAGATACATTTCTAACCTTCCAACATACAACCGGTCCTCTTAACTGAGAGCACTACTCACACAAACTCTCACACCTCACACCCCTCCACCATGACCCCCGAAACAGCCTACGCCCACGCGGGCCGGCGCACCCCCTCCCACACATTCAAAGACCTCCGCTCCACCCACAAAGCGCAAACCCGCACCCGAACCCGCTCAGAAAAATACTACAACTTCCGCGCCGTGCACAGAAGCGATCTACCTCCCACCAAGGAATCCCCTCACAAGCAACGCTCCCACATACTCCCCATATGCCACGACCCAGATTGCAAAACATACGGACAGTTTGATTCGTGCTGGGTTTCTTGCGTGGTACCCGCACGACGCGATGCACGAACCAGATTTCAATTGACGAAAAGGGAGGCGTATGAGGAGGCACAAATGTATCCCCGACCACCACGATACCACTCTTCACACGCCTGGGATAAACGCTGTTCGAAATGGGAGAAGAGACGATCCAACAAGAAACTCGTCAGGGATGATATCAGAGACACCATACCGTGGCGAGACGAAGTCTATCGGGATGTCTGGGATGATGAAAGTGCGAAGGATCATCTTGAGCGGTACTTTTTGCTTAATGATAATTGGGAGTATTGGGAGAGTACGGAGGATGATTTTGGTGCTGAACATCCTCCTGCTCAGCAGGATGGGGATGATGATGAGGGGTATGCGTCTGACACTAATTTGAAAGATGGTATTTGGTATTGGCATAGGAATATGGGCGGTAAGTGGTTTCGATCAACAAGGGGTTGTATGCGGGACTGGTGCTTTTGTGAGTTTGTATGGAATCGGGCTCCAGAGCGTGATCCGCGGTTGATGGAGCCTCATTCTTTTGGTTGGCCGTTGTCGTTCTGGCTCCCTGAGCTATGTGACAACAACGAGAATCCCGAGAGCGTGGCGGGCCTTGAGCTGGAACACGACCACAGCGATGTAGACATGGAGGATGTGGAATGGGAAGTAGTCTCCACAGCTTCTTCAGAGTCTTGGACAGAGGTTGATGAGCTCGCATCACAATTCGACTCACTGTAGCTTCTGACTTAATACGTATACCCAAAGATACGAAATCTCAATATCCTCAATACGCCCAGCGCCATTCTTTGATGGTCCTTGTGATCTAGTGCCCTTTCATATACAATCATCTCCTCGTCTTGGCCCTCATCAATACTCCTTCACAGAGCTTCTAACTGAAAAAGCAGTCACTGGAAGACCACATCCAAGCAAAGAGAAACCTATCAGTAACCCTACAAACCTAGTATATACTCAAAAAGGCTTTCTCCCAATAAGGTTCTTCCCAAAGGCTTGATACCCCGAAGATGGACGCCAACTAGTTCTGCCAGGGACCTTAGCCATGCGAGAAGCATTCAATCAATGTTCAGTTCACGATCAATAAATCATACAATGATCAATTGTATTCGCCTAGCCATTTCGGTGCATTGGCGTCTATTCTATCTACCATGTGAAAAGCATCAGATTGGGGTTCAACACCACAGGCAACAACCCATGCGCAATCACACAAGCGCTCAACGGCCAAATGGGGGTGAGAAAATCAATCCTCCACGACTCAGGAATCACCACACCCAACACGACCATCGTCGCAGTAACCAGAATACACGAGATGAACGTGAACTTGAAACGTTTGAGCACACGTGGGATCTCCTCGAAAAATGTCACCTGTTCGACTTCCTTTGCGGTTGCGCCCCACGACACTTCGATGCCAAGTAAATGGCACATGATGGCTTGCGAAATGTGGATGGAGATTCCGCCAAGGAAGATGACCATGAGGGGAATCCATTTGAAGTTCTCCAGGAGAGCGGGCAGAAGATCTTGTTCCCCGATGCGGTAGCGGAGAATTGCTAATGCAACATTGCCTAATCCGGTGAAGACGACGACAATAGCAAAGTAGACTCTGAAAGAGTCAATGTAGTAGTGATCGAGGAACCCGTTGAACCAGCCTATAAGGAAGTAGTTGGCCAGTGTCAGAACCCATGCGGAAGCTAGAGCGTAGTACGTGCCGACGTAGGCCATGATTGTGAATTTGGAGGGCAGTGGCATTGAAGAAAAGATGAATTTTATAAAGAGCGGTGTCAGCGGCCCTTTGATCATCCAATACTTGAAGGGATGAAAAATCAGCTCGGAACATCCGTATGCGTACTTTTCCCAGCGAGAAAGTTCGTCGTAGACAGTGAGTGAGACGCCCTCCTTGAAGCCGCCCTCCTTGTATGCACCCAAGCGAACCAGGTAGCCGCTGGTTTGTAGTCGTAGTGCCATGTCAAAATCTTCCGATACTAAATTTTCAGACCAAAACTTTTCGCGAGATTCGATGGGACAGTCATAAGCCACATCCTGTAATGCTGACCAGCGGAGAATGGCATTGTGGCCAACGAAAGGAGCAACATCGCCATTTGCTACTGCGTATTCGATCTGAGTGTATACGAGATTGGTGAAGAAAGTGATTCCTCTTTCAAAGAAGCTTTGTGTGACATTCATAACACCAGAAGAGTACTGAAGGATGGCGACCTGCGGTGATTGCTCCATCTCACTGACGGCGTCAAGAAGGCAGTCTTGAGGAACTCGGGTGTCAGAATCGATGAGCAGGATGTAGTCGCCAACTCGAATGTTGCCATCGGCCCAGCATTCGCCACGCTTTTCTTCGACAACTTCTCTGAGTGCAGCACTATAGACTTGATCTTCATCATGCTGGTCCCAATCTTCACGGCGTTCAATGGCTGCGAGTTTCTCTTCAATCATTAAACTAATCCACAAAGCATAGTTCATGTTGGAAGCTTTCTTGAACTTCCCGGCGCGGTTGAATTTGCTTGACTGGTCCTTTGGATTAGGATTGTGCCCCGGTCGTGCCACCCAGCCAATGTTGTGTTCATCGTAAAAGTCTTGCCGTCGACGTGCCTGATCATCGGATATCACCTGCATGCCATCATCGTTGACGAATATGTTTGCAGTCCCTCCTTGCAGCTCATAGGTTGTGATGGCAGCTTTGACAGAGCGAATGGTTGGTTCAATGACAGCTTGGAGACCTTCCTTGTATACCGGCATCTGTATCGTCACATGTGGGAGTCCAGCTCGGCGATCACGGTGGAGCCTGCGTGGCGGAAGTCCAGAATAGAATTTCGTATTCTGATTCATCTGACCGATGGGACCAATGATCTGAACAATGTTTCCGACAAATGCTTGGAAAAAGAACTGGTCAAGTCAGTCATCCTGAAAATGCAATATAATAATCGTGACCTACCAACGAAAGCCAGCTCTGAGGCAGAAAGCATGCTAGGAAAGCAAGTCGAACCCAGTTCGTGTCCACGATAAGTTCGATAGCAACATTTCTCCAGCCCCCTCCGATGGCGGCTATGACTAGTATCAAACTGGCGGCAGTCATAAAACCTTGAAGAAGGGCCATGCGTCGAGGCTCTTCCTCGCCAAGCTCAACATCATTTCCACCCACGGCATTCGCTTCCACATATGGTGCATTCTTGTCAAATTCCGATTCATTCCCCCATATCATCTTCATTAAGGTTTCCTGGATGTATTTGGCGCGCTCCAAAAGTCTCTTGGGATCGTCTTCCCAGACAATGAGGAGTTGCTCCTTCGCAACGAATGCTGCCGACTGATGTTTCTGACATATAGATAGATCTGACATGCTAGGAATGACTTGGAGGCGTAAGCCAGGTGTGAGTTCCACATATGGTAGGTCGTTGGTTGCTAAGATGAGTTTTATGACTCTAGTATTGACAGTCATGGCTACCTGTAATACGTTAGAGTAAGACAGTCCGTTTTTGGCTTCAGACTTACTCGAACATTGAGTCTGGCAACCATGTTGAAAAATAGCGAATGTTCCGTCTGCAACTCGCTGGGACAGCAGACATATCGGCCCTTTGACTTCCTTAAAACCACACCCTCTCCTGGTTCTCCCGTTGTCCATATCCGCTCCTCTTGTTTCGAATGGAGAAAGTTGACCATGACCTCACACTTGATGTCTTTGAGGGCGTCATTGGTTAGATTTCGAAAATCGCCATCTGGGAACAAGGACCCTGGCGTCGATGGCGTGGAGATCTGATCGGTAGTACACGAGGAAGAATTCGTTTCTGGTAGCGATCCGTATGCATGCCATTGCAGGGGAGGTTTCGATGCTGCTGGGGAGTCGTCGGTAGCCGATTGTTGCGGTGTGCTCTGTGCAGCGTCCGGACTTGAAAGTCTCTTTTCGCGCTGTTTGGGAAAGAAGTAGGTCTTTAGAAATGAAAGCATTGCGCCGTAGCATGGCGCGGATGAGATGGATAAGGTGTTGTGAAAGAGATACGATGGGGTAAGAGACTTAAAAAGAACACATCAGGGTAATTAGTGGACCGAGTTGCCGACTTCCTGATCCATCATTGCACCTGCACCGAATGGCTAATATGTGATTCTGCAGAGCCGTCATTGCAAGTTGATCAGATGCAGAAGGTGATTGAGATGTGCGGAACACGAATTTGAAGCAGCGGCGTCTATCAAACGATAACAGCATGTTCTGTAAAGGGGCTGAGCAGTGAGCAAGAGTAGAAGTGCGATTTGTGCGGATCAAAATTGTGACATTTACGATTTATATTTGCCGCAAGAGACGTTATCGACGTAGAATTGAACATGGGGTGAGGTGTCAAGCAGTAAATGAGATATCGCCAACTCTCATGGTCGTATACAGACCGTACAAGACAGGAAAATATCTCACCGGACGCCACATTCATTCGTTTTCCAGATTGAGGTCGAAGTGAATAGATTAGTCCAATGCGTGCCGTGATGAATAGATATTTCCACTCTGGCACTCCACCTATACACGAGACAAACATCGCACTCAAAGATGATATTACGACGAAAAGTAAAATATATTCAGAGAAGCCAACTCCACTAAGAGTAGACACCTCGGTCGACCCCAATGAAATTCCGTTAGATCGCACAAGGTCCACATTCCCGAGGAACCGATAACGCCGTTACCGTACAGAAGTATCTTTTAATCGGCAAGCCTATCACACATCAGCTACTACATTTCGTGTTGGAGGGTGCAGATGAACTTACCTGTAACTGACCAGGGTATCAACACGATGATTGCTCGTGCTAAAACTCCTCAACTGCACTTTTTCACCATTCTTGATTTCTTTTGCATCGCTATCACCCCACTCGAGTGGCACATCTGAGTCTGCATCTGCGTAAACGAGAACATTAAAGGTACAGTTCCCGTCTAGCATGGGCAAAAATGTAACGCTAGCTGTGATCTGGCGGAAAAGTGACTGAATCTCAGATTGAATCTCCTCATCGGTCTTTTCAGGTTCAGGCTCATTGGTACTATACATGTCAGTCTGCTGTCATTGACAGCTTCGAGCTCGCGGTAACTCACGCTGGACCTGAATTCTCCTTGTCTGTTGACTTTTTGGATGATCGACTCTTTGAGCTCTTACCAAAGATTTGCACCTTGTTTGATATCAGCCATGCCAAATGCGGGCAAGAGGGCTTCACTTTACATCAAATTGCCATCGCTCAACATGTTCGCCAGTCTCTTTGCTTGTAATTACTACCACCAGCTTGGAGATCTTGCCACCGTACATCCACTCCTTTAGCTGGGAGGTGATTTTCTTAATGTATGCCTTGACCTGGTCATCGGCCGTGACTGCGTGCATGAGCGTGTGTAGACGACTGCTAGCCTCAATTATACTTACCCATCATTGTTAGGCCATATTTTTTCACCCTATTGATCAATGAGTATAGGAAACTATTTGAAATAGGGTGCAACATACGCGGTGAAATCTTCTGCAGGATACACGCCTCGTTGGAAACTGTAATTCATAAGTATACAGCTTCCTTACATTCCAATCTTGACATACAGGATGGTGTTGATAGAATATTCAAACTAGAAGAGTCAGCCACAAGACTCCACTCAAAATATCAGCGATACATACAAATTCATTGACAAGTTTTGATGAACCTGATATACATTGTAAGCATCTGCAACTCGAAAAGATCTCGTGACGGGTACAGACCTCTCAACGCAAGCTTGTGGACCTTGGATGAATCTTTTGATGATGAAGATTTCGATTTTGAAGACGATTTGGACTGCGACATGTTTGCAACTGATATAGAGGCAAACTATTCCGGTGTGCTCGACGATGAAATTGTGTTTATCCCCCCTGTTGGCACGGTAACAAGACCGACACAAAGTCCACAAGCAATGCGCGATGCTCCCTAGGAACAAAAGCAATGGTATACTGGCAGTGATCGAGTCGAAAGATTGCGGCTGACAGGAGATATTAATTAAAACGCCTGTGGTGGAGATGTATGGGGATGAGAAGAGTGTTGTGAGGGTGGGCGTGATGGATCGGCGCAAAAGGTGCCACTAACACCGATCTGATCCTCGTCAGATTAGATAAGATTTTTTTTTTTTCCCTAAACCTTCATGTTGCGCTTTTCCATGGAGCTTCCACTCCGCAGTCATTCATTCATCGATCTCATGCGAACTCATGCGATCATGCGTTCGGACCGCGGGCAGCCTACTGCAATGTTGGCGGGCGCAAGTTGTTCAACCCAATGTCTATTTTCGTTCACCCATCACCCTTGATCGTCTTCCACCACTTTTCAGGAGTTATGCGCAAGCCTATCGACCGCAGTCCGAACTCGAAAAACGCATCGCAGAAATCCCAATTGAACGATATCGGAACTTTTGCATTGTAGCACACGTCGACCATGGCAAATCAACTCTTTCGGATAGGCTTTTGGAGCTCACGGGTACCATTCAACCTGGAGCGAACAAGCAGATTCTGGACAAATTGGACGTGGAACGGGAGCGAGGTATCACCGTCAAGGCGCAGACGTGCACCATGATATACAATCACAAGGGGGAGGACTATCTCTTGCACTTGGTTGACACTCCTGGTCACGTCGATTTTCGAGCTGAAGTGTCGAGGAGTTATGCAAGCTGCGGCGGTGGTACGTACTACTGCCTTTCGCATCGTTTCTCTGTTAACATCACGACCAGCCATCCTTCTTGTAGATGCAAGTCAAGGCGTCCAAGCCCAGACGGTTGCAAACTTTTACCTGGCATTCGCTCAAGGACTTACCTTGATGCCCGTGATCAATAAGATCGATCTCCCCCATGCCGATACACCTCGAGTCCTCGAACAAATGCAGGAGACTTTTGAATTGGATCCAGACAGGGCAGTTTTGGTATCGGCCAAGACAGGTGTGAATGTGGCTTCTCTCTTACCAAATGTTGTGGAACAAATCCCAGCACCAGAAGGAGACAGCTCAAAACCACTCCGTATGCTCCTTGTTGACTCGTGGTATGACGTTTACAAAGGTGTCATCCTTCTTGTGCGGATATTCGATGGCACAATAAGACCTGGCGATTCGATTAGATCGTTTGCAACCGGGATCAAATACATTGTGGGGGAAGTGGGTATCATGTACCCGGATCAGACACCACAAACCGTATTAAAAGCCGGGCAAGTTGGCTACATCTATTTCAATCCCGGCATGAAGCGATCTCAGGAAGCAAAGGTTGGTGATACATATACCACAGTCGGATCCGAGAAGCTTGTCGAGCCATATCCAGGTTTTGAGGAGCCAAAGAGCATGGTCTTCGTGGCGGCCTTCCCAACTGATCAGGACAACTACGAGCATCTAGAGGATAGTATCAACCAAATTATTCTCAATGATCGCAGCGTTACTCTTCAGAAAGAGTCGTCTGATGCACTAGGCGCTGGATGGCGATTAGGCTTCTTAGGGACCCTTCATTGCTCAGTCTTTGAAGATCGTTTGCGTCAAGAGCACGGTGCAAACATCATCATCACGCCTCCCTCTGTGCCCTTCAAAGTGATTTGGCGGGATGGTACTGAAAAAATTATCTCAAATCCGAATGATTTTCCTGATCAAGACACGCATCACTTGAAAGTTCAGGAAGTTCACGAGCCATACGTCTCAGCAACAATTACCCTTCCAGATGAATACCTTGGCAAGGTAATTGAACTGTGTGAAGCCAACCGTGGCGAGCAAAAGGAGCTTACCTTCTTCACTGCGACCCAGGTCATCTTAAAGTACGACCTTCCACTAACCCATCTTGTGGACGACTTCTTCGGTAAACTCAAGGGCGCCACAAAGGGATATGCGTCTTTGGACTATGAAGATGCAGGGTTCAGAAAGTCGAATATTGTCAAACTAAACCTTTTAGTTAACGGTGCACCAGTGGATGCTGTAGCCCGCGTGCTTCACTCAAGCCAAGTTGAGAGGACCGGTCGCGCATGGGTCGAAAAGTTCAAGCAGCATGTTGACAGGCAAATGTTTGAAGTAATCATTCAAGCAGCAGTTGGGAAAAGAATTATCGCACGCGCAACGATCAAACCCTTCAGAAAGGACGTTCTTGCCAAACTTCACGCTAGTGATATCAGTAGGCGGAGAAAGCTACTAGAGAAACAGAAAGAAGGGCGTAAGAAGTTGAGGGCTGTAGGTTCCGTCGTGATTGACCACGAAGCCTTCCAGAGCTTCCTCTCAAAGTAGACAATCGAATTCCCACTACTCAACTCAAATCATGATTTCAGCATTATGGTACATGTTCTTATATGCATTGTGAAGTAGTTGCAGCTTCACATGAACGTTACCAAAGCAATCCGCTCCAGGAAATGCCTCGGAGCGATATCCTCACGTCTCTGCTCTAACGACGCCGTACGTGACAAGCAGATTTTCCATGCACTAACATCGCCAGGTCCCGATCGCACACGGTACACACTCGATAGCGGACCTGATTGCCCGGCCAATTAAAGTTCGTTAAAGTAGATGACATCAAGATCGGGACAATGGCAGCCTCTCGGCTAGATCTCCGATCATCGACTACCCCAATGTACCGGGATGAACAACAACGCCAGTCGCGTGGATTAGCTCTGAATAGGTAGGTCAGGTCCACATGGCGTCCGAAAGGGCGGGTTGCAATAACGGTTGCGGCTATGACGTTTAGGGAGATGAGCTGGTGCTGGTGCTGGTGCTGGTGCTGAAAGGTTGGGACCTGGAGGAATCTTTTCTGTCAACAACTTTCCACCTCCTGAGCTGTCGCCATTGCGCGCTATATACGCTGGATTTCAGCTTTCTTAATTGATCTGAAGAGTGCACGTCGCTGTGAGCTGAAACGTTGAAGCTATGTCCCGATACATTGGTTTGAGAGGGACTAGCTTAGGAACAGTGATCAGTGCTGTCTGCGGATTATGCTTTCTGTATTTCTCACTGCTCAATCTCAACGCTCTATACTGATCTTCTCAAGTTGTTTCGGCTACGCTCAAGGAGTCATGGGAGGTCTTTTGACCGTCCCTGCCTTCCTTGACCAATTCCCTCGCATCGATACCTTGACCAATTCTTCGCTGCACAACGCCCAATTGCAAGGTGCGATTCCCTATCTATCAACATAGTTTAGCTAATGTCAAACAGGAATCACGGTCGGCACATGGAATCTCGGTTGTTTTGCGTCAGCCGTCCTGACAATCTTCATCGGAGACCTTCTCGGGCGACGAAGAACACTTCTCCTTGGTTTGGCACTTTGGATGATTGGAGAGGTTATACAGTGTTCATCCTATAGCTTTGGACAGTTCATTGCTGGAAGGTTCATTGCAGGCTTCGGTAACACATTATCGCCGTTTTTAGTGAATTGCAAAACTGACTTCATGTAGGCAACGGTTTCACTACAGCCACAGTCCCAGCCTATCAAGCAGAATGTGTGAAATCACATAGAAAAGGCACAATTCTCATGATTAGTGCTGGAGTCTTCGTCGCAGCTGGCATCTCCCTCTCCTACTGGCTTACCTTTGCATTTGCTTACGTTGGTAACGCTTCAGCTGCATGGCGAGTTCCGATCGCATTCCAAATCATCTTTGCGCTGGTAGCATTTGTATTCATATTGTGGCTCCCCGAGTCGCCACGATGGCTCATCCTTACGGGTCGGGAACAAGAAGCATTGAAGGTGCTCTCGGCACTAAACGACGAGCCCGAAGATGGGCCTGAGATCCGAGACGAGTTTCTACAAATCAAGGATGCGATTTTAGTCATGAGTCAAGGAAGTACCAGTTCCATGAGATCCAATAAAGAACGCCGCAATTTCCATCGAGCCACTTTGGCTTACTTCGTTCAAGTCTTTCAGCAAATGTCCGGCATCAACCTTGTCTTACAATACCTCTCGCTCATGATGCTTCAGCAAATGGGTTATACAGGATGGGTTGCTCGACTTCTCGGTGGATGTGCAGCTACAGAATATTTCCTAGCCTCCTTTATCGCCGTAGTCGGGATTGATCGATTCTGGGGTCGAAGATCGCTGATGATGTTTGGAGCTGTAGGAATGTGTCTGTCCATGGTACTTGTAACAATATTGTCGTACTTGTACCAAGAGAAGTCACTGTACGGCACAAACATTGCAGCTACCGTGTTCCTGTTTGGCTTCCTCACATTCTTTGCTATTGGATGGCAGGGCATGGCATGGCTATACCAGGTCGAGATTGTTCCACTCCGGATTCGGGGTCCTGCAAATGCTCTGAGCACGAGTGGCAATTGGCTTTTCAACTTTGTGTAAGTTTCAGCTCGATGTACTCCCTGATTTTATTACTAACAAGCGTAGTGTTGTCTTCATTGGGCCAATCTCTTTCCATAACATCGGCTATCGCACCTACATAATTTTCGCTGCCACCAACTTCGTCATAGTCCCGTTAATCTACTTTTTCTATCCTGAAACGGCTTATCGTTCGCTCGAAGAGGTTGATGTACTATTCTACATGGCGAATGAAGCACCTGGAAACCCCTGGCTCAACATTGTAAAGATTGCAAACACGGAACCTCTCTGGTTTGGCAAGAAGGGAGATGTTCCATTCGATTACTCCAAGAGTGAATGGCATCAAAAGCACACTCGTTTCTCTTCTTCTGGCACCACGCTTGATGGAGCAGAGAAGCCTGATTCCAGCCCATCAAGCAGAGGTACACAAAATTCGCCCAACACCATAGGCCAAGTCGTCTCCTCGCCAGAATCCGAACCGCCATCCCAAACCTCCGACAATCCACTTGTAAATCGCAACAGCCATCACTCCACTAATCCGAAACGAAGTTCAAACCCACCACAAAACACCTACGAAGACTTAGAACCGCCAAACCGCCCCTTTGCAGCACAACGCACCCAAAGTTGGCATTCGGATCGTACCGACAGATCAACATACTCTGCGCATTCAGATCCACAATGGCGGAGTAGTATGATGGCACCTGAGCCTTTGAAAGTGCCAAGCCGATCAAATACCAATGCGTCTACTCGGAGTGGCCGACCAGTACAGAGGGAGACTCAAGAGATGAGTGAGGGTCCTGGTATCTACAGGACAGAAAGTGGAAGGGATACGTATTATCCAGATGGGTTGGGAAATTCGCAAGGTCAAAGAGACGAAGACGAGGAAAGACCGGTGTTGAGGAGTCGAGGAAGCGGGAGTCGGTATGCTCCCAGGGATGCCGGGAGAGGTCGCTGAGATCCAGAAAAGTGAGCTGATCTGGAGATGCGATGATTGGGTTATTGGGCAGTGAAGGGGCGTTTGGGAAGGGTTTATATTCATGGGTAATTGTATCGGGCACTTTTGTAAAGTATAAGTGTATTGGAATCATGGCTTTGGATGAGGGCAAATGTAGCTATCTTGTTGATGCATGTACAAAGCTTCGCCGGTAGCCCATCGTGACCCACCATACTCGTAGAATCGGCCTAACTCACACGAACAACTTGAATAAAACAGCCAAACCACATAATATACGAAATGCAAGAACCCACAAAGATAGCCCACATCGCACATTGCCATCTTGCCCCCAAATCCCAAACTCCACCCTTGCCCATTTCCCCACCACCAAAATCCAGCCGACTCCCCAACCCCACCAACCACCTACCAAAAATCAGACCCAAAAGCCAACCGGATCTCGCTACAATCCACACTTTTCCCCACAACCTGCCTAATTAGGAAGGTTAACATCGTTTCTGCGGATGGCCAGAAAGCCAACCGGATAGGCTGCGATCGACACATTTCGAGACTTGCCGGTTTAGGAAGGTTGGTTTTCTGGGTTGGGCAGTGGAATCCGATTGTTTAAGCAATCCCTTTGATGCGGTACTGGTAGTTGCGAGGGTAGCTACGACATTTACTTTCAAATGTTGCTTTTCCAAGGGTTTTTCAATCTAGCACGTCCGTCATGCCGTTGCCATGCCCCGTTGGACAGGCCGATTCAGTGATCCCGTTGGCATCCTACGAAATATGAGAACGGGCGCCCCTTGTGAACTTCATTCCTTTAGGGACATAAGGTCGTAGATTATATATAGCATATTAAAACCGGTTAAAATTCTTTACTTTGAAAATAAGTATCTTGAATGGGTTGCTGGGAGGGCGGTGCAAAGACCGGGTTGAATCCCAACCGGATCGGTCGACTGCAATCAGCACCTTTCTAAAAGTTACCCATCTAGGAAATTTCCTCGTGTAAAGCGGAAAATTTGTCAGCGAAGCTGTGCCTTTGGCTTCTAATAATACTGCATAACTAAAAGAAACGATAAGGCGCTACGGCTGACACTTTCCCGACTTTTTATGATACAGAAGGTTGGGGTTTTATTCGCTTCTCTAAGGATGATGAACTCCGTCGGATCTAGAGACCATCCGCAGAAACAGATAAGAGGGAAATAAGCTGAATTCATTCACATCAGTGGCAAAAAATACAAATCATGTAATACAGTTCAAATTCCCTCCGCTCTAGCCGGTTCTGTCTTTGTAACGAGTCCTGATAAATCTTCCAACGTAGTTTCCTTCTCTTCTTGCATCCTGGGTTTCTTCTCTTCTTCCAGTCCAGCCTCGTCTTGTTCTTCCTCTTACTCATCAACGCTATCCATAATCAACCCGCGAAACCCTGTGGCAGAAACACGTTCCGATTCCCCGCCACATCATCCATCTCCGGGGTCCGCCTTATTTACCCTTGCCCCTTTTTTTTTTTTGGCTTGATCTTCTTCCACATGCTCATGCACGCTATCCATGATCACCCGCGGAACCATGTAGCAGTACGCAGTTCTAATTCCTTACCCGGTCATATCCAGGGTCCGATTCCCTGCCCAATCATCGCCGCGGTCCAATTCCTTTCCCAATCATCCTGGAGTCTTCCACATCTCCCCTTCTCTTCCCTTTTCCTTCCTCTAGATGGCTACGATTTCGGTAACTTCAGAGGCTTTCCTCTATATAGCTTCGAAAGTATCTCAAAGACCATCCAACTTCGTTATCACCTCTTCAACGAACTATATACTCTCCCTTATTTTGATTATCATCCATATATACTTCCACCCTACCCAATCCATATCTCCCAAGACCAGAACATACAAGTGGCCAGCTGGCTCTTTTGCTAGGTTACACCCAAGAAGAAGAGCATGGAGAGACTCCGCATCTAGAAAACTCAGAGAGCAACCTCTTGGTCAACTTGCTGGTCTCCTTCGCTGCGAACATTCTAGGTTGTTGTTCAGACGAACGCATAGTGAGCTCGTCTGTACCCTCAGACACATTCCAACCGATTTTGTTCACTTTCTGGTGACGCAATTCACCATTTTTCCCAAACCCGAATCCCGACCTTCGCGCACTACTTGTGCGGCGACCCTCCGACAACCCTGCCCTCCTAACATCCCTATATACCATCCCATTATATCCATATCCCTCTTCCGCAAGATTCGAGTTATATACTAAAAGAACTTATATCAACATATATACATATTGGTGGTGTTGGTGGTGTTGCGCCCTCGGTCCATAGTTTGCGGCAATCTTCTGTGTAGCTTCACATACCGTGGTGAAAACGTCGAGAGTTTCTCCCAATTCTTTCAAACGGAAAGCCTGCCCATAGGTTGTGAACTGGATATGAGCCAGTCTCAGAGAGTTGCGAACAACCATGAAAGGTCTGTTGTAAGCCAGTTTCAGAGAGTCGCAAACAGCCCGTCATAATCATCTCCTGGTATCCACAAGGAATGCAACCACGGTGCTCGCAAGTATGAGGATCAGCATCCAATCAAAAATCAGCCGTGATCCTGTTCAGTTGCCATTTGGGGTCTTCGTGATCCATGCCGGATGACTCTTTAGGAGCCAATCGCGTAGCTCACTGACCCACTAGGACCTTGCCCTATGACCATGGAAGAAGATATGTTCGTAATGCTCGCAATTTTTGCAACCAAGGATCATCTTGGTGTGGAGGCATCGATGGATGAGTCATTGGACCGATGATGTTCTCGCTATCCGGAGAACCACTGTTGCCGTAGCCACCCCTATGGTGTGGAACCGTTATATATATTGGGCAGACTTGTAATTTGGCCCAGGCAGAAGTTGATTGGACTCTGTCAAGTCATCAAGGTATGGGATCGCAGTGGTTTCCCGTGGCGAGGTGAAGACCAACCGTACCAAGGCGAGAAGACAGGCGAGGAAAGGACTAAGGACTACCGTGGCCCCTAGTGCCAGACCCAGTTGTTCCTCAGTATGGCCAACGTATGTGTCCATCAGAGGCAACGGCATGCCAACCACCAGTAACGTGTACATGACGGATGTTTGGTGGAGGAGGATTTTTATATACGTTGTTGTGTCGAAATGTATATATATATATATATATATTGTGGATGGCTTTCTCCGGGACCATGGTTCAAAGAGTATTGCTCTCTGCAAGACCACGAAAAGGATCGTTCGCTCCTTGGGACAATGCGTCTTGGAGATCCGGTATAGCAAGACTCGAGGTAGCCGATAGCGAGTTGTTATATATTGTAAGGTTGTTATATACTGCAAGGTTGCCGATAAAAATCATCGAAATGATACTATGTATGCATTAGTCTTAGATCAACATGATTTTACGAGTTGAAATACCGGACAAATGAAAAGTGGTTTATCATTGAACCATAATGCCCCAGTTTCTTCTGTCGCCACAAAGTCGATTAAGGAGGTATTATTGATATCTGAGAGGTTTCAGGGGTAAAGTAATCAGGAGAGTAGCAAATCCAGTAAGTACAGAAATGACCGACGTTGAGAAAGAATTAGTACTATGGTGTTTTCGGAGCGAATTTGCATCAATCCAGTCAATAGTTGAATCACGGAAAATGGTTGTGAGAAATTGACTGATAAATTCGGCATGTCGTAAGAGGGTAGTCGTAAACTGTGTCGAGAAAAGTCAGCATATATACCAGTTGAAATCAATCAAGCAGACACAATACCTGTATGAAACATGAACGAAGGAAAATCATTAATAGGGACATCGATGTGACAAAGTGATAGCGGTGGAGTCGAAATTAAACACAATTGCGAATGCAGATTGGGGAATCTGACGGGGTAAATCCTTAGGGCATCTTCATTGCGGGTGCAGTGTAGATGGCCTGTCCTGCAAAGCCACATCGACAATTCTTGCTGAGAGGTGCGGAGGAGCACCGAAAATAAGTATCTATTAAAAGAAGAAGAGGAAGAGCGTAAACGATATCAATGAAAACAGATGAACGAAGGCAAAGATGAATGAGTGTTGGGAAGTTGGAGAATGAAGACGAACAGTTGCAAAGGGGAAGGGCGGCTTAATATGTCTCACTGATCGCAATCCAGCTGATCAGCTAGAGCAATTGGAAAGTCAGGGGCTCAGCGCTCGTTCTGAGTTTCTGCGTCTTGTTTTTAGGCAGGAGTGTTTACTGCGGAATGTTGCAGTACAAACGAAACAGATGTATGCTAATAGCCGTTGTCTCGGGCGTCCGCCGTCTCAAGCATCCGTACCCACACAGACTATCGAATACAGCGTCGGGATGACACAGTATCCAATCGCATTGCATGCGTGTATGTCTACAGCCATTTCACGTGAAGATGACCTTAGAATCATGGATGTATCGTGTGCACGGGCTTTATTTTTTCTCAGTGTCTGTTTCGCATGAGTCCTACTTTGTGATGTCATGACTAGTCGGGCCGGCAACGTTGTTTCCAAAAGAAGCGATTTGTGTGTACAGCCATGAGTGGGCCTGACGGGCCAAATGATGACACACCACTATTCACGTTCCTTTTTTTCTTACAGCTATTTGCAACGACCCGGCAAAAGAACAGCTCACCGCGTGTTTCGCCCCACCGGGGACTTGCTTGCTTTCCAGTGGAGAAAGCGTAAGAAACACCGATACCATATTGTATTACATATTCCGATTATAACATCAATATTACACATTGTATATATATCCTGATTGCAACACCACTGTTTATACATCTCTCAGCAAGACGTCTGCACTGCACACCGCTCAAGTCCCTTCAGAAGACAGTACTTCTGCAGCATTGTGATTCGGCGTCGCCACTTGTACAATACATCGTATGCAGTCATATAAAGCAGTTGTTGTCAGGGATACTTGCTCTAAGACAAACTTCAACATTGACTGCAAAGACCGCTAGGCTGTGCAACTCAAAAGGTAAAAACAATATGGATTCTCAAGACTCTAGTAGTCTTGAGACCAACCAACAATCCCAGCGTGAAGTCGCACCGCCACGCTTGGTCTTGGTTTGTATGTTGATGCTAATATGTGCCAGCATTGTCGCAGTATTCCTGATTAATCGCTTCCAGGTTTTTCAAGACTCACCCAGAACACTCTCCGTCTCTGTTGCGGCCTGCAGCCAGGCTTTTTCTTTCGTTTCCAAAAATTGGAAAAGCTTCTCCACAGTATTCAACACCGGACGGCAGATTGCAGAGAAGATCGCGCCGGATGTCATCCCTTCGATTTGTAGGAAAGCGGCTGGCCAATGGAAATCAACCCAAAAATTGGCCACTTCGTCCCACCAGCGAATATCAAATTTCCGAACTGTAGCTTACCTCCAAATGGAAACATATATCGACAAAATACAAGATCCTCTAGGCCTAGCGCTGAGTGTTGCAGAAGTCCTATTCCACTTCATCGCCGGAGACCCCACTTCTTTCATCGTCTGTGTTCTCACCTTGCTACAGATTGCCTTCACCTACACTACTACGAGAGAGTGGCGGGCAGCATCGCCCCCCAGTGCGGTGGCGCAGCTAGCCGTTCCCGTAGATGTCGCTGGTAAATGGCATGCCGTCTCATCTGGGACCGCTCGAATGGGTCGTATCATCCGGGACGTGGGGAACACATGTGCGCGGTATGTGCCTGGAACTTGGACTCCTAGGGATTGGCGGGTAGCATCGCCCCTCAGTGCGGTGGTGCAACTAGCCAACCCACTACGTAACTATGGTCTTTGGCATTCCATCTCATCTGGGACCGCTCGACTGGGTAGGATCAATCGGGATGTGGGCAACACATGTGGGCGGTACGTGCCCGGGTTATGGCGCCCTAGGGGTTGGCGGGCAGAATCGCCCCTCAGTGCGGTTGTACAGCTAGCCAACCCTCTGGATGTCGCTGGCCGTTGGCATGCCGTTACATCTAGGACCGCTCGACTAGGTAGGACTATCTGGAACGCCGCATGCCCAGATGATTTCGCATTGCGGGAACCCCTCCGTTTGGTTGTCTACGTTGCTTCCATCTCCACAGTAATCTACCTCGCAGCGTCTACCACGGAAGCCACCATCAAGTACGCGAGCGACCCAGGGCCAGCCATCTTACAGGGCTGGCCGAAAGGTTGTTCACCGACTTTCCTGTATGCTGAATCTCCTCAAGCTCTGCTTCTCGGATACGAATCCGCTGATGCAGGAGCAAGGGTTCCACATGAGGTATGGGTTGACGGCTGGAATCAATATCAAGCCTGCTGGCAGCCGTATCGAAACGCCGATCATGCTGAAAATGCTCTAGGCATCAAGTTGCCGACATCAGCATGGGGTCACCTGAATCCTTGGAATGCTAATAGGAGGATTCTCAACAGGGGTAAGCGGGCGTTCGAATGGGCTACCCAAAGGGCTGGTAGAGAGAAGGGGAGTGCGGACCTCACCACCTGGCGCTCACCTCTGGAAGACGGCTTGCCTGTGATGGCCTCCGAGAGTAGCTGCGGCCGTTGCACGCTCCCTTCTGCCTTGACACGGATCCTTCAAGTGGCCTTCATATCACATGATGTTGCTGCCGATTATCCTTCCAGTGCAGAAGCACTTGCCGAATATTGCCCTTGTGATATAGCAACAGCTTGGGCTGGTTTATATTATTCGTGGAAGTATTGGGTGTTGTCAAAGTGATCGCTGTTTCGATACGATGACCCATACGGCTGTAATGGGCGAGTCGACTTTCCTTCTGGTGGGTGAAACGGTTGGGGGACATGGTCATTGGGGGGCACGGCAGACTTCAGAGCGGCACCTTCAGTTTACATGACATTACGGCAGATTACAAGGTATGGGTTCATTTTTCAAGACAAGGGAAGGAGTCATTTGGTACGGACAATTGGGAAAGTGAAATAGAGAAGCATGTGGTTTGATTGTTTACGTTGAATTTCGTCGATAATAGAAGCAGACACATGAATCATAATCATCTTAATCTTTATCAAACATAACTAAAATAAACAGTGACACCTCATGATTTCCAAACAACCGAATCTAGAGTCCAATATATAAAGAAAAACAAGAATATTTAAAAAAAATTGACATAGTTGTAGGTCCAGAGCTCCAAATTGTTCCACCAATTCCTTGACAACATATCCTTGCTCACTGTTGTTCGTCTCAAACTCTAGATACAATCGTTCCAAATGCTTTATATACTAGTCTTTCCTCGCAAAAAATCCCTACTTCGCTTGCACCAAGTGACGCTGCATTTGAAAAGGTTCAGCGGCTCGGAAGACCGAATGTCTTTGGGCTGCTTGCGGGTTGCAAGAAGTTTCACGAGGTCATTCTGTGAGGCAAATACGGATATTTAGTGACGATGAGGGCACGAGAAGCGGCACTTTCGCCTTATCAAACTCGTAACTAGTTGAAGATGCTAGTCTTTTAGAAATTATACAAAAGCCACTACCCCGACAGCGCTGCGAGCATCAAGTAACAGTACGGTGCGGGCCGTATCGGGTTCCTGTACTATGCAGGGTGTGAGGATTGTACTAACTATACTATCTAACGTGCCTCCCTGCGCCGCTTAGCGAGTGTTGTAAAAAGCATCATATCGCGGCGACTCAACAACTAGAAATGGTGAACAAGATATCATAAATGAGAAATTAACCTAGCAAGAGCAGAGAGATGTAAGGTATACCCTGCTGGCGGCGAGGCTTGAAGCGAGGCTGACTTGCTGGTGAACGTAATTGGACGAAAATAAGCGCGACAGCTGATCTAATACGAGGTCGACGGATACACCACGCGCCTTCTACGACTCCAGTCGTCAAGACGCTTCTCTCATCCATTGTTAAGGTGCAATACGCAGAAGCTCCCGCCTCTAGGAATGCGCCATGAATCGTCCGCCTCGGTGAGAAGTGCCAACTACCGAAAGTGCTAGATGCAGAACTCCCCTGACCCCCGCCGGTGCACGCTAGGCTTTGCTTCATGCTAAGGCAATGACTTTAGCCAACGACAGTCAAGCCATTTCTTTAGCTAAATGGAAAACCGCCCTTTATATTGTCCTAACCGGAGGGTCGGTCGTCGTTTGTCTGTGGCTCCTTCGCACGCTTGGGCATTCGAAAGCAGCAAACCGTGCCCAAGATCCACCACCAGATCCATCACCATTTCCGCAAGACAGAGCTTCTCTTCGCCAGGTCTTCCCTGCGAAGGGCAATACTAAGGACCGGCCCGGCCCAGGTATCGACATCATCGCCATCCATGGCCTCGACACGACCTCGTCGGATACGTGGAAATGGAGGGACCCCAACAATCGCAAGGCTGGTGCTGGGACTGAAGTCAACTGGCTAGCCAATCCTGACATGCTCCCATGTGTTCTGAATGATTGCGACAATGGCTTGATGGATCCATTGAAATTACATGAGGGGACAGATTCTCGGAGTGAGCTCCCAAGGGTGGCAGGACATGCTCGGATCTTCACATGTGACTGGCCAGCCGACCTTCTTCAGCAGTCGTCAGTCCCTACGACGCTGAACGAATGTGCTCAGTCTCTACACGAGAGCATCACACGTCACCTAAAGGCGAATGCGAAAAGGCCAGTTTTCTTTATCGCATCGTGTCTTGGTGGTATCATTTTGATAAAGGCTCTCGACATCGACAATGAAGCCTCCCAGGAAAATACCAATTCACCTTCTCTCAGAAGCGCGACACGCGGTATTGTCTTTCTGGCTACGCCTTTCCGAGGCACTGCATTTAAAAGCATGCCCAGCTTCCTGCTAAAGCCCCTGAGCTCCCTGCAAGACCGAACAGTGACTGCACTGATTGATTACGCACTGGGCGCGACACCTGCTCTTGACCAACTTACAAAGAATTTCATAACGCTCGCGCATAATCGCAAGTACGATGTGTTCATGTTCTGGGAAGCGCGGAATACCGTGCTTCTGCGTAAATTCCATCTGGCTTGGATAGTTTCGCGACGGATCTTGACGGCTTGGCTGATAACTCTGGCATCAATTTGGCTACTTGATTTGTTTTCGCCTTGGCTACTGGTTTTTCTTCTCCTTTGGTTGCCTGTGTTCATATCTTTTCACCCACAGCTGGTATGTCGATCCTATTGTCTAGTATATCTGCCATGCTAATGCCTGCCAGCTAGTTAGTGAGCATTCGGCAACCCTATCAGATTTCGGTTCAAAGCGGCTTGATCGGCCCCATGTCATGATGAACAAATTTGCTCATAGGGTGTGTAAAGGATGCAAGGACGATTGCACGGAGAGCGAGGATTTCAACCTTGTTTCAGGCAAGATCAAGGACATGCTCCAGAAGATTCATGAGGGCAGTCTGCTCGAGCAAGCAGATGACTGGATACGTACTAAATGCTATAGTTCCAACAACCTGAAGATTGAACGGCTGTCAGGAGACCTACTT
Source organism: Nigrograna mackinnonii (assembly GCA_001007845.1). Lineage (NCBI taxonomy): Eukaryota > Fungi > Ascomycota > Dothideomycetes > Pleosporales > Nigrogranaceae > Nigrograna > Nigrograna mackinnonii. The sequence goes on along the minus strand of JGVQ01000084.1, from coordinate 488,186 downwards.
TCGCTAGATGATTGCTATATCAATCTCGCCATTATCAGAGACTCCAGAAAAAACGCTCAGAAGGCAAAGGATGAATCGAAACAGGATACATTACCTCACGCGTCCCCCTTTTCGCTCACCGCACGACTAAAGGTTGAGACGCCGGACAAGGGCATACAGGTGGAATTGTCGTCTCTCTTCGATCCGCGCAAAGGTTCTAATGGCCTAATAATAAAACCAAGAAGGATCTTAATCCAGGGACGCGCCGGAGTTGGAAAGACTACCCTATGCAAGAAGATAGTCTATGAGTTTACCCGCGATGGCTTCGAAGACTTTCGAAAGTGGAAAGAGTTGTTCGACCGTGTTCTTTGGGTGCCTTTGAGGCATTTGAAGCTGAACGAAAGACGCCAGGTTGCGAGATACACCTTTTCCAATCTTTTCAGTCATGAGTTTTTCTCTTTGCCACACGACAGACCGGACCTTGCTGGAGAATTGTTGGATGCATGGAAGACTGATGGTAGCAGAACTCTTTTCGTCTTGGACGGCCTGGATGAGCTGTCCCAGGACTTGAGCAACCAAGAAGACATGTTCGGCTTCGTCAGGGAGCTGTTAAATCAGCCGAACGTCATCATCACGTCTAGGCCATCCGGTAAACTACCAATTGGTTGCGAACCTATTGACATTGAACTGGAGACGATCGGATTCTATCCAAATCAAGTGAACGATTACCTTGAACGGAATTTCTCCGAACATGCCAAGGAGGTCCAGTCGTTCCTGCAAAGCCGTTTGCTCATTCAAGACCTCGTGCGGATCCCAGTTCAGTTGGATGCACTCTGTTTCATTTGGAATAAAGGCCGAATTTCGGAGATGAATCTTGACACTATGACTGCAGTTTATCAAGCCATCGAAAATAGCTTGTGGGGGAAGGACATTTTGCAATTGGGGAAGGAATACAATAGGAAGCCCATAACCGAATCCCTGATCCGGGATTCTGACCCGTCCGCGATCAAAGACTTCGTCAAAGATGAGATACGCCTCCTTGAAGCCTTTGCTTTTACTGGACTACACAATGATATAATCGACTTCGAGTCGGGGCACCGGAACTTCATATATAAACATTTCAGGCCGGAAATGACTTTGCCCGACGGAGCGCTCCCGCGCCTCTCTTTTCTCCGTACGTCAGATCTCTCACCAGAACACCACAACCGATCTTATCACTTCTTGCACTTGACATTTCAAGAGTATTTCGCAGCAAAGTACTTCGTACGACAGTGGAAAGAGGAAGCACCAACCCTCAAATTTCTGGAACTCGGCACAGGAAAGTGCAACAAGCTCGAACCTATCACTGTTCTTCAGAAGTACAAATACGACTCTCGCTACGATATCTTTTGGCGCTTTGTCGCTGGCTTACTTGATGCTGACAGTAAGGCACTCGGCTTCTTTCAAGCGATTGAGGACGAGCCATGCGACCTCCTAGGTCCCACACACCAGCGGTTGATCATGCACTGCCTAAGTGAAGTCGACGCAAAGGAATCGAACTTCATCGAAATTTCAACCAAGCTGGAAACTCAACTGGAACAGTGGATATTATTTGAATGTACGTTAACGAAAGACTGTCGGTTGGCCCTCGAAACAGAGTGTCCAAAGCACCTCTTGGTCAATGTATATAAACAAGCACGGGTGCACCAAAGGCTAAATCTTTTGAAAGGTCTAAGAAGACGAAGAGCGGTTCCATCCGATATCATAAACGTTGCTATTCCCGAGCTGGACTACTGTACCCATCAGAAACTACGTTTTCAAATCTTAAAATGCGTAAAGCGGCAGTATAACTCATTGCCAGTCGAAATGCTTCAACACATCGCAAACCAGCTCAAATCTGAATATCTTGAAACAAAACAGGCAGCAATCATCGCGCTTCAAGGCCAGGCCAACCTCACACTAGATATGCTTCAAGAAATCATAGCTATTTCGGACATGGATGTCACCAATAGTATCCAGAATGCAGCAATCAAGGCGACTGTAGCACAGCTCGAGAACCCAGACGATAAATTTCGGAAGGCAGCATCCACGGCGATAGAGACACAGCTCAAGAATGGACCCAACTTAGTCCAAGAGGGAGTAATGAATGCGCTTCAACGGCAGGCCAACCTCACACGGAAGATGGTAGAAGAAATTATTCAACAGCTCGAGAACAAAGACTACTCTATCCAGGAGGCAGCAGTCAAGGCACTTGTAGCACAGCTTGAGAACAAAGACGAAGATATCCGGGAGACAGTAAATAAGGCACTTGAAAGGCAGGCCGATCTCACATCAGAGACACTTCAAGAAATCGTAGCACGGCACAAGCATAAAGACGGTTATGTTCGACACCTAGCAATCAGGGCACATTACCTTACGCCAAATATGATAAAAGTCCTTGCAAAAACCGAAAATATCCAACAGGAAGCAATCAAGGCGCTTCAAAGCCAAGCCCCCATTCCACTAAAGACGCTGCAAGATCTTAATATTGTGGGGCAGCTTAGGAATGAAGATTTTGATATTCAGTTAGCAGCAAGCGAAACGCTCCGTGGCCGGGTCGACCTTACACCAAAGATGTTAGAGGACATTTTAGCACAGCTTGAGGATCAAGAGAATCGTTACCCATGGAGTGCACTTCGAGTACTCAAAAGCCAGGCCACACTTACACCAGAGTCACTAGGACGCATCGCAGCACTACTTAAGCGTAAAGATGAAGACACTCAAATGGAGGTAATCCATGTGCTTCGTGACTATACAGACCTCCAATCAGAGATAGTACAAGACATCGCAGCACTGCTCGAGAGAGAATACTCGTCAGCCCTCTATCGCCGTCAAGCAGTAATCCAGGTGCTGCTAAATCAAAAAACACTATCATTAGAAAGCCTTAGCTCATATATTGCACCCTTATACAAGGCTCTACTACAGCAAAGCTTCCAAAAGCATATCTACTGGTATGACTCGAAGACACCTTTTCTTGGATTCAATCTTTCACGCATCCTTCTATATAACGACAAAGAAGAACAATTTCGCGAACAGATACGGGAAATAAGACAGGATTTAGGTGTCCCCAGAGCTTATCTTTCTCAAGATATATAGTGCAACGTGATCCTGGACTGGTCATGAATCCCCTTCTGAGAAGAGGGAGTCTGGTGGGCATCTTTCGCCGATACAGATATAAGACCCACAGCCCCCGATCGTGTCTCTGATCAGCCAACTGTATGGGGGATAATTCAGGGTTGGTTCCAGCTGTATGGTTGATAGTCTGTATTACTAGTGTATTCGTAATGGGTATTTCTGATCGTCCGACCAGTTGGCTGATAATTTGGGTCATCATTCATTCATCACCTGATTATACCACAGTAGCCCTTACAGCCAACAAAAAGCCCACTAGTCTCCCAAGAATAGGATTTTCATCTGTACAATCATAGGTACAGTCCCATCCACGAGATTGGTCTCAGAACCACCCTCAAAGACTTGCGGGCTCCGATTATTCTACAATCAAGTGCAGTATTTTACACCTGACTCAACAACCCTAAATGAATCTTGTGATTCCACTCGTGGGTAAAATCATGCATTACGTAGGTTTCAGAATGATCCGTGAAAAATGCGGCTCTTCTAAGGGCTGTGAGTACTCACAGAGCGTATAAGATCTTTATTTTCCTTCCCTTCCATCTCTGCTTTTCATCTTCTTTTCGCTCTCTACTTTTGTTGTCTTTCTCTCCTGTTCTCTCGTTCTTTGTCACTTTGTCTTCTTCCTTTCTCAATTATTTTCTTTTGAAACGAGAGGCAAGTAATTACACCTCGCGACTATAGATTTGTCAAGAGACTAATGAGAACCGATCTGGACATCCGTGAGGGATACCAGAGAAATCAAGAAGTGCAGAGATTGTTAGTTGATAGCCATGATCTATACATTTTCTGAATCATGACGCTATGCACAAGTTCCTGTGCAATAATCTTGAAATGTTGCCATTTTGTAGCTTATTTTTCAGTGAAGCAAATGAGAATGCTTTTACAGTATTAATTGGTGCAACACTTTGGTGAATGATATATTCAATGGCTCCATACTTGACTCGCACCAAAACTAGGGAAGATGTACAGACAACTGTAATACTGAAATCATATGAAGTTCATGATCGCGTCAAGAGTGATGACAAGGTTTATTATTACAGTCTCTCGTGAATATAATGAGACCACAGCGTAAAATGAGCACGTCTGAATCTTTCATTGAATTCAAGGAAGTGCCGCTCAACAATCCAATACTTTGAATACTGGCCCACGAAGTGTCGCGCAACACCACCAAAACCTTTCTCCATCATAGCCCACAACATCACGCCAGCGTCTCGAAAAAAACCAATGCAGAAATTACCAAGATATCAAGTAAACCCATGACCCAAGATTTCCGCAGCGTTACGCCAACCCAACCAACACCACCACAATAACATCCCTACATCAACAAAACCATCTACCCCGTAGCCAAACCCTCTAAAACAATCACATCCACACACTACACACTAAACTAGGTTCCAGCCCTTTCTCCATCCCCTCTTCTTCCAAGATTCAGATTCCGTTTGCACAATACACTACAAACGAAAGCATCACACAATGTCCACGTCATAGCATCCGTTCGCCTTCACGCATCCCAAGGCTTGGCCAACAAAAGAATTTAGGATAACATTGTCAAAAACGTGCACAATTCTGGAATCTTCTAAATACATAACACCTCCCGCTCCAAAATGAGAAGATAAGAAGACTTATACCTTGTATCATGACTATCATCGCCCAGCAGATATGCATACAAACAATGTCTCCATCGCTCTGTTCACTTACATCGCACACACGCATCGCATTCTTAATAAAAAGATCACCATAATATGCCCTAGAAACTTCTTCAGATAACAGAAACAGACTACACTGAACCAAACCACCTACCAGCCTTCCAAAAAGCAAGGCCACACGAAACAACACAAAACAACACACCAAAACACAAAAATGCAAAACAACCAACCAAATCCCCGAGACTTTCGTCTCCACCCAAACATCAACCAACGAAACCGGTCCCACAGAAACTCCAGCGCAACAATAACCTCCGAACTATCCAAAAAATCCTCCGTGCAATCGCTAATCTCCCTGATCGACGAACACCTAGCCACGAACCTAGCACAAGAAGAGGAAGAACAGTCCCGGCCAGACTCCAGGGGTACCATGTTCATAGATTGGGATGGTACGGGTCAGCCTAGAGTCAAGTATCGACATGATGGGGCTAGTAGTATTTATTCGCAGCCTTCGTCGCCCGAGCTTAGGGAGTTGAGGAATCGGGAGATTGAGGAGGAGAGGCGGGCGTATGTGCTGCGGAGGGATGCGCTGCGGAAGGGCAGGGAGCGGGAGCGGAGGAGGAGTTTGGAATGGTATGGTGGGGATAGAATGGAGGTGTCGGATGCACTGCGGTATTCCAGTGCCAGTCGAGCATCTAATGTCGATGAAGATAGACACAATTCGTTGATGAGTGATTCTTCGATTGTACAATCATCGGCATCTATTAGGCATCCCTTACGCCAGATACGGTCCGATCCAGAGCTTCCAAAAGGTTCGGAATTCTTAGAGTTCCATGCTTCAGACGCAGGTTGTTCTAAAGGTGGAGATAGTACATTAGATGATTCTTTCGCAGATATCACGGCTCTTCCCCGCCCCCGTCCCTACTCCCACCAACCGGATTCAAACAAGAACATTTTTCCTATTCCAGCACGCTATAAACCGCGAACCTTGCGCAAAAAACAGAGGACAAAACAGGACAAAATCAACACGGCTGTTGGAAAGACCGTGACTGACGTCGGAAAGATTGCTTGGAAGGGCGTGAGTAAGTGCGGCGCTGCTGTTGGAAAGTTCGTCAAGAAACAAGCAGAGAAGAGCAAAAAGAGCCGTTATGAGAAGAAGGATCTGAAGGAGCGGATTAGAGTGATGCCACGTAACTAGACCTTCCAATGTCACTTCGTGGTAAGTAGATGATGTGACGACTTGGCGTAATGCGGTGCAGCGGAGGTCTTATTGTGGTGGGTTATTTCGAACGCAGTAGTCATTGCCATATATGAAGTGACTAATACAATTGCTTTCATAACAATAATATCCAATGTCGACCTGATAATAGTGTGAACAAAACAGTGGCGTAGCCTATATCATGCTGGCGGTAATTGTAAGAACAAGTGGTATTCGAAAATTGTAGTGAAAGCAAGGTTGTAGGAGTAAAGGGATGTGTGATCTCATACGCAAAATTGATTCGCAAATCCAACACACTACAGTCTTAATCGAGACTCTCTTGGTTTCTCACGCAGTAGTAGCTCAGTATGGTCAATAGAAAGTTTGATCGACCTAGCGATGGAGGGCCAGCATACTTCCACATGGCCCGGGGTCTAACTCGGGGAAGTCAAGTTGATACCGACGTTTCTTTCCGGGTGTCGTGCCTTTGCATGGGTTTCCATTGGCAAAGGCGCGCCTGATCGCGATCTTGTCAAAGATGACCCGACCCAACGATCGGATGCATAGATATCTTCCGATCCGTCAAAGCATTGGCGGGTTTGAATAGAGTTGCCCTGCAATTAAAAACTCCAAACACTGCGCAGGAGGGTGGTCGTGACACATGTTGTGGCTGTGATGACCGATTTTCCCAAAACGGAAAATTGTACACTTGATAAATTTAGCGATATGCATGGGATGCCAAGACCGAGGCGGTAAGGCTACTGTCCAGGAGAGGCCATGGATAAAGTGGGGGAAGGCTTACTTTCATGAACTGTGGAGAGCTGAACATGATGCGTACGGTCAGACCCTCTTTGTCGTGTCCGCGGTTGGAGATAGGGCTTTCGGGTGTTGGCAATTCCCCGCTCCGTCTGCTGACATGATGCAGTTAATCAGAAATATGACTGATGATTGAAATAACGTGGTTGGTGGTTTAATGGGAGATCCGTTGCAAATGGGGTGACTCCACCCACGTCATCGCATCGAATCTAGGTGCAGTCCATCGAGGCTGCTTGTAGGGCTGAGGCAATAACTGTCGTACAAGCATACATCGGGATTGAATCTACTTTAGCCCGTCGGATAGCGCCCTGCCCCATGTGGTTTACAAGGGTATGACTTCCTCCCATGCAGCTATCCTGGGCCTTACCATTCGTTTGGGTACGTGGGTGCCCGAAATGTGTTCCACTGTACATGTACAATGTCACGGTGCCGTCTGTGCAGGTGTCAGTTGTGCAACTAATTTTGACGTGTCGGGCCTTGGTATGCAGGAGAAGGATAGACGCTGCTAGGTCCGTGAATCGTGAATGATTGGAGTGTTTCAAGCGTGAATAACGACGTATTCCCTTATGATTGATAGAATGTGGATCCCACTTGGCCCATTAAGCTTATAGAATAGAATGACCAATGAAGATCTGGCCCCAAGTTAGTCTGGAGTTATAGGGTGCATGCATGTACGAACGCACACCAACAATGATCCCATTTGTCCATGTCGCATCCCGTCGCCTTTGTTGCTAATTCAAGTGAAATCCTTCCGGGGGGGCTACTACGTTATCCGGAGGCGTCGAGCCCGGCTGAAAATCAGGCCCAGTTTGATGCATCATGTCTTGTTGCATTGCACCTTCTAGATACCTGGATGCCGCTAGTTCATTGTAAAATCTAGATTACCAGTAATATGGGTCCGACAGGGAGATCTACTCGACCATTCGTCGGCCGAGCACATCGCGAATACGCCTTTCCTAGGTTTAGGAGTTGGTGGCGAGGATAATCTTTGGGTCTCGCCTGGCTTCTGGAGCATGTGTGGCCATGAAAGCATTTTTGGAAACATGGAGGCAGGATTGTTGGCCCCAAGATGATCGGATGAGTTGTCCTTGAAGGGTGGTCGTTTTGTATCAGTCATCCCGCTGGATCACAAGAGGATACAAATTGGAGGTATTATGACGTTCTGTGGTAGTCCTCAATGTGGCCGTGGATGTGGCTAGACAGAGATATTGCGGTTTGTCGATTAGTGGCAGTGTTGTAACTTCGCAAACCCATATCTTTAGAAGTGTGTTTTCAAGAAGCGTAGCAGAGATTATCACTCACGAAGAACGTAAGAGGGTCTTTATAACACATGGCGTCCATCTACCTGCAGCACACCCCCACACTTGCGGGCGCATCCAACGCTCGTTTCTGCGTGAATGTTGGGGAAAGCACGGAAGGGATCAGCTTGCTGTCCCCGTATATTACTGAGGGAGCCAGCTGGGTCCTGTTGGCGGTAAACAGGTCGCATACCGGGTTTTTCCTGCCGCAGTGTACATAACCGACATATTGGCGTAGACAGCAAAGACTTGTACATACAGACGAGTATTGTGCTATGCGGTACTCGCTCTCGCTCTGGTTAGCATAAACGCGGTCGTGTCAAGTGGAAGTCAATCAGACTTGATGCCCGCTCACGAGCTCGTCGTCTTGTAAGTCTCTAAAGCAGCTGGACAGCGCCCCGGATTTAAGTGAAAACTGTTGCTGCTTATTGTGTTCTATGCTCGCTGAAACGTGGCTTTGCACTGTGCTTCATTGACTTTGTTTGATGGAAGTACTAGATATTTCTCGCTCGATCAAAGCCGACGACGAGCATTCCCTACAAAGTGGGAAAGAGGCAGGAAGCTCTTGCCTCCCATATTCCAACAATGACGCAATACTCCCATGATACACACACTCTATTCACCCCAACCTCCTGTAAACAAAAAGTTCCACTACGTAACTAGAATGACCAGTATACTGGAACCGAATCCTTGCCGAAAACTTTATTTTACCCCTACCTTCGTCGTAAACTCGGCGAGATACAGAATCTGGTCAAAAAGGCGATGCCAATGACTCGCGAGTAGCAGGTCCCACTACAAGATAGTTGCAATTTTTAACTTGGACCAGTCACAACCTCGAACCCCAGGCGCGGAACCCGGAGAACCATGCTCTACCAACTAGCCAGTCGCACTTTTCAGCCGCAGCACCAGCCTTGCGGAAATTAAGGCGGCACCGGATTACATATGAATCTCAGCCTCAGTCTCACCAGACGCTAGCTAGGTACTCGAGACTAAAGTAAATCGATCTGGCCAATAAGCTTTCTGGTACTTGTGAGGCTGGGGATGTGCACAGATGGGCAAGATGAGCCGAGCAACCCTAAGCTAACCTTACCGTAGTCTATCTCGCGTTTAGGTCCGCAAATGGAAACGCAGCAATTCACTCCGCCAATTGCGAAACACGCGCTTCTAAAACCTCGAAAATCGAACCAATTTCAGGTCAAAATGCGAAGTTTGATGGAACCAAAGTTGGAGTCGGGAAAGAATATTGAACATTGATGGAGCCCTCGTTTTCATATTTCCGCCCCATCGTCCAGGCTCGGATTCGAGCGGGCTAGTACCTACTAAGCTGTGGTCAGGCGTTTACACTGACCGGGAGCGGGTGACACATTGCATGATGTATTGCGGTCCGAACCTCCACTCCGCGCAATCGCGATGACATTTGGGCCCCGGACTTGCGCGCGATCCTTTATCACGCAGTTGCGCAATAAGCGGACCAAACTTGGATTCTCCAGGCCCTGGATAGATAGCCCCAGAGCAGACAATCCAAGCGAACTTGAGGATCACTCCACCGAAATACTCCTTGGGATCCACGCGTAGAAAATTGCAGATTACTGAGCAATGCCGAAGAGTGCTTTGTTGCGGTATTGTAGTCAGCTGAATAGTGGTCCAGCCAGCCCTGCGTTCGTGTTACCCCATCGAGCATCACACTATGGGACTATACAACATGGAGCGAAAAGTGGGCCGCTTGATGCAACGTGGGAATGGACCAGGCAACAGGAAAAGCAAACTGCTTTGTCCCACTAAAGTTTCTATGGTAGCGCGGAGCCGCTAGAATGTTGAAGAAGGGTTGAATTAATGTAGGAAACGTCTATTATCTATGTAAGTACTCTGCTGCCAGAGCTCTGTAATATCAATATCACCACCATCGTAAAGAACAAAACAAAAGCTCTCTACCGGCGCTCAACTCCACGCCCTCACAACCTCACACCCACCGACAACCATTCCATCCCCTATCAAATCGGCCTAACACTTCCCCCTAGATTATACTCTGTACTTGTTATCCCTTTCCTCCTCCTCTCATTCATCTCCGTATTACTAACCCGCTCCCTCCAAAAATTGCCATAAATCTCCTTACACTCCTCCTCAGTCCTATATCTTAAGATATCATACCCACTTTCCATCGTCATAGCCTCATCCCTTTCCGCAGTCGTTACAGCATCTTCTACACACTTCACATTTACCCCGCGCGAGGTATATGACTTCACCCACGCTTTATGCGTGTATTCAGTGGCAGACATGTAGATAGTGATGTTTTCTGGGGGTACATTGGACGAGAGGAGGTAAGATAGTGATAGTGTATCGATGCCTGCCACGGGACCTATTACGAAGCGGTGGGATGCTGATATTGCTTCATCGATGCGCGGCTTGTAATGTGTTGCGAAGTATTCCGTGGAGGGGTCCAGGGGGCCTGATATGAAGGCTATTTTAGAGAGGTCTTGAGCTGGTGGACTTAGAATAGAGTTGTGTTCATCGGGTTCTTGCCCTCGTTCTTCTTGTCGCGGCGGTACTCCTTGCTCTTGCTCTTGTCGCCCTGTATTCTTAGACACCATAACTCCCGATCGAAATCTCTCCATCATTCTAAACTTCATTGCGCACCTCCCAATGAATCATACACAAACGTCACGTCGGAATCAATCCTAGTAATCGTGCCCTTGCTGTTTCGCTCTGCTTTTCCTTTTCCTCTCCCTTTCCCTTCTCTTATAATTTTGTCTACGTAACCTTGGAGAATTATTGCTGCCTGCAGATGCTCGCCTTACGCACCGTTTTCGTCTTAACCGACGTGCCTGACTGTTTCAACTCCCACCTGCAGTCCTGCGCAGCGTGGAGTAGAGTAAATGACTGTTCGCAAGCTAGATGACGTATACTTGGCGTTGCGTTACGTTGTGATGCGTTACGTTGAATCGCGGTGTGTACTTTGTGTCGTGTAATGTTGAATTATGAGTAACAAATCTCGCTTTTCAGTGTGAAAAAGCTGTAGCCTTAGATTTAAGCCTGGTCTAGTGGGGACTGCGCCTCACGAGTCTACATTGGTCGCCTCGCCAACTGCATACAGTACGGTACGTGCTAACTACCCCACCACAGTAACTAATGCCCCGGGGGATTTGCTAGTCCTTGTTGGGACGGTACGGTGTATTGTATGGGGCATCACTGTGACATTCCTTGAAGTAGATGGATAAACGCAAAACAGAACAAGACATGATAGAAACTCGAATCTTGCGCTAGAGGCGATACGTAAATGCGCAGGCATGGGTATATCGTAGACCATTTCAAACTTCCCAAGCTCCAATTCAAAAACTTTGAACCTCTATGATCTAAGCATAATCCAACGCCAGAAGAGCAGAAGTGCGAAGAGTCCAATATCAAAACAAAAATCAAAGGATGTCTATTATTAAATGTCATGGCTTGTTCAGGCGGTCAAGAACAATCGAATAGCTGCGTTATTTGCTCCGCTCGGATTGAATCCCACTGCATCGCAGCTTGATAGATGATTTAACATTCCAAATCCGCCACAAGATTCGTGGACAAACACCGGTGAGATAACCCTTTGCGACCGCATGTAAAACGGAACGAAAGGGAAGAAACAACGTCCGCATACACACAAAATTCCGCTTCCGCAAGGCAAGGCAGGCTTACTTAGCTCAGCCCCCGATGCCCTGCGTACATATCAGCACGAAATACGCACTCTACATCACATGCGCCCAGGTCCGCACGCGGGGGTCGCGAATTGGGGCTTAAACCAACAAGGCTTTGCGGCGGGCGGGCGTCCAAAGCAGAGGAGAAATCGGGCAGAGTTTAGCGCATCTGCAAGGACGCATGTATGCAAGCCATGCCCATGCCCTGCAATGCACGATCGATAGTGTACCGGCCACGCCGCGCCGCATGCTTGGGGAGGACTTGGACAAAACCTTAAAGGTCGGGATTGGAATGGGAGCGGAGCAACGAGACAGGTAGGTCATGAGTTGAGGCTCAGCCCTAGACTAAACCTCCCCACCGACTGACACAAGACAATACCAAGGAAACGTGCGCGCCCGCGTTATGCTCCAGTTCGAGTCTAGCGAGGTCAAATGTCTCGTGTGAATGACTGGGTGAAATGTGTTCCTGAGATTGGGCTTCAGCTTTGCTATGACTTGTAAGTCGATGCCGCGCCGTGGGTACGAGCAAGAGTGGAAAAAATAACTTCGTGCGATGCTCCGTTTTGCGTAAAGATCTATGTAACCCAAGAGTTATAATCATGAAAGGGTGGTGAGGCAACGTGAGCCGAGCCCAGGGAGATTGAGTTCTGACGCCGTTCTAGCGCCTTACTCGGCTTCGATTGCTGGGTCTGGAACCTTGCGGCCCCGAAGCGGTCATTTGCTTGATGTTGTGATGGAATGCTTTCTTATTTGTTTGGTTTCTGAAGAGAAAGAGAAGTGAAATGAAGAGAAAATGAAGAGAAGAGATGCAATAATTCTAATGACGGACAGAATGAAACAGAAAAGAGATTCAAAGAAAGCCCAAGAATCTCGGTGCATGATATCCAGAATCCAGAATCCAAAGCCTGCCTCGCCCATCGCCTGGTTACCATGACCAAAACCCCTGGTATCAATCGCATGTAAAACAATGCACTCCAAATGCCTGCGCTTCGCAGACGTGATACGCAATTCAGAGAAAATCACTACTGTGCCCCAACACCCCTCTTGAAATTTATCAACTCTTGAACTTGCACCATACGTCTCTGCGCTTCAACGACCGAACTCGCGTGTTCAAACCCACATCCTAACGCACTCTTGACCGTCCAAAGAGCCGCGCATTTCCTCACCCACGCAGCAGCCGTCTGCGTCTCGTCCCTCTCTCCATACAGGGGCTGTGACCATGGCCATGCCGCCGCGCCGCTGACGAGGCAGATCCACAGGAACACGCCGCTCAAATTGCCCCAGTAGCCTCGCTTATCCGTGTTCTCTAGTGCATTGTGCAGCGCCGCGATTATGTTGGTGCTCGCAAACTCTCCGGAACCCCGTGTATGTACCACGTTTGCGGCGTCAGATAGTGGAACTCCCAAAACCATGGACCGGCAATAGATTATAGATGCTAGTCGCACGCTTTCATATGTCCAGTCTGGTGCAACGTCTTCGCTGGTAGGTTGCCGTAGTAGAAGGCTGCGGTAGATATTATCCATGTGCACATCATAGGATGCGAGATCCGAGTTGGACCTAGCCGGGAATACATCGCCAACATAATTCCATCGCATCATAAATGTATGCGTCAAATCGTGCATGTCGCTTAAGATTTCGTAGGTTGCATCAGTGCAGGAACCGTATAGCGCTGACAGGTCCCCATGCGGCGCGAATAGTGGCGAGATTGGTATAGGTCGGTCCATCATGGCAGATTGCCTTCGAGAAGGTGCAAACCCATGAAGCATCGGGGGTTCTGAGTGGCCGCGAAGTACAGTAAAGCTGAGCATGACACTAGATTTCGGCCGAATTAGCCGCCCCCCCATCAGCACTCTTCGGAAGCGGATCTTGAACTTACACAATCAAAAAAGTCCCAATACTACCATTCAATCCAAGATTACTCAGTCCGCCTCGCTGATGCACGATGCGGACTAGGCCTTCTTGATGGAGGTCAAAGACCTCCTCGTCGAAGCCACCAACCTCGCTTGCGAGGAGGTGTAATATGCTTAGAATGGTAAAGTCGTCCATTTGAGTATCAAAACCCTGAAGACTGTCCTTGATCATTCGGATAACCTTGGTCTTTGCGTATACCGTCAGGGCACTATCCTCCAGATACCCTTCGGCTACATCTTGATATACGCAGGAGGCGGCGACGTGGCTGAGAAAGGACATGCGGGTACTGCAAACAACCTCCATCCACGCTCGATCTACTTTAGTCAGTGAGAAGGCTCATCAAGATTTGTTTGCTGGTTGCCCACCCTGACAGAACTCGCCCGTCTCAACATAGATGTCTTTCAAGTCGTCCAAGGACTCCTGTCCAAACGAGACGCTACTCGGGAAGGGAAACTCAGAACCTTGGTCAAACGTGGGCGGCGCACTCCGTGCCGGCTCAGCAGTGGTGGCAGATATGATCCTCGCCGCAAGGTTACGCATAGGTTCTGTTGAGGGTGACTGCGACATAAGTCGGTAGAATTCGCCGTCCCATGTGGTGCTGCCGCGCCTTGCTGATGATGGGCCAAGGAAATTGCTGTCTTCCACATATCCTTCTGAGCTAGTGGTCATGGGGCTCGGGGTTCTCATCAATTGCTGTGCTCTGCTGCTTGGTTCACCACTATTGGATCTGGCTCGAGGGGATTTGGATCCTCCGCGTTGGTCTCCCCTGTGCTTGTACATTACATGGGAACGGATATTCCTCATAGTATTGCCCTCTTTGAAGTCGTTAGGATGGCTGGCGACAACAAATTGAAGAGGAGGTCCAGGTGCTAGAGGAGGCTGTCGTTTTCTGCCCGTCCTCTTCTTCGGAGCTTTTTGCTCTGATTTCGACGTCATAGTGATTCTTCAAAATAGTGATCAGTGAAATAGAATTGTGAATCGAAAGCTGCAAGTAGTTTTGAAAAAGGCTTTGAAGCAAGGGATTGCTCTGCGGATTGTAGTCTGGAATGGTGTTGAAAAGAGGTCAAGGCCAGTGGTATATAAGGAGGTTGATGTTGGTAGATGATGTAAGACCGAGGGTGTTAGAGGGTTCTGTACAAAATGCTCAAATGCAGAATCCGTCTAACGGTGCGCCACAGAGCAGGGACAAGATTAACGGTGGATATGGGAAGGGAGCCGGGATCCGGTACTCAAAGTCGGTCCGCATCCTAGACTAGCCATGTAATGTTCTGACTGTTTGGCCCTGTAGGGTTTTACTGTAACTGGAACTGGGGAATGGTAGGCTTCATACATGCGCATAGAAGAATACATTGGCTCTGAAGTCCTTCGAGAAACGTCTTCTACATGCATCCCGGTCGGCCAGACCGGTGTGCAGGGCGCAATGAAATGACTCCATGATTCCACAATCACCCCTTCTGCGAGGTCTAAAGAAAGGGCGCCTACTACGAGCGGGACGTTCGAAGCTGAAGACGATTCCTCCGCAGCAAGAGCGCAGACGATGGACAATCGGGTTGGTCCGGTGGGTGGGAATCAGTGGCACACCCGCAAAGCTTGGTATCAGTCACTTGTGGCTGGAGAGCGTGATCCGGCCTACTCCTGGGGCTCGATAACGAGGGTGCCCCAGGCCTATGGCGTGGGGTCCGTTCTTGTTTCGGCAGATGGTGTCTAAAAGTCCATCTGCGAGTAGAGTCGGAGAGGTGTGCCTGGTATGTCAGGAGTCGGGGGCATGGGCGGATGAGTCATCAGCCTGCGTCAAGCAATGCTTGGTTTGTGTGGCCGATACATACCTCTTGCTTGGGAACGGCAAGATGAGCCTAGAGAGGTGCAGCTCAGCTCTGGTAGCATGGTTGGCTTTGGTGTGCAAGTGTGGCCGATGGTCTCGTACAATTTAGTGCCCATTTTCCCGATCTGGCGTGGGCTCCCGCCATAATCCCTGCGTCTCCTGCCCATGGAGCATAAGCGCAAGTTGAAGCGACCAGAAACCTCCAAGCGGCAAGGCAATTGGTTTCTCAACTTTTTTGCTCAGAGTGCTTCATACTCCTAGAACTCCGCTGTCAGCTGAGACGAGCTTCCACACGCGCCATTGCGGAACACGCTGTCGTTCGAACATGCGTCACCGTTGAGTCTTTCCACGGGTAAGGCAGACTTGGCCGCAAATCGCCTCAACTTGTGGTGCAACAAAAAACAATGATGCTGCCGGTCCGCATCCTCAACTGCAGTTACAACTAGCCCACGATATTAAGCGATGCAGGCGCTGCTAGAGAAGAGGGAAACATTGCCAAGCCGGCGAAAGCGTCCACTGGGCTGTGTTGAAGATGGACAGTAGCGTGAAACAACCCATTGCCTCTGTTTTGATATGATGTGAAAGGGCCATGTTCAAACGGCAGGATATTGTGGAGCGTCGATCATTCTTCAAGTCCGTCATGGATGCACAGTCGGCGAACTCACATCCGTTTCGACAGCTGAATAGTTTAAGGAGAGCCGTGATTTTAGTTTCCGGGGGCTTTTTTCTTTTCCTTTGACAACGAGGGCTCTGTTGCTCCACAATCAATTGGTGAAATTTCAAACTGTGATTGATTGTCTTTTGATAGACGTCTATGCTCAAGCATGAGCTCGGATTCCCAGTCTTCAATGGGTCACTGATCGATCACTGGTCCATGGCGAAGCCATTCTCGATGACGCATATTATCTGGACAATTATTAGCGAATGCATGCGCTAATCAGATGTAATCCCCAGGCTTCCATCATTGTAGCGGTCATCTTTGCTTCTACTCACCTCTATTGCCTTCCATGAGAGAGAAAGTTCTATCGTATCCCCTTTAATATTTTCCGGGAGTCCGCCCTCTTGTACAGCAAAGGGCTGCTCCTCCGTGAAAGGCGGTTTTCGCAGTCATTTGCGTGAGTCGGCCAGACATCGAACCGCTCCAATGTTTGACGAGACGTCCGCGAACGCGCTAGTCTGACGCTCATCCATCATCTAGATTCATCTGTCGTCGATAATAATGAGTATTCAGCCTTCAAGTCAGCATGGTGCGAATGTGGGCACTCTCTTCGTGTCGAGTTGCAAAGTCAAGAGGTGGGTGCCTGACGAACACGTTCAAACTGCAGGTTCGCCCCGACCCCAAGTCAGCCCCCATCCCACGTTCATTGGCTGGTAGTTGAGCCTCGCGATAATCTCGATCAACTTTACGATGGCGAATGCGATCGCTGCCTCAATTCTAAGGACATCTTGAACATTGATGCGAATTTGCACGATAAGGTTTAACTACACCCACCCTGCGAAAACCCCATGGTTGCCCGGAATCCACCTCTCGGTCCCTTTCCTCGCAGCAAGCGACATTTAGTGATAGTAAGGAAGGGTAGGAATACATGCAAAAGTGCCGAGCAGAGTGAGAGCAAGAAGCAACCAAATATCTGGCCGAAGAGTCGCATCCCTCGTTCAAGCAATTCAATCCCCCACCCCTCTCTCTACAGTCCAGGTCCAATCATATTCCCATGACCCAGATCCATTTCTTTCCTCTCCGGACGCTCTCTAACACAATGAAGCAGTTGTTCTAAAGTAGCTCCAAACCACCATATCAATTAACATCAGACTTGCTTTACGCCGCCTTGGCCAAAGGATCCACGCTGTCCCCATCTTGAGCTGCGGAGGCCTTGCTAGGATCGTTCCGCCGCATAATGCCCTCCACGGGTCCAAGAAGTCGCTGGAAGCCATCCTTGCCGAGAGTCGCGACCTTTACCTCACTAGTACTAACAACAGATGCGGCGCGAGGTGCATCATTGAGAAGAGCCAACTCGCCAAAATAGTCTCCCTTTTTATACCGATTGACAGCTTTATCGACTCCGCGTTTATAGACTTCGGCTTCTCCGCTCTCAAGAATGTAGAATGACTCGCCGACATCACCCTCCTTGATGATGGTCGTGCCAGCGGGGAACTTCTTCGTCTCAAGAGCATCAGCAATCTTCGAGCGCTCGTATGGCGTGAGGGAAGACAATAGTGGCACCTCTTCGAGGAAGCCTTCATACATGCGTCGTCTTTGAAAGGCGCTGTCCATCAAAATGCGGCGGAAGGTGACACGATCTAGCGCCCACAGGGTAGACTGCTCGGTCGAGGAAACAGTGGCCGCTCGAGGTGCATTATACATGAGTGCTAGCTCACCAAAAGAGCCTCCGGGGCCAACGCTACCCACCTTGGAGCCAAGTCCGTCAGGCCCGGGCTCAAGCTTGCCAGACTGATTGACGTAAATGTCAAAAGAGCCATTCTCGACGACATAAAAGTAATCGCCAACATCTCCCTGCTGAATGACTTTGATTCCCTTTGTAGGTATTGGCTTCTCTTGCAGGGCTCCGAGCACCTGCGCCGACTGGTCCTCGTCGAGATGGGAGAAGAGGAAGTTGCCGGCGACGGCAGCTTTGAGGCGGGACTGCTGCTCCTCCGACTTCTGATGGTATGGAGGAGACCAATTGTCGTTGACGGATGAGGCGGGGTTGAGGGATTCGGCGGAGACGGAGGTGCGTCTATTCAGGTTGTAGTTGCTGGGGAAGCTCTGCGGGTCGGCAGGCCCAATGGCAGATGGAGGTTGGGATCGAGAGCCCTTTGCTGAGGAGCCAAAGCCCGCAAAGTTGCCAAAGGTGCCCTCGCCGCTGGAGGCGCTGGGCGGAGGAGCCTTGTCCATGTCGGATTGAGCAAAGGAGGCGGTGGTGGGTGAAGCAATGACGTCGTTTTCCTCCTCTTCGTCGAGACGGTGCATATGGCTCGTCGCGAATCCGCCGCTGGGTGATGTGCCGAATGGATTGCTGCCGGGAAAGTTGCTTTCTGCGAGACCACGACCCCTCGGGCTGGAATGTTGCTGGGAGAGAAGGAATTCGGCGCGCTGTGACTCGAGGCGGCGCAGGAAGAAGTTTGCGCAGAACTGGAGGACGTCGGAGGGCTGCTGTTTTAGGATCTCGCGGTTGAGGGCAGATATTTCATTGGAGTAGTCGGGTGGTAAAGACATTGAGGTGAAGGAGGGACGGTTGGGGAGGGGTCGATGCCCGCAGCTCTTTGACGTTTGGCTCGCGAGAAGCGCAGGGATGTGTGCAGTCGTGCAACTGGGGGGGTTGTAAGAGAGCGAAGCGAGCAGCGCAGCAGATGGCAGAGGCCAGAAGGCAGGTCAGGGCGAGACGGATGACAGGAGTTGATGGATGGAAAGAGAAACAAGATGAGAAGTCAGGCAGGAGGGAGTGTGGGTGGTGGTGGTGGTGGTGGAGATGAGGAGTCGAAGTAGTAGTAGAGGATGTAGAGGGTGAGGGCTGGGGCGGGACGACGACTGGCGGCGGCGGCGGCGGCGATGTTTGGGGGGGTGTGCAGGTAGGCAGCTCCACGCTGGACAGCTAAATATCTAGTGGAGAAGAAGAGAGGAGAGGAGCTGGAGAGGGGGGGAGAGTCACGACAAGGCGGGCAGAGCAACGAGTTTAAACAGGGAAGCAAAAAGGCACGGCCAGGCAAATCTCGGACGGCGTGGTCGTGTGTGTGCAGCTGTCTGTGAGTGTGTGTGGGGTTTACGGAGAGCTTTTGCTTTCTTCTTCCTCTTCTTCTAGAACACGGCGAGGGAGATTCTACATGGCTTCTAGAAAAGAAACAAGAGGCCAACGACGGGCAGCAGCAGGCAGACACGCATATACAGACAGCCAAACAAGCACCACAGCATGCCCCCCCGCGAGACACAACAGACGGACAACGGCGGCGGGCGGCAATTTGGGGGTTGGTAATTGGCTAATGGCCCCGTTCCGTGGCACGATCTACCAAGGCAAGTGTGGAGTGGTGGGTCGTTTCGCCCTCGTCTGTCGCATCATTCGCAAAAGATAAAATGACTACGAAACAGGAGCTCTCAAAGGTCAGAAGCAGCTTGGGAATGGGAGGGGAGCTCTCCACACAATAAAATGCCATGATGCCATGCCATGATGCTGATGCGCTGTTAGCTCCCGCGACACGGACTCCCAGAAGCCCAAAGCTTCGCTGCCGCTAGTTCGGGTGGTGAGAGGTCGTTAATTTACAAGTCGATAGTCGGTGTCGCCGCCTCAGAGTGCTTTTGATATTGAGCGGGAAAAGCATTGGAGTTAGGCGTCTGTACGAGTAAATCAGGGGTATGGAACGGGCAGAGCACAAGCAAAGCACATTCCAGATTGTGAGCAGATGTCGACTGGCTGCATTAGTGTCGTGCAATGGCAGTCTCTCACTCAGGAAATTTCATAGATTAGAAAAATGCCCTGCAAAAGCCACATCCATACGCCCAGGTTCAAAGTTGACAAGTCCAAAGATCCAGAAGAACGAATCAGGTTCTGAAATGTTCGTCTAGGGGCTGTATGTGTCGATGCCGTCCGGATTGCTGTTCGTTGCAGCATCTCGTTTCCGATATGTAGACCCCGTGTTCCAATGGTCATAAAACGCACACGAGCGCTCACACCAACGACACGGAAACAAGCTGAAGTGGCCCCCAAGTCTCCGTAGTATCTACTGCTCCATGTCTCGGATACAAGTGAGCAGGATAGGGTGCAAGCTCATTCTTGCCCCATGTCGTCGAACCCCCTTCACTGACGCAGCCTTGTGGTCACATCTCCTGCACCAGTCCCCCGAAAAGGCGCAGACAGAAAACGGCATTGGCTGCGAGACAAGACAATTGACTTGATCCGAGTTGATTGACTGGACTCGGGGGCCGCGGGTCCAGCGTCCGACGATTGAATGGCGAGTGCTTTTTTTTTCTCTTGCGTGCGACGAGATGGCGGTGAAAGCTAGGAGGGGTGAAGATTTGCCAACTGCCGCCCCAGACCTGGGTCGCGATTGGAGCGATAGGGCGGCTGGAGAAGAGGCATTAGTTTCATGTGGATGCCGGTCTCAGGTCTGAGGTCTAAGGTCTCGGACGGAAGATGCCATCCACAGTCTCTATTGACTACCAAGTTCATTTCCATCGTCTTCAAACAGAGGTTGAATAAAAGAAAAGAAAAAAGAAGGCTTAGAGGGCGCTGATTGGATGAATGGATCAGAGGAGCGCGATGACGCAAAGCTTGGAGCACATGGGCCGGGGGTGCCACTGAGCCACTGAGCCACTGAGCCACTGGGAGGCCCGCGCAGGAGGAGAGAGGAGAGAGCTTGGACGCTTAAGCAATGATGGATCATGGGGGCATGCAACCCACGCAACCCACGCACCAACGCACCAACGCACCTCGCACCACGCATCACGCACCATGGCATTTTATGCAGGGAGATGGAGATGGGCTCTCTGCGAGCGAGAGGGGCGCACACACCGCTCACAAGAAATATCCCCCCTCGAATCACGGCCAACTGCAGCAAACCCCCAAGTCAAAAATGATGGACAGAAAGATGCCGAGGCTCATATGTACACAGTACACAGTACAGTTTGTGTCGCAAGTGAGGGCAAACAGGCAACAGGAATTGAAGGTCAATTGACCAGCTGCAAGTCCAATGTGTCGTCATAAGAGAAGTGGAGCATCCTACTCCCAAGTTAGACGATAGTGCTGCCGGCGTCGTTGGAGCTCTCTCCGGCCCTGTTCTGCCGCCAAGCTTTTGGGCCGAGCTAAACGCCAGTCCCAGTCCCAGTCCCAGTCCCAGTCCCAGTCCCAGTCCCAGTCCCCAGTGCACTTTTCCACTCTCCTCTCCACCAGCCATCCATCCAACTCAAACTCGTTGCTCTCTCCCTTCTCCTCCATCCAGAACATTCCGCCTAATCCCCCCCCCCCAATTCTCGCGCCGCTGCACCTCCTCCGCACACTCCTCCTCCGCCCTTCTATCGTCTCAATCGCTCTGTCTCTAACAGAGCCTCCGCCGCCAATCACATAGGCCCTTAGACCCCTCCGACCGCCCCTGCCTAAGCCACCTGCAGCTTTCCCTTATCAAGCTTCCTCTCGTGCCGTGCCCGCCCCGTATTGCCGTTCGCAATCTCCAGCTTTGTCCGCTGTTCCTGTCCCTGCCCAACCACCTCACACCTTCAATTTGCACAGAGTTAAAACCAGTCTCAGCTCTACACCCCTTCGCGCCATATCTCACCCCTCCCCCATTCCATTCATCCCCGCCACATTCATCATGGGGAGCTACACCTTCACGTGGTACGTTGCCCGTCCGGTCCCGCCGGCCTGCCTGTCGCATACGCTCTCGCTCACCAGCCTCCAATAGGGAACACGATGCCACCGAGGTCTTTGTCACTGGCGACTTTGACGATTGGAAGCAGACAATCAAGCTTGAGAAGGAGGGCAGCGTCTTCCAGAAGACCGTCGAGCTACCAAAGCAAAAGCATCAGTACAAGGTACGTCACAGCAGGTGGTCAATTTCACCCTGGCTTGTACCCTAGTCCCAGTCCTCCTTGTTGAACATGGCATGCTTGCCTGGCTTCCATCACCACCTTACTAACACTCCGTGATTGTAGTTTGTCGTCGACGGTAGCTGGTTAACAAACGAAACCCACCCAAAGGAGGACGATGGCAAGGGCAACTACAACAATGTCCTTCGCCCAGAGGATATCAAGGATGGTGTCAGCACCCTCTCCTCCGCCGCTCCCGAATCTACCACCGCCGCGCTCGCAGGTGCTGTGCCAAAAGAGAGCGCTGTGAAAGATGAGGCATCGAGATCCGGCGATTCGCTTCCAGGCGCCTTCCCACTCACTCCCCCCACCGAGACACCCGGCACCGAGCCCCAAGCCTTCTCGGTGAACCCAATCCCAGCCACCGAAGGCCCTGGAAATCCTGTCAAGCTTGCGCCCGGCGAACCAGTCCCCGACCCAAGCACCTTGACCAGCAACACCGTGCAATCGACAGTTAAGGATGACAAGCCAGAACAGAAGGAGGAGCAGACATTTGGTGTTGCGCCCATTCCTGCAATTCCTGGCACCGGCAATCCAGTTCACCTTGAGCCCGGCGAGAAGGTCCCTGACCCCAGCACTTTGACCTCCAACACAGTTGAAAGCACAGTGAAGACTGATGCTGCTTCTTACGAGAAGTCGGATGCGCAACCTCCTCAGCTCGCGCCCGTTGTCACACCTGAAGCTGAGCGAGAAGCCAAAGGCGGTATGTTTGGTCTACCTCCTGTATCAGGCAATTTGATTCCAGAGTCGAGTCTTCCCAAAGATTCAAATGCTGAGATTGAGAAAGACCCCGGCGTCACCATTCAGTCTGCCGCGCCCACCAGCACCACTGCAGCTCTCGCCGGCGAAGTTCCCAAAGAGCCCAAAGCTGTCCCCGAGACAGTCACGGAGAGCCAAAAGGAGGCTCAGTTCCCTCCCGAAGCGTCCGCTAACGCACAAGCTGTCGAGGAGAAGAAGGAGGTTGAGGCGGAATTGAAGCAAAAGGTGCCTGAGGAGCAGCCTGCGGCTGAGAGCACTCTGACTGAAAAGGCTGGATTGGCTGCCGCCGCTGGTACTACCGCGGCTGCAGGTGCGGCAGAAACCTTTGCTGCGGCAACCTACGCTGCAAAAGACAAGGCTGCAGAGGCTGTAGGCGTGAACGGTCAAGCCACTGCAGGCGAGGTACCGGAAGTTGTCGCTGAGAGCCAGAAGGAAGCACACGTCTCCCCCGAGGCGTCCGCAAACAAGGAGGCTGTGGAAGAGAAGAAGGAGGTCGAGAATGAGTTGCTCAAGGAGGTGAAGAAAACCAACGAGTCTGGCGAGCCAGCTCCTGCTGTCACCGCTGCGACGACCGAGACTGCGCCCGCCCCAGCATTATCGCAGGATGCCTTGGCTGATTCTGAGCCTCTCAAGTCTTCTAGCGAACCTAATGCTCTCAACGCAGCTGCGTCCAAGCCAGCCGAGCCGGAGACCTCCAAGCCGGTGGTAGACTCACGCGACGTTTCTCCCATGTCCAAGCAGCCAACGACCGCGACTCAGAACGAGCCGACCGTCACCACTGGTGGGGAAACCACCAAGACAGAGGCCAAGACAACAGCACCAGAGACGCCCAAGAAAGATACAGAACCGTCTTCGTCCAAGGCCACGCCCGGTAGTGTTGCATCTGCTGCCACCGAAAAGTCAGATAAGAAGAAGAAGAGGACTTCAATCTTTGGCAAGCTCAAGGCTAAGCTAAAGGGAAGCCACGAGAACTAAGGTGATGCGGAATGTTTATTCAGTACGTTTTGAATCCTTTGTCCGGATCTCTCAAGATGTCCTGAATCGGTTGATGGTCGGTCGGTCGGTCGTATTTTGGTGGTCGTAATCTGTGGATATACCTCTGGTCGATGATATTCCCCCAGCACTCTTGTCTATGCCATGTCCCCGGAGTTTTGTCTAGTCTAGTTGCTCGTATGGTCGATACCACTCTCTCGTCATCGATTAATGCTATTACACCTTTTAACCTGGTTAATAATCCGCCGTCTGCTCAGTTGTCACCTCCTCCCCGTCTTTATTCCCCGTGTCTGCATTCTGCGGTGCATTTCGTTCCGAGAAGAAGAACGTTTTTTGGCGATATATACCAGGGGGGATTTTCAGATCCCGATCGTGTTCGCTGGCATATGGGTGTTTTTTCTTTTGCGTTTTGCTGTGTTACTCTTTTTTTTTCCGTCCACCGTCACGTCGTTCACCGGGGCCTATACTATACGTAGATGCCATGTCTTATGCGAAATGAATCTAGTTTGAAAGTCGAAAAGTTCGAAAAAGTGAGCAAGGGATGGATGGATGGATCTAATTAGTTGGCTTGGATTGGATTGGATTGGATTGGATTGGAAGGGGAATGGAAGAGGGGGAGAGGGAGAGGGAGAGGGAGAGAGTTGCCTCCGTAGCTAGTTTCTTTTATTCGTAAAGTTAAAATGTAAAGTTGAACTTGAATTTGTGATTGGTTTAATGCTTTTGCCTGGTCTGTGGATATGAGTGAATCTGAATGTGGTTTTGGGTGTTTGTTTGTTTGTTTGCAGGGTGACGGAGGGGTGACGGTGAGGGATGGATGGATGGATGGATGGACGGATGGCTTGTTCTCTTCGCCTGGCTTCGGTGGAGGGAGTTATGGAGGGAAGGGTATGTAGATTTAGATAGGGAGTTGTGCTGGTGGTGGTTGCCGGGTAAGTTAATTTAACTTGACTCCCAACTTCTGATTTCCAACCTCCCAGTATTAACCCTCTTCTCCCAACTCAGGTGTGGATTACTGCGTGTTTTGCATGCATTGTATTTAAAAGTCAAGTTCAGGTTATGTTATGTCGGTCTGAGGGTTTTAGCGGCGCAATTACATTATTCGTTGGTATCGTGGATGAAGTTGAGAGTATATCTTGTTATCGGAGTATGGTATTCGGGTTTTAAAATTTTGTTTTTCGAGGAGAGGTAAACGGTGGGGTGGGGGTTGTTGTATGTTGCCTTATAGAAACGGGCGGATTGAGTGGCGGTGTTGGTCAGTTGTTGTCGAAGAGGAAGGGAAGGGTTGAAGATGGGGAAAGGAAAGGGTTTAGTTGTGGTGTGTGTTTATATATATACCCTGGTGGGGGTTTAGTCGTGGTTGTGGGGTTATTTATGGTATTAGAAGTGACAGAGGGTTTGTTCAGTTAACGACTGTGTATGAGATAGGATCGATTGCGGTTGGGTATATACAGTGAGA
Source organism: Nigrograna mackinnonii (assembly GCA_001007845.1). NCBI lineage: Eukaryota > Fungi > Ascomycota > Dothideomycetes > Pleosporales > Nigrogranaceae > Nigrograna > Nigrograna mackinnonii. Next base: position 462,919 of record JGVQ01000084.1, on the reverse strand, counting down.
GAGTCTCGTAGTGGGTATATTAAGAGAAGAATCGAGTCCTTAGGATGCTTGTGTGGGTTGTCAGGAGTCTATATAAACTAGTGACTGCATCGCGTGCGCTTGACTAGCGATTAGGAATGGGTTGAAGTAAAAGTGACCGTGAAAATGCAGTAGGTGGCTGGTCAGCCAACAGGTAGTGAATGTTTTCACTGCCTCGCTCGGGGTTCGTTTCACGGAGAACGTACGTAGGATATGAACATTGCTTCAATTGTTAGTTTACTAAGGTTTGATTTAGTCTTGACATTGGGGTGAGTGAGCATTATGCGTACTCCCAAGGCGGGAGGAAGAGGGAGGTTTCACTGTCATTCCCCCACAGCCTTGATCACAAGGGTATACGTAGAAGATAGAGTGTTGGCGCTTGTAACAGATTATTGTATCCGCCGCCCCACACGAGGACTCTCCTTTATTCGTTTATCTCTATTCTTAACAAGAAGACCCATCTTCCAAATCCTCACCTATCATATCATCCACCACCCATCACCCATCATACTCAAACTCCCAATATCAGAAGTTGTACCGATGAAGCCGTAACATCTTACCTCCACGAGTTTACTCTATACGTGAAAGGATGCGGAAGGATGCGAGGCGCTAAGTTGCTTGATCTGCAACTCTTCGACTTCACACTAATATGTGATGTGGTGAGGGATAGAGTAGGGCATTAGATCGAAGACGTGGTGAACCAATCTCCAGATTGTGTCAAATGGCGGAGGTGGGTTTTGGACATGAGTAAAATGGCAGGTCATTTCACATCTTTCACTATTATGCTGACATTTTTTTTACCGACAGACAACCTGTCCCTCCATAATGTAACATATTACATCGACGCTCACATCACGAGCACGAAACACTATATGTTTTTTTTTAAGTTACAAAACAAAAGACCGGGGTGGGCCGGCCGAAGCCGGCCCGGGTATAAACTCTTCTCTGCGCTTCTTGCAATACCAGCCCCGAGAGGGTCTCAGATCCAGACCAAGGCCATCAGTCGGCCCACAGAAGGAGAACTCGAACCCGTTGTGGGCGAGTCAACCCCAACTCCAGGCCAGACTTCGGGCCAAGGTCTGGAGAGTTCCCTTCCGGGGCTGGTATATCCCCCAAAACAAAAAAGAAAAACAAGAACAAAGAAGGTCGTCATATGAAACTGACGACAACGTCAGTGACGATGATAACTCTTCAGAGCTCACCATCACTGACACTGTCGTCAGTTTCATATGCGAGGGAGGCGACCCCGCTGTAGTTGGCCGTGTTGATGTTGAGGTAGGTCCCTGAACCTCCCAAAACATCAGCCACGGCCGCGAGGCTGCCCTCCCCGAGATTGACGGGGTCAACCCCGGTGGCTTTAGCCACCGCAGGTGACCCCGGTGATGGCACCATCACCTCGCGAAGGCGAGATGCCTTCGCGGGCGTATGCTTCATCGCCTTGCTCCTTGCTGCTTCCACCGGGTCTCTAGCGGCGACGTTGCCCACGGTGGGAACCGATGGGGTTGCCGGCAGGGGAACTGGCAGAGACGCATGTGCAGGAGTTGGTGGTGGTGGAGGCTGCTGTGTCCAGATCTGAGCGGGGGTCTCAGCAGATGCTTGAGCAGAGGTCTCAGCTGAAGCTTGAGCATGTTTCTGGCTGTCGACGTGAGCTGCCTGCGAAGAAGCTTGAGTATGTGTCTGAAAAGAAGTAGAAGAAGTTCGAGAGGTTGTTTGAGCGATACCTTGAGTGTTTTCCTGAGCAGGTGCTTGAGTGGTAGATTTGCCTTGTTCAGCTTCGTCTTCCTCGCTGCTCTCATCTGAATCACTCTCAGGCACGCACCAACTGCTCGTGCCGGCAATGTGTCCGGTACGGCGAAATTCTTTCTCTAGAGCTCGCGCGCGGGCAGCGGCGGCTTCCTTTTCAGCTTCTTCTACGGTGGCTTGCTGGACACGTTCATTCTTTTTGAAGATGTTTCCTCCGGGTTGGACGGCACTGCCTTCCTCGAACATGGGTGAAGAGACATGAGACGGCCGAGGCGAAGTTTCATTGGTTTGAGGGGAAAGCGTGGTTGCTGCATCTTTCTTCGAGACCGGAGTCCTTTCATCACCACCTTCGGAAGAACTATCGGTCTTGCGCCTCTTAAGTGGCCTCTGATTAGCCATCCTGTCGAGCTTATACCAGGCTGGGACTTCGATGTTGGAAAGATCGTCATCCGAATCTTCACCCCAGAATTCCTCCAGGAACCCGAATGATCCTTGAGCAACCCAGGGGGCTTTGGAGGGAATTTCGTCAATTTGCGTGGTTGTGATGGGCTCTTCAAGCCGCTTGCGCTTTTCACCGAGTGAAGACGTAGTGTCTTTTGCCAGTTTATCAACCTGTTCCTTGATCCAGGGAAGGGCGCGCTTTCGACTAGTTGGGCTCAATTCCTTCGAGACGAGGTCAACAATGGCCTTGCGCTGGATACCCTTCATCTTGCGGTTGGTCTTGTTCTTCAGCTTTGGGCGGCGGGTCTTTCGGCCACGAGTGGGTGTGTCGAGCGGTGTGAGGGTGATGGCAAGCTCCTGTGCTGCAGTGGGGTCAAGTAGTGCGGGTGCACTAGTGGCCGGCGCCGAAAATGGTGAAAAGACGCGGGAAAAGAAGGATCCTATTCCAGCTCTCCAGCCAGATGGCGGTGGTGTAACAACCTGGTCACTCGGAGCGGGGGTAACGTCAGGTGTGTCATGTGCCAATTTGACGTGGCGTACGGTTGGAGTTGAGGCAACAGCGTCTTCCATTTCAGTGTCTTCCATTTCATCTTCTTCCGTTTCAGCGTCTCCCAGCTCCTTCAAAACTTCGTCATCGTTTGTCAAGGCCATGGGCTCGTCATCCGAAGGATATTCCCCTGGGTGCGGGAGATACTCTGGGTTCTCCTTCTTGGCTTGCACAATCTTTGCTAGGAGCTGTTCCCCATCCCTCTCGGGAGACAACTGTTGTTCCTTCTCTGGTCCCGGTTCCTTCCCTTGCAGAGAACGGATTGTTGCTAGATCGCGGCGGCGGTCGGCTTCGAGAGTCTCAAGTTGCCGCTCTTTTTTCCACATTAGCGATTGAACATGCTTGTATCTCCGAACCCATTTTTTGACGATGTTATTATGGTCTCCAAGCTTCTGTCGATAATACCCATTCACTCGCTCAAGGCGTTGGATATGGGCGTTTTTCTCATTGATTTTGTTTCGCAAAGGTTCGGCAACTGAGTCTGCAACGAGTTTGTCGATCTTGAGTTTTTGAATCTCATTTCGAAGCTCGCTCTCTGTCTGCACAAGCTTTGCATTATCATGAAGCATATGGCGAACTTCCTCTTGAGAATTGAATTCATGCGCTCCACAAGCATTAGAAGGATGCCATGGGGCAGTAATTTAAGAAGAAAAAAAGACTTACTTTGATCAAAGAATATCCCTAGCTCCGACTCGTCTGCTGGCTCATCCTGAATGGGAGCCTTTCTCTTCTTGATGGACGTCTTTGCGGTCTTTGGCTTGGCGGCGGGTGGAGCTGTGACGGGGCTCGAGAGTGATACAAGTGGTGAAGCTGGCTCTTTGTTGGAGCGCAGGCGGCGGGATCGAGTTTTTGGTTGTTGGGCAGTTTCACTAGAGGGGCCGGCATGAGTTGCTGTGGCGGCGGGGTTGTTGTCTGTAGGAAGTCGGTGGCTGGTAGCGATATTGTTGTGATTGCTTGCCGTAGCAGCGGACGTGTCGGTAGAAGAGGATTGAACCGCGGCGGCAGGAGTCTTGCGTGTGCGACGTGCGCGAGTAGCTGGCGCGGTGGCAGGAGCTCGAGTTGCAGCTTGCGCAGCGGGCTCAGAGCCTTCGCCTTGATTGGCGTCGCGCGCGCGGCCTCTGGTGGTCACCATGGCCGACCGCGATGGAGATGCTAGATGGAAGCGAGAAACGAGGTCAAGCCAGTCGCGAGCGACAAGTACTTGATGGTAAGCGTCTTAGTGAGCGCGTTGCAACTCGAGAGAGAAGCAATGGGGAGTGCGGATATCAACAAGAGTGCTGTCTGTAGATGAGTAGTGTGTGTTGATGATGTTGTGTGAGAAGAGGGGAGAAGGGTGAGAGAGAAAAGGTCTTATACACAAATTATTGTTGCAGAGGTCGGAATAACAGAGCGCACGGACCTGACGCTAAACCCGCACCGTGCTAGATCTCTGTCCGATGCCCGAGCGCCAACCCTGGCACGCTGACCTCGACCCAGGCACGCAGGTAACCAGAACATCAACTTCAGACCTCCGACCAAGTTCTCACTATCTCAGTATTGACCATTTATCGATCCCGTGCGTAGTCATGGAGGGTCTCTATTACAACGTCAAGTACGGGTATGTTTATCCCCTCGGGTCTCACACAACCACGGTATTGATTGTCCTGGCAGCTACATTGAGGGCATCGTTCGCGGTTATCGCAATGCCTTGCTCACTAGCCAGAATTATGGCAACCTCACCCAATGCGAGACCATCGATGGTGAGCTTGTGAATATATTTTACAAATCTACGGATAGCTAAAGACAGGTCAAGACGTCAAGCTACAGCTCTCGCCGGCCTATGGCGACTTCCTCGCCTCTCTGCCACCGAACCCGTCCACCTCCGCACTTGCTAGTAAAACCACAGACAAGCTTGTCTCCGAGTTCCGCTACCTCCAAGCCAACTCAACTGGCTCTCTGTCCAAATTCATGGAATATTTGACATATGGATACATGATCGACAACGTTGCGCTGCTGATTACTGGCACCCTGCACGAGCGGGACACCCGAGAGCTATTGGAGAGGTGTCACCCATTAGGCTGGTTCGAGACCATGCCCGTACTGTGTGTGGCAACCAATATTGAGGAGCTGTATAATTCAGTGTTGATCGAGACTCCGTTGGCGCCGTACTTCAAAGGCTCCCTCAGCCACCAGGATCTGGATGAGCTCAATATTGAAATTATTCGGAATACCTTGTATAAGAATTACCTCGAGGATTTCTATGATTGGGTTAACAAGACACCGGAGATTGCTGGGACCCCTACAGCAGATGTCATGTCGGAGGTTCTCGAGTTCGAAGCAGACCGACGCAGCATTAATATTACACTCAATTCTTTCGGCACCGAACTTTCCAAGAATGACCGGAAGAAGTTGTATCCCAACTTTGGTCGACTACACCCCGAAGGCACTTTGATGCTTTCAAGAGCGGATGACGTAGAGGGGGTTCGGATAGCGGTTGAAAGCGTAGCGGACTACAAGTCTTTCTTTGACCAGACCGGTCTGAGCCAAGGTGGAGGCGGCGGCGTTGGAAACATGGCAGGKGGGGKTGGCGGAGAATCCCGAAGTCTTGAGGATCTCTTCTACCAGAAGGAAATGGAGATTTCCAAGTTGGCATTCACCCGTCAATTCACGCACGCCGTTGTGTATGCCTGGGTCAAGCTTCGAGAGCAGGTATGTCGAGAGCCTTGTAACACCAACTGCCCAATTACTAACATGCATTAGGAAATTCGAAACATCACATGGATAGCAGAATGTATTGCGCAGAATCAAAAGGAACGCATTGGGAACTACATCAGCGTGTTTTAGGTTACCATGTACTCGTACTCATTGTTTGACTGATGGCGGGCGTAGGCGTTAGAACGGGCTTGTAAACTTATAATTGATTATTGGGTCCTCCCAGTGTATGTCCATATACTTCTTCTGGGTCTGTAGAATCGATATTGCATGTCATTGCTAATATGTCAAATGATGCATTTATCTTAAGACGTAATAGTTACCCGTCTGACATGTGAACGTTATCTATTCCCTTGGTGCCATTACGGAATACCCATCAGCCTTCGCGTTGCCTGGTCAGAAATATTAGCCAGAATCAGAGTTGTTTATCAACGACTTTCTGATCTCTGGAAAACAGTATTGTCGAGATAAGCTAGCCAAAGTTCATTCATTCCGACATCCAACTCCCCTATCGTGACCTCAAAAGTATTGTTTATGGTTTTAATAAGCGAGCCCAAGGTCAGGTCTAGGAATTACCAAAATTGAGGTTGTGGAATTGAGGGGGTAGGGAGTTTATCGTGTATATAGTATTAGGTTTTGGGTTAAGTACCAAATAATTAAATCACGCAAGTCAAAGTACTCCAAATGCTCGTAAAAGCATATTCTGAATAGAAGGTGCTAGAATGTGAGTTCGCATTCTATCATTTCTTCGTCATTTCCGGTCGAGCATGAGATAAACTGGGCATCTGAATGTTGTAGGTTCGCGCATCGCGCTAACCCGAAGTGGACTTGGTGGGGCGAAACCTTTGGGCGGCGAAACGGTTTGGGACGTGTGGCTGCCTTTCAACGTTTTTACAACGCTTTCACGTTCGCTATATATCACAACTTGTTTGCGAATAAATTTCCCTTTTGATACTCAGTTCATTGTATTTTCATAGAACCCATTTCCTTGCGCGATTCTGCCACTATTAAAGCTCACCACCTATAGGAAACCAACCACGCAGACCCCAGCACCACCACCAGCTAGCTGTCCAAGAACTAAAGTCCTTGTGAAATGGGTTCCGTCGTCCTACCTCATCTCCGCACAGGCTGGCATGTTGACCAAGCCATCCTGTCGGAAGAAGATCGACTTGTGGTGATCAGGTTTGGGAGGGATAGCGATCCGGATTGCATGCGCCAAGATGAAGTGCTTTACAAGATCGCAGATCGGGTGAAGAACTTTGCTGTGAGTATTTTACGAATTTGATATCCTTAATCTTTCTCTTTAGGGACCTAGGAGAGAGAGGTGTGCATCGAGTAATGATGTCGCTCCTTTCTAAACCCCCTTCTAGTGTTATTTACATTCTAATTCATCAGGTGCTCTACGTATGCGACCTTGACGAGGTACCGGATTTCAAGGCAATGTACGAACTCTACGATGCTTGCACGGTCATGTTCTTCTTTCGGAACAAGCACATGATGTGCGATTTTGGTAAGCTTTTCTTTCTCTACCAGATCAGAACATTTATGTTCATTCTCTTATCCATGCTTGACTGTCGCTGACTGTTTTGAACAGGCACCGGTAACAACAACAAGTTAAACTGGGTTCTGGAAGATAAACAGGAACTTATCGACATTATCGAGACCATCTACCGCGGCGCAAAGAAGGGACGTGGTTTGGTGGTGAGCCCCAAGGACTACTCAACTAGGTATCGCTATTGAGGGCTTGCTGCGCTAGCAAATCGGTCTGTGGAATCGGCTTKTTCCCATTCTTCTAGACTTGAATTGCATGTGTGTCGACTTGAAAGGAAAATGCATAAGGCAGCATATCCGCTCATTGGATGTGCAATGCTGAGATGGTGTCACTGGAGTATTGCCTTTTTAGAATGAGTACCGCGAGCCTGCCAAACTCAATTTTCAATTCTAAATTAATTCCTCTCTGCGTTAATTTGCTTTATTGACGCATGTCCCCCATACAAGCATGCTCTTGCACCCCTCCATACGTCCTCTAATATGGCTCGTCGCGGCAAAAGTGATGGGAATACCACGACGACATCCTCCTCGCCCTTGACAACAATTGCCAGGTAGAATCTCACTTCGAACCCTTTGAATGCCTCATGTATGAATATGTCCTGAACGCTCGTTGCAGGAATGAATCTCTTCGTTGGTGCGTGAAGGTATGTGCTAGAGGTAGTGGAGGTTTGCAGACCCAAACCTCGAAGAAGAAGTAGTGATTCCTCTGGGAATTGTTAGTACCAAGAAATCAGATGGTGACGGCAGCTCTTACCGGTGTAACCGCGTTGCAGCACAGAGTAGAGTACAAACGCTGCCACTGGTGTGAGGTAACGCCATTGTGTCCTTTCCGCCAAATCAAATACCAGCTCTTCTACAGAACCTCCGAACAGCGTTGCCCATATAGTTGTCGAATGTTCTAATCCCACACGCCATTTCGTCCATATTGAAAGAAGTGCAAGTACGCCAAGTGCAATCTTAAAAAAGGTCGACACATATGATCCTATAAGCGCAGTGATTGTTTGTGGCACAGGCCGCGTAGACACTGTGAACGAAATCGTAGACGGTGTCGGCTTCAGCGTTGTGAGAGATTGGGAGGGAGGCGAGGTAAGCTTTGAAATCAAATAAAGCATTGTCGCAGGGTATTATCGGGGGAGCATCTTTGTTCTTGGGATGGACAGTTCGGAGGAATATCCTCAGATTTATGTTGTTGTGATGTGTCTCGAAAGGTTGACGTGGGAGGACTGGACAATCTGGAGATCGAGCTTCAGCCCTATCGGCAGGAAGCGACGGGGCCCAAGCTCCTGCCTATTGTACGAGAAATTTAAGCCGCTTGGCAAAGTGACCTCACATCGCCGCCGCCAGAGCCCGCTTGTAAACTCAACACACACTTATACAACAATCACTACTTTACAATCCGTTCTCTAGACCTTTGCTTCCTCGTGCGGGTATCTCGCTCTTGCGAGTCAGTAACGGGACCCACTAATTTTCACGATTTAGTACATTAACCTCCAGCGAACAGGACCATCCTGCGCGAGACCGGCGGCGATTTGCATTTCCCCCTCCCAAATCGATTCCTAGCTGTGCAAGATCATAGGAAATATGCCTTCGCCATCGCCGGAAAACGTCGTCGAGTCAGCTGTTGAGCCCGCTCCAGTGCCTACAACAGAGCCCGCTCCAGAGAAAGAGGCGGCGCCAGAACGCCCTCGTTCTCGATCCCCACCACACGGTCCTCGAGGCTACGATTCTTACAAGCGCCGCTCACGATCTCCTCGAGACTCAGATGAACCTAGGCGCCGATCGCGTTCACGATCCCCAAACCGACGCCGACCCAAGAACTTCTCAGGCCTGAAATGGAAGAAGCAAACCACTCGTGCTGAGGAGGATCTGAATCGCGGCTCCGGAACCCGTGATGATAGGTTCAGACCTAGGAGGGATGATCGATTTGATCGTGGAGGAAGAGATTCTGGGTACAGCCGCCGAGATGATCGAGATAGGGACCGAGGAGATCGCGGGTATGGACGAGACAGGGATCGTGACCGCGACCGCGACCGCGATTACGATAGAAACAGGCGCAACGACGATAGGGATAGGGGTGACAGGCGTGACCGTGACCGTGACCGAGATCGGGGTCCACGTGAGGAACGCAAGCCCAAAAAGCCTGCGAGCGTGCCTGTGCTAGGTGGAGGAGGCGGCCAGCAGATGATCATTGTCACCGTCAACGATCGTCTTGGAACTAAAGCGCAGATTCCTTGCCTCCCCTCTGACCCAGTCAAGGTCTTCAAGGCTATGGTAGCAGCAAGGATAGGACGTCCAGCCCATGAGATCCAGCTCAAGAGGCAGGGAGAGCGAGCGTTCAAGGATCAACTATCACTTGAGGACTATGGTACGTAAACTCCAATGCAGAATTCTTCATTTGCTAACTTTATTATAGGAGTCTCGAATGGTGTGCAGCTTGATCTTGAATTGGACAGTGGTGCTTAGTAGACCACAAAAGCTGGCTCTCAGTAATCAAGAGGCTTCTTTTACTTATGACAATGTGCGAAAGCAATTCGCACATTGATGGAATCACGAAATGGTTCGCCATCTTCTGTATAATACGGTTAAGGATTCTGCATCACTGTCGGTACCTAATTACTATAGGCATCAACTCTTCAGTAGCCGCCTCAAAATTATAATAGTTGTCTACTCAAGCTTTTGATTTTTTTGTGGCGTATTCAAAGCCTATGTGCTAGGGTATCTTGTGTATTTCAATCACATCACTCATCCGCATCCTCCTCCTTCGGCTTGATTCGACTAGTATCCCAACCCTTCCTCGCCGCATATCTCTCATTCACCACCTCCACAGGCTCCTGTCTCTCCCTCTTAAGAACAGGAACATAATGCCCCTTTGCACGCCCGATATTTCCCCCATCGAACACGCGGGGTCCGAATTTCGCCATGGACTTTGCCATGTTCTCATCACTCGTAGCCATGCTTCCAAGGGTCGATTTACCCTGGTTAGCGATTGTATCGAGTAGGAGACTGGATAGAGTCTCTTCTATCGCATTCTCACGCCACACTTCCCACACATCATCAATTACGCCGCCTCTTCCCCACTTCCCTAGCCCGGCACTACTATTCTTCCCTTTGGCTTCCACGCCTCCATGATCACCAACATAGACCCAGTTCAGTCGGTCTTCATAGCCGTGTGTACGCTCATCTGTAGACTGGACCTCGTCTGCGTCGGGGAAAATGCAGTCCCAGAGTACTAGGGGGGCGTCGGAGGCCATTTCGTATTTTGGGCGTGTTGGATTGGCGGTTATGTCTAGGAGTTGCGGGATTATAGATGGAGATTCTAGACCCTGGCCGATTAAGAAGAGGATGGCTACGATACTGCGGACTTGGTGCCAGAGAAATGCCGAGCCATGCAACGTAAAAGCGTAAATTTTAGGTTGTGATGCTGCAGAGGGGTCCTGTAGGACTTGGTGCGAGAGGAATGAAGGGATATTGACGGGGCTGATTTCGTCGATTGAGGCGTGGAAGATGCGGCGTTGGAAGTTTGTGAGTTGTTTCGAAGCGTCGATTTTGCAGAAATTGCGGAAGTCGTGCAGGCCTAGGAGTTCGTTGCAGCCTTCACGCATTTTTTCAATGTCTAGCCAACCTTCGCGCATATGTGAGCCAGTGCCGGAAGAAGATGAGTAGATGCCTTCTGGTCCAGGCATGGGTGGAAAACAGGGGTTCGTGAAGAAGTATTTGTAGCGACGCTCTTTGCAGGAGAAACGTGCTGAGAAGTTCGGTGGTGGATTTGGACACCATGCATAGATTCGGATCTCAGGGGGTAGGACGCGGTTCAATAATTGGATGTAGGGAAGTTCATCTTTTAGATCATCAAATGGCTTCTCTGGCTCCTCTACTTCGCCTTCCTGGGCAATCTCTGGACCTTCAAGAGACTCTGATGCCTCTCCTGATATTGATGAGTTGGGCTTTGGCAGGGGTTTATTACTCCTCACTCGCACACCAATGACTTGTCCGAATGCGCTCACCCCTCTATCAGTCCGGCCGCATTTGGAATATTCACATCCATCCCAATTCACGTCGGCGCCCTCCCTAGCCCACTTCTGATAATCCTTCTTGTCCACCCTTCCATAGTCGAATGTTTCACTCTCGCTGGTCGGAATAGGACTTATCAACCGAGTCTTGACGAGCGCTTTCCACACCTCTTCCTCGATTGTAGGTAGTCGGGTTTTGTTATTCTTATGATGCTCGAAGCCGTTGTACTTTTGTCCCAAATACGCAAACTTCAATGCAATTAGGCGTGTGCTATATTTTGAGATATCGAATGGTTTCGGAGGTTGCTTGGGGGGCTTTCGATATGGTAACTCGCTCGAAACTGAGGGGATTGGAAACGATGTGAATGTTGCTGGATTCGGCGCTGACGTATCAGTAGCTACTATAGTCCCCTTGTCTTTTAGCTGAGCTTCCAAGTCTTGTATACGCCCGATTAACTGCTCCTGTGTCCATTTGGTGTACTCAGTGGGTAGGATGGCGGGGGACATAGCGCGTTCGCGCAGAATGACGCGTCGTGGGGTTCGTGAAAGCTTGTGAAACCTGCGACCGGCACAGGCAGTTTTCCGGCTAGGCTGAAGGATTTCTATGAGATTATGCGGTAGATGACGAGGCACCAACCTCATTGTATGGAGGGGGAAGGGTGGGTAGAGATGGTGGAACTTTTTTTTCAATGAAGTCACAAGCGGATATCTTTCCCAAGTGGGGCACTTGCGCACAATGAGACCCTGATGTGGCCTTACACGTCAACCTCAACCCGAATCCTGAATCCAGTCCTTCATCAACACACACTGCCGAACCTGCAATCTCATCTGCTTCTCAAGGTCACTGAGCCTTGGCCATTTCTCCTTTATCGTCCCTTCATTCCGCACGTGTTCCGCGCTTTCGTAATCGACTACTAACTCAACACGTGAATACGAGGCTGCGCCTCCTTACTGGCAGGGGTACTGGGCGCCACATATTACGAGCTGAGCACTACTTAAGCAGAACTCACGCCCCATCTATCGCACTCACTCATCCTCACCAGCTTTCATTCGAGCCAGATCTCGAGGGTTAACAGTATCGCGCTTCAGAATCTTAAATTTGAACAAGTTTTACTTTCAGAAGCATACAAACAATTTCCACTACGTTCTTGGCCGGTCAGACGCCCATCAGGCAACTGGATTAGGCCGCGTAGTTAACTAGGCAGAAGAGAAGTATAAGGAAATATTCAAACTCAGTGACTTTCTCGCCTTGCCATTGATCCGCAAATTTGTCATTGTCCATCTACTCTCGTGAACGTTACTGTCTGCTTAGTGCTCCTTACCTGATATCCCTGGTCTTTCCGCCATTACTCTCACAATTTTTACACCTTCCCTTTCTGATCATGTCTCTTTTCTCTGGTTATTCATCTATCCCATGGCGTCGCCATGTCTGTGGTGTTTACTATACTGCTGTTGAGGCAGGCAGGCTGGAGAAATATTATCTCCCCCAGGTTGATCTGCAAGCACACACTACCATATTCTCTACCGCGTCGCGCACAACACTTACCCAGACTTTTGCAAATCCTTCGGAAACAAAGGGTGTCAGGGAACTTCGCTATACATTTCCTCTCTATGACGGAGTAAGTGTTAGTGGGTTCACATGCCATGTCGGTGATCGCACCATTGTAGGGGAAGTTAAAGAGAAGGAAAAAGCAAGAAAGGACTTTAGAGAGGCCGTATCGAAAGGACAGACTGCTGGACTATTCGAGCAACAAGAAGATTCGACCGATGTTTTTACGACAACAGTCGGCAATGTGCCACCGGGTGCAAAGGTCGTGGTCAAGATTACCTATCTTGCAGAACTCCAACACGACATGGAAATTGACGGAATCCGATTCACCATCCCCACCAACATTTGTCCCAGATATGGGAAATCCCCACCGGGACTGTATGATACGACAGCTACACGCGCTCTGGGTTCTGGCATCTCCATCACCGTGGATGCTGAGATGCCTGACGTGTCTGCGATACAGCAAATTCGCTCTCCTAGCCATCCAATCGCAGTGAGCATGGGTTTAACATCCATTGCTCCTGATGCTGAGCCATCTTTGAAGAAAGCTTCAGCCACACTTACTCTTGGGACCGCCCAGCTCGACGCAGACTTCGTACTAGAAGTCATTGCAAAAGGATCAGGGAATCCAAGAGCGATTCTAGAAACACATCCAACCATTCCAAACCACCGAGCCCTTATGACCACATTGGTTCCAAATTTCCACCTACCTCGAGAAAAGCCCGAAATTGTCTTCGTATGCGATCGTAGTGGAAGTATGTCAGGTCCACCCATAAAATTGGTCGCACAAGCCCTTAAGGTTTTCCTCAAATCCCTTCCGCTTGATGTCAAATTCAACATCTGTTCATTCGGCTCGGAATTTTCTTTTCTCTGGCCAAGGAGTGTCAGTTACTCCCAGGAAACCCTCAACGAGGCCACTAGGCATGCAGAGTCATTCCAAGCCAACTTTGGCGGTACGGAAATGCTTCAGCCACTGAGAGCAACTATTGAACAGCGATACAAGGATATTCCGCTTGAGGTGGTCCTACTAACGGATGGCGAGATTTGGAATCAGCAGGCGCTATTTTCGTACCTGAATAAGGAGGTTCAGGAGTCTAGAGCACCCATCCGAGTGTTCACGCTAGGCATTGGCAACGGTGTGTCTCATTCACTGATTCAAGGTATTGCAAGAGCTGGTAACGGATTTGCACAGACCGTTGGCGAGGGAGAGAAGATGGATACCAAAGTCGTTCGTATGTTGAAGGGAGCTCTATCTCACCATGTGAATGATTTTACTCTCGAGCTGTCGTTTCCAAAGGAGACAGGCGGGCACCTCCGTACGGGAGACGAATTTGAGATTATTGAGAAGGTGGATGACAGTCTCAACGTTCAGTCTGAGCCCAACAAAGCTGGAGAAAAGAAAGAGAAGGTCAGTTCTCCGCCCAAAACCCTCGCATGCATACATTCTAACGATAAGCAGAAAAAGATTTCCCTATTCAATCCATTTGCCGACCCGGACCAGGATGATCCACCACCGAAAGACGAGACTGGCGAGTTCCGATGGGCACATCTACCAAAGGTCGAAGTCCCCAAGATGATTCAGGCTCCCCAAAAGGTTCCTGCCTTGTTTGCATTCAGTAGAACCAATGTCTACCTTCTTCTCGGCCCCGAAGTACCCACGCAGACACCGATGATGGTAGTCCTCAAGGGTACAAGCAACTATGGAGATCTGGAGCTCGAAATTCCAGTAGAAGAACTCGAAACACCCGGCGATATTATTCATGGTCTAGCTGCAAAGAAGGCCATGTCGGAGCTTGAGGAAGGGCGCGGTTGGGTCCCAGCAGCCAGAGATCAGAAAACCGGCAAGCTTCTAAAAGATCAGTACGAGTCAAGATTCGATGACATGGTGAAGCGTGAAGCGGTGCGCCTTGGTGTGCAGTTTCAGGTCGGCGGCAAGTGGTATTCATTCGTAGCAGTTGAAAAGAACGAAAAGGAAGTGGATGAAAAGAAAGATGCGAACGAGAAGAAGTCCTTTGAGTGGCTTGACGACGAAATACCAGAACCAGTACAAAGAATCAATCTGCCATATACGCTGCCACCGCCGCCGCCCCAACCCACCAATCTGTTTGGAGGTCTCTTCGGCAGGTCCTCCAATTTTGCTGCCTCGACTGGTGTGGCTCCACAGATGACAGGCTGGAATCCCCAAAGTTCTGGCTTTGGAACTATGCTTCCTCCTCCTCCGCCATCATTTCCGTCAGCAGCAATGCCAACAAGAGCAATGCCGTCAGCAGCAATGCCCACAGCAGCAATGCCACCAGCAGCAATGCCATCAGCAGCAATGCCATCAGCAGCAATGCCAGCAAGATTTAGCTCTAGTATATCTTCAAGCTCTGCTTCAACCTTTGGAAACAACCCGGCCATGTCTGCTACTTATATACCTTCCTCGCCTGCCTCGTCTGATCCGTCTGACTCGCCTGTATTTTCTTCCCCGGGAATACAATTGGCAAGCGCTCTTTCCTCACGTCCAACCCCTCCTCCACCGGCCCCAGTCTCAGCAGGACCTCCACCTCCACCCGCAGTTTCATCAGGACCACCTCCACCACCCCCTGCAACGCAATGTGCTCCGCCTCCCAGTGCTCCTCCTTCCAGGCCATCACTTGGCACGGGTATTCCTGTTAGATCTGGTCCAGCATCTGCAGACCTTTTCGGTGCCGCTCCAACAACTACAAATAACAATCCTTTCCGTACAGCTTCGGCTTTTAATAAAGCCTCTCCATTTGGAGCGAATTCAGCATCTACCGGTGCCTCTACTTTTGGTTTCGGTGCTGCACCAGCTTCGACAGGTGCCTCACCTTTTGGTGCTGCACCAACTTCGACAGGTCCCTCCCTTTTTAGCGCCGCGCCAGCCTCAACGGGTGTCTCCTCAGTAGGCTTTGGCTCAACATCGCCTTCGCTGTTCGGAGCCGCACCTCCATCAACAAGCACATCTCCCTTCAGTGCTCAATCTCCATTCACTCCCTCTCCTCCCGCAGCGCCCAAGAAACCTAAAACAGAAGACGACCTCCTCAACGCCCTCATTTCCCTACAAACATTTGAAGGGTATTGGGACTGGACGACGGATTTTTTTGAAGCATGTGGGATCTCTGAAACTGCTGCAGAGAAGCTGAAGAATGAGCTGGAGCATGACATGGAAGCTAAAGTCTTTGCGACTGCGGTGGCGGTCATGGTGTTTGAGGGGAGGTTGAGTGGGTTCAAGGGGACTTGGGATCTTGTGGTTGAGAAAGCGAGGAGGTGGTTGGGGCCCAGGGCTAATCGATATGTTGACATGGTATCAAAGCTGCAGACGGTTTGAGTTACATTGGGAATACGGACGGATATTATTGGGAAAGGGTTGAAAGATAAGGAGCCTGATCTCACGGGATGGTGAATATACAATGGGATTCGATCTCAATGAGAAGGGTGCCTGCAACCCGGCGGATAGTGTGATAAACATAGTCATAGTTCCAGGATTGTTTAGCCAATACAAGATATTCTAAATTGATACATCTGCCCTCGTTTTACAATTGTCTATCTCGTTCGTGATGTTCATAAATGAAGCACCTCGTAACTGCGTATAAGCCATTCATCGTGACAACTTGCCTATTAGGGAAACTTTTGATAAGGCCTACATAACATAGGTACCATTAGGCACTACCTACTAAGTAACACCTTCTACAATGATCAAGTCTTTCGCAGTAAAGTTTCTACGGACACCGAAGGGAGTCCGAGACATGGGTGGGCAGTCTGATAGTACACTACAGGACGAAAAAGGCTACAAACTTCAATGACAGTATGGTGTAACAAAGGGACCTGCCACGGGGTGTTTATGCTGGTTCGATCTTATTTTGGAATGATTACTGTCGGACTGTCAGTCGATGCTTTTCCCCTATTTGGTCTCAAGCCCTTGCCCATAAACCCTGCCCAATGATATGATCGACATTATCGGCTCTACCAAGGGCCCGGATTGGCAGCTCCTGACGAAAAACACGCCGATAATTGAGTCCTCGCATCTTCCTCAGCTCGATGCAACAAGCACCCCTCACCGCTGAACCTCAGCTTTCGACCATCACTCTACACTGCGTCCCTTGGCCTACATCGTTTGGTTCATGAAGAGGAGGACCGCGTCGCATCACCCTGGAACATCTGAAATTGATGCCTGCGTAATACGGAGTTTGCAGGGTGAACGACAAGGCCATGTCCCATTTCCCATCCCACACGTTACCTATCTGTCGGAATGAAAAACGGTCCACCTCCACACAATGCCCAAAGGGGACACACTAAACGCAAATGGGAGGGCGGGCGAGTATCAAAAGCAAAGGAGGCTGGCCCTCTGAGACGATCCAGAGCCCGCAGCAGTGGAATTCATGCAAGCCCTCCCACCAAGCACCCCTGACTTCATTGGTCCGATAAACGTCCAGCTCGCCGTCGCGCGCGCCTCCCCACGCGGGCTTCAGTCATGATGTCTGTCCAAGGCTCAGATAAGGGCCTGCAGGTCGACGAGGATCCGGATCCGAATGGAGGAGACTTGCAATCTTGGGCTGCCGTCTGTTGTCCTGTCTTCGTCTTGTCGTTCTTCTTCCGCACTCAAGGCTGGCGCATTTCTTTCCTTCTTCTCCTCTCCTCTCCTCGACTTTCGCTCGTCGTCCGTAACCATATTCTCTCGCATTCTCTCGAGAGTGAGCCTTCCAGCGCCCTGGGTTAGTCCCTTGGAATGCTTCAATTCGCGCAACATGTGCCCCCAGACGTCGCGGGTCCAAAAATCTAGCCCACAACAACCCGATAAGAGCAATCCGCGTCGCGCGCATTAATTATCCGACCATCACTTTGTAGCCGACTATGCGGTTCGATGTTGAATCATGGATTTGGTATACGTTTGCGGTAGGACTCATCGTTGCAAGGCTGTACGTTGCATGATCTTTCTCCCTCAGCTCTGTCTGCACAGACACCGTTTACAATGGGACGAAGCTCTGGTCACCCGGAAGCTAATACAGACCCCACAGGGCGTCGAGAGCTCTTCTATTCCGAACTTTTAAAGCTCTACAGTATGATGACTACATCATGGGTGTTTTCATTCTGGCTTGCTACACCGTGTTAATCGTAATGTCGAATATCGAGGCCAAGGCCCAATCTAATCTACTGCCACCCGGATTCGATGTCAATACTTTGACTACACAGGAGATATCGGATCGTCAATATGGGAGCAAAATTGTCATTGTTGTCGAGCAGATGCAGATCGCAGTGATCTGGGCTTGCAAGTTCTGCCTTCTATTTCTATATTACCGCCTCACGCAAAAGGTCTCGACGAGATCAAATATTGCCATCAAGATGCTCGGCATTTACGTCGCTTTTACTTTTGTAGTCATGGAGGTCCTCTACTTTGCCGCCTGGTGTCGACCTTTTTCCCAGTATTGGGCCGTACCAACACAAAACTCGCAATGCAATGCACTGATAAACCACCGCATCGCCAACGCCGTCTTCAATATCTCCTCGGACCTCTTCATGCTCTGCATCGCTTTACCTCTATTTATCCGATCTCTGCTTCCTCTAAAGCGGAAACTAATTCTCTGTGGCATCTTCTCCCTCGGAATTTTCGTAATCCTTGCAGCTGTCTTGAACAAATACTACTCTTTCAAGACTCCATATGAACCGACCTGGATCTATTGGTACGTTCGGGAATCTTCAACTGCAATACTAGTAGCCAATCTACCATTTACCTGGACACTCCTGCGCAGGGTCTTTAATTTGGGCGCTTTCGATGAGGAGCATCCTCCCCCACCCACATATCATTCTTCACGAACCGCAGGTGGTAGACGCACGGCGCGCGCACACAACCATCACCACCATCCAAGTAGCGGAGGCAGCGGAAGCCCGGAAAAGAATAACTCATCTGGCTCGAAAGGTTCTCACACAATGTCACTGATCGGTACAATGTGCGCCTCGAAGGACGACCACCGATACCGTCACAACCGTCCCAACGGCCAACACCTCACCACTGAAAACTCCCAACAAAGCGAAAATGGCCTGCTAGACGGCACAATCCAGTCCTTCGATTTTGGCACCACATCCACAGACATCGACCTCGAGCGAGGAAGCGATAGCGTCGAACTCACAGCTCGCCCAATCTCACCCCCATCAGCAACGGCAACAGCACGAAGTAAACCCCGCCTCAGCGCCGATGGAACAGGAGGATTCATTATCTCCTCCCCCCGCCGCACGCACCATCTTTCTCCAAATCCGGCCCATCATCAAGATACTTCGCGTGCTTCGAGTATAGTATCTAGACCCGTGACACCGGTTCCAGGTGGGAGACCTACGAGTCCTACACCCACTGTAGGAAGTCATGATGAGAGTCTTATATCTGCGACATTTCCTCAGGCTGTGATCAAAGGGGGAGCAGCAGGAGGTGGTGGGACAGGAGGTGGAAGGAGCGCAACGGATCGGAGGAAGAGGGCCAGAATTAGTCATTAACTTCTCCTATCCCCTAACTCACCCCTCGATATCTCTGGCCACCGTATCTCACCACGTTCATTCCCTCACATCAACAAGTCCCCCTTAAACTAGCGTTCCTTACGTATCTAAGTCTGGATCTTTCTCTCCCCTTTCCATGTTTCCGTTTTCTGGTCTTCACCTTTTTCAGCGAGCGATATACCTTGGGTCGGCCTACTGTCTTTGTCTTTATCTCATCTCTATCAGTTCCTTTACAGTTTACTTCCCTTCCCTTACTTCAGAGGACTTTATCGTTTATCAAAATCAATGGGTTGGAGGAAATTTGCACCTTATGATTTTTTTTTTCGTTTGGGTGGAGGGGTTTGGATATTTGGCTTTCGTTTCGGAATGGAAGTTTAGTTTGAAGATATCCTAGGGAATAGTATGAGCCAATGAAATAGGATTGAATCAGTTCAATCAAATTAAAATTTGATTTTGAGATATTTGGCGTTGTTGTTTTTCGTATGTCTATGTCTATCTGAAGCCAAATCTGATGTGTGCGTAGCTTGCGGTTTACATAGTTATCCAAGAATTGAGATTCAAATGTTGATGTTGATATGCGTACTCTCTTGCGCCTTGCGTGTGAAAGATGAATGGTACTGACATGATTTGATTCATGGAATTGATTCATGGAATTATAGCATCTAATTTGTGCATGAGATGAAATATATAATTCATAATCTGTTCTTACTTTTCCACTTCTCCCAAACATCTGATATGATACTAAACAATCCAAGCTAATCCACTACTTTCTCCTTCCCCCTGCCAACACTAGTACTGTTGCTTATTTATCCATCCATCCATGCATACATACAATCAAAATACAAAACCATACATTCAACAAGACTTTTCCCTAATCTCCATCTCTGACAATCGAATCATCCACCCATACACGTACGTAAACAGATGGAACAAAACATACATACACATGACCCATGTTCCTAATCCCCAATCTTCTGATATCTCTGGGGAGATTTTGATGGATTGATAAGTAATGATAATGAAAACGCCAGAACTCCAGTTCTGAATATGCAGGATACAACTACAGCACTGACAAAAATACAATAGCACATACATGAACAAGCTAAAACCTGAAAAAAGATACATGAACACAGTAGCAGTAGACAGTAGACAATACAAAACAGGCTTTTTTCAACAATACAATTGTGATTTTGACATAAAGACATGTACAAAGTTGTTTGTTTCGACATAGACATTTCTAAAAAATCTAAATTTTTGGTTTGTCCGCACACATTGGGGTTAGGACGAAAATGGATGGATATGATGGATGGATATAAGCAAGCGTTCTTAAAGAATACGATACAGAATAGTGGCATCTAAAGTTCAAGAATCCTTGATGAAGGATGCTGTTGTTGATGAAGATGCCTTTGCCTACTGCTGACTACGGAAGGCTGAAAACTTGCACTGCCCAATTACAAACGCATGCATGCATGGGTAGATATTGAGGTAAGAATAAGGAAAATGGGGTACAAGCGTAAAAGGTCTTCCGATCTGTAGAAGATGCCCTTGCTGCCCGTTGATGTGTTTTTCATTCAATGTGTCCCATTGCCCAGGTGAGTTGACTCCTAGAAAAGGGAGGGTAAGGAAGGGCTGGTGTGGTATGGGATGGGTTGTGGATTGGTTTATATGCATTTGTGTGATTATGGTATGATATGGATGACGATGATAAGGATTGGTTGTGATGATGCGGTGTGGTGTGGTATAGTGTGGGTTGGGGTGGGTTCTATCCAAGCCCTGCGGAATATGCACCAACTGTATTGCACAATATATCAAAAATTAGTTGTAGTCGAAGAGAACGCTGATACTCTCGCCGTGATGTACTCGACGGATTGCCTAGGGTTGATGTTAGTTTCTTGATCCCAGGCCTCAGATAACAAAGTTAAGGATATAGACAAGGAACAGGGATGGTGATAAAAAAAAAGTTACCAACCTCAGCGAATACATTCCCCACCTCCAGGACCTCCAACTTTGGACACCGTTTCGAATGCTCTGTCTGATCTACAGTGTTCGTCACAACAACCTTGTCCAATGCACTGGCATTGATCCTGTCAATTGCGTCTCCGCTCAGGATACCATGTGTGATGAGGGCGTACACCCTGGTGGCGCCCTCTTTCTTCAAGAGCTTGGCGGCACGAGTAATAGTGTTTGACGTATCCGCCAAATCATCAATGAGAATGGCAGTGCTCTCTGCGACATCACCAACAAGCATCATGGTAGCATTTTGGCGGTCGGAAATTTGGGTTGGTCGACGCTCCTATATGTGCATTAGTGGTAGCCCGCGGGCTGCGCTCTGGCAAAACCAACCTTGTGAATCAGCGCAAATGGCATTCCCAACGCATCTGCAATTGCCGTCGCTCGCTTCGCTCCTCCTGCATCCGGACTCACAATGACAGCTTTCTGGTAATTGGGGATGCTGTACTGAATGTATTTTCGAAGAAGATGGCGACCATAAAGGTTGTCAACTGGAATGTCGAAGAAACCCTGATATTGAGGATCGTGGAGATCCATAGTAATGACATGGTCCGCTCCAGCGCATGTGAGCAGATCGGCAATCAGGGTACCGGCCTGGGCAACCCACTGCTTGTAGCCGGGCTGGGGCTGGAACTGCGGGGGCTTGGTGGTGTTCTTCTTCTCGATCCCATTGACGCCATTTGTTTGGGCATGGTTGCCAGACTTGGTAGAGTCCGACTTGTCTGACTTTGTTGAGTCGAGGGTGTCGCTCCGGCGAGGTTTGGTAAATTCCGAGTCTTTTGATTTTGACGGGCTATGGGGCACGCCATTTGGCTGCTCGTTCATCCTCAATTTTCCTAGCTGTTGCTGCAGAGCTGCGGCACCATTGGCCATTCCAGCGCTTTCCTGCTGACCTGGGTATGGGGTCTGTGGCCGGCTATCAAAGGTATATGTTGACTGCCTGCTGTGCTGGCCCGGCACCTTGGCTAGCGGGGCCCCAGTCTTATTGTAGGGAATATCGCTCTGTCGAGAATACGGGAAGAGGGGCAGGACGGCGGTGATACGTTTCGCGGAGGCGGTGCGGCAGGCTGAGATGGTGATCAGAAGTTCCATCAGGTGATCGTTCACCTTGCCTCCGCCAGACTGGATGATGAAAACATCTTTTCCACGAACGCTCTCCTTGATCTCGACGCGGGTCTCGCCAACCGCGAACTTTCCAAGCAGGATCTTTGCGGGGGGTATGCCCAGGTGGTTGCAGATGGTCTCGGTGAGCTGGGGGTGGGAATTACCGCCCAGGACGACGATGTTGCGGACCATGGTGTATGACTGGGGCGAGGACGCAGTGAGGCTCTCCAGTTCTGGGTTGGTGAAGAGTTGGGAGGGTCGGGTGAGCGAGTGGCGCGGTGGTCAGGGGAAGTGGAGGGAAGTTTTCGCCTTTGCGAGGGCGTGTTTCGCGGGAATTTCACGTATATGGTGGCATGGTGGGTGAATGATGGAGAGAGTTCGGACGAGTGAAGTTTTCTACTCGACGAAAGTCCAAGCTTGCAGCGGTCTCGGCTTTCTTTCTGTTTTTTGCCGAGCCACGCGCAAATTAAGCTTCACAGCACGAAATATCTGATTTGCATGCATAATAAGCACTTGTAATGCTTGAATCTCGACTCGTCGACCCCCATGGAGGACTTGCATGAGCTCCTGTACAGTGCTGAACAATTTGCCATGCCTCGTGCGACCCTCAAGCCTGGCAATGACGTCGCTCGCCTTTGTGTGCGGGTGAATGCAGCGGGCATTTTCACCTTGCGCCGATTGCGGCTCTACTGCGGCCGAATCACGTGTGAGGGATTGACAATACAAACGCAGTTAGTCTGGTCTCTACCAATGGGGAGGGATGGAATGTATGGATCGAGTAAGGGTTGGATTAGGTCGAGATTGGCTCTTGTAAACATTTCATTATCATACAAAGCATATACACATTCATACTGCAGTGATATATACTCTCTTCCTACACCATGAATTCATCTTTAAGTAGACCATATTGTTCTTACAACTACCAAAAACAGTGCCAGATTAAGTATCCTCCAAGTATGTCTACGTATCCAAACATTCAACTACGTTCCTCACTTCTCCTTAGCATAACCATCTCGTCCCAGTACACAATGCCGACTCTTCTTCCAGTCATATTTCATCCACAGTGTCGGCGCTTTCAGGGGAAACACATTGTGCTGCCAAGTTGTAGCACCGACCTGACACTCGCGAGGTCTAGGCCCTTGTCTGACCACAAAGTCCTCGTGTAATGTTCAACCTTGTGATCAATCCAAATGATCTTCAAGTACGGTCCTCCTGGACCATTTTAGTCCTTCAACAACCTCGATTCGGGGTTTCATCCGAGCGCGATCATTGTCGTCAAAGTTAAATTCAATTCCATAGGCTTCTCACAGCCCAAGATCCGTTGCCTTTATTCATCGGATATCCTGCTCCTTAACCCTCAACCCGCCCTCAACTTTCTTCTTCTGCTTCTCCTCTGGCGTGAACAACTCCGCTCGAAGCATCATAACAGCTGGTACGACCGCTGCATCGATGGTGCCGCTCCTCTTCCTGCGCCCCTTGCTCACATCTCTCATTGAAAGTTCGATGCGCTTCGGTTCGTTCTTGGAGGTTGGCTCTGGCGCGCCCGTAGACGTTGGGCTGGAGGGACGGCGACGATGGAAAGGAGACAGTGAATGCAATGTCTGAGAACGGTTTCTCGTCTTGGTAGATGTCGCATTCTCTTCTGCTACGGCAGTGCCTCCAGGATAAGCTTCTGGTACTCGTGGAAGCGGAATGTTGATCTCAGTATACAGTGGCTCTTCGTATCGTATCGGCTCCGGTGTCGTCAGGGGCGATTCATCCACAGGAACCATTTCTGGAGTTGTTGGTCGATGTTCTGTTCCCGCCATATTGAAAGATTGAGAAACTGTGTGAGGAAGAACAGTGGTCACAAAGTCCGCCATCTCGAGGGTGCAAGTCGCTTTTACGAACTCGAAATGGGGGCTGAAAGGTGAGATTCAGCTGAACTCCTCGGGAACCTTGGTTTCGGTAGGTATTTCCCAAGCTCTTTTACCTATCTCGCGCCAAAGATCGATCGCAATCTCAAATGTTTGAATGGTCGAATTTGTAGACCCGCTTTCTCAATAGATAGCCGCTCGAGCCGAAATGCGTAGGTTGTAGTAGCAAAGTATGAGCAAAAAGTCGCGAAAATATGCGACCTCATCCCGCCCTCCATCAGCCTTCTAATATACCAAACCGCTACCTAATCCCGGCAACCAGCTGATCACCATCTGGAGCGGCTGAGCACTCTCCATAACCGCCTGCCTGCCCGCACTGCTCGGGTACGCGGTCAATGACAGTTTGCCAGGCGAGCCGTGCCCTGAGGCGCAGTACGGGGCTGCGTCATTTTAGGTTGTACGGGGACGTGCTGTCATAGAAAACGCAGGGCTCGTGTGCGAATCGAGGCAAGATACGAGAGGATGCGGCTGGGGAATGCGAGCGGGCATTGGTCAATTTGCGACGGTGGCTAGGTGAGATTTTGAGGGATGAAGGGGCGGGTCACGTGCGGTTGCACTTCCTCGCCTTGACCAAAGGGGTAAGAGTATACTCTTCTCAGTAACATGAAGACGCGACACCGTGTCTTTTATGTATTTATGAGCATAGGTCGCCATATTGCAATGATTGTCAAATCTTATGGTAGCCTAAGGGGAGGCATTTGTATTAGAGGCGACGCGTAGTGTTACGGAATCGTGGCTGTACTATATGACAACAGGTAGCCTGGCTTAACGCCATGCAACTTTCATAGCATTTTAAGGGAAGCATGCTGAGCCTGAAATGTGCACTCACGATTTGGATCCTTGCGTAACTATGGGACGCCTTTGCGCCCGAGCATCGGCCAGGTTACTCTCTTATTTCGCCGCACTGCTACGTACGATAAATTCATCCGATTAGAACAATCACAGACAATATTACTCGTGTCCTCAAAGTCTCTGATCACGCTATGTATGAATCTTTCTGTAAAGACAAGAGCCAAACGACGCAGCATGGTAGATTTCCTTCGAACCTTGCAGAACGTAAACCGTGGAATAGTACTTCATGAGGATCTAAAAGACTACACAGAAAATGGTACTAACTACTAGTTAAATTAATGCAATCTGATAGATATATATACAAGCTAAATACCCCTCATAAAGATATCGAAAACGCCCAATCTTCCAACAACACTTTTATTTGAACTTAAATCTATTTAAACTGATCCTCCGTGACCCCCTTGCCCATAGCCGCCGTCGAACTCACACCACCCGTCAACATCTTCAACGTATTATCCACATAATTAGCGCCAGACCACTTCTGATGCGTAAGCACCTCGACATTGTTCTCGGCCTCAGGTTCCTGGATGACCTCGCCATAAGCGCGCATACCCTGGGCTGCGTACGCTTTCGAGAAGGTGTCGGCCATGAGCGCGGTTTGGTGGAGGCCGGCGAGGGTGATGAATTGCCAGCAGTAGCCTAGTGAGGCGAGACGCTTGATGTAGGTTTCTTGCTCGTCACGGGGCATGGCGGTTTTCCAGTTGAAGGATGGGGAGAGGTTGTAGGCGAGTCTGGTTCGAATTAGTATGAAATTGTGATGTTGGGAGGTAGACGGGGTACATACTTCTGCTCTGGCCATACGGCGTGGACACCTTCCGCGAACTCCTTCGCTTGAGCGAAATCGGGCAGCTTAGACTCCATCCAGATCATATCTGCGTAAGGAGCGTAGGCAATTGCACGGTTTACGGCGCATTGGCAACCGCCTTGGTACCTGTAGTAGCCCTCTCGGGTCCTTGCAGCTTCCCAGTCAAAGTAGACGTCGACACCAGTGAGACCCTTTGCGATGGCGCGAGCCTCGGAGTTGCTCTTTCCCTTTGCCTTGCTCAAGAACTCGCTAATGAGATTCTGCTTGTTGACATGCACGCCAGCGTTGATAGTGTCAACAACAGCTTCGTGGAAGAGTTTCAGGTTGGCTTCCTTGGTCCAGGCATCCTCAATGGCTTGGAGTTCGTCACCGCTCTTGCCAGCTTGTTCAGCCGCGTACATGAGGTCGCCAAGGGGCTGGAGGTTGGGGTTTGTGCTTCCCTGGATGTAATAGTGGTCTCGAGGGTCAATCGTAGAGGTGATGAGAGTTGCAGCTTCGGAGTCGGTACGTGCGACAGCGAGGAGATCAGTTCCTAGAGATGATGTCAGTAGACCATTGCGAGTATTTACACAAGCTTTACGAACCCATGATATCTGCCTGTGCTCGAATAGCAACAAGGCGGTTGATGTGCTCGCTAATCGGTACCAACACCTTTCCAGCCATGTGTCCACACTTCTTGGTTCCTGGTGCCTGATCCTCAATGTGAATACCCGCGGCTCCCTTCTCAATGAAGAGCTTGGTGAGCTTCATAATAGCAGTCAAGCCTCCGTGTCCAGTATCCGCATCCGCGACAATTGGGCGAAGGAAGTCGGTGTTTGCGACCTTTGAGCGGTTGGCCTTCGGGGTTGTGAGGCGCTCTTCACGCTGTTTTCGGTCGTGGAAGAGTTGGGCCATGAAGAGGTGGCCGACCTTGTTTGGAACAGTGGTCTACAATCGATTAGCTGCATTCTGGAGCGAATATGGATGCTTTTCCTACCATTGGGTAATCTGCTAGATCTGGTCCGGGCTCGTCGGTTGAAGAAGCTGTTGACGAACATTGCCATCCAGATACGTAGACAGTGTCGATATATTTCGCCATTTGAGTGACCATGACGGGGTCGAGACAGCCGTAGGTAGCACTGGCTTCTCCATTCTACTCCCGATTAGCCACTGGTCAGTTCAACTTCTCGACACAACATACCTTGAATCTTCCCTCGACAATATTCCATAGCTTTTTCGACTGCACATTGCTTGGGTATGTGATCTTCAGATTGCCTCGCTTTGCTACAATTTGCTCTGCTGTGAAAGGTCTCCGTGTGTATCGCCACCTTGAGTCTGACCACCACTTCTTGACATCCTCTACCTCCTGCTGATATTTCTGGTCTTCCGCGTCGAGGTTGGCCATGATGTCTAATTAAAAAAGTCTAACAGTCCACGAATCTAAATCGAAAAATGCGCAAGAGGCAAGCCACCAATTCGATTCTAGAGTACAAGGAGGCGAAGACAAAAAAGTCGTATGGAGAAAGAGGAGGGGAAGCTTGTTCTATGAACAATGACAGTTGTATGACACCAAACCTGGGACGGAAAAAGATCTTGTGACGAGTGCACACTTCGGATCACACACAAACACGGGCAAG
Source organism: Nigrograna mackinnonii (assembly GCA_001007845.1). Taxonomy (NCBI): domain Eukaryota; kingdom Fungi; phylum Ascomycota; class Dothideomycetes; order Pleosporales; family Nigrogranaceae; genus Nigrograna; species Nigrograna mackinnonii. Next base: position 435,580 of record JGVQ01000084.1, on the reverse strand, counting down.
GCCAAGCTCTTATGTAGCCAGACACAATTCTGCTACCCCAGACTATAGTCTCGAAAGCTGTCCATGGCTCTCAGCGCCCAAGCAAAGCTCAGTCGGGACCCTTCGGGTGAGCGCATCTTGAGACACCATTGGACCGAAACTCGCACCGAGGAACGCCCAACTGTGAATCATAGGATAATAGGAACAGAAGCTATCCTTGCAACGGGATTAGTAGGAGGGCGAAAAGTGCGGATGGAGGTATCCCAGACGGCCTTCCTCGGCCCAAAGGGAAACACGTTAAACCTGCCAAACGTAGCGTGGGTCCGGGTGCTGTGAAGGGGTGATATGCGGAACTGTGACGGGATGACGTTTGCCAATGGCTTGTGAGTTCTTCTTCGAGACATGATCTAGCCTTGAACATGGGGTAGATAATCGTTCTTTTGCAATCCCATTCTGCTTCTGCCTCCCATCATTCCTTGGGGAGCGCAATGCATCGACTGTGACGGCAAAGACGGCGAAGTGGTAGCTTGCACGCGACATGCGGCACTTTGTCCTTCACATGCATGCATCTGACGTGCACGAGAATCTGGAGAAAGCCACAAAAAGGCGCATGTGAAATGGTCAAAGCACGTTGGATGGCAAAACATCGCTCGCTACGCCGGATTGGGCTTCGGTTTTTACCTCGGTTATCTTGCTTGGAAGGCTGGTCCAGAACCGGGCGAAGATCTATATCACATCTCATCATCGTGATCGCGAATTCGGAATGCGTTTCCCAATTTTGGAACACATATTGTGAGTCAGGAGCCGCACCTGTTGTTGATGTTTTTCTGCTTTGGACAAGCTGGCACTGAATTTCTAATACTCTGAGGGCATGGAAAGGCCCACTATAGACGCGTTACACGCCCCGAAACTCAAAATGATATATGATATTCGTGATTGGTTGCTATGCTTTTTGTTCCTATGCCCCTATTTGTAACCTTTCGCCAGCGCATATACATGTACACTACAAAGTTGGACTGTCAGTCCAAGCATCCACCACCACTCCGATTGCGCTCCCTCAATGCCTCCTAGGCAAGTCCCTGGAACTACTCTAATTCCCCTCACAAACCCTTCAGCCTCGGCCTGACGGCTCCATGAAACTAGGCCCTTAGCCCCCGCGTAGCAAAGCACTATCCGCAACAGGATGTTGACAGCATCTATCAGCTCAGCAAACCCAAGTGCGTACCTCTGCCCTAGGAATACTTGAGTCACAGTGCGCCGATAAAGTGATGCGATATGCAAGCCATTCCTTGTCCGAACAAACTTGTCCATATCTGAGAATGGTAAGCTTCGGATATCATTCACAGTAAAATTAGGCAAAGTGCGTAGAGCCGGGTACGCTGGATCGGCAGGCGGGCATCTTAGTTCCCTCATCAGGGACCACCTCAGTTCATCCAGTTTACTTCTTTGAACAGAACAACCTTGCTCTTCGGTGGGTATCTTTCTGGACTTCGATAAAAGCAAAATAAGGAGCTCCGGGTGCGATATCCAGAGTGTTCGATTGCGTTCGTCTGTAAATAAGCACTCGCGATCGAATGCCTCGTCAGAATGCGCATAATGTAGAAATCTAGAGTAGAATGCCGGAGTCAAAACACGAATTTCTAACTGTTTTTGCGGCATATCACGATCAGGTCTGCGTGTCGATTCGATAACGTCCCTGGGCGCCTCAGGTATGGCCGTGTAGTAAGTTATGATCCATTGTTCCGGAGATTCCCGAACTAGATGCTCTAAGTATTGCTTGAACACTTGTTGTAGGTTGCTGCATACGTTAGCGCTTCTATGCTGATTATGCGAGAGAATTGAAGAGCTACATTTCAATGGAAGTGGGGACACGGCCGATACTTGAGGAGAGAACCTCGGGCCTGAACCAGACGTTCAGGCTGTGCCGAAAGTAGAGCCTGAATGCTTCCTTTAGAATTCTCGGAAACGTGATCAGACCTACCCACCACCAACCACCTATGAATTGTACAGTATCGTAAAAGCTCATATTATTGGGGTCCAACGGAGGGCCCGTAGAGTGAATCCGTGCAACAATCTTTGCATGGTCTTTTGACGACTTCAACGTAATTGTGTTGTCGATCACTCCGGATATGGGACCTGGTCGAGTGAAAGGATTATTCGCTTTTAGCGAATACGATCCTTTGCGCGAATTGAACGGCGAAACATGAAAGTCTTTACTCCAGATATCGGTGAATTTGGTCTCCGGTGCCTCGGCCGGTGATGTGTCAGGGCCCACGGTTCGTGGAGGACTTACGGCGCTAGCTCCATCAAGTAAATATATTCGTCGTTCCCCGAACGTATTATTCACTTCTAGAATCATCTTTTTCAGCTGGTGCTGGTTGTCGTATATATACCAAAAGGACACAGGGTTGAACGAGTAGCCCAAAAAGCGCGGCGCTGTGACCAAGTACGCGTATGACCAGTCCTCATCTTGAACGCCCTACTTTGTTGTTAGCATATCTTGATTCTACCTTTGAGAGGGACTCTAGGCACGGGCGTACCTCTTCCCTCAAGGTCATCTTCAATTTTCCATAAAATCCCAGATCGTTGTAACCGCGCCGCAGATAGTCATCTACTTTGATTTGTAACCACCAATTTCCCCTCCTCCAGTCATGTTCGGGCCCTACAACAGTCCCGTTTAGGTTGGTACCACCCGGGACGATAGGAATGCCATAAAGAAGATACGAATAATCGAAAGCGTGACGCTTGGGGAAAATGCGCGCATGTGTAGTACGGCAAGGAAAAATAAGCGATTTTGGATGTTCAGGCTTGAACTCTTGAATATTTTCGAAATTCGCATTCGGAATCCTTGCGCCAGCGCTTTCCGATCCAGATCCGCCAAGGAGTGCTATCCCGAGGAGCACTAGTGGAGTTGTCGTAATACCAAGAGCGAGGATTCCGAAGGACGCTCGTGTTACTTGGCCCAAATACCATCTCTTCAATACTTCTAGCAAGTCTTCATTCAAGAGATATCCACTGATGCATCCGAAGATGATGGAATCCGTGATAATGCTAGCGTCTTTGGAATAGTACCTCACGCCACCGCAAACCGTCCACGCACCGAGAAAAGGCCAAGAGTACCAATTGAGACCAAGAGCACAAGGAGTAACGGACAATAGAATGAAAACAATATGCCTGACAAGGCCAGTACGACCTGCCTGCTCGCACTTCATGAGAGGCTGTTGATGTGAAAAAGAAACGATGAGTGTCGAAAGTTGAAGTACATGGTTGTTCGGTATGGGTCTAACCGGATTCGTGACATGAGCTAAAGGGTCGTTCATGCAGGGTCGCCAGATGGCGGATATAATGAAAAATCTCGAGCGAACCGCGGTCTTTGAACCTATGAATCTCAGGTTTCCCACGTTGCTCCGCGGCATAAAGATTGTCGGTGATTTGGGTGTCGGATGTGAAGAACAAGAGGGCTGGTTCCGATGACGAGGTGCCGGATGCAGATACGCTACTAACCACTGGAATGGGTATCACTTTTTTTAACGCATGATTCGGCTGCTAGGTGAAATCGTGTCTTTTGACAAATCCTTGATTCTGGAGCCTACCTGTTCAGGTTGGAGATTAGGCACATTGTAAATACTCCTCGTCACAGTTATCGATTACTTTGGCTCCCGAATTCAATTGTCTAATCCTGGGAATGCCTTGTCTCCTCAACAAGCCCATTTCAAGCCACCACCAGATCTATAAACAGCTTTACGACGCCCACCCTACCCCTTATAAACCTCAACAGCCATCCTAACCTTCAACAAATCCCCCTTCACCACATCCTCCTTCCTCTCCAACAACTCATCAACATCCCACATAACATCCAAATACCTCCCACCCATCCACTCCCTCCTCTCCCTCACACTCCACGTAATCCAATCCCCGGGCAACTGCGGCGTCTCCGTCAACGCCCCATGATAAATCTCCGGCAAACTCAATCCCATCCCTGTCGCCACACCTCCAGGATGAATCGTATAACTCAGAATCCCCTGACTCCCATATTCGAGATCTAGAAACTCGGTCAAGCGGCATAGGGCCAGCTTTACGGTTTCGTAGGCTGAGGCGCCGACTTGCAGGAGGTGTGCACCCAGACTTGTTAGTGTGATGATGGTTTTGGATGATGTGGAGGGCGCTTTGAGGAGGAGTGGGATCGCGGCCCGGGTTATGAGATAGGTGCCTTTGATGTTGATGTCGAAACTACTCCACCATTCCTCTGGGTCGCTGTTCACGATCGGCATCCAGTCTTCTTTGATTCCGGCGTTGTTGACTAGGATGTCGATGTAGCCCCATGTTTCGCTGATTTGAGCTCCTGCCGCTTCTACGGCTTTTGCGTTTGTGAGATCTAGAGGTATGGCTAAAACTTCTGGCTGGGGTTTCCCGGCTCCCTTTGCAGCTCTTAAGATTGCGGATGTTGTTGCCTCCAGGCCAGACGTGGTGCGCGCGCATATTCCAATGTGGGATGCTCCAGCTTTGGCGAAGGAGACGGCGGTTGCAGCTCCGATTCCTTTTGAAGCCCCAGTGATGAAGGCTCGTCTACCTGTCAGGTTTGAATCCAGAGGAGAGATGGCTGGATATGTGTCGTGATGGAGCGTAGCGACAAAGTCCGTGCCTACTAGACCATTAAAATTAGGCCAACTTTAAGCTTGCGAGATTGAGGTTCACCATTCGAGTTAATCTTGGCGCCTGGATTAGTAGACATATTCGATGATGTCCTCAAACCACGTTCTCGGTGGGGTGGTGTTGCTAGTTACTCCTTGGTATGATAAGTTCTGTTTGTGAATAACCTACATAAGCTTTGTGCGAGGTAGCAAGGAAGGCAAAAATTAAAGAGAAAATAAACCCTTAGACCCTAAAAGTACACTTATACAAAGAGTGGACGTAAGTTAGCGCGAGCGGAAAAAGACTACCGAGAGGCGGCGGGAAACTTCACTCCTATAGAATCCCGTGTCAAGAAGTTTAAGAGGATTCACTCTAGTCAAATCAGGAGCAGTGTCAAATTTTTGGTCCGTCATTCGCGATATTCGTCCGGATCCAGGAGGATCGTTATGGGGGATAACATTCCGTTGTCTTTCATTCACTTTAGATACGTAATGTCCCTGAAATCTCCCTTTACTTTTCCTCATTTATAGCATAGCCCTAAAAGTGGCCCATGTCTCATTATAAGCTTCCATGAAAGTCGATCGTTGGGTATACGCTCGTTCGAAGACCATGTCTTCGCCGTTCTGATACCAGATTTAGATCATGAGACGCTCGACCTTGTCCTTGATGCCTCGGATCTGGTTCATGAGGTCGCTAGCTTCGTTGGTGGTGATGCTAGCGGCAATGACCGGTCTAGAGACTCCGCAAGCTCTGCCCTGTTAACATTTGTTAGTTTTTGAAGCTATCCAATGCACTCAATCGGGCCTAGCGTACCAATGCCATTTTTGATTCGACATAGACGTATGGAACGTTCTTGTCCTCGCAAAGCAAGGGGAGATGGAGGAGGATCGCGAGTGGGGCTGTCATTCGTAAGCTTGTGTTCAAGATAGCGCAATCATCCCAAGAATGAAGACATACAGGTATCGGCCGCCAAAATCACGATCTCGGAAATTCCACGGTTAAGGGTCTTGGTAGCTACAAGCTTGTTAGCGCAGGGAAACAGCAAAGATGTAGAGGACTTACCCTCGTTGGCACCCTTGCGGAGTTGTCTGTAGTGAGTAGCTTGCTGGACCAGATCGAGCAGCTCTTGAGAGAGCGCGGCATCTGCCTTGGGCCATGCTGCGACTTTGTTAGCAGTGTCCTGCGCCGTAGTGGTAAAACAGACTTACCAGCAAGATCGGACATTTTGAAGTGAAGTATGGCTCGCCTGAGGGAGGTTCACTGCCAGTTGGCCTATGGGTATGCTTGTCGTGTTGGACACTTGCAGTTGAGCTTCGAAAGAAAGTTTGAGGAAAAAGTTGTGCCAAGATCTCGCTTCAGCATGACTAAGAGCAGATCTTGTGGGATCGGTAGAACCTCGGCCGAACGCCTCGTCGGTTATGTCGGGCTAGCAAGCTACTAGCCTCCGCGCGAGATACTCCACACCAACATTGGGATCTGGCTATTGCATGAAGAGGAAGATATATTGGTACAAAACTAGAATAGGACTCCATTGTCATGGGTAACATGCAAACCTTCAAAATAATTCAAAAACGCTTTGATCAACTCTTTTCCAAAGTTACCCAGCTCAATATGTGAATATCCTAGTTCTCCCCTAAAATCCAGTACAGAAGATCCAATCCATTCGCCCTATTGGAACGCGTGAATTCATCAAATTACGATCGATTCCTTTCTTTCTTTATCCCTTATCAAGATGTCAAAACCTTTCCACATCAACATCGTACGGCACAGTAGGTAACCCCATAACCGATCCCTACAATCCCATTTCCACCCTACGAAAAAATAGAACACTAGAATTTCGTCAACTGCTACAATCAACGAAATTTCTCGCTTGCCTGATTAGGAAATTTCACACACGGTGACCCAGCATGCAAAATCCAGCCACATTTACAGGTCCCTTTTCCACAGCACGAAAAACTAGAACACTTACTCTTGTGCGAAATGCTGTAATCCACATTTTTAAAAACTTGCCTAGATAGGAAGGTATAGCATTGTTCTCTGATCTTCTTTCCGTCCTACGAGAAATCAGCAATAGTGTACTCGGATGGCCTTAACAGTAGGAATGGCCTGGGCTTTCGATTTCGGGGAGGATTATATGTCAAGTTGATTGCAGCCTAACATCCCTAAGCTCGCCCAAGCTAGTCTTCACCATGACGATGAGTACATGTCTCAACAATACGTGGCACGATTAGGTCTTGTTAAAATAACGATGATGATATAACGACGTTCTATCATAACTATAAGAGTCATCCAAAATCTCCGCCCATGAGACAAAGCTGCAACTCTATGTGCAATCAGCTGGCTCCTCCTTCGCGGTGAGCATGTCAATCCCGAAGGCTCTGCTCTCACCTTCGAACGGCGTAGAACGGCAAAATCAAGCAAAAACAACAAACAACAGGTCATTAAATCATCTCTTCCAGCTGGCCGTCTACTCTCCAGCTGGAATTTTCCCCATGGTCTCGTGCAAAACGATATATCAAGGGTCTCGTTTGTGAGGCCCGGCCGCCCAGCCATCTTTTGTTCAGAAATTTCAACTCGGTTCCGCCTCAATCGCTTTTACACACCAAGTAATTCGCTTCATGTCCGCTCGCTGTGCTCGCTACGCCAAAATAGGAAAAGACAATGATATAATAGTGAATGAGAGATTGGGTCACACTCAACAAGCCCATGCCAAGTACGACTGTAGGCATTCGGAATAAGGCAAACATGTTCATGATTGACGGATGCCACGCTGAACGCTTCGATGAAAAGCCAGGAAGAACCGAAAGCGAGACCTTTTAGTGCCTGTGAATGTGCATATTGATGCTGCGTGGAAAGAAACTTTTTGCTGCGACGCATGTGTGTATATCCGAGAAAAGCCACGGTAGTGACTAATAGGTATGGTGTACGGCGTTGGTGTATTCCAATAACGTGTAATGGATTTTGGGTTCATTCAGCGATCTATAGCTCGCCAGCGCTCTTTCTCCTTCGTATCTCCTTCTTTGTAAGGGCTTTTGGGCTCCCCTCACCCTTTGAATACCTCCCAGTGAACCAACCATCTAGTCACCAATCCGCAGATGGCCCTTCATTCATCCCTCTAGTCTTATAGTCGCCCAGTGCTGAGCCGCCTCTCTCAGATCCTCCATTTCTATCACTGCTGCGCTCACGTTCTTTACCCTTATCCTTGTCCCGCTCTGATCGATGCCGACGGGACTTGAAAGGTAAGATCTTCTGTAGACCCCTGTCTTTGCGCTCTTTTTCCTTGTCAAAACGAGGTAGAGCTGTAGTGAACTCGTCACTTCCTGCTTCGGAACCTTCCATCGACTGCCCTCCAGCAGACCTTGGGGGACGAACGGAGGAAGTGGCATTGATATGGCTAAGGTTGAGTGGAATATTGGGATTGGCGGTAAATGACGATGCGGAATTGTGTGGCAGAACAAACGGAGGGTGAGGTGGGAAATGAAGTCCATCCGAACTGCCCGGTGGGGTGTCATCTTCAGCTGCGCTCGCACTAGCCGAAGCACTTGCACTAGCCGATGCTGATATGGACTCGTTGACGCTAGATGTATATCTTGATGCCTCTCTTTTGGGAAAGGAATTCACGTTGAAAGTGACCGACGAGTTTGACGTGACCGAAGTTTGCGACGCAGAAAACGAGCTTGCATGGCCGTGTCGCGTTTTTTGAGATCGAAGGGGCTTCATAGTAAGCATCGAACCTGCGCCCTCCTCACTTTCATCACCAGTCCCAGGGCTTCGAGGTTCATCCAAGTCTTTGGAACTGTCAGTATCTTTGGGTCCCATGGCTTTATTCCTCGTTGCCGCCCCACGAGACGGCTCAAATAAGGTCGAACCCTGCAATTGCTCGACCAGCTCTTCCCATTTGACACTAAGCGTCGAACTCGGACGCTCTGCTCTTTCTGCACGATTCAAGCAATCTTTGGTGCGCTCATGAAGGCCAAGGCACAAGTTGTGAAATCGCAAGAGGTCTCCATCGCTGCTCTGAATATTGTGAGCGCTGCCACTCGTGCCTTCCAACCACAAATCAACCAAACTTGCAAAGTTTCGCGCGTGGTCGACAAGATATGGAAGACTAGGGAACCCCTCTCTGCTTGTAGGTGGGAGCCTTTGTAGAATAGCGAGCGGAGTCGAGTAGCTAGGAGGGATCGGTGGTGCTGGACTGGTAGAAGACGGAATGGAGCAAATATTATCGAGGTAGGTTTTGAACTCCGTACGATGAGAGTTGAGGAATGAGTTCATGGGTTCCATCCAGGCCTCTTTCGTGCCAAACGACGACATATTTGCCAAGCCTTGAAGGGATTTGGCAATCAAGGTGAGGGTACGACGGGCACGGGGTCTGGGATGATCTGATTATACTCGTTAGATATTGAGTCTGCAAAGTGGTGAATCGTGTACCTTTGAGTAATCCAAATAACTTTGGGTTCAAAACTGCGGGGACGAAGAACCGGAGGAAGAGGAACCCAGATACACTGCTGTACTTTACAGTGCGTAAGAAATCACCATATCGATCTTCTGCACATGCTCGAATGTGTCTAAAGATGAGACGGAGTTCTTGCGGACATCGTGCACTTGAGCTGTATATGGAGCGCCATATTTCCTCGGTCAAGTTGATCAATCGCCGCCAATTTCTTTCAAGCTCCTGTCTCGTCGAGCCTTCCCCCTTTGTATTGAGCTTATTCGGATCGACTTCACATTCGTAATCCCTATCGTTAATCTCTCGTAACTTTTCAGACAGTGTCTCCTCGAGATACTCCTTGCCGAGCCGTTTCATGTGAAAGTCAAGAGACTTCGTCAAGAGTGTGTTACCTCTGAACAGTAAATTTGCCTCGAGCTTGGCGTTGTTGCCCATGTCCCGCACAAACAGCTCTCTGTCTGAACTCGATCCGAAAATGAATTGACCCTGTTGAGACTGCCCTGTAATGCTGTTTTGATGGGAATTGGAATCGCTTGAATCGGTTGACCCAAGTCTTTTCGAAAATCGTAGTCTGCTCGCGGGAGTTTCTTTCAGGGTTCCATCGATCTCTTCCTCAACCAAGCTGCAGAGCCATTCCCCGGCCTTGCCAGATACCTGAAAGATGTTTAAGAGATACTCACTCAGCCTCCGCAGCTCACTCGGAACCATCTGGGCAATCTGCAAGGTCAAGCCATTTTCGAACTTGTGCAGAAGCTCGGATATTGGGCGATAATCTCTAGCCATTAGAATGACGCATTCTTCTGCAGACACCTTGACAAGGACCTCGCCGACGCTATTGCCATACATGTTCACGAGCGGCCACCACTTTTCCACCTCTTGATTAGGACCTAAATCATCAAGGTATATGTCGGCTTTCCCACACGTCTGATCAAACGAGATACCAGCGTGACCGTAAGCGGATGAAGATTCTGAGTTGAAAGAATCAGAGTCGATCCGACCATCATGTGTGTCTTTGCCAGAGCGTATCGGATTTGGAGGTCGTTTCTTTAGTAGTAAAGAGGCGGTGGAGAGAACGGCGGGCAGATCGAGAAATTCGAATTCTTCCCTCCAAAAGGGTAATGTTCCTTCGGATTTTGCCATTGTACGAGCTCGAATTTCTCCATCCAAAAGCACCTCGACATAGTACCCTCCGGCATTCGTATTGGGCACTGCGGAAGAAGGTCGTGTAGGAGTACTGGTTGTTTCAGATACCTTGGGAGATATTGGAGGAATCAACCTTGCTTCAATAACGCGAACAAATAATGACCGTTCCATTCGGAACATGTCTTGAGTCCCGAAGGAGGGAGATGAGAGAGTACCTTCCTCAGCCAGGGCAGCCTGTTTGGGACCGTAGAGCTGGGGTATCGTGAAGGCACGCAGAAGAACTATCCAGACCTCGTATAACACCCGCGATTCCAGGGAGAGAAAGATGGGCCGAAGAAGCGACAAGGACGTGGAGGTAGAGGTATATTGTGGGTAGATGGCAATGCAGAATTCGTTGTCCAAAACAGATGGATCTAGACGTTGCACTGCACAGCGTGATAGTTGAGATAATTGGACGACAGATACCAGCGTCACATCTGTATCCGAGTAAAGTTTGAGCTCGCCATTCTCGCGAAGCGTGCAGGATACTCTCCTCCAACGCCGTGAACCATGGCTCTGAATGCGATATGCCTGTGGTCTGGTACTCCCCGATCTTGGCGTACCCGTATTGCTGTACGTCACACTAGTGTCCCAATATATCATCTTTCCGACCTTGATGATGGGAGCTTCTTTAAGCAGAGACACCTCAGAATGTCTCCTGCTATCAGCAAGACGCCGCTCTGCAACCATGGGGGACTGCGGCTTAGTCATCTTGTTGTGAATTCCTTTAGGGCGAATGGGTTGCCAGCACAAGAGAGCTGCAAACCAAGACTCAAATTCGTCCTGTGTAGGTGGGCGTAGAGACACTTCCAGTTTTGAATTATGGCCTAGGACGTGTATATAGGCCGTGTATGATTCCGCATCATAGGCACTCTTCACGCGACATCCTCGAAGGTCTGGAATCAACGTTCTATGGTATGAAGTATCGCTCTTGGGTTCATACACAAGACTACCAGTTTCCTCATTTATATAGCAATAAGACAAGGACCATGGGCTTGCTTCTCCCCGTCTAAACGCCAGCATGCCTTGCATCTTGCCGCAAGTAGCTCGCATTAGCTTCAGAACCTTCCGCGCATCGGACGCTGGAACTGGCGAGACCCAAGAATCGGGTTGATGATTTACGGACGTGGCGGTTTGTGGGACGGGAGATGCGGTACGCGGTGGGTTCTTGATGAGGCGTGAGCGGTTCGAGCTGGATGTTCGTGGGGGATGGTGAGACGACGAGCCTGAGGCAATTGACGGGTGGCCAATTGAGGTTACAACTGCTTCTTCGAGACCCTGAAAGTTAGCAGTAGCAGAGTGAACGGACCCTATCCTGTGACGATTAGACACGAAGAGGTTCGGAGGCGATTTATCTCGGGTCGATCGTTCTTCTAATGTCCTTGTCCTTGGGCGTGTTCCCGCCTCTCGGGCATTTCTCAGTGAGTAATCGTTCTCCGACGAATTTGCTCGCGCAATGAAGGTTCGCGGGTTATTACTTCTAGACACTTGGCTGCCACCTGATCGCGGGGACACGGGTGGTGAACCAACAAAGGGTTGATTTGCGATGGAGTCTTCGGGAATCGATTCTGGGGTGACGGCACGAATGGTTGACGAAGAGTACTCTCGCCGTTTATCACGGGAAGCAGCGCTCGCGGCGTCTGAAGTGCTGGCTTCCCTCCTGTTCCGCCGTTGTCTGGACTGATCCATGGCAAATGGTTGGTTGGACGGGAGATGGGCTATCTGGAATGCTCATCCAAAAGCACCGTGCCCACAGAGTCGTGTCTGAGGTGCCCACCGCGGGATGCCCGATGCGCTTCAGGGAGCACGGGGCCGCCAGGTGGTGGTCCTGGGGATGGAGGTGGTGTGGATGTAAAAGGTGGGCGGTGGTGCGGGAGCATAGGCCGTTCCCGTTGTCCTAACCCAGCCTTGGACGACGTAGTCGTATCATGGACAGGCGGCTAGTTTTCTAGAAGAAGGCCCGAGTAGCCGTCACCGGGGGCTCGAGCGGGAGGGGATCGTGGTGGTTCGGAGAGGGGTGAGAGGTCAAGTGGCGCATCGCAGGTCTACGGCCTCTATTGCAAAGAGCCTGGCAGCAGGACCAGCAGGAAAGCAGCGACGGGATGCGCCCGAGGTCAGAAGATATCAATGGCTGCCGGGATCATTACAGGCGCAGGCGGAGGAGGCGCGCGGCGGGCGTGGAGGGGGTGGTGAGAGGGTGAAGTGTGAGGTGGTGAGGAGTTGGTGGATTTGGAGAAGTAAGCTTGGCAACATTGATAGATTAAGCTGTTTGGTAGAAGCTAATAAATCACCACATATAACCCTCCTCCCATCACCAACGGCCCTGTAATACACACGCCGACGCAGTGTTTCAGATGCTGCCGGCTCCCATTATTCTCCTGATTGCTGACCTAGCTCTCGACGGGCATCCCGCTGGTCATGGCGACTTGACCAAAGGGCCTCCAGCTCATGCTCAAGCCTAGCGAATCAAGCGCTGCGTCGCCACCGTCAAGTCGAAGCGAAGCGTATAGTCACCCACCCTCTGCAAGGGACCAAGTGCACCGTTTCTGCAAATCATAATGGGAGAAAAAGAAAAGAAGCGCTGTTCATGTACTCCACCCTCAGCCAGCCCACCCAGAGCCTGCATACACCAGACGCATTCCAGACCAGATACAAGCCCGCCCACCACTTGAAGTAACTGTAACCCTTACCAACCTCCCGGTCCACTCCTGAAGAAGAAAAGCTCAGCCCTGAAAATTAATCATCGCATATGTTGGATATCACTCCCTGCTCCTGCGCGCGCGCGCCCAATGAACGTGTCCTGTGCCGGTTCCCATCTCCGGACCGTGAAAAGGAAAAAGTCAATATAATGTTCAGCAAAGTCGTAAAGTATTGTTGCAACTGAGGAATGCTTCAACTACGCAGGGTTCCGTTCTCCCAAGGAAGCACAGCAGGTCTTCGATCAAGCCTTGTCTGATTGTGCCCTTTCGTCCCACCAATGGGCCGCAACGCAGGGCCAATTGCTCACACGCCAGCCTCCACACACTCCGTTGCGCAGATCCCCTATTTGAATGGGGACTGGTCTGCAGCACTCTCCTCAAGACTAACAGCGGAGAGCGGTTGGGATCTCGCTCCGCTGAGGTCGCCACTACCCGTCTTGCGCAACGCTTGGCGCATCGTTTCAATCTGAAGTTCTCCGCCCAATGGGGGACTCTGTGTGCCATGAGTCGTCGCCGTAGGGCTTCCGGGAGCCCGAGCGCTTTTGGAAGGTCCCAGTTCTGCGCCTTTTTCAGATGTGGCACCACTCGTGGGCGGAGACGCGCTGAAGCCATGAGACGAAGCCGGAGACCTCACCGGCGAGGGCGAGCGATTGGCGTTTGACGATAAGCTCATAAATTGCACAGGGCCCTGGTCGCTTTCGACATGTTCAGCTTGAACAACGTCTGCAAAGGAGATGAAGCTGAGGCGTCGCACGTCTGTAGTGTCCAACGACCCGTAATTGGAAGCGGAGTCATTTAGATCCGCCTGCTGACCAGAAAGAGACACTGGAAGGTCGTCTTGAGATGGTGAATATACCGAATCCGGCCGTCCGCCAGAGACAGCTGCTGACGCTGGCTGATGTGCTGAATGCATTACAATCTCAACTTCATCTGGATTCAAGTGGTCGTCGGTGATTGCCAATGATGAGGCTTCCAGCACAGGGGGTATGTGATCTTCAGTTTGTATGTGAGCTGGAAGGTGAGGAGACAGCTCGCTGCGTGAAAGGTCGCTAACACTTTCCTGCACGTTGCGTTCGAAGATCTGCGAGGAGGCCGGAGAATGTAGGAGAGCGGGGGACGAGGAACGATTAACGCGGCGGTTTGGAGAGACGGCGACGCCGGCTGGATAGATACGTGGGCTACCGCGAGGAGACGGCCTACCATCGGTAGGAGGGGAGAGCGGAGGCGATGCAAGAGCTGGCGCAGACGTAGGTGACATGGTGCGGCTGTTCGGAGGGCTGTCTACTCCGTTTCTTTCGGTCTTATCACCCTCACTTTTCTTGACCTGCTTTAGAAGCTTACGCCTCCCTTTCTCGAGGAGGCCTGGCTGATCGTCTACGTCTTCTGCGGGTCGAGTCTCATTGAGGAGAGGTACGGCAGATGAGTGAGGGCTGGGGTTGAGGGGTGGAGTTGTGGGGTCTGCTCGAGTGCTCATTTCAGCGGCTTTTTGTGATGTGCCCGCTGGAGCAGAGCTAGTCGCTGGCCTGACAATGAGTGAACGTGGTCTTTATTCTTCCGAGAATGCCGGCAGTGTTTGGTTTCAGGAGCGTGTGACAAGTGGTCGCTCAGGTTCGAGGAGCTGGCGGTCGTTGGAGGAGATTCGTGGACAGAGGGGTAGACGTTTAGAAACTCGCAGATATGGCTCCAAGAGGAAGCAAGCAGCGTGCGGCGTTGAGGCTGGAGAATGAGGAGCGATTGAACAGCGAAGCAGTCAGGAGTATCTCTGGCCGAGTTGAACGATGTTGGGCATGGCGGAGGCGGCGATGGTGACGCTGGCACAGTTCCTGTTCTAAACGGCGTCACGTGTGGGCTGGGCTCAAAGGCGAGGAAGTAGGATGACGTTTTGAGGCACCTCGCCAATTGATTTAGCCCAGCGTTTCACCTCCCAGCCACATCCCCCTTTGCCGATCCCCTTGCCATGTAGCTATCGCCGCCCTGAGATAACTGATTTGTTTATTACTGTCCTCCTCCCCACCAGCCGTGGCGCGCTTGTCCGCCATGCATTGCGTGGCCTCAGCAACGATGCCACGCACCCTTTCGATAGTTCGCTCACTGTGTCGAGTGGGCAACGACGAACGCTCCCCAAAGCTCTACCCCTTTAGGTCTCCGGTTTAGTATTCGTCTTGTTACGCCCGTCTGATAAAGTCTCAGTCCAATTTCAAAGGTCAATTCTCTTAATTCAATCTTTCATTTAGTCGTCTGTCCGTCGCTTCATCCCCCCAAGATCCACCAATCAGAGCCTCTGTACTTCCCAAACGTGAGAGATTGAAGGCCGCGTGAAGTGTGCCTTCGCGTAGCACAGACATCTCTGATCATTGAGGATTGGATTGGCGCGTAGGCATTATTTGAAGAGTTAGTAAAAGTGTTGGTTCCCAAGCTTGAGTAAGTTCAAACACGACAGACTAGAGCCGCTTAGACCGACCCCCGCTCTGTCCTATCATTAGCATACAGATGCTTCCTCCATGTCATGTAGGAACAGGCCAATAGCATGAAGGAGGAAGAACGACCTAGCCACTGTCAGCAAGTCTTGGAACGTCACGGGTCAAATGCACTGAGCCATGAAATCCCAGCGTTGATCAAATACACCTCGTACAAGCCTTCCAGTACCTCTGCAAACCGCCTTTTCCACCTACGTGGTCCTTCCGGGCTGACCCGACGCAAGGAACAATCTTCCTAGTACATCTTCCAGTTATTCCAATGGCTCTATTGTTCCTTTGGCGAGGTTGCCTAACCCCTGATGCATTTGCTCGTATTCGAAGTACCTAAATCAGTCAAACGGACTTCGGAGCAGTGTACCCATGTTCTAGACCACGAAAGAGGTCTTGTATGCATCGCGATTGCTCACAGCCTATATCTGTGTAGTTCAGATACCCGGCCACGCCGTAGGAATCTGCTCGCTTCTAAGATTCCCGGCGAAGTGTGCATTAACAACTTCAAGCTTTTGTTATACAATACGTAGAAGCTCACCATTTTCTCGTCTGTATGAGAGATAGCGAGTCTTATTACTTACCCATATTGTGGTAGATGTACCCCACATCGCCGTGCTGTTGGAAATATTTCCAGTGCTTCCTTGGTGCTCCACCCACATCCTTTTTCATGTTAGTTTCACTGCCGCTTTTTGCTGACCAACATCTCATGGTCGACCAAGCCAGAGTTGCGGCAATCCAGGACAGTATTGCAGGAGCTGATCCCATAACCCGAGACCACTTGACAACTCGTATTATTGCCCAGTGGGATCGTAGCCTGTTACGAGAGCAAGTCGCCCCCTCTTGTTCACTTGACCGGCGCTCATCATGGATGTTCTCCGCATTTTGATTTCTCACAATATATTCACTGCCGTTCGCAGTTGGCAAAGCCGAAAGCGTGGCCCACGACGCAGTCTTGGGGTTGTAACCGGTATTCAATTTGGATCCAAGCGCCATTCATTTATAGGACCTTGCGAACAGCCGGTCCACTCCCCGATCACGCCGATACCAGGTGGCCTGTGCCCAGTCAGGTGCAGCTGGGGTATGCGTTCTCCCGGATCCCCTAGCCATCAGCTGGAGTAATCATTGCGTCGATCCAACTTATATTCCCTGCATTTCCATGTAGTGAGAGGGGACCATCCGTATACCCCAGGACAAACATAACATCTCAGACTTCCACTTTCCTTCTCCTACACCAATATCGATACCACGAACTTCGGTGAGCGCTAGCTCAAAAGAAACGTAGTCGTCATGTTCGCGCCGTGGGATTTAGGTCCCACGGTGGAGGCCACAGCGTACTCTTTGACGGGGTTATCAACAGCTGTGGTCGCTGTTAGGTGAGTGCTGTCACCAGGCAATCTCTAGTTGTGCGTTCACTAACCACCATCCAAGGTTCTATTGTCGCATGTGGGTTGTGGGAAAATTGAAGTTCTATGACTATATCATCTTAGCAGCATTGGTAAGTTGCACTAGGCTTCTTGACACTGTTAGACCAGCATCAAGAGGTTCCGGTGGATATATTGCTGTCAACTTACTGACTTTTCTAGCTCTGCACCTGGGGACTATGCGTAGTCAATCACTACCAGTGCTATTATGGATCTGCTGAGCATCCGAGGCCTGCAAACCTTCCACCTGTACGTTCTTTGTATACAGTCGTATTCACCTTCGGAACACTAAGTGAGATATACAGGATCCTCCAGAACGCACGCGCCATCTTCTATATGGATCGGCTAGATCATGGTATGCATATCAGGTACGTTCGTCGTCTCCTTTGAGTAAAAGGGTAGTACATAACTAATCCATTCAACGTTAGATTATGTACTTAGCCGACCTAGCTTTAATCAAGCTATCCATCCTGGCATTTTACTATTCCATTGCAACACAGCGAACCTTCCGAGTACTCGTCATCATCTGCACCGTCATCGTAGCCATTTTCTCCGTCACGATGATATTTCTCAATGCATTTGAATGCCCTCACAACCCTGGGCTTGCCCTCACTCCTGCCATCTTCCGCGACCGACATTCTACCAACTGTTTCAACCTACCGACGCTCTACTATAGCCAAGCTGCCTTCAATATCGTCTCCGATACCGTCATCTTAGTCCTTCCGATGCCAGTGTTAATTACCCTTCGAATGCCAACCTTAAAGCGGATTTCACTGCTCATAGTTTTCTCGGTAGGGATGCTTGTCCCTATTGCCAGCGGACTTCGCATATGGGGCCTTTATCTTTGGGCAACCAGTGGTGCTCTTTCACGGTACTACGGTGGTTACGTACTCTTTTGGTCGCAGGTGGAGCTGAATACTGCGATCGTCTGCGCGTCAGCCCCCTCCTTGCAACCGCTTTTCAAACGTATGTTCGGCGAGCTGTCCAGGTTCCAAGCACGAAGTGCATACTATTACTATGGAGACGGACAAAATACCATGACAGAAAATTATGCTGGACATAGGGTACCCCGGTTGAACGAGGACTCAATCATTAGCGGCATCGAAACACCGCCATCGTCGTACCAGCAACCAAAAAGAAGCACTATTGGGACGGAAAGTGAATATGTTTTCGTCCGAGAGATGAACGATGAGGAGGAGATCCGAGACCGCGTGCGACAATTCTCTTCGCAGCGATCTTCTGCACAGTCTCACCCACCCAAGTCACCCGAGCGGCCACGAGACATTCTCTCTTCCGGTTGAGTGTTACGAATGTACGCTTTCTACGATAGTCAAACGGCCTTGATGAATCATCTTATCTACGACCCGACATATGGCCGTACTGCGACGAAAATGAAATGTCCAGTTCGCATTTGCCTATTTGGACGCTAAAACTCAATACTTCGAGCTGGGCAAGCCGTGCGCTCGTGTGCGGGGGGCGTACCGAGCATTTATGCACGTTTCATACCCCACAGCACACTATCAAAAGCTCTCAACCAACAAGCGCACAGAATAGAGTGCAAGGATTTGTGACCCGAATCCAATCTCGGTGGATACCTGTTCGCAGGTAGCTCTTCAGGCTACACTGTGTTCAAGGTTGGCGTTGTGAAATGTCAGAAAGGTGGCCCCCCATCTGACACCCGCTTATCTTACTCCAACAAAGATTTCCTTTTGCAGACCTACTTGGCTGCAGCCACGCAACCCAGCTACCTATCACGTTATTTCGATTTCGAATTAGGCGAGCTGTCTCTGGGCCTGGATTTCTTGTGTGACGGGGGCCATGTGATTTGCTGGAGCGGCGTCAACGGGGTGGCTTGCTGAGAGTTCAAAGCTGAGAATGGGCATTCAGCTCTGCGGATCTGTAAGCTTGCGCCAGCCTTAGCTATGAGGTTGCGGCCTTGTTCGCAAAATATATAATGCAGTTGCTCGCCGCGAACGCGTTGGCTTCCGTTATCTAGAGCTCAGGTCAGGCGCGATTATCCCATGCTCTGATCTACTTTAAAGTGATTGGTTTTCGCCCTAAAAGGAAACTGGATATGCGTTACTGCATAACCGCAGCCTGACGCGATTTGGACCTCCTATTCACCTTTTGAATATTATTATCGTTGTTACTTACTTCTTGTCCTAAGCCTTGCGTAACCCACTACTGCTGTCACGATCCGATTTTCACCCTCGCACCATGGCGCCGCCACCAGGTTCCACCGTCCCCTTCAAACCTTCGTTGCCCGATAGGGTATTGATGCTCTTCTTCAAGGGCGTTAACAAATTTATCCCATGGCATAAGCTCCCCACGTTTCTCGGTGTTCTCAACATCTCCGCGTATCGTAGGGAGCTTCGCCAACACAATCTCTACGATACCTACCCCTCTCCCGATCACCAAGGCACACCAGGAAATCCGCATATGGAAAGCGAGTTCGCAACCACCCGTAATTCCGATGGCTATTTCAATGCTCTTGATCAGCCCAAGATGGGATGCGCTGGAATGAGATTCGGGCGAAATGTTCCCAGAGACCAAGCGAAGAAGCCTACCGAAGAAGAGATGATGACGCCGAATCCTCGCCTCATCTCAAAGGAGCTCCTTGCCAGAGACACCTTCAAACCCGCCACTATTCTCAATTTACTCGCTGCTGCTTGGATTCAATTTCAGGTTCACGATTGGTTTAATCATAAATTGAGCAAGGAAAAGTACACCCTTCCACGTCTCGATGGAGATAATTGGGAGAATGGGAAGGATATGAAAGTCGAAGCCACCGAAAAAGACGATCCGCTCGATAAGACAGACGTAGAGTCCCCAGCTTACAAGAATGAAAACACACATTGGTGGGATGGAAGCCAGATTTACGGCAACAGTGAAGCACAAACTAAGAAATTGAGGGGTAAGGCAAAGAATGGCAAGCTGGAAATTGACGAACAGAGTTTACACGTCTTCCTTCCCACTGGTCCCGATGGAAATGTCAGCACAGGTTTTGTGTCTAACTGGTGGCTTGGACTCGAGATGCTGCATACTCTGTTTGTTCTCGAGCACAACTCTATCTGCGATGAACTCTACAAGGCATACCCTGACTGGACCAGCGAGAAGATCTTCGATACGGCAAGACTAGTCAACTGTGCATTGATGGCAAAGATTCACACAGTAGAGTGGACACCGGCGATTCTATCGCATCCAATATTGCAGGTTGCAATGAACGCAAATTGGTGGGGCGTTCTTGGAGAAAAGTTGTGGAAACTAGTTGGACGCGTTGCACCCGGTGAATCTATCTCTGGTATCCCGGGGTCTGGTGCTGAACAACACGGCGCTCCATACGCATTGAGCGAGGAGTTTGTTGCCGTCTATCGCCTCCATCCTCTTATCCCCGACGACGTTGCATTCTTCAATTCCAGCTCCGGCGCCCACGTCAAATCCTATCCCATCAAGGATATTGCATTCGACAAAGCCCGAAGTCCATTGAATGACAGCAAACTGAATTTCGCAGATATCTTCTACTCCTTCGGTATCAACTACCCTGGAGCCGTCACCCTAAACAACACACCCGATTTCCTCCGTGACCTCAACACCCCAGACAACAGACACGTCGACATGGGAACCATCGACATCCTCCGCGACCGCGAACGCGGCGTACCACGATACAACCAATTCCGCCGCCTATTCCACCTCAAGCCCGTCTCAACCTTCCTCGAACTAACAGGCAACAACAAAGAAGCCGCGGAAAAAATCGCCAAAATCTACAACAATGATTTGGAGAAGGTTGACCTGTTAGTCGGATGTCTAGCCGAGCCTCTACCCAAGGGATTCGGATTCAGCGACACTGCGTTCCGCGTCTTCATCCTCATGGCCTCGCGTCGTCTTAAGTCTGATCGCTTCATCGCTACTGATTGGAACGAGAAGACGTATTCGAAAGTGGGATTGCATTATGTGCAAAACAATGGTATGAAGGATGTGCTTATTCGACATTTCCCAGGCTTGAAAGAGTCGCTTAAGGGAACGAAGAATGCGTTTGCACCTTGGGGAAAGATTGGAGAGAGTGCGGCTTATAAGGGGAAGGAGACTAATGCTTGAAATATAGAAGTTGAAGGGTAGTCAGGTCTGGATAATGTTGGGTTCTCCTTGTAAATTGCTAATTCCTGGTATGGGAGTTTCTTTTCTTGTTGGTATTAGAGGGGTATTACTTGGCAAGATTGGGTATCTTAGCCTGTGGTCATGGATTGGGAATGGGTTAAGGGCAATTTGTGAGATGGATGTGGGTGTACCGTGTGGAATAGCCTGGGGGTACTGTTAAGATTAGTGGTGGAGATCGATACTCAATACCTTCTTTCCCTGATCCATAGCCCATGCTTTCGTAGACTGACGTGATGCACAATATCGTTTGACTGGCTGTCTGAACCATCTCCACTACGACGAAAGTGATTGGCAGCAATGGGCTGTAGTCTGGTGTAACGCTTTACACAGTGATGCAAGGTGCAAGTAGCGAAAAACATATCTCCTTTGATAAATTAGCTCCGCTCGGCACCTTCAAGCATATGCGACGCAGCACCCCTCTACTAGAGAAACTCACACGTCCCGGACACAAAGTAATGCAGCCCTTTCACACAATATAGTGCTCAGGTTAAGAGAGGTTTTCCGTTCCTGCTTCAGCTTGAGTAGGCGTTTTTATCAAGACGAACATAGAAATGGTAATTGAGAGGCTACAACACATTGATATGAGCCAGCATACAGCAAGCGTGTATTCTTCTTGATCTTGGGGATCAGGACTTCGGTATACTCCTTTTCTGAACAATAGAGTCCTCCGGTCGACTAGGCGTGAGTGAGTCTTCAAGATATCAGAAAAAAATGTTCAAAGGATTAAGAACATTGTGGACAAAATAAGCAATCGAGGTGTTTCGTATCAAGAACTCTAAGCTGCGATATAGAAGGTTTTGAAGTGTTGTTGGGAGAGTAAAGAGTGGAATGATGAACTTTTATGGGGTGGCAAAGTTTGAGTCTTGGAAAGATTGGTGGGAGTGTTCGCAATGATATGGTTTCTGCGAGAAGATCACTCTTGATAGAAGGAGGGAAATAATTTTCTTTATGGTATTCCATTGCTGGGAGGTAATAGCAACGATTTACGAAGAAGGGGCAGTTAAAGAGAGCGCAAGTTGAAATTGGAAATAGGATGAGAAGATGACTCGTATTGCCCGAAGAATTGGCATTGAGTCGCACAGCTGACCCCTTTACCATTTGCCTATTTTCAGGGCCATATAGCATTAGCTTCAGCTCGAGATATTCTTATCCCAATAACGTTTATTTTGTGGACCAAAGCTTCATTCGATTCCTCCACGATCATCAGCACAAATTGTGCCTTGGCGTCCCTCAGCATATTTTGACTTTCTCTCCTAGTCTCAACCATTTCCCCAAACCCTTCAGGCGGACTATAGCATCAGCAAAAGTGGATCCAAAACGGACCCTTAAGCAGCAACCTTAGCGCGTCTCCTAGGTCAATAGGATTATAGGGTGGTGGTGGTGGTGTTGGAGTCGGCCAAGATGTACCGCCCCCTACTTTTTATAGAGCAAAAGAAACAAGCACTAGTCCAGCCAGGCAGAAGCGCAATCCTACAAGATCTACGTTATGGGATAGGTTTTTTTGGCGATCGGGCTTTTGCGTTGCCTTTCGCACGATACACGATGGTGATGCCTGACGGCGTCCGGTCGAACAATAACTCCGCTTCCGCGCTGAGGGCATGGGATGACTGGACTGGAAAGGGCACAGCGTCCGTCTAAACATTGCGAAACGACCCCGGGCTGATTCTGCTGGAGAGCGTGAGAGCCAGCCGCGTATACGCCTCGATAAGAATATCTCGGCCTGAATCCCCGACTTGGTTTAGGCTTAGCATGGGGGTAATTGGGGGTCCGGAATGAGCGCACGTTTCCTTCAGGCTCGCACGGTGACGAACTTGACTTTGAACGCCTCTTTGGGTTTTGAACTTTCTTTCAACCTCGCCATTTCTCGAGTGCTGTTCCGTGTTTCTGATCCTTGGGGTTTGCGCTGTCTGGACTTTGCCGCGAGAAATAATTGTCCGATCGTGTTGTAATGTCTGCCTTGATCATGTTTTAAGATCATGAGGCTCGGACTTGAAATGCTCCTCCTTCGGGATTTGGAATTGGACTCTGTGCCGCATTAGGCTTTATCGGTGTCAACAAAGGGACAGTCAATGCTCGTTTTGGCAACATGGCTCTTCCCAAGGCATGCACGTGCTTGATCTTGAATGCGTCGGCTCTTCAGACGATTCCGAAATTCCTAAGTTGGCGGCGTGCAAGATCATGACGTCGGAGCGGTCCTGAAACTTTCATTTCGGTGGCATGATCGTATGAGCGACCAAAAATGTTTTCACTCCGCTTCAACCGCGGAGATGCAAAACAAATTCGTATCAGAAATTGAACTGTGAGACTAGGCACTTAATGATAGAAAATTCTGGATTGCATGAATAGCAGATGCTGTCGTCACATGTGCAGCTGAAAGCATTACATTCTCTAGTGTAGACCAAAGGTGTGAGTAAGCACATCATCAATTGCGCTTATTCGGCAACTCGCTGTTGTCTATCCAATCCAAAGCATCATGATGTATGCCGAAAGCTGGAAGCTCGAGCAATTGGCTAATAGGAATGGCCCATTCCCTGCAGTGAATAGCACCGAATAAGCGTTCGCGGAATGACGACTCCTCACCCACCCACGTTCCGGCCAGGTCCTACAAATCAGGAGACTCCTATTAGCCAATTTGTCACACATGCTCTGCAGCCATAGTCCAATTACTCACCTTACCAGCATTCGCTCACCCCAGTCATCACAGCATATTTTGACCCGAATTGTCGTAGTGATCCCCATCTCCGTGGAGTTGAGATGGACATTGCATGTGCAAGTTCTGGAATCGCGGGCTCCTCGATTGAGGAGGCGCCACGAGGGGGTACAAAGCATTGATAATTACGAGGAAACAAGACATGAGCTGAGCACTTCACCGCAAGATTGAATCATCGTCTTCTGCAGAATAAATGAATCTTGCATGTGGCAACACCACGATATCATCCTATATATTATATAAAAATGCTTAGTCCTACTCGTGTTTTCCGTTCAAGCAGAAGTTTTACTTCATCATCAAAGTGCTTTTATTCACTGCAAGGAAAACGAGCAATGTCTTCTTCCATACCAAAGTTCCCATTTTCCCGACCCGCGGCTTGGGATCCACCAGCAGAGTACGCAAAGCTCCGAGCTACGGATCCCATATCTAGAGTTGAGCTGTGGGATGGCAGTCATCCATGGCTAGTCGTCAAGCACAAGGACGTTACAAATGTGTTAACGAACAATCGATTATCCAAGGTGAGGATTAATTCTTCAGTACCAGAAGTTTGAATGTTTAGATACAATGACAGGAAAGAAGTCGGCCGGGCTTCCCAGAGATGAGTGCAGGCGGTAAAGAGGCAGCGAAGAATAAGCCCACATTCGTCGACATGGACCCTCCAGAACACATGCAGCAAAGGTCCGCAAATAGACTCCATATTATTGTTTTTGCGACTAATTAGTACCTAGGAGCATGGTGGAGCCCCTCTTCACTTACGAAGCTGTGAAGAAACTTCAACCACATATCCAAAAGACTGTCGATTCCCTTCTTGATGTAATGATCAAGGAAGGCTGTGATAAGCCTGTCGACTTGGTAGACAAGTTCGCACTACCTGTTCCCTCATACGTATGGCAACAAGCAATACACACCCTCTCAAATTACTGACGAGAAGTAGATCATATACGGGATCTTAGGCGTGCCCTTTGAAGATCTCGAATTCCTAACGCAACAGAATGCAATTCGTACCAATGGTAGTGCAACCGCTACTGAGGCTTCGAACGCGAACAAGTACGCATAACCTGGGTTTATCAACACCAATGAGGAAGTTACTGATCGTTATTAGGACACTGCTGGACTACATTGGCGATCTAATCGACAAGCGTAGTATCGAGCCCAAGGAAGACCTCATCAGCAAACTGGTCACCGAGCAAGTGAAGCCCGGGCATATAACCCGCTCAGATGCAGTGCAAATCGCTTTTCTGATGCTTGTAGCTGGCAACGCAACAATGGTCAACATGATTAACCTCGTAAGCTCTCTTATAATTTCCTCAGCCAATTAAGCGCCGACCATAGCTAATAGTACCTTGACAGGGCGTTGTAACCCTCCTCCAACACCCAGACCAGCTCGAAAAGCTCAAAGCAAAGCCCTCACTCTCCCCCCTGTTCGTCTCAGAACTATGCCGCTACCACACCGGCTCCGCCATGGCTACACGTCGGGTCGCAAAAGTGGACATTGAGCTCGGAGGACATACCATCAAGGCTGGTGATGGCATCATTGCCGCCACACAATCAGCTAGCAGAGACGAAGATGTGTTTTCGGATCCGGACACTTTTGACATGCTGAGGTTTGCGGCTAAGGAGGAAGGAGGCAGAGGTGAGGATTGGTATCAGGCTATGGGATATGGATGGGGACAACATCGGTGTGTAGCTGAGCCTCTGGCTAGAGGAGAATTGGAGATTGTCTTTGGTACGTACAATCATGTAAATTCCCCATTCCCCCGGCTTTTGCGCTAACGGAGTCCGCTATAGCAACCCTCTTTCAACGACTGCCGAATCTGAAACTCGCTGTTCCATTTGAGGAAATCAAGTGGTCTCCACCGGACAGAGATGTCGGGATTACAGAACTTCCTGTGACATGGTAACGGTGTTTTGGTGACAATTGTTTTGTTCATGTCGGTATTAGTGTTGCTCTATCTCTACTCTTCCTCAATATGCTAGAGTAATTTCGGCTCAGCCATGTGCGATGTAGTATACTATACGCAGTTAGTTTTTTTGCTTTCAAGATTGAACGGAGTTAGCGTTAAGTCATAAGACCGGCTTACTCTTGGAAAGACCTGTCCATCGTATATCCAATACTTACCAACGATATGAGGAGTGTTCAGACAAATCAGTGTTTTTCATAACGGACTGACTCAGGTACTATCCTACGCACATCCATACCTGGCTTCATCTTGAAGATCGCGAAGATCGATCAATCAACCTCCATGCCCAGTTCATCTCACGGTCCCATGGTCCTCGACTCGGGTCCGAGTCTGAGTAGGAGGGAGGTGCTACATAGCTTACATAGGAAAATGACTATGTAAGGCCCCAATCGATCCCAGCCGCCTTACATGATGCACAACTAACTCCTTCGATAAGCAATAAAAAGAACATCTACAGCTACATTTCACGCGCCAGAGGTCCTCACTCGTACGACTTCTCCGACGCTGACTTTTCTCGTACAGCACGACAAGTCCGAACACCATGCGCAGTTTGGAGTGAGATGTTCGAGAAAGTTACACGACTTGCTCATCGGTGAACTCGGTGAGCGATCCTGCCGTTTCTTGGGGCCCAAAACGCCGCATTCGTGGGAACTCACTGCGGATGCTGAAGATGCTGGGGATTGGTCGGTGTCATGTCTGGAATGGGGTGGGCGGGGGTTGTCGAGGAGGGCGCAAGGCGAAAGATGACAAGCGTTATGAGGATTCTGCCGGCGGTCACAGAGCGAATGTGGCTTGTTATTTGGACCGCTACATATGCCACGTTGTTTTGATTTTGTGGATGGACTTGATGTTGTGCTATGTTGACTGCGTAGCGGTGGGGGTGATCCCAAGCATTATCGACCCCACCATGGAATGTGTAGTCCCTTCCTCTGATCTTCACCGGGATGGTCAGCAGCAAGATGCCGGGATGAGAGGACCCGAGCACACCAAAAATTATACTCGCCGTTCTAGTGCTAAGATATTCACCGTGTTCTAGCACCAGTCTGACATTTGCTTCACCGTCAAGGTTGTTCAGGGATACTTACCGCTTGGGAAAGTGAGAGTTTTCAGCAAAGGTTGCCGAATGAAGATAATGAGCAGGCGAGGATTTCTGATCAACCCGGTTCCAAAATGATAACAGTATTCCACGCGGAACCTATTGATTGCTGACAAATCACAAGTGTATATGCTCGAGTCTAGCAGTGGGTAACCAGTTAGGGATTACCTGTCCTAAATGATCCATAGCCTGTTTTTCTGCACACGTAGCCCGCATTGAAGAGATGGATAACGTAGCCATGATTTGATGATGTAGTAAGAAATCTATATTATACAGTGGTATCATGTTTCTATTCCAAAAGCTCAACCGGGATCTTGAACTCCTTCGTTATCCTCCCCATATTATTCACCAAGTCGTTTACATCAACTGCCGTAGAGGCGGTACTGCCGCTTGGGCTTGCAAGCCCACTTGGCCCAAGTGATGTCGGGTCTTCCATCTTGGGAGGATTTGTATCGATTTGGATAGTGACCTGCTCATTATGTCAACATGCGTATGCAAATAGCAGAGAAAAGGGCAACGCCGAGGGTTGCCCGGCAAATGCCCAAGAGGATGTTGAGGCAGTACCTCTCCTTCCAGACATGTGTAGTCTATACCTACCGGCCCGTCGTTGACAAGTGCGACATCCATCATAGCAGCAAAGACACCATCTTTGACCTTGTCTGGTTGGTATAGATCCTGCACTTTCTTGAAAAATGCCTGGTAAAGTTCCTTCGCCTTGTTACCATTTGCGGAATGGTGGAAATCGGGCTTGTTCTTTTTCACAGAGGCAAGTAATGTGAATTGAGACACTATCATCCTTATCAGCGTCTACACTAGCGTGAATGATGGAAAAGTCTGGGGAGGTGCCCACCACAAAGAACTTCTCCTTCGATATCCGCAACCCCTCTTTTCCACTTGATTGTGTCAGCCTTTGACTGCTGAGCAGCTCAGTGCCTTGCAACTCACCCGCCCGGGCGGATCTTTGTCATCGTCCCATAGCTTCGCCTTTAGAATCTTTCCGGCCATGGACTCGACATCTTTCTCGGTGTCGTCTTTGGATATTGCGGCGAGTACGAGGAGGCCTTGGCCGATCTTGGAAATGAGTTCTCCATCGACGGTGACTGAAGCGGACTTGACTCGTTGTAATACAGCTGCAGATGGTCAGAATATTGCTCTCCGATTCCATTGAGGTGCTAGGTACTCCTCATGATTGCTGTAGTGGTGGGTGGGGCGGGACTTGGGGGCAAGGGGTGGGATGGGAGCTTATGTCTCTCTACAAGGCAGTGGCGACTATGCGGGTAAAGGAGTGCAGGAGACAAGGAGATGCGGGATTCATCGAATGTCTGCGTGAACGAACAATGCCATTGTAGAATTGAACAGGTAGCAAGGATAGTGAGACAGGAGCAGAAAATACGATCTCTAATGGTTCGCCATGGTGCGAAGACGTGACGCGGGGTGCAGCTGGCCGCTAAAGACATCTTGGCAAGGTCGTGATCGGCCGCGCTAGGCCCAAATCGCGCTTCGATCGAGGGCATTACCTGCAACCTCCATCGTCGTCCATCAACGACAAACGCATCACCACCGTCCTGCCGTATAGCGAGCACACACGCGCTTGACCCGGATTGAGCTACCTGCCCTACACCGAGTCCCTAGACCCCAACACGAGGCCCACCGCAACACCTCGTCGCACGAGGCTACACTACCACAATGGCCGCACGAAAGCTCCAGCAGGAGATTGATAAATGCTTCAAGAAGGTCAGCGAAGGTGTCGCGGCCTTTGAGACTATCTACGACAAGATTCAGCAGACGAATAACCCCTCACAAAAGGAAAAACTCGAGGATGCGCTGAAAAAGGAGATCAAGAAGCTCCAGAGGTCGCGAGACCAGATAAAGACATGGGCAACCATGAACGATATCAAGGATAAGAAGCCTCTATTAGAACAGAGAAAGCTTATTGAGACAGTTCGTATTAACCATGTGTCATTTTGAGCCGACTATGCTAACCCTTTGCAGCAAATGGAACGTTTCAAGGCTGTTGAGAAGGAGATGAAGACCAAGGCATACTCGAAAGAAGGGCTGCAGCTCGCATCGAAACTGGATCCAAAAGAGAAGGAGAAGCTGGACACTGTGGAATTTCTGCAGTCGATGAATGAAGAGCTGGAACGGCAAGTGGAAACCAACGAGGCTGAGGTGGAAACAATACAGGCCACAATGAAGAAGGGAAAAAAGGACACGAGCAAGGCCGAACGGATATCAGAATTGGAGACGACAGCGGAGCGACATAAATGGCATCAGAATAAACTGGAACTGCTGCAACGAGCGCTCGAGAACGG
Source organism: Nigrograna mackinnonii (assembly GCA_001007845.1). NCBI lineage: Eukaryota > Fungi > Ascomycota > Dothideomycetes > Pleosporales > Nigrogranaceae > Nigrograna > Nigrograna mackinnonii. The sequence goes on along the minus strand of JGVQ01000084.1, from coordinate 406,515 downwards.
CAATGTCGAGGTGGAACAGGTCAAAGATATCGAAGATAGTATACGTTACTATGTCGAGAACAACCAGGACTTTGAATTCATCGAGGATGACACCATCTACGACGACCTAAGTTTGCAAGAGGAGGAGGCGATATTCGGAATGGGGCAGGAAGTGGATCGGGTCTCCTCACAAGATGCACAGTCGATACACGACGACACAGCAGAGGTGGAGGGCCGGTCATCTAGTCTGGGGGCCAAAGGAAAGTCTACGGAACCGGCATCGTCGAATACTCGAAGACCTTCAACGCAGCTCAAGTCTCCTCTTCCTGCTTTAGCAACTCTGCATACGCCATTGCCCGGTGTCTCTAGTTCCTCAGCGAACTCGATGAAACCTGCCCCACTGCCAGCACGAACGCCAGGAGAACCTCTCAAGTATGCCTCGGCGGCCGCGGCGGCAGCCGCCAGTGATAAGAATGGAGTAGGAATAGCACCTCTGCCACCACCACCGGGTGCTGCCGCAGCACAGACTAGTCTAGCTCCGACAGGCGCACGCACCAGCGCAACGACATCCCCTGCACCGTCACACTCGCAACCGGCACAGAGGCCACAGATGTCCAGTGCCGACAGTACGTCGCAGGTGCAGACGTCAAAATCTCCGGCGGCCTCAGCAAGTATCCCTGTAACACCCGCGTTAGAGAAGGAGACGCTCTCCCGCGCGCCGTCCGCTGATGATTCAAGCAAACCGGGCAGGAAAGCTTCCGCTCCTGAGCGCGTGGAAGAGGAGGAGTCGAGTGCAGCTACTCCGCCGCTGACCAACGGCGAGTCTCATGTGGACGATGACGATGAAGAATCTGTGTACCACCTACCCCGTAGCTTACAAGACCTTCTGGACTCATTTGAAGCAACTAAGAAGGAAATCACAGCCTCGTCATCCAAACCGCCAGATGAGCGCATGCTCGCCTCTTCCATGGCTACCGCGCCTGATTCTGCAGACATTGAGGCGCCGCGTCATTACCGCCCCCAGAATCCGTACCCATTCACTCCAGCTCACTATCCCCAGGAACCCATACCCATATTCGATGATCAACGACTGTACTCGCGCATTGAGACAGATGCACTGTTCTATGCCTTCTACTACCGCCAGGGAACTTACCAGCAATATCTAGCAGCGAAAGCCTTGAAGAGCCAGAGCTGGAGGTTTCACAAACAATATCAAACTTGGTTCCAACGCCACGAGGAGCCAAAGGTGATCACAGAAGACTACGAGCAGGGGACGTACCGTTTTTTCGATTATGAGAGCACGTGGTAAGCTAACTTTTGTCTTTCTCATCTTTGTCTATTTTGTTTTGGCCAAGAGACCACCTTGGACCATTTTCAGACTACTGCGCCGCATCGTAGTTGACTACATTACATATCAAGAACCAACGCTAACATCTTCCTGCAGGATGAATCGAAGAAAGGCCGACTTTCGATTTGCCTACAAATTTCTGGAGGATGAGCTGTAAAGCGTACACCCAGTCGGATCTTGTGTGACCCTTGGGGGCGATTTGTGTAATGGAAATATGGGCGGGCTGCAGTCTGTATGAAGTATTAGGTAGCCATTGAATGGATAAAACTTCCCTGTAAAGGGGAAGCCTTCCGGTTGATGCAATTTCAGTTGCATTTTGGCCCCTGTCTTTTGCGGTGTGAAAATTGTCTCTTCGATAGATCAGAAATGGGTTTTTCACTTTGTGTAGAAGGGTTAGCGAGGGTTCAAGGGGAGGTGAAAGTTGCAAATGGTGAGTGCGGTGAGGCAGAGAGGGTCAGAAAACGCCCGAGATTGCAATCTGCTCGAGCAAGTAGCCTCGTGAAGGACTGGGCATTTTAGCTTGTCAGTCCAGTTATGAACACGAGCCGCATCTGATGTAATAAAGAGCGTCTCGGAAATGATTGGCCGCAGCTCAAGGAGCTTGAGATTTCGGCCCCCAGCAGAGAGAGCCTCAGCGCTCGGTGGGTGTGGCCGAGCGAGGGCGAGAGAAGAGGGGGGGACTTGGTAAGCGAGGTGGAGGTTGACCAAGAGCGCTTGGAAATCAAGGTATACGAAATAGGTAGACAGTACAGAAAAAGACAGAGGCAACAAGATGTACAAAGTTCAGCTCAGCAGGCGTTGACGTCGTCTGCATCTGCATAGCGAAACGGAACAATCGCAGGCGAGGGCGAATCTCGGACGTCCATGGTCCATGGCTGGCCGTCTGCGCAGCGGGCCTGTGATTGGTCAAGGCTAGCTCGCAGTAGCGCGGCGCTAAGATACGGTCGGCCTGAACTCCAAACCTCCGGCTGTGGCGGCGATAACATTCACCTCATGTCTCCAGCTCCTGGCAAATGTTGGTGGTTGATCCATTTGTCGACCATTCGCCCGGCTCCCAATCGAACTAACCTCCCTCCGGTTCCAGCAGACGGCGCTCCTCTGTCTTCCCATAATCGTAATTCTCCAACAAGGATGAATTGGCCGCCGTCTGTACCGGCCGCTTGCTTGTCTGCCTGCTGCGCACGACGGGGCGTTTGATGACTACATCCCATTCTACACCTCCGTCAATAGCACAGCACAGCAGAGCCAGTCTGTTGCCAACTTCAAACTCGCTTCCCAATCTCCCCCATGGCCTTTCTTTTCAACTTAGTCGGCCGGCTTCACCGCCCTACCCTACTCCGTACAGCTTTGCCATTCTTCTGCATAGGGCTGCCGCACCCACGGCCATCTCGACGGATTTTACATGCCGCTCTTGATTGTGTCAAGTTGTTGCCCCATGCCCGGAATTTGCGTCATACGGACCAATGTTCTAGAAGGTTTCCCGTCAGGGCTGTTTCTGCCTGCCCAGGTGATTAGCTTTCCGCGGGCCGTTGCGTATGTGCACGTCGGGGCAAACCCTACATACCACTCTGCAATGCAGAGATCCCCGCTGGTGAATTGATATCCCACAATGTGACGCGTTGTGCTGCAAGGATCTACTCTTGTCACCGCCCACTGGAATGATCTACCTCCTACGGGCACGGCCAAGTATTGTAACCGCCGACCTGTCTATCGAACGGGAATTCGTTCTTTGAAAACTTCAAGGCGGACACACCGAGTCTCGATAGTATCATGCGGGTAATCCACGGGGCGGGATGTTTAGACTACACTGGCCGTGGTACGGGAGGATCTCTGAATCTGTGCATCGCGTAGTCGGGCAGGCATATTGCTGTTAGCTGCATGAGTCAGTTCTTACGCCTCATTCGCTGCCGTCCCTTAGGGTAAGCTATTTTGTACCAAGCATATGTATGCACCTCACGGGTTTTCTGGGAATATCAGGCACAGTGCCGCAATTCGCTTCACCCTCCTTGGCTTTGGTCCCCAGCGACCTACATGGTATTTAGTACGCCCGATGTCAGCCCTACAATTCCAATCAGCGACAAGAAGTTATACTAAAAGCGCGGGAACACTGCCTCAACGTTCAAGGACTTCATCCTTCCAACGGATCATTAAGGCACAGTCGACTCACAGTAGTCTGAGATCTTTCCCGCTACCACGCGACAACTCAGCCTGCTACTACAAGGTGGAGCGGTGGAAAATCCTTCCCCCCGCGCGTGGCTCACTTGGGGACCGGGCGTAAGTGTCCAAGTTGGTTGAGTACAGGTGCTGTGTGTGTTTCAACGTCAACACCTCAAAGGTGGCGGTGACCTTGAGGCATAGTCATATTTGTGAAGCTGATATATAAACGTGGACAGTTCAAACCATCACCTCATCATCCGGATCAACAACGCCTAGAAACATCAAAGAAACATTTTCACTCTGTGGATTCGTTGAAAAGATACATATTCGCCTACTCGCCCGCGCCAACTTTCCCCATTGCCCTTCCGTCGAGAGCCGAAAGTCGCCCGTTCTTGTTGCCCGCCTTCGTTGCCCGCCCACTTCGCCCGTCTGGCCCACTTTGCGGACCGTTTGCCCATTGCCCTTTGATTAAGTTGCACGAGAGAAAACGCCCACCATGTCCTACCCGGTATTTGAAGCCCAGCTGCAGCCCTATGTGCCATGCAGGAACCCGTCTGCTCCCAACATCACTGACACCTCTCACAGTACTCCAGTTCTGAGCAGTCTAGCTATGGCTACGGTTCGACGGCGTATGCCACATCGACGATACCACAGTACACCCAGTCTCAAATAAACACCTATTATCAACAATACCAATGCTACCCTCCGCAGCCTTATCAGATCATTCCGGACTACTATCAGCAGCCTGTCATGGTACCCAGCACTTATACTCAACCAGCCACGACCAGCTACTCGCCGTACGCTGTGTCTTCAAGCAGTGCTGTTGCTGAACCTAATAAGTTAGCGCCCCCCGAGGACGAAGAAACCCTTCGACGTCGAAGATCACTCAAGACTGACCGGAGGAGTAGGAGCAGTAGCCGTACGAGGTACGAACAAACAACACCTCCTGTTTGCATGCGCTATCTACCCATTGTCCTTTTCGCCGCGTCCAAACTTGTTTTCGTCCAGTCATTTCTGCATGCGCCGAGCCATTCTCAACCTTTCCATACCCAGAGTGAATATAAGTCTGCCTTGAAGGATGTTACTGACTGTCTGAGCTAGAACCTGGACCTGCGATTTACCCAACTGCTCGTCAACGGCAAACTTTACCCGCCTGGCCGATCTACAGCGCCATCAGTCGACGGTACATGGTGTTGGCACTCCAGATTTTCCGTGCACCGTACCGCGATGCACACGGGTTGGGGACAAGGGCTTTACGCGACGTGACCACCTGGTCGAGCACCTGCGAAACTTCCACCACCTCGACATCCCCAAACGCCGACCAGGGGAGCGTTCGGCGAATCCGCTAGGGCTTCCGCCATACCAAGGCTAGGCGAATTAGCATGGGAATCAATAAGTAATTATGTCATGTGGTGGGTTTTGAAAATAAAGGGTTGCATGGCGCACAGATCTGGCATTTGTACAGGATCTACAGCATGGGTTCGGCGACGGAGTAGAGGCTTGGGCACTTTTTTTGTTTTCATTTCATTATCTTTGAAGCCGGTTCTAGCATTCATTTGTTCACAGCATTATTTTCCTTTGATGTTTCACTGTCGATATACCAAGATTCCAAGAGTTTTTGCAGCAGCTTTTTTGCTTTCCTTGTCTCTGTTGAATTGGTTCTGCATCGTTCCCTCGCCAGCTCGCTCGCCTCGCTTGCAAATGTTCTGCATACCTAGGGGCTCCCCGTACGGACCACCAGGACTGGACCCACCAAAGAAGGGCCGCACGCCGTAGGGCCATGATGAGGGGACATTGGGTGTCAAAGTGGACACTGGCACTAAAACGACGACATGGCATGGGTTCATGGCACGCTATGGCATGGGTAAACAGCTGTTGTTTTGCCCAAGCCGCCTGCGGTAAGGCAGTTTTGACTGTGATCGGGGGGCCGGGGGGTCGGTTGGAGCGTTTTTCTTTTCTCGCTAAGCTAAAAGCATGGAGCTGGGGCATGGAACATGGGAGGCAGCAGAGCATAAGGTAATCATATGGAGTTAGGTCATGTTAGGGTGGATGGATGGGTAATAATCGATGCATTGAGTGGAGGGATGATGATGGATGATGGGTTAGTAGGATGCAGATGGACTTGGTTGGGAATTTTCAAAAATGTCTCGCGTCTGGGCTTGTGCTGCGCTTGCTTAGGGCAAGGCACTTGCGCTTTTGCTTGGTATTGGGGGTTGGGATTTTAGGATGGGATGGGATGGGTTGTTTTTGCGCGTGGCACGGCGGTGCGGTAACGTACGTGGGTCGGTCGGCGGAAGCCTAGTTACCAGCTCCCAACCCACCCCCTCCTACGGTGCCCTTCCTTGGCTTTTCTTCAGCTGCACAGCATCATCAATCGGTCGTCGGTCGCACGGTCGGTCGGTCCTTCTCCTCCCCTTCTCGACATGTACAATCAACCACCACCGTATCGACCTAACTACCTACACACACACCCTTGCACAAGCCCTGTGTAAGTACCCCTAAGTACCATCTAGCGTGCACAGCGCGCATCTCACGATACGGTACGGCGAATTTCTCTGATCATGACCGAGTCGGTCGGCCGGTCGGTCGCCAGCACGGTCAAGAGTCCAAAAAACCTGACCTTAGAATTGCGGAGGGGCGATGCGGCATAGCATGGCACATGGTACATGGCACATGGCACAAGCGCATGGCAAGGCTCCGTTTGCGATTTTCGTTCGCAGCCGCACGGTGGTGGGTTCGGGTTTTGACAGACAGGACAGGACAGGACAGGACAGGACAGGGACTTGGAACATGGGTATGGGTATGACTATGGTTACGGAAGATACCCCTGGTCCCTGGTCTATATTACCAAGATTCCTGGAAGAAATGTTTATTTCTTGTCGTGTCCCTATCTGTCTATTCAGGAGGGAGGGAGGCTTGAGCTGAAAGATCGGGAATGAGGCGATGGTCCGAAGGTTGTCGGTCGGTCGGTCGGTCGGTCAGTCGATTCCCAATTCTTTAGAACCTCTGGAGGTTCTGACTAATTAAGCCCATGGCATGRCATGGCAAGGAGGGCTTTTTTTTGCGATTCTGATACGGAATCATCTTTCCTTTCTTCTCCTTCCTCCTTCCTCTTTTATCCCAACTCTCCTTTTTTTTGATCTTGAGATTCGCAATCATATCTCGAATTAGCCTAGACAGAATGAGAACAAAATTAGACAAAAATTAGACAACAACTAAACATCCTCAAATCATCCATACCTCTGTAGTACTTTCTAGCCTAGACAAACAACCAAAAAGGGACCTACACAAAATCCCAACCTCAATTCATTTATATTCCGTGTTTCTGCGATAATTCTACTTTTAGGTCCAAGGGTTATTATCAATACTATGATTGGGATTTTTTTTTTTCCATATTCGATGATTATACGATTCTACACTACTTTCTGAAATTGTTACTTTATCATTATCTACATTCCCACCATGTATAAATATATAAGTGAGAATAATCTATGAAAAACCCATATCTACAAGCCCCTGCTCTATCATTCGTTGTCTATAGACACGCTCGTCGTTCTCTGAAGGATCCACATCCACATCCAAAGCGTGGAAACACGAAGATGTGAGTGTGATTGAGAGAGGGGAAATAGTTCAGACCAGTTCTTCTTCCCCCTGCCCTAACTATTTAGGAAATCCGCACGATTGGCCATGCACATGTCACAAAACAAAAACATCACATTTGGGCATTGGGAATTAAAGCCGAGCCGAGCCGAGCTGAGATGATCTCAGGCACCGAGTACGGTATACAAATTTAGTTTTTTTCTTTCTTGTCGGTGTAGGGGATGTGTAGGTATTGTGTATGCATGCACGGAGCGGACAAATAGGTTCGGGCGCAAGCGGAGATACTGTAACGCCAGATCAGACCGCCACCACATTCAGTCCTGTTAGATGGGAGAGGTGCGATGGATGGATGAGTGCATAGTCTGAAGGAGGCAAAGGAGGTCAGAAAGGAATCAGATATGTTGTTCTGTGCTACCTTACCTTCTGCCATCCGTGTAAGAGACGGAACGGCGACGGAATCGGAATCGGAACGACAAAATGTGGTGGCCTTTGTCATCCACCAACGTCTGCTTAAAAATCTGGATCGTGGATCGAAACCCCAACATTTATTCCCGCAGGGTACTCGTTGCTCAGGATAAGACGCGTTTTGTGGCGATCTGCGCATTGGGAGTTGGGTTTGGTTGGGTTGGCTTGGGGTTGTGTCGTGATTGGAATGGAATATGCCTGCGCAAGGATATGCGCAGATACGTCAGGTAGACGACCAAAGTTAAATTATGAAATTCAACATGGCGGCTCCCAAACCTAACCAAAAATCACAGAGTCCCGCAAGGAGACATGTCGGAGACTTGGTAAACGCCCCAGTCTGCCCACAATATTGCAGTTCCGACGGTCTGGTTTCCGACTATTGGCATCCCGTAGTCAAAGTCTTGCCAAGGTGTCTCATGACGCTCAGGCTGCACTCACTGCATAAGTATTTTATGTAGGAGGGTCAAGGCCCGCGACTAGTATTACTTGGATAGCGCTTGCGGCTGCGGCTGCGGGGCTAGTACCTACTTCGTATGTATGCACATTGGGGAGTACATATTTAGAAAATACGGTAGAAGCTGAGGGTTGAGCTGTTGGTTGCATCTCTAGAAGGCGGAATGCAACGCTGAGCTGTCAATCTTGAATGAATCGTAATAAGTGTACGAATGCGGTGCACTGTGTACGTATACATTATGTAGGTAGACGTATTCGTGAGTGTGTGAGAATGTGGGGGCGCGCGTCAGTCCATTCGAAAATTGTAGCCTTTTTGGGTGCGCGGAATGATCCTGATCTAGTAACCTTTGCTTGGAGGTGCAAGCGCAAGTGAACTCTGCTCGCCTCGCACTCGCCAAGTACTACTCGCGGCAACGTTGGCTGCAGTGGACCCGCGCCTCCATCGTAATCCTGCCCGGGATCTTCTTTTTCTCGACTAGATGATGGATGATACGTATACCGGATCTTCCATTTCTTTCCCCTTTTTTAGGTTGCGCTATGTATAAAGTTGTAGTGCATGTACATAGCACACAATAGCAGAGTATGCAGGGTCAATTAGTCAGAGCTCAGTCCAGGTCCAAGGTAACATGTCCTTCTGTCGTGTGCTGTCGGGCGTAGATTTAAGCCTCAAACAATGTCTCAGATCTTGAATCTGCGGTGCGGGATGCAGTCTGCACATGTGGGAGCGCACGCGCATGGAGTCCGTGAATGAGCCGCCTCCGCCGACAAGCCCGACCGTTTGAGCTAGGCGGAAATGGATTGCGCTTGGGGAAGTGGGTTATTCAGCTGCAGGTGAGGCGTGCCAGTTCGATGCTCCATGCCGATACCATGAGTACCCACTTGTGGAATCTGTTCTGGTTCGAGTGTGCGCTGGCCATGACACAGACATAGACGCAGACACAGATATCGACATCGACAAACCATACTTGACCTAGTGGTAGGAGTCTGCGGCGGCCGAGCGTGGCGGCCGAAAGTCAAACGCTGCTGAACCATAGCACAACCCGCCGTGCTCGCCTCACCCGCCTGCCTGCAATATGGCTTATTCAGATACTATGCCGGAATAGCCACGGCAAAGGCGCGGAATAGCATGGCATCCGGCATCCGACTAGGATTATGTAACGGCCTCTGGAGCTGGTGGAGCTTTGGTTCTGTGTATAGCGAGGCGGAATGCTAAGCGGCATGCTTAAATTATCTAAGGTTTAGGGGCATGGGCTGATGTCGTTGATCGCGGTAATGAGCGTGTAGGGATCATTTGATAGTCGTCAAGAGTACGGGGATATGCGGTCGAATGACACTCCTAGCGTTGGGGTTGGCGGCCTCGACAAGGGAGCCCGCGTATTGAATTCTGGTGATTAGTGAATTCTTCTGACTGTTGATTCTATCCGTATGTCTTGGAGTGGAGTCCCCAGTCCCGTCAATTGGCCAGAATGACACTCGTGTAAGAAGCGCGCTAGTTTCAGGTTTACCATTTCAAAGCACACAGCTGGAAGGCTGAATTGGCTAAGTTGGTTGGCTGTGAGGCTGCGGGCTGGATTAGAAGTTTTGTCGTGCGTGAGTGTGCTATAATTAAGTAGCCGTGGGATGGATGGAATAAGAAGGCGGGTTTGGGAGAGACTTTTCAGCTGCTGGGGTTGGTTAGGTGAGTGGATGATGGCACAGCCACTCACAGGCCGCTATCGATAGGGTTTTGGGTTTAGGGATTCTTGGGGATTTGCGCTGGGGGCATATGTGGCTTGTCTGGGTCTGGCAGCCGTTGGTTGTTTTGCGCGCGGCGTTGTTGGTCAGCAGAGCAGACTGGAGCATGGGTTGGTTGGACTCTGGCTCGGGAGCGTATAATAAGACGGAGGAATGTTTACCATGTGTTTGATCAATCTCCTGCTCTGCTCTGCGGTATACCAACAGAACAGTTGCATTGCGGCATCAGAGACTACGTCGATGACGGATTAGTCTGAGACTTGTGCATGTACCAAGGTTCCTAGGTAGCACACCTGATGATTGCTCGTCTCAACAACTTCCCGATCCACGAGTAGAGTAGAATAAGCCATGTGACAAGGCACACTCAACCTCGGTCATTCGCCAGAAAAGTCGACTGCTCCGAAGAAATGCAGGGTGAGATGAACGGTGTCCCAGTGTCAGTTTGATCGGGACCTGGGGTGAAGGCCACTTTGATCGGTGCAGGATTGATGAGGTGTCTCTAATTCTCCTTTGGGTTCCTTTTGGGTGTTTTTCAGGGATTCGTTTCAGTATGCAGGGCTGAATTGGTTGGCCAGGAAAACGGCTATCGCACGAAACAGCCTTTCGGGTTGGCTTTTTTGGGGGGGGGGGAATTCCCAATCTGCCATGCCGCAATAGTGGAGATTGCAATCTGGATCTGATTTCTGATCCTTCCCAATCCCAATCCAAATCCAAATCCTTCCCGGCACAGCAGCAGCAGGAGGAGGAGGAGGAGGAGGAGGAGGAGGAGGCAGCAGGCAGCAGACAATAGTCATGTGAATAATGCGGCGTTTGTGACTCGATTGTGTGGCGAGCAGCAAGCGGCCAATATGGAAGGGACGAGGGAGTCAAAGGGGAATCATCGACTGACCATTGACGATTGACGCTTAACGATTAACTCATCCAATCCGAGCTTGGCGCCCACACACACGTCACGAAGCGACACGACCCGGTGCCGGCCCACTCAACGCTCGCACTGTCGACTGGTGGATTGTCGATTGTGGACTGTGGACTGTGGGCTGTGGGCTGTGGGCTGTGGGCTGGTGGGACTGCTGGTCTGGTGGCGCGCCTTCACACTTCCATCCCCAGGTTTTCGTTCCCCTCATCCCTCTCACTTCTTCTCTTTTCTTCACTCTCCCAACAACAATACTGCTATTGTTCCATTTCCCCCAACAAGAAACCCCGTTGCCTCCGGCCCTTTGACTCATGTCTCGACAAAGCCTACAGATACAAACATTCCCCTCTGCATATCGAGACTCGTTACCTTTGCAATAGCTTGCCTGCTCTCTGCGCACTTTATCCATACCCCCCCACCCCCGCACTGCACCCAGCGGTGAAGCGCCCGCCAGCTCATCAAGCCTGCAGCTTCTATAAGGCTTGACACCCGATTCTTCCCTTCAGGACCCTGTTCTAGCCTCAATTTACTCGTTTCTTTGGAACCACAAGATGCACGACTTGCGCCGCCAGGCTCTTGAGAGCGGCAAAACCGTCTCACGAAAAGCGAGATCCAGGAATGCCTCGGCCGCTTCCTCGAGGGCCAATTCCACCCTCAATAGCCCTGCGCAGTCGCGAGCCACGTCCCGCAACCCGAGCCGACATGGGTCTGATGATGAGGACTATTTGAGCGATGGTACCGCTTGGAGGTGCGTTTTCGTGTTTCCTTTTTTCGCTTTCCCACAACGCGATATTTTTTTTTTTTTTGTCTCGCGGGGCGTCCACGCCTCGCCAACGCTGACATCATGATTTGGGCCTACGACTCAGATTCAACCAGTGCGCTAACAGATCTCTCGTGCAGTACAAATTCCATCGACGATATCCTCAACAGCGACGATGTCGACTTGCCGCCAGATGCCTGGAAGTCCGAGTTGCACACTCGCATCGAGCAGATTGTCGACCGCAAGCGCAGCAGCACCGATGGCCGCGCCGACAGCCTGAATGGCTTCGCACACATTCTCATGGCCCGTTATGCAAAGGATGACATCGACGGCCGGATGTCAGAACTCCTACCCTCAATCCTCAGGAGTATCAGACAGGAGACAAGTGAGCGTGAGACCGTCATGGCTCTAAAGGGTATGCAAACACTGATCAACCACCTATCCTTTCACTAACGCCCCTTAGCGCTTGCCGTTGCCATCGTCACCCTCGACTCGGAAGATATCTACGATTCTGTTGCCGACCAGCTCAAGCGAACCATCTCAGACTCGGATTCTGTGCAGGTCAAGATCAGCGCTATACACGCCTTGGGCATCGCAACCTTCTTTGGTGGTGCTTCTGAGGAAGAATTTGAGGATATCATGTTATTTTTTGTGGAAATCATTGAATCTGATGGGCTCTCAGTCGATGCTCACGACGAGGGATCTGTGGTGATTGCTGCCCTGGAAGAATGGGGACTGCTCGCCACAGAGATTGATGACCTCGAGCAAGCTACCGAAGCCGCCATCGAAGCTTTTGTAGACCAACTCGAAAGCTCCGACGCAGGTGTTCAAATTGCTGCAGGTGAAAATATCGCTTTGTTGTATGAGAAGTCGTATACACCGCTAGAAGAAGACGAGGAGGTTTCCGAGGAGGATATGGATTCCGACGACTCCGACCAGCCTCCAACTGGTGACAAGATGGTTAAGAGGTATACCGTCTGGCGTAGACAAGATCAACTTCTCCATACGTTGGATGACCTTGCCAATGTCTCCACTCGTAAGATCTCCAAGAAGGATAGGAAGACCCTGCATTCGTCCTTTGCCGATATCCGCAATTCGGTTGAGAAACCCACTCGTGGACCAAAGTACTCTACGGCACTTGATCAGGAGACTGGTCGAACCTACGGTGGCGGCAGGATGAAGGTCAAGATCAACCGAAATGTAGAGGTCCGAATTGACAAGTGGTGGAAACTGCAAAGGTTGAATGCCCTGAGGCGAGTCTTGCAGGGTGGCTTCACACATCAGTATGACGAGAATGAAGCCGTCAGCAGGTGCTTGCCCTTTTCTGTTGCCGGAAGGCGTTGACGAATGGATGGATATTTTTTTAGGGTTTGGTAATGAGGAAATGAATGTCGAATTGGCAACGAGGCGTTATCAGAAAATGGCGTGCTGGGTATTGGGATGGATCACACAGGGCATCCTACTTTGCGCCTACTTTTGTTATTTGTCATTTTGCATTCCCACCAGCATTGAATACCCCCTACATATATAGCATTGATCGGCATCACGGTATTACAAGATCGATAGAACTCCGAATACACGTAGTCCCCTCCCATCACTCTCCGACATGGTGTATCTGACCTGAATAAACAAAGAACTGGTAAACCACAAACAAGACATCAGACAAAGCGGTCGGAACATTGCAGGTCCGGTTCCGAGAGGGTCCTCGAGGCCCAATCCCGGTGTGGAAATGGTTGCGAAATGTTTGTCGGCCCGCTGATTTCAGTGTAGAGACTCCCCCACAGTGTGCCCCTCACCTCTCGGGGAAGCCCAGCTGAAATTTTGGCCTGTGAGACTGCATATAAAAGCAAGATGCGCCTAAACCCGCGAGTACGATACATCCGATAGCTTTTGAAGACCCTGCGTATCGTCTGCTGATTGCGACTGGCGCCATTGGCATTGTCTTGTGCATTTGCTCCGGTGTGAGAGGCTTGGCGTGTGCCCGTAGAGCTGTAGAAAGTTCTAGCTTTGTTACCTGCAGGCGGAACAAAAGCTTCAGCCTCACCCCACAATAAAGCTAAACAATCTTCTCTCCGCCTTCTGTCGCTCTCCCTTCACAGCGTCAACGACGTTCCAGTTTCGCCCCTCACTCGCCATACCGTGTCCAGGAATCTCTAGCGTTTGCATCAACCATGGCAGCGCATCGTGAGTACCCCAATTGAAGCTTGCTCAAGCTGCATGTGCTTCCGTTTCACAGCAGGCAGCTAACAAGGCTATAGAGCGACCGAGGGTCTTCTTCGACATTACCATCGGCGGAACCAAAGCGGGACGAGTCGCATTCGAGCTTGTAAGGTTGTGTCCAAAGTTTGGTACATCAATAGCTAACAATGTCCATAGTACGATGACAGTACGTTCTAACTTCCCTCTCCACATCGCACGCAAGCCTCACTATCGCGACATGACGTGTGGGGATCAGTATACCAGACTTCAGCGATGCGACCAAGAGCGCCACATCCTCAGCGAAATCCTTTTACTGACTAGAAGTGTAGTCGTACCCAAGACGGCCGAAAACTTCCGCGCACTTTGCACTGGCGAGAAAGGTGAAGGCGCCTCGGGAAAGCCACTCCACTACAAAGGCTCAATCTTCCACCGTGTGATCAAATCTTTCATGGTCCAGGGCGGAGACTTTACACAAGGCAATGGCACTGGCGGAGAATCCATCTATGGAGAGAAATTTGAGGATGAGAACTTTGACAGGATCCATGACAAGCCATTCCTGCTCAGTATGGCAAACGCAGGACCAGGTGCGTATTTCTTTTCGACATACAATTTTCGCGGGAGTGCAGGGCAGTCTCACATGCGGATCCTACGTTTCGGTGTTGGCGGTATCATATGAGCAAGGCTAATAGAAAACTCTAGGAACCAACGGCTCTCAATTCTTCATTACCACGGTCCCAACTCCGCATCTGGATAAGAAACACGTTGTTTTTGGCGAGGTCATCAACGGCAAGAGCATTGTGAGGCAGGTTGAGAATCTCAAGACACAAAGCGGCGACAAGCCATTGCAGGATGCAATCATCGCAGGTATGTTCTTCTCATGCTGTAATTGATATGGTGGTCTTACGGTTGATTAGATTGTGGTCAGCTCTCCGGCGACGAGTACGACAAGGCGACCGAGAAGCTTGTCGATGCAACTGGAGACCCTTATGAAGATTTCCCAGAGGATCAGAAGAAGGGCGACGAAGAGTGGAAAGGCGAAGAGATTTTGGAGATTGCAACAGCATTGAAGGGTCTCGGTAACGCAGCTTTCAAGAAAGGTGATCTTCATCTCGGTATTGCGAAATATCTCAAGGCCCTCCGATATCTGCATGAGTACCCTACTCCTCTCGACACAGATCCCAAGGATCTCTTCCCCAAACTCAACGCCGTCAAGATCTCAGTCTACTCAAATGCCGCACTTCTCCAGAACAGGACCGGAGCATACGCCGAGGCTGCCGAGAGCGCAAGCAAGGCCTTGGAAACCGAAGGCATCTCGGACCTAGACAAGGCTAAGGCATACTTCCGCAGAGGCCAGGCCAAGGTTGGCAAAAAGAATGACGAAGATGCCGTCGCTGATTTGGAACAAGCCATCAAGCTGGCACCCGGCGATGGAGCCATCACTCGAGAGCTCGAAGCGGCGAAGAAGCGGGTCAAGGACAGGAAGGACCGAGAGAAGAAGGCTTACAAGAACGCATTCAATTTCGATTAGATGAGATCGCCATGCATAGTTGGCCTGGAGGGGGAAGTCAAAATTCCCTATTACAAAGTATAAGAAATTACGATTCGAAATGATGGGCGGTTTCGCGGAAGGGAGTGAGTGATTCATGGCCACGGCGCAAAATAGGTTTTTTCCATAGATGCCCCCAATCCAAGAAAATACCAAAGATAAAAACATCCACCTTATTACCTTCCTCCATACGCACATTCCTATTTAACCCGTATAATGATTATGCAAATCTTGCAACAAAATCCCGATCTATTTACACGGCTGAAATATCTACCTCCCCTCCCAAAGGAAGGAAGAAGAACTGAGTACGTACCCATACCTGTACCCATACCTATACCCATACCCAACCTAACCCAATCTATACCATACCATACCATACTACCCCACCATCCTATCCAAATCCCAGTAATCCTATCCCCAACCCCGAATTTCCTCACCCTATACCAGCTTTCTGTTATCTATATCCATGTCCATGTCCATGTCTATCTCCCTTTCCCTTTCCCTTTCCTTTCCTTCCTTACATCCTATTTATATCATAACATTACACTGCCTATCTTATATATCACGGGTAAGTAATTATGCTAGGCGGTAGGTAAAAGATGAAATATTTAGGTCATGTTCTATTCTATATATCAATCAGGGTTAAGATTTATTTTGTACTCTATTTGTGTCTGTGTTTGTATCTATATTTATATTTATGTCCATGTCTACGTATAGTATCAAGTATAAATATCGAAGTATGTTATGTGTGTTGTGTTTATAATCTTCCCTTATTTTTGGACTAGACCAAGGGGATTGATTGGTGGGATGTTTAATGTGTGATGTGTGGTGTTTTTGTTGTGTTTTGGGTGATGTGATGGGGGTAAGGGAGGGAGGGTTTTGGGCGGGCGAAGTGGGCGAAGTGGGAAGGAGGTTTGGGGTTGCTGAGGAGAGGGAGGGGAAGGGAGAAGTGGGTTTAATGTGGGGGTAGGTGGAGAGATTAGTATATAAATTAGGGGTTGTGTGGTATTTGACGAGGAGGGAATAGGGAGTGGAGGAGAGGAGAGGGAAATAGGTATCTTAGATACCTTTCTGGATGGTTGAATGGGTGGTGTTGTGTTGGTTTTGTGCATAATTCTGGGCTTTGTGTGTTGTCAGTCGGTTGTGGTCAGGTATTGGGCATGTTAGGTTTGCACTTGGAAGAGTAGAGGGATTTCTAATCATGTTTTGCACATTTATTCATCGCAAGGGTGGTTCTCATGTTCGTATCGTTGGAATACGTACACCCAAGAGAGGGTGCTGATGTTGCATCGAGGACTGGTTGCTTAACGACCAGCAAGAAACTGCATTAATCATTGGCGAACTCCATATAAAAGTAGTAGAATGAATGTTTTAGTAATATTTGATGCTGGAATCCAATATATATACACCCAAGCCCCCCATAAACTCCCAACGCTCAATGCATACAACATCCTACCACTCAACACACTGGCTAACAGTCTGAGTCCTAGTCCTAGTCCTCGTCCTCTCATTCTCGGTTGTAAGGAATGTTGTGATGCTAGTAACGGTCTCATAGACGGTAGTGACCTTTGGTTGAAGGAATAGAACCGTGCTGGTCTCTGTCTCGACGTTGCCGCGAGTGCGGGTGAAAGTCTCGGTGCTCAAGAAGGTGGTGCATCGTGTGCGTTGGCGTTGGGCTTCAGCTTCGGCGACGGGCTTTGCCATTGCGGCGCGTGGGTCGAAGGCAGCGGTCAGTGAGCTGGTGCATGTTAGTATTGAGTGTATTTGGTATGGGGATGGAGGAATTGAGCGTACCTGCAAGCAGCAAGGACAAAGGCAAGGCCAGCGAACTTCATGATGATTTCGGATTGAATAATCTCAAGTTTTATTTTGATGAGTTGAAGCAAGATTGTTTGTGACGAGTTGAGGAACGAAGATGTGTGCAAGACTGATTTGAAGTATTGGTGCGAGGTTCCTCGGCGCCTTTTAATACAAGCTCAGCAAAGGTCTTCGCGCGATTCTTCTTCAAAACAAGCAGTCTTTTCCCTCCAAAAATAGGCCCATTCTTCATCTAGACCTGAATTTAGTGTCGTGGTAAACGACGAGGTCCTCATGATGAAGAATACGAGAAGGACCCATCAAAGAACCAACCTTTCAATATGTGATGCTCCAATCATCGAACCACCGCAAAGAGAATCTGATGAACATGGTACTTGCTTTTGGCAAGATTCGGTTGCTGAATTGGTTGCACGACGTCTGGACCTGTGTTATATTCATCGAGAAATGATCTCCATAGTAGATAAACCGCGGAACGGATAGCGTGTGGTACATAAGCACCAGGGAAACCCGGCATTGCCAACTTCCGTTTTCGGTTACCAAGTGGTATTGACATGGACCAGCCTCGGAATCGAATATAATAGATTGAGAATTGGGAAGTTGAGGATAAGAGGAACTCGACGTGGGAAGGTATCCAGCAGTCCAGTTTTTTGGCGCTGGGGAAGGCAGTCAGGAACCGTTCTGCAGATGGAGTCTACATCAAGCCTCGAACGAAGCATTAACGGCGATCATCCGTCTTGGCCACGAGACTCGCGAGAGCAAGAACAAGCTTTCCGGGGCCGGATGACATTCGAAACATTCCTTGCAATGTAACAAGAAAGTCCCGAACGCACTATGGTCTTCTTGGGGTTGCGCTCGGTCGGATCCGAACCTTAATGCCGGGGAAATGGGTTATGAGAATCATTTAGCCAAATGGAAATTTGTCGCAAGACCGAGACGACACAGTGGTCGGCCATAGTGGTTTGCTTACCGGCTCCAGAGTTTGGTCCGGCTGTTGCATGCAGAGAAGGATAGCGGCGGTCGTGAAATTGTGTATCGCACGTTGCGATCGACGCGCCGCTGGCGATCAGTCTTTTATGGGATTAAGTTCGATGACGGTCTCGCCAACGGGATGAATGAGCGTACTTCTAAGCTAAAAGGACTTAAGAAAGTAAATGTCGATTTTGAGCTGGTCGAGAATCTAAGAAATAAAGTAAAAGTGAATGTCGGTGTCCGATTGTTATGCATGCCGAGGAAGGTACGTTTGTTGTATGGAACAACACATGACTTGCTCAAATGGACCCGAACTCACCATCGTACCCAATTTTCAAGACCCGGAAAGCCCGAGATTTTCTCAAAATAGCAACCCATAGAGTCTCGGTGCATTATGAACCCGGCCCCTTCTCGCAAGTAAACAAGGAGGCAAGCTTCCTCTACTCACAGCTCCTGGAGCTTGAACTTCCCTCAACAATTGCAACACAAAAAGAAAAACAATTTACAGCTGATGTAATTAGAACCATCCTTCAGCTTGCCATGATAATGGACGTAAAACTCCATGAATCCGCCCACATCACCTCGTACCCCAAACCAGCACTGTAGCAACATCGAACCACAATGCAACCCCAGCATCAAAACACACCGTCCCACACTCTCCCATCTCAAAGATTTCAAATACCCCATACCCAACCTAATACCATGCACACTCATCACACCTACTACTTCACCCCTCCCCTACCATTTAGGTACCTATCCGTATTCTAAATCAATCCCCCAAGCTCAATATCCAGTCCCGATACCACCCCCGCCACTTTCATTAAGAACCTGTTGTCTACCTCGGTCCTGAGGTCGAGAACGTGATCACCTGTTCGATAACCCTAGTCAAGGTCACGTTCGGAGAACCCACTACCTGGGTTGTAACCCGAAGCGGTGGGACGATATCCGGGGTGTGAGAGGATTGATAGCGGCAGTTGAGTAGTCGGTTGGTTTGCTTGTTTTGGGTTCTAAATTTAGAGGAGGACGGGGGAGGGAAGGTTGGATTGCTTGTTTTTGTATTTGGGTTCGTTTTGTGGAAGGAGTGGGTATCTGTGGAGAGGTGTGGCACTTCTCCTGCCGCACCCTTTCTGCAGACAGTGGAACAGACATAAGGTCAAATTTCAAGTTAAAATTGGATTGAGGAGGGGGTCAATGACACACATCTTTGTATTTCCAGTCTATTTTCCCAACGAAGGCATACAACACTTTCACGATACAAAATGCAGAAGTACAATCAGACAGGTATACACTAATACTGACATTACAGATATATATTCATCTCGTTATCCCTCACTCTCCATAATAGCAGCCAAAGGATTCACCTTGCCTGCTATAACAGCCTGCATACGAGTCATCAGCTCCCCCACCCGAAAAGGTTTGCCGACAACATCGTCCATGCCTACATTCATTGCTTCTTTTATCTGCTGCTCTCTCACGTTCGCAGTAACTCCAATGACGGGTATATGCTGTGTCAGAGTGCGGTTTCGTTCCAGGTCTCGAATCTTTGCGACTGCGGTTAGGCCGTTCATTACGGGCATTTCCCAGTCCATGAGGATAAGATTAAGGTCAAGTGGGGTATCGTGTGAAGGATTTAAAATATGATTCGACGAATTCGTCCGGGTGAGGGTAGGGACGGATTCGGTGTTGTTCTTCCAAAACTTGGTCTTTTGTAAAAACTCTAATGCTTCGACGCCGTGGTTGGCTACGTTGACGACACAACCCAAATTTCTCAGCTGCATAGCCAGTACCTTCTGATTGACAAGATTATCTTCAACGACGAGGATGTGCAATTGGTTTGGATTGTCTTCGTGTTTGTTTGGCTCACTGGCAGCAGGGGGCGAATCTGTATTTCCGTCCATTTGAATACCGCTGTTTCTGCGTACGACTTGCGGCCTTCGAAGATTGAGTAATCTGTCTATCTCTTGTTTTGCCTTTGGCCTGTGCCGTATATCTTCGGGGAAAATAGTTGGAAAACTGCCCCTGCGGGCCGTCAAGGATGTCATTCTTCGTACTTTAATGTAGAACGAAAATATGCTTCCTTTTTTGTACTGGCTTGCCAGCCCAATGGCACCGCCTTGCATTTCTGTGAGACGCCTGGAGATAAAAAGGCCTAGACCAGACCCTCCATAATGGATATGTGTGCGAGGAGATGCTTGAGTAAATCGGGCAAAAAGTGTCGTTTTCTCCTCATCAGAGAGCCCTCTGCCGGTGTCAGTCACCGAAAATTGGAGATATAAAGTCGGTCCCTTCTCCCAATCATCCTTCAAGTGGGCGTGCTCTGACACAAGCTTTGTGTTGATGTACTGTACACTTCCCGGTTCGGAAAGTGGTTCGGTGATACTAGCAGCCAAGGACACAGTAATAGATCGTGTTTGCTCAAGTCTGGTGAACTTCACGGCGTTAGTTATGAGGTTGATAAGCACTTGCAACACCCTTGTAGGGTCCAAAGACACCCAATTGACGCCCATGTCACGATATGATTGATCGACGACAAATGACATATCAACACCCGCGGCCTTTGCCTCCGCCTCGAACATCTTTACTGCGTGATTGACAACATTCTCTGGCTGAGCATCTATAGGGGTAATGACTAGGAGACCAGAGTCGAGTTTAGATATTGTTAGAATGTCATCTACAATACGTTTCATATGCTGTGCGCATTGGGCTATCGTTTGTGCTGCGTCAAGGGTTTGATCAAGAAGCGTGGCATAGCTCTCTGGTGATGGAGGATGACACTCTCCGTCCGGAACACAGTATGACGTTAAGATCCCGTCAGCACACTGCATGATTGCACCTAGATTTAAGGTCAGCTCCAAAGTAGAAATGTGCCTCGAAATGCATACTAAGCGGATTCCTCATCTCATGACTTGTGGTATCAATGAAGTGCTCGAGGTGCTTCTTGCTCTCCAGTGCACTTTCTGTGCGTAGCTTTTCTACACTCTCGCCCCATTTCTGTTTGGAGATATCCGTCACATTTCCCACTATCTCAATAAGCTCATTGTCATTATCCAGTTCGGGATAAGCGGAGCACAAGATCCATGTAAAGTTGTCTTGTGAAGGACATTCTGGATCTGCAAGATCCGGAGGTGTCCATGGCATGTTGGTTCGCAACTCAAAACAGATTGGAGTCTTCCCAACCACCAATTTGGTGAAAAGACTTTCACAATATGCGACATCTTCAGGGAACACGATACTCGACCAGACGCTTGTCACGTTGGTGTGATGGGTGGCAGCCCGGAATATGTCGAACCAGCGTTGATTTCGATACGTGTATTTGCCCTTGGGATCCATGATGAAAATAGCAACGTCAGACCTGTCTGCAAACCTTTGGAAGCGCTTTTCCTTTAGATCCAGTTCAGCGAGTAGCTGTTCTTGGATCCGCGCAGCTTGTCCAATTGCCCTCTCTTTCTGTCGCATATCTTCTTCAAAAAGGACGACAGATGCGAGGGAAGTCGCCAAGAGCCTGCTTAATACATGGACGTACTGTTGATACTCGATGTCGAATGGTCTTCTGGGGTTCACACCGAGAATCAGAAAACCTTGCGCTTGTTCGCTAGTAGTGGGGGAGATTGGGCAGATGACTACACATCGACATTCGTCACCATACCCTTTCCAATCGATATCCGTCAACATCGATTTCGGCATGTCCAATTCCTCCAAGTACAAAAGGATGGGCCTTCTTGACTTGGCTGCTTTCATCAGATAGGGAACAAAGATATATGATCCTTCTTTAATGTCGATCGAGCAAGGTGCGATAGGATGGCCGGATTCTACTCCGATTGAGCCTTTGAGAGCGCAATGTTCCAAATCCGAGACGCTGCCTGGTGAGGAGACAGAGGATATTTCCGGCCCCTCCAGATTCTCTGCAGCATACAGGAGGGCAAGTGGCGCGTCTTTGTCATTGATTGTGAGAGTGTTCATAACTAGGTCCCAGTAAGTTTCTAAATCACGGGCTTTGGCTGTTTGGCTTCCAATTTCTACCAAGCTTGACACTCTACGTTCTAGTAGCACATTCCTACATGATTATTAATTGAACGATCTTGATAGTCGAAAGATTGAACGCACTTGGTAGTTTCTGTGAGTGGTTGATAATACCCAGCAATATGTCCATCACTGTCTAGAATGGGTACAATTTGGAAAGAATAGAACGTTTCTTCGAGAAAGCCGTGCCGATCATGGAACAGAGGTAAATCGTGTTCGGTTAATGTCTGCCCGGTCGCATTGATGTGGTCAATCAGAGGCTGGAAATGAACCCAGTACTCGGAAGCAGCAACTCGCGCGCTGATACCCATGCAGGGGTCTTCGAACAATGTCAGTATGTTTCACACGTACATGCAAGGACCTGTATCTAAAAGGAATAATGTGCCAGAACTTACGGATGAGACTAATAAGGTCAATGTAATGCTCATTGTATATCATTACAACTTCTTTGCCCCAGAAGAGAGTCGCAGGGCGAGTATCATTCAGGACCATATTTACGAGGCAGCGTAGTTGTGGCGACCATGACTTCATGGCTCCAAGGGGTGTCCGCTCCCAATTAACACTTCGAAAGTACTCTAGATGGGGGGTCATATTGCTGGGAGAAGGGTCAAGCGTATAGTCATACGGCCCATGCTTCGTAGTTGGGCTGTGCTCCCCAGGAACAGTACAATCATTCGTAGGAGTAGGGACAGAAGGCAGTCTATCCTGTACCATTTGGGGCTTATTCTTTGGCTCTTTATGCTCTCTGGAATCGAATGCGAGGCTCTGTCGGCGTTTGCTGCTGGTCGATCCCGATCGATCTGAGCGAGTAGGCATATTCTGCACACCACTCACGATGCGATAGTGATGTACCGTGATCGCAGACCAGATGTAGCCTTCAAACAAGTACGCTCCCCCCTTCCCAGTCTCATTAGACTCAGTCATTATGTCGAATAACCAATACCTGAACCCGGAGTGTACCTCTGCAAATATTACACTGGGGCCATCTCTTTCTTTGATCTTCGCCAGCAGATCCTCGTGGGCGGCCAAGGACGTATTGCAGAATACGATATCGAGCGGGGAATGTTGAAGAGGCGTGTACGAGAGGTCGACAGCAAAGGTCGGTCGGTCATCGAGTTCAAGTGCATCTAGCAGGCCAAAAGAGCTCAGCTCTTTACGCGAGGACGCTCGCTTGATCTCCGAAATGGAGCGTATTGCCAATTGCCGTGTCGAACCTTGCACCTGCTCATGATAGCGATGTCCTGGTGGAGTAAGCTCAT
Organism: Nigrograna mackinnonii; assembly: GCA_001007845.1. Lineage (NCBI taxonomy): Eukaryota > Fungi > Ascomycota > Dothideomycetes > Pleosporales > Nigrogranaceae > Nigrograna > Nigrograna mackinnonii. Next base: position 383,295 of record JGVQ01000084.1, on the reverse strand, counting down.
CTGGGGCAGGCATTGGACGCTGGCACCAGCTCTGAAGCTACCGGTGGGAGGTTGGGCATCGGAGAGGGCGCGGATGAGGACGGGTATCGCGATGGAGGATTGAAGAAGCAGGTGGAAGCCCGTTCGATCGAGATTGACGCTGACACGAGTACTCTTGAGATTCGCCATCGAGGCGGCTTAGTTGAATGTCCGGACCCTTTGAAAGAAGGCGCTGGCACGCTGAGGTTCCAGACGCTGAACGGAGCTGGCTAGCGGGGTCTTGAGATCTAGCCGCGTGCGGATGCAACCAACTCCATAGAAATGGCGTCGCCTGGACTCTGGCGGAACAAGGCCGTCGCAAAAAGGACTGTGAGCCGACACATGCTATTCGCTACGATCCAGCAAACGTTTGGTAGGTGTGTATGTAGGCCTGGCTTTGCGTACCGAAGGCCAAGGCGACGGGTCGGAAATCGCGATCGGATCACTGCCGGATGCAACATTTTGGGTTAGATCGATCTGAATGTTTACAACCTCACTCCATCCTGTCCAATGCCTTTTTGCTTTTTCATTGACCAATTGGTGACTGAATAGACATGCTGGATTATATATTCTTGTCGTGCTGATGTCACATTTCTTCCACAGCGGCCCGTCAATTCCGCATTCTATACACTCACTCATAATTCTTATGGCTGCAGGTTTCTTATCGCTCGCAAATTGTGCATTCAGACCGACATTCAGCTACTCTGTATGATGACGTTTGGTCCTCTGAAGTGCAGATGTTCTTGTTATGGTATCGATTCTTGGCGACCAGAGGGCACACTTTTACGCTCCGATGCATATTGCTTATGTTTCCAACAATTCGTTGCCTTAAGCAGTGCAACGCCGATCCTCCACTACGGCTTTGTGAGACTAGACGGTCAGTTGCATATTACTGTAAATAGAGACTCGTGGCTTCAATCGGGCTGATAGTTATGTAATGCGAGGTGTAATTTTGTCTTCTCAAGCCTTACTACGGGATGAAGCCAATACTATTGCCACACCAACATCGTAAGGCCAGACGTCTGGGTACTACTATTAGACCTACTGTTCAGGTTACATATTGTATGCTTGAAACGTATGTGCTACATCATCTCATATACAGTTCAGAACCTAGGGACATCAAAGCAGATTCTCCATATGCGTGCCTTGCCAATTCTCATTAGAGCTTTTCTTTTCCAAAAGTATATTTCTAGATAATTTCAAAAGTTGAGCAAAAGTTCATCAATTACGGGCTGAATCAGACACAACCTGTACTTGTTGCCATCTATACCGAGCAACTCCGAATCGCCCTCCGTAACGATCGATGTAGACCATGTTGCCTACAATATTGATGGAAACACTAATAAAGAAAATGATACAGATACACTATGAGTGACTCACGCTAGAGTTCTCCAGGCATACGAAAGGCATTCCAGGTGTGCTCAAGCGGCATGTGACGCCTACAGACGAGACCCACAAAAACAATTTTAAAAAGGACAAAAAAAAAGGAAGCAATAGAGAATCGAACGGCGCAGTAGTCATTGTCAATTCGGCAACTCCAGAATGATCATGTGACATGACCCTACCTACTACACCCACTCAATACAAAACCCAGAGAATTAATAGATATATAACAGTCAAAATACAAACAAGTCGGGGTGGGGAAATTCGTAGGCGCCACAATGACTTAGACACTAGCACGCTCTGTCAATCAGATTTCACGCACGGTCTCTTGACTTTACTTGAGTGATTTATGACGTCAATGAACTCAAGCCAAAAAAACTAAAGCCTAAAAATATGCAAAAAATGAAATAAGTGCGAATCGAACCGATCAACACTTAACCTCATTTGTCACGAGCAAGTTTAGAATAAGTCATGTGATATGACACTACCTGCTACCCCTACTCGATGTAAAACTCAGGGATTTATTGGATATATAATAGAGAAGAATGGGAGTAGGTTGAGGGTGGGAAATTAGGAGCCGCTGCACTGAATGGGAGGTTGGTGCCTGTGAGGTTCTACGCACGGGCTCTCGACGACCAGAGCAAACTGTCGCGGTGGTTTTGCCACCCGAAAAGCGAAGTAAAAGGCGTTCAGAAGCGAGTTAAGCACTGGCTAGGATCAGGTTTGGCTTTGCTTTGCCCGTGAGTGAAGGGCCGATCCCTCCAGCTGGTTTTCGGGCATCACGAGATCAAGCTTCCTGCAAGTGCTTCTTCCAGAATTTGACTCTCCTGCAGGAATACCAATTCCCTTACTATTTCATCTGGGCCAAGGTTTGTCTCGCTCGTCTAATCTTTGTACACATGTTCAGTCAGGAATTTTTAGAACAATTCAGAGAGTTGGGCTAATTCTCGATCTTATATACACGTAGCTTAGTCGAAAGCTTTTAAATTCATCACCTTTCAGCTTTTTCTGTTTATCAGGCAAGCACTACAACAAGCAGAGAATCCTTATGTTCATCATATTGAGTCTCCTGTGGGTGGTTTCGCCACACATCCCTAAGATCTTTCCAGGCCAATCCCCGCACAAGAGTTCAGATACCAGGCGACAAGTACGTGGTATCAACGTATGTCTTCTCAGCCCAACCCTCACCCAGTATCGTACTCGCCCGAATCGGCTCATTCAATTTTGTGCTGAACTTCGCTCTTGTCCCCGCAGCACCTGCCCCAGTGTTACCGTACTCACCGAAGAATGCATGATCGATATTCTCTTGGCCCGTGTTCCAGATCCGCCACCCAGCGCTATTGATAACTTCAGTCATAGAAGTTCGTTGGAAGGTGGCTCTTGCGTAGTTCTTCCAAGGCCGCCCGAGATAGAATGCGCCCTTTGGAACGGTATTGCCATCTTTTGCTGCAACGGTTGAGTTATTGATGACGAAGTAGCTTATGTCGCTGGCCGTTGTTCGCCCATTTGCCGTGATATATCTGAAGAAGTTAGCTTTATCGTTTAAGGTCCGCTGATACTCAAAGTACCCTAGACTTGCAGACAATACACGAATATCACACTGATCGAACCAAGTGCTAGCGTGTTGTCCAAATATGAAATCGGTCACCCCCACGATCAAGCTTTTGGCATACACCTGGTTCCCGGTATTGGTGAGAATCGTATCCTGGTACCCATGGAATTGACAGCCATAGTAGCCTTGATTGGTGGCTTGCGCGGAGAGTGCAAGGGCCTGAGAACCCTTCCCATACGTATTGACCAGGTTGATGTTGTACATTTTGAAGTCTGCGCTCCACGCCCTTACGGTTGCGGTTTTGTCATTTCCACCTTCAGTGTTTGCTTGGCTGAGAGCATGGGTGATCACAACAGTGTTCTTATTGTAGGACGTAGTGTCTTCTGTCGAACCATAGATTGTCAAAGCTGCATTGCGTTTTGGAATATAGACTTGCTCGTCGTATGTTCCAGGCTGGATGAATATGGCTTGTGCAGCCTTGTCGGKAGTACTCAAGGCATCGACAGCAGCTTGGATGGTTGTGAACTGCCCACCACTCTTCGCCACAACCAAGGCTCCGGCCGGTGGCTCGGTTCTACGAGCGGCTGATGCTAGCAACGTCAATTGAAGGAAGATTGATATGTAAGATAACATTTTGGCAAAAGGACATTTAATTCAAATCGCATGATGCAAGCTTCATGGGGGACGGTCACATCTGAAATAGTGAAATGTGTAGGACCAAAGCCACATATGCGCTGCGATGGTCCACTGGATAGGTGGAAGTACGATAAACGGGGTAATATAACAATCCTTGCACACTAGCCCAAATCACCTCTCGCGTCGGTTAGAGCCACATAGAGTGGAAATGAAAATGTGGGGTATAAGCCGGCCCTGTTTCATGTTTCAAGGAACCCATTCTCGTCAGGCGTTTTGCTGTGCGACGTTCGCGTTGGCTTCCTTTTCCACTATTTCCTTTAGTTCCACTGCCCAGTGCTTGATTCCGTCAATCACAGCCTTGCCAAACAGAACTTTGGTAACATAGGCTAGAATGCCGGTCTGGTCTTCTGTAGTCCTATATATGCACTCCGGGCCATCTTCGGCGCCATCAACTTCCTCGATTTCGTGAGTTCGGAGTGTATGCATCATGAAGGCAGGGAAACCATCGGTCTGCCATTGAATCCGGTAACGACGAGCACCAGACGAGTTCTCATCGGGTGTTTCGAATAAGGTAACTCTTTGTTTTGAGGGATAGGTTTTCCCGTTGATGTTCGCATGGAAGAGGCGACGAGAACCCATCTCCAGCAATGCTGGCCCGTCGCTAGGTGTCTCTACGTCGATGACGTCGGCCTTTGGGACCAGTAAATTCCATTCTGGCCAGGTGGATGTATCAATGAGTTTCGCCCACACTTTTTCCGGTGAAGCTTTGATGCGGACCTCCGCACGGACAAACAGTGGTGGTGCCATAAGATGTCGCTTGTGTTGCGCAGATGTGGCACTAGACTGTGCGTCTGTTTCTGAGCTTGCTGTCAGCGGGTGGGTTGCGTCTGTGGAGGACGTATAGCCGATTAGCAGACGAGGCCAAAGCTACTTACACTGGGTGCCACAAACCAGAAATAGAGAGCAAAAGTGCGATATGTGGAGACTTTGTTAGCAGGTGGTTGCATTGTCGTTAGCGCGCTGCGGCACAGACCAGCATATGACTGAATATAATTAATGGTTGCTGTCAAAATCTCGCAACTGATTTCGACAGTTTCACGAAAGCTCGGACTGGCTGCTATTCAGGCCGTGTACTGCCAGCCCATAAGTCTGTGCAGCCAGATCTAGAGCATTGACTATGTATCCTACCAGTCGCCCAAACTCTCTCCAAAAGTAATGTTTATCACCGCCCACTGGTAGACCCGCCTGACTCATGATCCTTGTCTTTCAGCGAAAAGCTTCGTTGAACTTCATAGTTTTGAGAGACAAAGTGGCGGTATCAGAATCGACCAATTCAAACGCAGCTCCTTGAGGGCAAACCTGAGTGCAATCGCGGGCTATCCTTGATGCCCAAAACCATCACCCACTAGCAGAATGGCCGCAGCATGACTTGAGACTTCTCCATAGAAGCCTTGAAGAGATGGAAGATCCCAACTACTACTGTTGTATCTGGGATATATATCTGTGTGGGTCTTCACAGGTAGGGGGAGGGGCGGGGGCGGTGTGGCTGCTCCGGCCATGAGGTTGAGTCCGATCGTAGTGTCTGAGCGAGACATTTCAAAGCCTCTGAGTGGACAGAATCATTGGTTGAGGCATAACAGCCTGGCGTTGGAGCATAAGCTCTCTCGTGGCCAAAGCTACGGAGGCCATGGCGTTGAAGACCACCACACACAATATGCCCCAGATACCACAGTATCTTTCTTTGAAGAGAAAAATGTTTTTTCCATCGGCGCTCGACGATTTTCACTCTCGACGACGAACGCCCCAAGGAAAGCTGATATGTGTTGGAAAGAGAACAACACAATGCGCTAAGCCTTGGACGTATGCTACACAATAAAGAACGAAATTGTCTGAAAAAGCAAAAGTTATGGATGATGGCCAAGTGCTCTTTGACGTCGAACTCTTTAGATCCTTCACCTGTCTCACAAGTGGAAGCCTAGCTAAGCTCGTCTTCATATTGTGTTTCTTTGTCGAAACATGTTTGCTATTTCATGATTCAAGGTCTCATGCAGCACGTCTGTTGAGCGTTTTGTTTTTTTTTCAGGCTGTCTCATCTTGTCTTGGTTTGTTGGCATTGGTGCCTATCGCACTCCCGTGATTTTGTTCTATTTAAGCTTCGGGTTCGTCGTCCTCACCTTCACCTTCACCACATCAACTTCCCACGTCCGCACTTCTTCGCTATTGCACATCAGCATCTTGCAACTAACACCAATATCTCCTCGCATCGTTCTATACATCTACTCAAACGGCAACAAGATGGCTGATGACGTGCCAAAATATCGGCTAGGTATCCAGCACACTCTTTTTATTTTGAAGTCTTACGTTAACATTTCCAGAACACTCTTACACCAATCAAGCGGGATGTCAAGTAGCTGCGTGCAAGCATGCAGGCGTCAAGATTGCGAAGGGAGAGCTTCGTCTTGGTGTGTACCAATGGTTCGAACCAAAAGAAACCTTCATAACGCTCTGGAAACATTGGTAAGTTGCGGTGTGGCCGGGCCGAGCCCCTGGCTTCCTGATGCGGGCATTTTTATCAGAACCTTTTTAACGTTTTCCCAGGGCATGCCTGCATCCTAAAACCGTGAAGGCTATGAAGGCCGCGGCTGAGGACAAGCCGGAGAACGTTGCCGGGTTTTCGAACATCAGTCCAGAGAGCCAGGAACAGGTTCGCGTAGTATTCGAAGCCGGCCGAGTCGTGGACAAGGGCTTCACAGATATTCGCGTCGACCTAGTGAAGGCGTCCTCGTTTGGTGATGGCACCATGCAGGATGTCATCGGCCACAAGGTTGAAGTCGCTACAAGTGGCAGAGCTGGTTGCCGAGCTCCATCTTGCAAAGAGCAGGGCATCAAGATCCTCAAAGGGGAATTGAGAGTGGGATTCGAAACTGATTGGAACGGCGATCATACAGCATGGGCATATAAACACTGGTAAGTGCAGAATATGAAATGTTGCAGATGCTAGAAGTCCTTCATACTGACCACAACTCTAGGGGCTGCATTACTCCGGATGATCTCACTGGTGTCAAAGAGCGATACGATGACGCTTCGCTTGACGGCATAGAAAACCTCCGCGACGAATACAAGTCCATCATTCTTCAGTCATTCGATGTAGGCAATATTCTGCCATGTCCAGTCTTTGAAAATAAGGAAGAGCCTGCAAAGAAAAAGAAAGGCAAAGCTACGGGAGGGGGCAAAAAGTCGAAGAAAGGGGATGGTAATAAGCAGGGGATCGAAGATGGAGAAACATCAACCGAAGTCGGAGACCAAGAATCGCAGCTCAGTGGGGAAGCTGAAGACATTATGGTTCCACACGAAACTGGTCAACAGGCAAAAGGAAAGGACACAGACCAAGAGAAGGAGGTTGATGAAGTCGTACAGTCCCCGACTCCAAAGCCTTCGCGCAAGAGGCGAGGCCCTGCAGGCGCCAACGTGGAGGCTTCCCCCAAGAAGAAACGCCGTAGTACAAGGTCTGGACCAGCCGATGAAGAGTATCAACCTTGAAGTGTCTCAGCGACTCAGCCAGGGTTTTGAGGTCCCTAAAACAACATCGTGTCGTATGAGTTAGATCTAGCGTAGTGTTTCTTTGCTTTATTCCGTTCGCTGTCCTTAGCGCGATACATTGTCCAACTCAAGTATCTCGAGCATTTCGGAGGAGTTCATTCTTTGTAGTGAGCACATAATATGAATCATAGAATCAGCAATGTAGTATTTTCCATTCATAATCTAAATCAGAAACTGTGACCGGGCCCCTAATATTCGAATCCGTGAAATGGGCCATAAAGAGATCCGCTAATTTCATAATTTATGGTACTCGATATCTTGAACCGCCCAATTTTAATATTGTAACCCATATAACATAGGCCACATTCATCGCTGTGATGCCGTGTGACCAATCAGCGTTGAGTCTATTGGTCCGTGCACCATTTGACCTCCGCCGCAATCGCAAGCTGTCCCATTCATCTCCCCGCAACTTCTCCACAGACTCCCGACAACAACGTTCGAGATCGATACTACCGTCTTCGTCCTAGTAGCCTACACCTGCTACGAGTTACCTACCACGTTCATCCAGCAAAATCCTGAAAATGTCGGGCAAGATCACCTCGGTCAACGACACATCCCACTTCAGCAAGCTCGTTGCTGGCTCGACGTATACAATCGTAGATTTCTATGCGGACTGGTGCGGGCCATGCAAACAGATCGCACCGGTCTTCAACAGTCTAGCAGAGAAGGAATCCAAGCCAGGCCGGATACAGTTCTGCAAGGTGGATGTTGATGCCTGTCAGGATGTCGCACGGAAATATGGAGTATCCGCGTAAGCTCCTCGAGTTGCGCAGAATGCGTTTGAGCAGCTATACTAAACATACTTACAGCATGCCCACTTTCCTCGTCATAAAGTCCGGTTCAGTAGTCGAGACCATCCGTGGAGCCAATCCCTCTGCGCTCACAGCTGCCGTTCGCAAAGCCGTTAACGATGCCGGCAGTTCGGGAGGATCCAGCGCTGCGTTCCAATCGAAAGGATATACTCTTGGCTCAGCGTCGCAGCCGAGTAGGAGTGTGAATGATGGACCTTTTGATGGGTTGAGGAATATGATGTCGGGTAATGGTGGCTTGGGTGATGTGGTCATAAGATTCGTGGCTCTGTACTTGGTGAGCCTCTTCACATTCGACTCTTACCGAGCCGCGGAGGCGAGTCCATTCAGTGTAAGGGCAAGGCGATGATTGTTTTAAACGGTTCTTGAGGATGAAATACCAAGGATGGTTCACTGGGTGCAAGGCGTTATACGATACGAATTGGCAGTTACTATACTCTTTAAATAGGCATTGGGCATTACTTCATGTGTGGATGGATTTCGTTATTCACGAGCCCCGTGGGTTGGATCTATCACCGAATTGAATTCGACATTTTCATGCAAACTCAACGATCGGCGTTTATGAGTATCGTCTCTAGAACTCCATTGTTTTGTGCCGAAGCCGGTAGGCTTAGTACGTGTCGAGATACACACCACTTAAAACATGCGTCAATCGTATAACCCCAACTTTCAGTATTATTGGGTTACTCTAAAGCTAGTTAGAATCCGGCACTCGTTTGCATAAACTACTCACTTGTAGATTACGTTAGTATTACCCAAAGTAGACTCTGTCACATGAGCCCGCGCCATCCGGCCACCTGCACTTAATCGAGTTGCCTTTTTTACCACAACACACCTTTCTCACAGGGCATAGACCTATGGCCGGGAGCCTTGAACAACTGTTTCCATGTGATGAGAATGTCACCTTTTACAATTCGTCCTTTTTCAAACGACCTGGTGCACCGCTCGCCTTACCATCTCCAGCGGAGGTGAGACAGGTAGCGAGCAAGTCCACAAGGCCGCGTTCCCAGCTCATCACGCGGCCACCACCAGTATTATTCGAATCGCTGGGGTTGTTAGTCAAATATGGATCTGAAGTCACTCTGATTGAGGGTCAATGTCTCCATTTTGTTCATAAGCAGCTCTCTGGGCGGGTACCTGTTCCTGAGGTTTATGGATGGTGCAAAGACGGTGAACAAACATTTATATATATGGAACTCGTGGAAGGAGATACACTCGAGGCAAGCTGGGAGAATCTAGGTGAGGAAGAGAGGAAGGCGTTATGCGGACAACTACGTCAAATGATTGGCGAATGGCGCTCACTCAAACAGGATTCGTCGCAACCAGTAATTGGTAAGAATACGGTTACTCAGGTCAATTCTTCAGCCAGTTTCCTTTGATAACGGACTAATGCCGTTATAAATCAACTTAATACTCTGTTATTTTGGTCTCTAACACAAAATAGGACATGTGGGCCAGCAGCCACTTTTAGATGTCATCTTCACGAGCAGTCATTCCCCAACGGCCGGCCCCTTCAAAAGCACATCCGAATTCCATGACTGGTTTACCACTGCGTATGGCCCCAATACCAATGCTAAAGAAGGGCGATCGCCCCATCCATACCGCTCTTATTTCCCAGACGATGTTCCAATCGTATTCACGCACGGTGATTTACACCCGAGCAACGTTCTCATATCCCGTGGCTCAAACCCTCAGATCATCTCAATTATAGATTGGCATCAGTCTGGATGGTACCCGGATTATTGGGAGTACTGCAAGGCCCGCTGGACTTCGAAAATTGGGTCGGAGTGGGAGACCAAGTATCTCCCGCTGTTTGTTGACCGTTGTGACTTTTACGATTATTGGGATTACTTTGTGCTAGCACGTGGCGTGTAAGGTTTAGAAGCGGAGGCAGGACTCAGAATCATAATGTTGATCAATTTGTGGCGAGGTGTTCGTATCAGCGATCCATCCTCTGTTGTCACGAATATGTGATTGGAGAAGCTAAGTTAATAGTACCATAACACAACAGTTCATTTCCATAACTGCAAGACCTGAACGTAATAATTTCAGAACACTACCTTGAAAGTTACAAACAGCAAACTCCAAGCACGGGTCCAGATTTCGATTCAGATGATTAGCTAGTCCACATCCCGCCTCTTTTCAATTCTTTGGCGCATTATCAAGAACTTGAAGGGCATCTTCCCCTATAGCCTTATTCCGCACAAGACTCTCCACCACCTGTCGAAGCCAAGTCTGACAATTCCGAATCTGAACCCTTTGTCTCGGTGCCTAAAACTCCATTATCTTGTATTCCAGGTATCGTTTTTAACAAACCTGACTACTCGACGACACCAAACTCGGTCCTGGAACCGGAACACCCAACGCCACCTGCTCCAAAAAATCACTGGGCGTCTGATCCTGCGACGAAGTTCCATCCCCCCGGACATCAACTACCAAATCATCTTCCACATGACCAAGCGCGAAAACACTATGTGATCGGGTTGTGGTCCCTAGATCATAGTTTCTGTCGAATTCTATTTGAAAGCCGCTTCTTGCGTCGCCGGTTGTGTGGATGCGTTTTCCGACTTTTGTGTTGTCGGTACTGGGGATCCAGAGTGCGGTGTGCGCGGGGAAGAGTGGGGAGTGGTATATTATTATGTATATTGTACGGGGCATGTCAATGGAGGTATGATTTGAGTCGGATGGTAATAAGAGAAAAAAGTGAATGTGCCGCTTGAATATGCTTTAAACATCATTAGGCACCAACAAGATGAATGTATAAGATGACACTAAGCCCGATATAGTTAGGTTCTCAGCAATGTACATATACGGGATATCATGTATCAGTATAACAGGCCTATAGAACCCACCGCATAGCCACCAAATACCGATAAGCACCCCAATCCAACCCATCCTTATATCCCATTACCAGTTCAAATACGCCATCAGTGTCGACCTATTGTTGACAGTTTCTTATGGAATATGAACAACCCCTACGAATCAAGGCAGCCGACGCAGCCTCCTTAAAACAGAAACAACTACGCTGCGATCTGTGACTTGACAGTCCAACGCATTCTTGATCTTAAGTGCCTTGAAGCAAGCCCGGGCTTGCTTATCTTAACAATCTACTTTAAATGATCTACAATCGTATAAGCCCTTAGTGACACTAGTCGTTATAATCATCTTAGTATTATTTCCTTCTTTAGCATATAGCCTTATGTAGGGTATTGTAAGTGTTTTAAACCACCTCATACTTACGCGATGGCGTAGTTATGAAGGAAAAGGGCACTGTTAGAGGCATGTTAAGGGACTGTTCAGCATGTAGAAATTAGATCAGACTAGTATTTGTACTATTATATAAGAACTTAGATAGGACATAGTTAATATTATTACTCTACACAACCAAGTAAGAATGACTACCTATGCCACGTGCACAAAACACTAAAAAATTAAGTGCTAACGTAGCAGTGTGGGAGTGCTTTCTAGGGTGACAAATAAAGCAGCAACTTGAACATGGACATGCGCATGGTATAGCCCAGACTTTTCGACATACCAATTGTTGATGGTACGCTCGGGATCTTCCTTGTCTTTAGCATTCGCTGCTAAAATGAACAAGTATAATGTAAACGCTTGGTAATAGAATAAAAGTAATTGTTTTATAAATCACAATGGCTTTATATTCGTGCAATGATTTGTCTTCAAAAAGCGCTCCACTAAGACATCAGGAACGGTTAATTAAGGTTTCGCACAAGACTGAATCCAGGCACGAGTAGTCAGAATAATGTGTGGCAAAATTAATTACAATGTTGTTCAAGCACTTCTAGATACGGTTTTTTGACCTTCATAGCATTCTTGTATTGTGTGGCACTTTCACATTGTAAAACATTCTAGAGTACATGGTGCACAAAGCCCGACCCGACCCGTCCTGGGTATAAAATGAGGTTTCCTGAATCTTAGAAGCAGATATTGTCCGTACGTTGTGTACGCACTGCGCACGTGATTACCTACAGGCTGTGATAGCATTCACCAGCGAGCTACGACTGGCGTACTACGCACGTGATACCTACGCACAGGCCTGTTTCCCTACTATATATTCAGCTCTCCCCCCTAGTAGATAGAACAAGAATGAACCAACAAACCTCCTTCTTCAACCAGTACAACCGTACTCCATTTGTGATATCACAACCCTATGTCAATTGTACGATATAGGCCATTCAACAGATATCGTAAAACTTCCTAGATTACACCGGCAACTTCAGACGAAAGTCACGCTTTCATCAGCTTTCCCCAACCCCAACTACACTCAATAGGTCTTGGCGAACCCAGATCCGATCAACGTCGATATCAAAATGTCTCAGGAGCTTCAACTTCTATCTGAAGTTGGGCCGGAGCTATTCCCTTTACTGCCCCTGGCCTTTTATGTCAAACATTATCCAGATGTATCAAAGCGGCAACAATTATTCAAATACTTCGAATATCAAGTCAACAGACTCGCCCTTATCATCTGCTACATTATGGAAAAGATTACGTGGTATCCGGGCGTCCCATGGATTCGTGCCAAGCAGCGGTACTTGGATAAAGTTACTAAGAACTGGGACCGATACCCCCTTAACTTCGACGAGCTCACACAAGAGATCGAGAATCGTATCAACGTCACAGGATTTGCAAATGCCCTTTGGGATTCATACCAGTATGGTTACATTTTTCAGGGCTTGTACGCCAAGGATGTTTATTTTAGAATCCACTACTCACTAGCGCCTCTGATGCAATGGATTGAATACCAGCCATCTCACGAGAATTAGGAAGATTCGAGGGGCTTAGGAAATCAGACAATCGAGACAAGGCTTCAATGAATCTTTGAATCCGCAGAACAAGCCATGTAGAAAGAGTTTTAGAAACCAGGGTAACTCGGCGATTCATAATGCTGTATCCGGTATTATAGGCGAAGAAGTATTTTCCGAAGGGTCTACCACTATGTCCATTCTGAGGTAGACATGGGGATTTGTTTGACAGAATTAACTTCTCTGAAAGCCCAATTACTGCCTCATTTAGTAGCAAGGCCTCCAAATATACAATTTTTGCACTTCATTTTAGCTACAAAGTTGCGTGTATTAAAAACCTGACCCGCTTTTAATGGTCATTTGAAGAACGTGAAACTAACTTAAGGGACTTCGAATTCCCATCTTTAGATCAATTTACCTCTATGCCCAAGTAAATTTATGATATACCAGCGGTAGAAAAAGTTGCCAGATATCCTACCTCTCTCCGAGGGTAATTCTTGTTGTGATACTGTGGAAAACTTGTCAAGAATCACGAATGGAACACGGCATGTCACCCACTCTCGAAGCCGTCCATTACATTTAACCCCTACTCAATTCATCCAAGACATCACTTTTCAACCCCCCCTCTAATAGTCCTACCTCCTGTGCTTTATACCCAAACAACCTCTCCGCTCGATCGGGTCTGGTCTTAGAATTTCCCGCAAACATGTACCTTGATATCTTCGGCCACGGGATATCCTTCAAGAGGGAGTCTAGCTGGTCAAGGGAGATCTGTAACGGTTCGGGATTGGAAATGACATTGTTCTGATGGAGAATTTCGCCGATCGACTTTGATACATCCAGTTGGGAATGCGTTTGCGTGGATGCGAAGTAGTAACCCTGGAATACATCAGCTTTAGTTCATAGGCACAGCAAATTGGTGTTTGGACTGTACTTTATCATTCCACTCGGCACCCTCGCCGCCTTCAGCTGCAGCCTCAACTAGCCAAAGATAAACACGCATCAAGTCTTCGATATGCACCCAGCTCCTCGTGTTTGCTCCCTCGTCGTAGTAAAATACCTTCCCGCCCAGCTCTTTGACCTGTTGTATGTAGAATGGAATCAATGCACTCCACGTCTTCACTAAACCCCTCCCCTTTCCGTAGATATCTGGTGGACACATGATGGCTATTTTGATCTTATCACCGTGCTCTGCGGCTGTTGAGTGCAGGATCTTCTCAGTGTTGCGATGGAACGCTTCATCGGGAAGAGAGCGAATAGCATCTAGATCTTGAGTGTCGGACCAGGTCTTTGGATTGATTTTGCCAAGGTAAGTGTCAGTGTGGTGGTCAGAGACGATACCTGTGCCTGAGAGGTGTATGAGGAAGCCTGGGGTAGCTCGAGTGAGAAGGCCTTTGATGATAGCATTTAGGGAGGGCTCATGATCTGAGTCTCCATTGTCTGCATTTGATTAGTGGGAGTTGAAATAATGGAAGAGGAACATGTACGGACAACGATGTCAGCTTGCGAGGCTGCATCGGAGATAATGTCGAAGCTATCATAATCGCCTTTGACGATTTTGACGTTTGGGTACCGAGAAGAGAAGGCGTCTGGAACTTTGCGGAGTAGGACTGTTACGTCGTACTCAGGGTGGTTGGTAACGATGGTGTCCAAAACCGAGCCTCCAATGTAGCCGGTTCCACCCGTGCTGAAGATGGTTATTAATTGATTCGATATTACAAGGATGCTCTTACACAAAGACCTTTGTAGCCATCGTAGTAAGTATAAACTAAGTAGATCCAATGTTCAAAGTACGTCTGGCAATCTTCTGTTGCATATGAGGCTGGTAGTCTACAATGGAGGGGGTGGATCTTTTTATATGATCTTTTCAACAGCAACAACTCGGATTTCTAAGCTTCACGTGAAATGACGTTCTAGTGAAACGTGGGCGCCGATAACAGCCCTTGTAGCAACGCCCAAGACTTGGATCATAGAGGTTGGGAATTGAAGTGATATACCAAGTGGAGTAATCAATTGATTGGTAATCAACACTAAGACGTGCAAGATAATAGCTGAGAGTCGAAATGAGAAACAACTGACCCTGAAGGAGAACCTCGGCATGGCTCTTGCGTTACTCTACGGACTAACATTTTCGGGGATTATGTTTAAACAAGTTGCAGTATACGATCAGGGGGCTCTATGGGCAGGATGATCCTCCGAGTAGATATGGTATACTCGATATCAGCAAGGGTTCTGTCGAGGAACACTAATTACTTTGTATAACGAATTGATATTGTGGATATGACATTGCAAATTTTGAAATACACGGAATCCGCATATTCGAAGATTCGTTAAGCTGAAGCTGAATACCCAGGCACGCCAGGCTTGCCAACTGGAGAATGCGCGAAAGCGCGGGTGATGACATCTTCAAACTACATGAAAGCTGACTAACCTATTCGGGATTGGCACCGTCGGTGAACTGTTCCACATTTCCCGACTTCACCAAAACTTTTTTTCTGCGGTCTAGAATTTCGCAATCACCAAACTCCACGCGCGCGCAGTATCCACCATGGCTACCCACGATATCGAGTCGAAAAAGCGCAAGAGAAAGCACAAAAGCAAGAAGGGAGAAGAGGTCGCCGTAGCCACCTCCTCTAGCAATGGTATCGCAGACAAAGTGAAGCCCCGCAAGAAGGCGAAGAAAGAGCACACCCCAGAACCAGAAGAAGTTGAGGAGGTTCTCAGAGAGGCGGGGGAAGAGGAAGAGGATGAGGAGACACTTAATGCAGAGCTTAAGAAAATTGCCGCAAAAGCCAAGGTAGCCAAAGTTGACGCTCAGCAAGAACACGACGAGAATGGCGAAGAACCCGCGACCGACCTGCCCTCGGGCACCTCGATATCGCTTCCAACCGTAGACGACCCCCAAAATTTCTCCGACCTAAACCTAAGCGATAGAACATCGCAGGCTATAAAAGAAATGGGATTTGAGAGTATGACAGAGATCCAGCGAAAGTCTATCCCGCCGTTGATGGCAGGCAAGGACGTGCTCGGTGCGGCAAAGACTGGATCTGGAAAAACTCTGGCATTCTTGATTCCTGCCATTGAGATGCTGTCGGCCATGCGATTCAAGCCAAGGAACGGAACTGGTGTGATCGTCGTTTCACCCACCCGCGAGTTAGCCCTTCAGATCTTTGGCGTTGCCCGCGAGCTTCTCGAGAAGCACTCACAAACATTTGGCATCGTCATCGGAGGAGCAAACCGAAGAGCCGAGGCAGAGAAGCTCGCCAAAGGTGTCAACCTGCTCATTGCTACACCTGGGCGTCTTCTGGATCATTTGCATAATACTCAGGGCTTTGTATTCAAGAATTTGAAGTCGCTCATCATAGATGAAGCAGACCGAATCCTAGAAGTTGGTTTCGAAGACGAGATGCGGTCTATCATTAAAATACTGCCAAAAGAGCGACAGACTATGCTCTTTTCCGCAACACAAACTACGAAGGTTGAGGACCTGGCGCGTATATCTCTCCGGCCCGGACCGCTTTACATCAATGTCGACTATCGTAAGGAACACTCTACGGTGGAGGGGCTTGAACAGGGTTACGTCATGTGCGACTCGGATGTGCGCTTCAGGTTACTGTTCAGTTTTCTCAAGAAGCACCAGAAGAAGAAGATCATTGTCTTCTTTAGTTCATGCAACAGTGTGAAATTTTATGCCGAGCGTGAGTTGCGAATCACTGGTGTGGAAACCACGTACTGACATTACTAGTCCTGAATTACATTGACTTACCAGTCCTCGAACTTCATGGCAAGCTCAAGCAGCAGGCACGAACGAATCGATTTTTTGAATTCTGCAATGCCCAGTCTGGCACGCTTATCTGTACAGATGTAGCGGCGAGAGGACTGGACATTCCGGAGGTTGATTGGGTCATACAATTTGATCCTCCTGATGACCCTCGAGACTACATTCATAGAGTTGGACGAACTGCAAGAGGAACAAGTGGCAAGGGACGATCCCTTATGTTTCTCCTGCCATCTGAGGTTGGCTTTCTCAAGCTCCTCAAGGAAGCTCGTGTCCCCCTCGTGGAGTTTGAGCTACCCGCGAACAAGATCCTCAACATTCAAAGCCAACTTGAGACACTTATTGGGAAGAATTATTACTTGAATAAGGTATGTGCCACAATTCTTGTGACACAAAGCAGACAACTAACTTGGAACAGTCTGCTAAGGATGGTTACCGGTCTTATCTGCAGGCGTACGCATCCCATAGCTTGCGATCTGTCTTTGATGTACACAAGCTTGACCTGGTCAAAGTGGCCAAGAGCTTCGGCTTCTCAACTCCTCCCAGGATTGATATTTCCCTTGGAGCAAGTCTTAGTCGGGACAAGAAGGTTGAGGGACGCAGAGCATATGGCAGTCAACCCCGGCAAGGCAAGCGACCTTTCAAGCCGAAGCGGCTGGAGGCATAATGAGGAGACGATGAGTTGTGTTACTAAAAATGGGAGTTCACGGAGTTGGACAAGGCAAAAGGTCTGGCATAGATATCGAATGCATGAGGCACAGTTCTGCCCGTTTTCTGTCCAATCTACAGCTCCCCATAATCTAGATGACCACCAGTGAAATCCTTCCCCAGGTCGTATATGACATTGCCGAACGGATTTGCCACTGGAGACTTGTCAACGTTACACCAAGACCGGTGAAGCCAAATCCGCCTGTTAGCCACGCGCTCAAAACCGGCAGCCGACCGACCAGTCAGCGCTCCAAATCGCAAAATCCGTAGAAAATCCAAAATTGCCAGTTCACAGCACTAATCTTCGACATTCTGACTTGTCACTTGTAGCAATTGTGCGGTTCTGCGATCTGATTGGTTGGGATGTCATGACATGTGCACTTTGCTTTCGCTCCGAGCAAGCGATTATCTAGCTGTCCCGTAAGCTCGGGGCTTGTCCCCAGCCTTCGTGATTTTGCTCGGGTGGTACTTCTATAAGGTTATTCGACGGAGGGGGGACGGTAGCGTAGTAGTGTGGATAGTAAGGCTGAGGGGTTGTGAGGGAGCGGAGGTTGAGTGGATAGTGATGCGTTGGCAAGTCTGAAATGGGTGTGGCCAATGGGATGGGAGGGTTGGGGTGGGTTGGCGGAAGCAACCGTGCGGGCTTTTTCTCGTTCTTCGTGCCCGCCCGGGCTCCTGAGTGTGAGTGAGTGAGTGCTGGTTTTGCAGGGCCAGGGCTGGGCTGGGCTGGGGGCGAAAGGGCAACGCCGGATTCGACAGCCCGATAACCCCCCCAGGACCCCCGGTCTCGCTGGTTTCCGCAGCGACCACACGCCCCGGCGGGGACGCTAGAAGCGGGCTAAGCTGGAGGGTGTTAGAGACCTGGCCATGCGATGCGTATGGGGGTTCGAAGGGTTCGAGGCGGTCTGTCTGAACATGTAGGAGATGGGGGCATAGGGAGTAGTAGTTGCATGATGCGATGCGAGGTGACTGCGTATGTGATGTTGGTTGTTGGGGCGATGGTGTATAGCCGGCGACCTACTGAGGCTCCCTGCGGGTACTCCGTAGTAGTTGGTCGTATGAAGCGTGTCCTGTCATCGGGGGGCCGCGAATGCTGCATGGGACCAAGTTTGCTTTCGTACGGTTTTTTTTTTATTTTTCGTGATGCAATGTGCGTGAACCAGCCACCGGTTTGGGAGGCCGTGAGGGGGATTGGCGGCTTACCTGCAGTCGACAAGCGCTGCGGGTCCTGCTTCTTGCTGCGATCCGCACACGAAAAACCTCTGCTTTGCTTTGCTTGCTTGTGGGATATACTGTGTATGGACTGCGACAGGTCTGCAAGAGGTGCCTAGCGCCCACGAGGCCATTGTGGAGTCCATGTATGGGGTCCGGGAATGGCAATACAGAGGAATGAGGGTGGCTGGAAAAGCGCCTTCGACTGTGTAACCTCTGTGCTACACCAATTGCATAGGAGAAAAGGAAGCGAGCGTGGTGTAAACGCTGGCCTTGTTTTCTCCATGGCGGGAATATTTTTTTTTCTTTTCGCAATCTCGTCTGTTGTATAGGCGCTGCGTCATCGTCGATGTTTGGATGTGCAAAGTGCCAGTGCGTCGTCCATGTTGTTGTAGGTAGTGAGCTTCAGACTAGTCCTTCTGGGTAAAACATGGGGGAGTGGATGCAGATGCACGAAGGTTGGCGGAGATGCAGGATCCAGGGCATGAATCAGAAGTCGAAGAGGAGGTTCTATAGACTATTTGAATTGGCACCTGCGTTTTGTTTATGAGGTGATGTTCGGTGTGAGTGAAGTTGGATTTGGTCCTGGTGGTCCTGGTGGTCCCGCCCAATAAGCCACTGGCCACTCGCCTCAGCGCTAGCAACAGAGAAAGCTGGCAGGGTTGCTTTCCTGGCCTGGCCGTGGTCCTCTCCACCACACCTCACACCTCACACCTAGCAACGTTGCCCACCTTCACTCCAACTTTCCACCACAGCGCTCCACCACGAGCCCATTGTTACCACCTTGCTGCATCCCCGAGCACGCAGCTGGATCCGAGCATCTTCGCTTGACTCCGGTACGTCTGCTCTGTTGCCACGCCGCACTCGTTGTCGGTCCGCACCGTGGTGTGGCTCGGTCGCTAACCCATCCTCTCCCGCTCAGCTCCCTCCACCACCGAGGAACGAGCACTCGACCCTCTCATCCCGACACCTTATCGCAGAGAGTCGCACGCCCCGGTGACGCCTCGAAATCGACGGATTCTGTCCACCGCCAGACTATGCACTGATCTGATTGCGTTCGCTACAATTCCAGTTCGGACGAGAGCGTGCGCCGGGTTGGCTCGCTGGGCCTCACAGCAGACTGGAGCATCAAGGAATCCGGTTGCGCAAACGAGAAACAGCCACGCAACGGTCGCAGACCACGCTCCTTTCGACCCACGCTGCCCATCTACCGCGGCCAGATCTATTTATCTTCTAAGTCTGGGAACACATAATTGCCTTCCATGTCTCCCATTAACCAAGCCGTCTTCTAGAATCGCCTTCGATTCACAATGGGAGTGGACACTAGACGACCACCTCTGCCGGCGCCCACTGAACCCTCGACTCTAAGCTCCGTTGATAACGACACCACCCTGCGAGACGACCTCGCCACCGACCTATCCACACAAACCGACAAGACCTCTTATTCCATCCCCGAAGACGGTACCCCACTCACCATCAACACAGCCAAGAAGGGGGGAGGCATCCACAAGAAGCACCCATCCCAGACGTCTCTTTTGATAGAGTACTTTGAAGGCGGCAAAAACGAGGGCAAGGTCCATTCGCGCCCGAGCGTCCGCGTGCGGGTCACACCGTCTGCTCGCAAAAACAAGGCCACAAACGACCACCTCCAGATTACACAGACGAGTCGCAACACTCGCAAGCCGTCCTACACTCGCCGCATCTCCCTTGGTAGCAAGCCTCGCGAAGAGCTAGGACAGTCTACAGAGGCATCTTACTCAGACGGCTCTAACGTCTCGTCTCTGCCACCCGTCGAGATAGAGGTCCTGCAGAACGCTAGTGATTTGTCCAGCAATAACGAGCGTTTCATCCCAATGACCTCGGACATATCTTCTATGCCACCTGATAGCATGCTTGAAGGAACTCCTCATATTCTATCACCAGGACGTCGCCGAAGCCGAAGCCTGGAGAGGGAGGAGGTTGCTGAGGCTGTGACGCAGGATACATTGAAAGCGCCCACTCGTCAGCGAAGCAGGAGCTTGAGCAAAGAACGCATCACACAGCGTGTCATGGAGAAGCTCCAGCAGAAGCCGGCCGAGAGCCCTAGCGGCAAAGTCAAGATAGCCAAGGGCAGCAGCAAAGAGGAGCTTTCTTCTAGCCGAAAGTCACACCGCCGCACAAGCAAAGGGTCCCGCGATGAGGAATTGAGCGGCGTCAGCGGCACCGAATCTAGTCTGCTGTCTTCTAACGTCCACCGCCGCTCCGGCGACACGCAGTCTATGCGCTCGGGTGCTTCAGGCAACTCTTCAATCAACAATCCGAAATTGCTTGCGACGGTGGAAGATGCCATCAAGCGACTAATCCTTCCCGAACTCACAGCATTAAAGGAAGAACAGCGGACACAGCAAAATCGAAACAAATTCGAGCGCATGTCTCGTGACAGTACGTACACTGTCGAAACCTCCAGCTCCCGCGAGCCCTCTCGACGCCGGGTCTCAAAATCATCCAGCGCCCCTCACATGCACGGCAACAAGCCTAAGGTTGTACTGAACCGCGATGGGGACGATCCGGGAACCATCCTCTCTGGCAACTCTAGTAGGCGAGAGCGACGTTCAAGCCGAGGTTCTACATCTGACCGCAGCTACGCTGAATCGGTCACACGTGACGAAGAGAAGGTGCGCCGGAAAAAGAGCAAGGATAAGGATCGGCATTCTGCACGCGATGCGGCTTTGATTGGACTAGGAGCAGCAGGATTGACAACGGCCGCTCTTCGACATCACGACTCTAGAGAGTCCAAGGATGACCGAAAAGAGAGAAGGAGGCGGCACAGTAAATCCAGCCGCAGTCGCACTGCAAGCATTTCTGAGAGCATCGACGACGAATATCTTCACGAGAAGAGAGAGGATGTGCCTCCTCTACCCATCTTGCAGAGTGAACTACAAGGATCCGAATTGACTCGAGATTCGATTCTTTCAGCTGAGACAGAGACTCGAGAACGACCTAGCTCGAGATCTTCGCGAGGGACAGGAACCGAAACCCCCATCCGAGAAGTGACCAGAGGGTTTGCCTCACCTTCGCCGCGTACTCCCACCCGGACCCCAGTAGCACTGCAGAGGAGCCTTGGAACTGCACACAGCAACAAATCCCAAGGAGACCTGGGGCTCATCACACCCAAGAGTGATCGAAGTTACTCTTCTCGATCCCGCGAGGTTTCGGCTGCAGGCCTCGAAGCTGCCGCGGCAGCGAAAGCTCGTGCCTTAGAGAGCACTGAGCCTCAGGTATCGCAGTATGAGATTGCGGAAGAACAGTCACCTCGCAATCTCAGTCCAATTCAAAGCGAAGCCAGTTATAGGGAGGAAATTCAAACTACAGGCTCCCCACGCCATCTTCGATCTGCTCATTCTGGGGCCACCATGTCATCCACGGGCCGCCGCGCCCAGCGACAGAATTCAAACCTGTCAATACAGTCCTTCGAGTCATCTCCCAGCTCGAAATCCCGCACCCGAAAGCGCCCCCAAGGCGTCAGCTTAGAGAAAGGGCGAGAGATCCTTGGCGAGCCGGACACCCCAAAAGACATCGATGCTTTCTTCGAACAGAATCACGAACAGAATGAAATGTATCGGAGAGAGTTGGATATTAGCCAGCAAGGCTCGCCTACTGTTGACTATAGACACATGACTACTTTTACGGATGACAGCGCCGAGGGACAGTATCTCGACAGCCGCGATGAAAAGGTTTCCATTGATCAAGATGTCCGCAAAGTCGGTTCGAATCCGGAGTATGTTCATACACCAATTGCAGTAGAGTCGGCGGTTGCCTCTCTTCACGAGCCTTCCAACATCAGCGTTCGCTCGTCCGTTTCGAGCCCACTAAAGAAAAGTAGGTTCTCGCAGGTTAGCTCGGTCCCAGAACAGGGTTACATGGAGGACCTACACGAACAGCCAAGTGAAGAGCGCTGGGGTGCAATTCGCGATCAGGCACAGACTCTTGCAGACCGGTCCCAGCCAGCAAACTCCCCCCGGCATAGTACCTCCCGGTCGATTGATGAACATCCTCAAATGCACGCGAATGCCTTCCCTGCTCATGATGAAATGATGCCTGAGATTGGCTTTGGGATGGACGACGAGTCGGAAGTTAATACTAATCCATCAATCATTCAGGGGCCCGGGGGTGAATATCAGGACAGAGCCGAATCACTTCTTAGTCGCCAGGAAGAGCGAGAGCGAGAGCGCACACCGTCGCAACATTCTTTCGGAAAAGCTACAACCTTTGGTATTGGCGCCGCAGGTGCTGCGCTCGGACTTGCGGGTGCAGCCGGCAAGGCACGATCGCAGAACGATAGCCCCGCTGCACATGCACAAGGCGGAGAATACAGAACAACTGTGGAGGATGACTATGATCAAGACTATGCGCATGAGCAGCAATACGTGCCTCAGCCCAATTATGCACAGAGAGATCGTACGCCATCAAGAAGTCCGGCTCTCTGGAAAGATGAAGGCTATCAATCTGCTAACCAACATGGAGGCATCACACCCGATCTTCGTAATCGTTCCAATCTCCTCGACGACGACGGTCTCGGTGAATACGATGACGATGGCCTCGTCTTCGGTGCGAATCCCAAGCACAACCGCCACTTTAGCGGCAATTCTCATGGCATGTCTTCGCCACTCTACGATGCAGCAACCGGAAAAGGCATCGATCGCATTCAGTCCAAGGATGTCGTGGCCTTGATGGACCACTTGACAGTTCGTGATGCCCAGCGCAATGCTCGAGATACCGAAATACTGGTCACATTGGTCCGCAGCGCAGCCGAGATGCGCAACTCTTTTGAAGAGATGAAACAATTTATACGAACTCAAGACGCAATGATCATGAGCCAAAATGATAAGCGGGCTGACCTGACAGAACAACGTATTCTTGGTGGACCTCGACCACAACCTCTTGGTTCACCACGCGTGCCGCGATCGTCCACCGAAGATGTCGACGATATGGAGCAGAAGCGAAAGAATGTCTTCAAGCGAGCGCTGAAAGGATTGAGCATGAAGGGCGACAATGACATCAAGAAGATCGAGACGATGCTGATCCAGCTACTCGGCGAAGTTGAAGGCCTGAAACATGCACATCAATTGACCTTGCAACAACAAAATCGTTCTAATAGTCTCACCTCGTACGAGAATTTGAGGGCAAGTGGAGATCCTGGTTATGAACCGGAGGGTCGTGCTAACACAGCTTCTTCACCGAATCAGTCTGGATACCTGTCCAATCCGTCATCTCGACGCATTCAGGACCTGCATTCTGGATTTGATGTTCMCCAGCCACATCGTATTAGCACGGTAGAAGAGGATGATGAAGAGTTTGCGGACTACGACGGGCAGGTTGAGAATACGGAGCGCATGACAACACCGACACAGGAAGCTCGACGAAACAACTCCCTTTCCCAGGAGACACCACCACAACCTCCACGAGCATTCCGAGACTCTCAGAGCCAGGAAAATACCCCTAAGAGGAAGCACAAGTCGAACTCTTCGTCCATTTTTGGCATTCCCAAGATCTCTCGCTGGTCGAAAACTACAGCATCTACGAACCCGGAGAGCCTCCCACGAAATAGTGGTTCTGGGGAGAAGCGGCCTTACTCTACTGCATCAAGGTCTGGTTCTAACATAAACATTGCATATGACCCAGAAGACCAGTATGAGCTCAGAGATGATGACAGGCTCCGGTCCAATACTTCCCTCGTGAAAGAGGATGCACGAGTGTCGGTCCGATCGCCATCACCACTCATCCCCGAAGACGATGATCTGCAATATGGAATTGATGATCCAAAATACCAGGCGCACCGCAATTCACTGAACCTGCAACATCCCCAGCCGCGCCCTGGCCCGACTGGTCGACACCAAAACCACCTCGAGTCCCAGGCTCACATCTTCGACCCAATCGGTTCGCCAGACTTTGACCAATATGGTAGCAACCCATCTCTTGCCCGCAATCGACTTTCTGGTGGTGCGGCCAGTCAAGGCGCTGGGAATCTTTCTCCCATCTCGTCTGATGGTGGATATAGCCAGCATTCCGCTGCCGAGCAAGCCCAGGCTCCAGCCCGTCCCCCAAAGATCCGGGACGATGGTCCATTGATCCCTCAACAGCCGCTTGCAGGCCACGGCCAGACAAGGCAGATGTACAGTGCTCAGAACGAGTACGGAACCAACTCCCAGGGCGCATTGACCCCATTGGCCCCCATTCAAGAGGTGCGACATAGCCTTGAGACTGATACGGGACTTCACGTCAGTTGAGTGCCTGATTTTGTAAAGATAAATACTTATGCGCGCCTGTAGTACTCCCCAACTCCCTCCCCTAGGCCATTGAACAGCCAGGGATTGTATCCTATGGCTAGTCCAGCGCGCAAAATCACAGGTCCAAGGCCTATGGGAAGCAGAAGCCCAGCTGGACAGCGTGGTTTGGCTCAGGCTCCACTTCAACATTCAGACACTGTCGTGCGAAGGAAGCCGGTTGGCGGTAAGTAATATGTTTTATTTTTCAATATTGGAAGGCCTTTTGGGGAGTTGGAGTCTCTTGCCGATGAGGTAAGGATGCACCCAGCGTCAAACCTTTGTATTTCCTTTAGATTATTCTGTATTCACCCGAGCCATGGCTAACGTGCCCTTAGATCGCGCCGAGATCGAGAGCTTAGAGAGCTATCGAAGTAGCCTTGATTCCGAGATCTTCTAAACCCTTCGCTTCTATCGATCTGAGATCGCATATAGAATGATACCGACGCTGCACTTTCTCTTCACTGCAGCTAAACCGACAAGCTTGCATCCTGCGGCGACGCATGCCCCTGCAACCCCAAAAAATCACAATTCATCTTCGGCGTATATGGTTCTTTCCTCCTTCCTGAATGAACATCTACCAGCGTCTCTGGATAGAGTTGTATTCAAGGAAGTCCCTCCTACACTTTAATCTTCCGTATCATAGTCTAAATCCCTCACAAACCCCTCCCAATTCCGGAATGCTTTGTAATCCACGACCTGGCAATGAAGATTATGAAGGACCCCACCTTATGAGAGATGATCTTTTGGCTTTTTTTCGGATTCCTTTTTCTCTAGTTCGAGTTGGATGTGGGAATGGAGATGGAGGTGGAGGAATGCGCTCATGCATTGGTTCGAAATAGGTGTGGAGTGCGGTGGATGTGGTGGGTGAGGCAAAAGGTGGTGGGCAGTTTAGCAATGTGGATGTCCTTTTTTTCAGTCAGCAAGCAAGCAGGCAAGCAGCATTAGCATCACCTACCTAGCATTAGATGCATGACACGTTATGAAATGCATTTTCTGGCATGATTGAATGTTTTTCGTGTTTATTTCCTCTTCTACTTGATATGACATGCTGTGACGATATTGCATCTTTTATCGCGATGGGCTATAATGAGGTAAAAAAATCCAGCTAAGACACTTATGTATTCTCGTGCTGTAGACAGAGCGCTATGTTGGCTGTATGTGACATCAATGCATCCCACGAACATGAACAACTCAAAACCAGTTTTTAGGGCCCTATGATTCCGTGAGTCTTATGGCATTGAAATTTTGAATAGAATCGATGAGGTTGAAAAATGTAGCTTAGAGAATTATGAAATGTTGGGTCGTAGATTGAGGACTGTGATGGCTGTATGTGGATTTGATGTATTTCATGAACATGAACACTTCAAAACTAGTTTTCAGGACCTATGTTTCCTAAAATCTCAAAACATTATAATTTAAATCAAAACATTTTGAATTTATGTCACTTTATGTCATCTATATAATGCCCTTTCTCTTCAAGCTTCTCTCACTCTTCTTCACTCTTCAAATTCCAGCATCATGGCGGACCTCCAAGCCCTCCATGAAAAAGCACAACAGCACCTGGAGATGAAACTCCAGTGTGTTCCCACCGTCGGCTTCGCCAAGCCATCAATTTGGCAAATCTATGCCAACAAATGCCATGTGCCAGATATCCCACATGAGCTCCAACTCCAGACTTTTTTCGAGAATTGGGATGTTCTTCGACAATACCAATTCAAGGTCCAAAAAGGCAGCACCCAGCCTATGGGCATTGTCCACCTGCTGTTCTTCTACGAAGTTGACCCCACACATTCATTCTCAGCACGTCATAAATTCATCAGATGGAATTTGATTCTGATGATTATTTACATGACGCATTTCGAGATGATTTCTTCTCCTTCTGCCATTGATATTCAAAGAAATCAATTTTGTGAGGATTTTGTGTCTGCTTGGGCACATCATGCTGAGAAGGGGAGGGGGGAAGAAGGTGAACAACTTCGAAAGATTCACCTTCAAGATTTCTTCAGGAATTGGGAGAATGGGCCTTTTGACTTCATTCACTTCTCTAGGTCACAAGAGAAGAAGATGGGGGCTGAGATCAAGGCTCTTCATGATGATGTCAAGAAAGTGGCATCTGATGCTTTTGTGGTGGATGGGCTTGAGGTGGAGGCTTGGAAGAAGTATGGGCCTGCTTATGGTCTGTATTGGGTTTTGGATTGGAAGGAGCTTTGTGATTTGGGTGAGATTTCCAAGAAAATGGAGGATGGGATGAATATTGATGAGGAGCCTGAAATTCCCTTGGAGAATGTTGACTGGAATTCTCCTTTGGTTCAAGCCCTCCTCAAAGATCCAGTCCCAGTCCAAGAGCAGGAATGGCGACCAGATCCCAACAGGTTTTGGCTTCCGGTTGATCAGGCTTTCAATCTGCTCTATGGGAGCATGGATGTGGTTTCAGGGTGGTTTGCAAATTTGTCTATGTAGATTGGTATTATATTATACACTCTCTTTCTATCTTGGATCTTCTCTAGTGTTTTAATATCTTGAAGAAATCTCATTGACTAGGGAGATACGCCGCTAGTCGCGATGAAGAGGAAGATAATGGCTCCCACCATTTTAAACATCACCTCGCATCCCTCAATCAAAAACCTAAAAAAAGAACAAAAAATAAAGGACATAGACCCTCTCCGGGTCTGAACCTGCGGCGAAGAGACGCGCTAAGGAATGCATACAATTCCGCCGCAGGTTTACCACATTTCATCCTCTCAGCTATGGGAAATATTGAAGATTAATTACTTATATACACTAGGTTTGTAGATAGGTATAATAGTTACTCAAGAGTAGAACGGGAAGTGAATTTGTTCTCGCCGTGGGCGTGGTACGTGCGCGTCGCGTTTTGTTTTGATGACGTGCGCGGGCACTGGAGTGAAAGGGCGCACGTGAAAGCTGCTCTTAGGCAACAGTGGCTTTATGATGTCATTTCTATGGCGATGCGAATGTCATGGTCTTGAGGCTTTGGGTGTGGCTGGTGGGTTATGTATATTGGGCTCAAAACCGGTCACACGTGTATTGGATCACTTCGTGTTGGTATGGAGTAGATAGATGGCTACCAAAATACATCACGGTTGGAATTAATATCGAGGTCGAGATTGTATGTTTTCGTTAGAAAATAGTAGGAACTAGACTTGATTTGTAAAATGACAGTGTACTATATGGGTATAGAGAATTGGTGTTGCGTAGTAAGTGCGAATCGACCGCGAGAAGAAGGAGTTGATGGATATAGTGCGAGGTGCTACACGAGAAGTATTTCGCCGTATGTATAGCTAGGTTTTGGTCAAATGTTATATGGAACGAGAATACATAGTAAATATTTATCTTATGTAGTTCCATAAACGATTATGGATAATGAATCATCCTTGGGTGATTGACATTCGGAAGTCTTTGTATCGTAAGATGCATCCTCTGAATGCAATGAACCCACAATGGATGTTTTGAGATTCACAGAGCTAGGTATCCAGTAAAGACCACTAGTAGCATGATTCCGCAATATATTTTAAGATGAATGTTGACTAGAATTTACATGGCAAGGATATTTGGAGATGGGGACTAAAATCCTTCCGATGGGTGGTGTTTTGGATAAGGGTCTCCTGCGGAGTCACTATAGGCGCATTGCCTTTACATACGTCAATCAGATGACTTTTATATGCGTAACAGGCTTGTACTCCTATATAGTGTTTTCGACATGTTATAAACACCTTTGAAGACCCCCAACATTGTCCTGTTTAATTTCTTGGTATACGGAATGACCGCCTGGTAATCGTATGCAAATTCATTCAAATGCTGTCAGCAGGCCTCTGCGCCGTTGCAGCAGGGATAATCTCCAGAAATCACCACACGCCTTAAGGTCTTCCTTCGTATATGTAGCCTCCTCTATTATCGTCTAGTCTTGATATCTCTCTGACATAAGTGTTATCATGATGTTCCGGGAGGAATATAGCGTCGTAGGGGCAAGTTGGTTGCGGTTCGGCCACCTCTATGAGAACTTAGTTATGAGCGTCAATGGTATGTAGTTCCTACAAGATCTATTAGGCATATTAGAGAGCCAAGAGTAGAAGCTAGATAAATAGAGGCTAAACTTTATGTAAGCATCGGTGAGAAATCCTGACTTGAGAGCACCTTAACGGGATTCTCGAGGTTGGCATCCTTACTTAGTGGTCTACTTTTCATCGTTAATTTACAGGAATAGACCTGGAGTACGGCATTTAGCTCTTGGGGGTTGGACGGGCGGTTGGGTAGCCGCGCCATCGGGTGCTGAATTCACTTCCATTGTCTTACATGTTTAGGCCGTTATTAGGCGCGAATCTCGAGTATCTAGGGAGTTGACCCATAGATAGGAGCTGTTGGAGTTTATGGAATAAGCTATTGGTCCACATGAGGAAGAGCGTTTAAACATAGCTCAAACCTAAGAGGAGCGATTGAGCCATTCAAATGCCGAGGATTCAGTGAACGATTGTAAATGTTCTAGAACATTCGTGGCATGAACCATGTGTACTACAAAATAAAGAAGAAAATATCAACGAAAAAGCAAAAAAAGGGAGAACGGATCCCCGGTGGATCGAACACACGCTTATAGATCTATCAAGGAACAGAACAGTGTCGTAATGCGTGGGTTAGACATGTACGCCAATGTACCAAGTTCCCCTAATATAATAATCCTTTGACCTTATTCTATACATATAGAGCATAAAAGTATTTCGTCCCTTTGGGGGTATCGCGCGTTGCGCTGTAGTTAGTTGGCGCGTGCGCCTCTTCACTCGCCACCCGCGATGAAAACACATGTGAAAGCGTCCTCTGCTAGGCAGAAATCCTATCACGTCATTCAACCGAAGCCAGATGCAGATTTGAATGTTCATTGCACCCGCTCGACCGTCGGAACTCCTCATCTTTGTATTTGTGTTCCCACTTGGTAGAGTAATAGAGAGTCACTTTGCGGGGTATATATTAGTTGGTCTGCTCATTCCCTACTTTGAGAAAGTGCCCGGAGGACTTGTCTTGATAGTCTTATTGCCGTGCTGTGAGTTTTTCTATACAGTAAAGCCAGTGTCAAAGGTTTCGCAATCCGTCGGATCGCTAGGTTGTGGTAGCTTGAGGCTTATAACCTGACTTCTTCATATATCACAGTTTATACAGATAATAAGTGTCCTATCTGGTCTGTTTTACAGTGCAATATTAGAAATGCTGAAAATGCTTCTGTTGTCGAAAATGCTGCCCCTCCATCATACTTTCTCCGGCCAAAGCTCCGCTGGTTCGTGCTGGTGCGTCATCCGTTTCTACTCATATCTCGTCCGCCCTGATCTCAAACTTAGCCCTGGCCGCGACTATTTCAAGTTGCTTATCAAAGATGCATATTTCTCTTCAAGTGCGAATCTTATCTTAATTTCATGATCCTCGTCTTCAAATCAAGGTCGCGTTTTCATGGCATCTGTATGCAGGAAGTACCTAGAAGGATGATAATCCTCCAAAGAATGGATACATGATCTCAAGAGTAGAGAAACATCACATCCTTGGCGAATACTAGGGTAGTGTTTGGCTATAGGACACGATCACCATACGTGGATCCACATCTTTACATTGGACGCACTATAGCTGGCCCTTGTGAGCCAATGAAGCTTTGCTCCGCACTATACGTATAGGCTCTTTCACCCTGGCTATATTTTCGTTCCATTCCCGAGGAATTGTAAAATCTCCTTCCCAGCTACATTTGTGGTTTTTTAGTCCGCAACTTACGAGCTACCTGAGGTTGTAGCCGAAACTAGTTTCTGTCGCCTAATTGGATAGTTTGTACCAACTTGACCAAGTATAGACTAGTGTTCCTATTCCCGCCCGAATGTTGTACATATCATAACCAAGAATCGGCCGAAACTTCCGAAAATATAAGCATGAGTTGTAGATATCTACAATTATAGGGAATCATCTTAATCAGAAGTATACGACCGCAATAAAGACGCGGTCTGTGCCATATTTGACAAGCAGGAGTCCGAAATCCAGCCTTTAGAGAATTGAATACTCCGAAAACACTGAATGGACGTTAATGTCTACAGATATCGAACCAGGACTTGTTCCACTCGGGTTACGAAAGATGAGCCTCTAATTCTGCAAGTCGTCGCGTAAAATAGCATCAGCTGGCTGGTGGCCCGATCTCAGGTGTGTGTACTTCTGATTACAACCTAAGCTTATATCTAGATCTCGCATCTTCCACAGGTTGGGAGATATACACAAACAGGTGAGTTCTGCCATAATTTTGGAGTCATACGCAAAATTGTCTCTGATCTTATTGGATGGTATCGTGCGCATGAAATGCGTCTTGGTGTCCTCGGCCAACCACCCCACGCTTTGCCCCAAGCTATCAGGAGGAGCTGGTTCACCGCCATGGACTCCCAACTTTCACCGCCGCGGGGCAAGTTCGCAAAGCCATGGCGACTTTCATTGACCTTATGACTAAGCAGACCAGAGGGCTATTTATTCTCGCACTGAGCTCTTCTCTCTCCTTCTTCTTCTTCATCCCCACCCCCCTCAACCATGGCCGAACGTCAGAAGCAACTCCAAGCCCTTCACGAGAAGGCACAAGCCTACCTCCGCCTCAAGCTCGATCGCGTCCCCCACAAAGCCTTTAAACATCCAACAATCTGGCAAATATACCGCAATGACTGCCATATACCCCACATCCCGGCCGATCTTCAGCTTGTCACATGGTTCGAACAATATGATACCATCCGCCACTTCAATTTCAAAGTGCAGA
Organism: Nigrograna mackinnonii; assembly: GCA_001007845.1. NCBI lineage: Eukaryota > Fungi > Ascomycota > Dothideomycetes > Pleosporales > Nigrogranaceae > Nigrograna > Nigrograna mackinnonii. The sequence goes on along the minus strand of JGVQ01000084.1, from coordinate 351,756 downwards.
AGGTGATACAAGACCTCTCAATTTCTCGACTCATTTGGTATTATGAGACCGATCCCTCTCACGCCTTCACCCGCCGCTTCTCCAATGTGCGGTGGAATCTCCTACTCATGGTTCTATATACGAAGATTCCTGAGTTAGAGTCTAACGAGGAGCATGATGAACGGTATGGGTTCTGTGCGACATTCATCAGGGCTTGGCTGAGTTGGATGGGCAAATTCGCAAAGGATGCAAAGCCTGGAGCAGTTGAAGACAAAGGGCTGCCTGATGATGAAGAGTTTTTTTTCAAATCCATATGGAATGAACTGATATTTGATATGATCAAATTTGGGAGGTACGAGTCTGAGCTGATGAAGAGGGCATGTCGCAAGTTAGCCCAGAAGGTCCCACCCATGACATCCGATGAGTTTGTTGGGAGAGTCCTTACCGAGGATGAGTTCAAGAAGCATGGACCTTTGATGGCACTGTGGTGGTGCGTCCAAGCAGACAAGGATAACAGAGTCCAGGAAGTGGAAGATGATGAAATGGCCGTGGATGACTTGGAAATGAATCTCGAGGATGTAGATTGGGATTCTAAACTGATCCAAAACCTGCTGAAGGACCCGGATGACAACGTCGAGGTTTATGAATTCGCCACAGACAAATCCAACTACTGGCTGGATGCACGCACAGGCATCAGTATGTTGTCAGAGAGGGTAGATGAGATCGCCGGGTGGCTTGAAGATTTCAGATTGTAGCTGAAGGAATGGGAAGTGGCTTTCAGTCATGTACGAGTATAAGACAATTGGGGAAGTGACCCAAGCCTTGGAATGTCGGTGTCCCCACTCAATACATTTACCTCAAAACCCTTGCATTAGACAGAACCTTGAACAATTTTCATTGATATACCGACCCTATTCGATATTCGTATTGATTCATATCTCCGTGCGTGAACTCTCATTACGGTATCTGTCAGTCTACCCAATGCTCTCACAGTGCTCTCGAGTCAGGGTTTCGTACTATTTCCTACACAATCCCCGAACCCTATTCATCTCACGGAAATCATTAGACCTCCACCATCCCCACTGCAGTGACGGTCAGGGTCTATGAGCCACTGCTTAGTTATAATCAACTCAATTCTCATTCAATGATCGCCTACTGCTATATCTAATATGACCTGAGAGTATCGGCGTCCGCGTGGCAAAACCGCTCCTATCCGTCTTAAGCTCTGCCTAAAGGCTCTGACTCTTATGTAAAAATGCTTATATCTCAGGAAAATCTTTGAGAACTATTTTGTAATTTGAATAGCAAACATAATATTAACCCCAATTTATGCCAGCTTTATTTACCCTTTTTAACTGCAACTGACATGACCCCTTCGAACCGTGCATCCAACCCTTTCTTACTACGGTTTTACTCTTCCGTTACGCTATGCGCTTCTAAATTCTATGACGTCACGCTATTGTGTTGTTGCTGCCTAGCAGAGAGCGCTTTCACTCGCTTCTTTTCACATCGGGTGGCAAGTAAATAGACGCACAGACGCACGCGTCTACTACGGCCCGCTACCTACCCTAATTCTAGAGGAGAGAATAAAACACTTTTCGTGGCATATGTATATAGAATAAGGTCAAAGGATTATTATATTAGGGGAACTTGGTACATTGGCGTACATGTCTAAACAACCCACGCATTACGACACTGTTCTGTTCCTTGATAGATCTATAAGCGTGTGTTCGATCCACCGGGGATCCGTTCTCCTTTTTTTTTGCTTTTTCGTTCATTTTTTGCCCTGTTTTACTTTTTCACTTTTTGTTCTCGAGCTCTGCGATTGCGGGAAACCTGCTGCCGTCTTCTAATGTATACTTCCACGCGCAGCCTCTGGCACTATACTCCCAGCCTATGCTAGATCTATCTACGCTTAGAACACATAAACTTTATTTTGCTTCTACAATGTAGTATTCCTACGTCCAGGCTCTGTGACGTCACGTTGTTTACCTTTTTGCGTTGAGGAAATTTCATGCCAAGGCTCGCGAGAGCCCTTTCACTGTGGTGACAAACAGTACGCACGCGCCAACTCCACTGATGACTATTTGCACTCAACAATATTTCATTTGAAGGGAGTTAATTATATATTCAGCTAAAGTTCAAGTGATTAATGTAGAGAGGATGAAATCTTTAGGCCTGCGGCGGAATTGTATGCATTCCTTAGCGCGTCTCTTCGCCGCAGGTTCAGACCCGGAGAGGGTCTATGTCTTCTCTACTATCTTTTTTTTTTTTTTTTTTTTTCCTTTTTTTTTTTTTTTTTTAAAAAAAAAAAAAACTACTTAAAAACTTTCTGTGTTCGGACACTTTCGCTATCTTTCGCCCATTGTCATCAGTCGACCCTACACAACCTTCGGGCAGAATAATACTAATTGAACCTTTTGAGGTCCTTGAACTGGCTTAGAGTATCACGAACACCTTGGGCGTAGAATGTAGGGCCGAGAGTCTCCGAGGGGCCTTATCTTGGGCTTTAGAAGGTTGAGCGGAATGTTTATTATTTTTGGGACTGTCACCAGGGTCCATTCTCCGTACTATAAGGAATGAGTAGCTATGGAACTCTGTCGAGCTACAGTTCCTAGGAGGAGGGGAAATTGGTGCATGGCACCTGGTCAGTCTCATCAACTAAATAGGCATCTTAATGACTGTGAGGGATAAAAGGGCCTCGGTATGCAGTTTCCGTAATATCATTCTTACATTCGCGAGTAGACGTCTTCGCACCCAGCCGATTCTCGAATACTCGCTGAAGGCTCACTAACTTAGGCTCTAAATCTTTCCTAGAACAATACTTGCTGGAGAGCGGAGGCCAGACAAACCAGAATTCAGCCTTTGTGTAGGCATTTCCTGCAAAGACAACGAATCGATACCCACCAACCGCTATGCTTCTATAATACTTTAATCTTCTACACAATGGCAAGCATCTATTCAAGCTCACACTCTTCCTTAGGTCGTTAGGCCTGTAGCTTACCAAATTAAAAAAAATAAGCAAAGCACAGAACAATCAGCGCTTATCTCTAAGATCTTTGCTACCATGAATATACCGATTTGCCGACTATGATTATGCGTGGCGCACCGACATATAGACCTTTGTCATGTCTCGGCTTTATATAAGCAACGGTTTGGGTCACATCTTGTAGTAGGGTTTTGAATTAAGTCTTCGTATATGGATTACTTTTGACAATGCCAACAGTTCATACCGTCCCTCATATTGGAACAACAGTACAGAGTTCCTCGTCCAGCTAGATCGGCCAACTTATAAAGCTCATGATCCGACACATATCGACGTGATGTAGAGAATTTATGGGCGAAACCCATTATCATTGTAAGGAGATGATTGTGTGCTGGTTCTGTACGATGAGTCTGGTGGAGTCGTTGAGTAGTCCTTCGTCACAGCAATGTCACACTTGTTGCATCACTGTAAGAAAACGTAGTTAAGGGGTGTCGGCACACCCTCAACCTTGGACACGATCGGCGTAGACTTCAAGTTGAGTCTAGTGTATGCGGTACATCGGTCGGAGTCGGTTCTCATATTCGTGGGTATCGTAGTAGTCAACGTCGGCGAGGCTGGAGAGGACTGAAATGTAAGTCAGCATCCTAAGGACTACTTAGCCTCCACTAAAGCTTGAAAGAAGACAAAGACATACCACCCAACCTTCTACCAAAGCCTCACAACACCACAGGGAAACCCCAACAAGCCAAAGTCATATACAGCTCCTCCCCACCCACTGCGATAACGAACCGCCGGACTATATAAACTACCCACGCACCCCAACCCAACCTTGGCGTCCTCCAAAACCAGCAGTGATCCAGACCCCCAAACCATGCCACGACCTCCCAACCCGAAGCGAGCGTTGATCACTGCAAGCCAATCCCTTCTCCCCACCCACCAGAAGATCTACAGACAAGACTTTGCATACATAGCACCCGACGGCCAGGAACTGCCCAGCGGGCCCAACGCAGCGCCCCGGAAACGCAATGCTTTCGGCGCATTATGTATGTATTGGTACCGATGGAGGGCAGGGATGGCATGGCTAGTGGACCCGTCCGTTGTGGAACAGATGTATGTAGGTGTAGTGTAGGGGTTCAGTGGAGCAGGGAGGCGGGAACTAAATGACATGCATGGGCGGAGGAGGAAAGGGAGGTTGCTGGGATAAGGCATTACAGGATAGGAGGCAGGTTGTGGGAATAAGATGACTAACTCGCGTTGTCTTGCCCTGTTTTGGTCGCTTTAGGTTTGACTGTGTATGTGTATAGTATTGGCCTTTTGAGGCGTAGCGTTGCGAAGGGATTACTGGTTGTAGGAAGGCTTGAAAGGTTCCAAGGATGTGATAAATGCTGGTGCCGCGCGTATGAGGTTAGGAGCGGTGTGAGTGAGACATGGTATAGAAGTGTATCATCTATATGAGAGTATGTCTTGGTACTTATTTCCGCACAAAGCGAAGTCAATTATCGCGACGCTCTCTCATGCCTTTCATTCACTCCCTCAAGCCTCTCGTATCCACTACACTATACACTAACAGGCGGTTCAAAATGGAATTGAGCCAGACCGCGCGATCAGCATCAGCATCGAAATCCTCTACATTGCAAAAGCACCTCATTAGGTACATCATCTACACAACTACTCTATCACGACTTCGCTTACCGGCCTCAACATACAAGGCTATCATAAACGACACACTGATCATTTCCCTCCCAACCTTAAGCGAGCCTGACGATCCTATCCCAAATTCCACCCGAGCACCATATCTATATTGCTCGACAGCTAATAGGATTCTTCTGGATTCGCATTATCGCACTGCATTTTGAGGAAGACGGTACTTGATGCCACGTATCTTCGTATGCTTGGAAAAACACGACATGCGGAAGTGTGATAGATTTGGGGCGCCTGTTTTTCGTGTCTTGTAACGACCCTTTGCGGCACGGGGTATACTGTGCTCTGAACCCCCGTCCTCCTGCATGGGGAGGGTTCACAGCTTACGCAGTGTTTCATGAGAAAGTCGGCAGAACCTGTCAACGTAAACCCCAGTTGGCCCTCCTGCTTCCGCGGATACATGAGGCATGTGCCACAATATGCTGGCTACGGCGAGCTTTATATGGGTGTCGGAGGGGGCTCCGAGGCTCGGACAGCCATTGTCTTATCCGGCACGTGGATGGTTGACATGTATTTGGCGACCGAAGGGGAAGGGATCGACTTTGCCAACAACAAACGCGGCACATAGCACTCGGACCATTACCGTGAGTATAACCGTGCCTGCTGTTTTAGGCCACGGGTGCGAGTAATGCGGTAAGAGATCGGTGTCACCCTCATATACCGTCGCCGTTTTCGTCAAGATAGATATCTCACGCAGCGGATAATAGGGGCGAGGTGCTTTAAGGCGTCGACGCTGCTCTTACATATTACTTAACGAGACGTTGCCCTAAGAGCTCGCCAAACCTATGTACATGTACAAATGCCTACACCCAACACCATACTAAAAAGTACAAAGACCTTCGAGCGAAAAGAGGGCTCGACATGTTTTCGAAAGGAAAGACTCCAGGAAAGCTCAGATGTTCCGTCAAGTACCGAGCGATTTTCCATCACGTTGGAGAATGCAAAACCAAGACAATGCTGAAACAATCAAGAAGAAGAATATCGAAAACCCTACTGGGCAATGGTGATGATGTCGTCACCTTGCTCAACGCCCTCATTCCTCGAGGTATCCTCGTACAACGATTTGAACCAACTACCTTCAACATCAAGAAGCTTATAAGGCTCACCGTACTCTACAAGTTGGCCCTGATGCATGACAGCGACCTTGTCGAAGTCAAGTATGGTATCCAACTTGTGGGCAACGGCAATGATTGTATGAGATGCAAATCTGGAACGGAGAAGCTTTTGAACATGGGAATCTGAAGCTTGGTCGAGGCTGTGCACGAGTCAGTCGTTGCGCAGATCTAGGAAGGTGCGATGGACCATCTACTGGGGTTGGGCACTGGGGTGGTGCATGGGGGATAGCGCTTACCTGCTGGTAGCCTCGTCGAGTACGACGATACTGCCCTTCTCTTTCCTCAACATTGCCCTCGCGAGACAAAATAGCTGCCTTTGTCCATGAGAGAAATGGAGATCCTCGACTTCGACATCTAACGGGTGCTCATACTTACTCTCATCACCTTTGCTCACGACGATATCCCATAGCTGGACATCCTTCAACGCTTGCATGATGGCTTTATCATTGCTTTGTTTGAGTGGGTCAGCGTTGAGACGGACGGAGCCAGGAAGAAGGTATGCATCTTGAGGAAGGCCAATGAGGCGCGATCGAATGGTCTGGCGAGGGATGCGGTGCAGAGGAAGCGAATCCACGCTGATGCTGCCCTGAGAAAGGTCCAGCATTCGGAAGAGCGTAGAGATAAGTGATGATTTCCCACTAAGTATACGTAAGTGCACATCCTAGCTTGATAATAGTGAATTAACTGACCTCCCAGTTCGTCCGACGATGGCAACCTTCTCGCCGGGTTCAATGTTCAGAGAGAACTTATCAATGACAGGCTCATAAGGACTAGACATGTTAGTCTTTGTAGCTAGTGTCAACAAGGATGCGCACGTACCGATAGCAAGCGGTGATATTCTTGAACTCAATCTTGCCTTCTCCAGGCCAATTTGGTGGCGGGATCTGATCTTCACCCTCAAGGTTCTCATTGATGGCATCGGCAGTGAAGGTCTTGATCCTTGATACACTGCCAATGTGTGTCTCTAGCTGAGCCCAGAACGAGATGAGGAGTTTCACGCTTTGTGAGAAGAGAATGACATTGAGCAGGGCGACACCAACGTAGCCAGGGCTGATCTTGCCACGTAATGCGACCACAAGAACTATGAGCAATGTGGCCACGGCCGCAACAACAAGATCCAAGACGAGCGTCAACCAACGCTGGATGGCGAACAACAGATAGAAGGGACGCTGGCTGCGGTCGAGCAAGGTCCTGGACTTCTCCATGAGATAGTCTTGCCATCCAAAGGCGCGTATGGTAGCCAGTCCTTCCAACATCTCAGTGAACTGAGTGTAAAGAGGAGACTTTGCTTCCAGATCAAGGAAACGAAGCTGGCGCGATGTCCGAAGATAGAACTTCTGGATCGTGAAGAGTACAACACCTACGATAGGGAAAGAGATCGCCGAGTAGTGGGAAGCAACTGCAATAAGAGCCATTTGACCAATGCAGAGGACGAACGCTGTTTGGTCAATTAGTGTCTGGAAGTCGACAACAGAAACAGGCCCACTCACTTGCGAACGTATTGAGAGCCGCCACTGGGAGCTCCATATCGATCATCTGGAGATCCTGGCTGAATCGATTCAATGTCACACCAGTGTCAGTGGTTACGAAAAAGGACATTGGAGAACTGTCTATATTAGTTCCAGTGGCGACAAGCGCGGAGGCGACTTACTTCAAGACTGTGGTCAACAACTTCCAATGGAAATTAACACCAGAGCGAGGGACCATTGTAATTATCAATTGCCTTGGAACGGGTCAATAAGAACGGGCCACAATCTGGAATGGTACCTACCAGCAACTAATGATGAGGAACAAAAGGGCCAATCCACCAAGCATACCATAGATGCCAAGATAAAAGTCGAGCCGTTGATTCGGATGTTCAGCGTTGAATGCTGCCCATTCCTTGACCCACCAGGCTACAGTCTATCAGTACTTGCAAGGCTTTCACCGTCGACGAGATGCGAAGACGCTGGGGCTTGGAGGTTAACTTACTTGGGAACAACTGGCCGAAGATGAAGATTGTAATCGCAAAGACAAAGATTAGCGTCGGAATCCAGCCTACAGACCTAATGTAAAACAGATAGATAGCAGCATCGCCAGTGCGCCTGTTGGCTTCGGCCTGGATGTCATCTTCGGTGACCTTAGCGGAATTTGCGCGTTCGGTGTACTTTGGTGGAGCTTCATAGACATGCTTCTCCGGAGAAAAGTCCCAGTCGGGAGGCGGCAAATCAAAATCAGAAACGTAACCGCCAGACCTGTTTAGCACATCAAAGGTTCCCTGCTCAACGATTTTGCCGTCCTTATTGAGGGCGACGACATGATCGCAGTAGGGAAGACGTTTAGCTACGCATGGGTTAGTAGCAGCACGTGGATTCTTGGACCTTTCGACGGGGGAACATACCTGACGATGAAGCAATAAGAACAGTCGATCTGCAGCGGCGGAGGAGACCCTCTCGACCAAATAAACTGTGCCAGACTCGATTCTCTGTTTGGCTATCAAGTCCGCTGAGACAGTCATCAAGAATGACAATGTCCTTTTGGGCGTACACTGCCCTCGCAAGTGCCTATACAAAATAGGGCGGTTAGCGTCGACATAGTGCGGCAGAGCGGGGATGATCCTTGGGGATGTCTCACTATACGCTGGCTTTGACCACCACTCAAAGCGATACCCTTGCTTCCGATTTGGGTTTGGTCTCCCTGAGGTAATTGGCGTAGATCTTCATCTAATGCACAACTACGGACTACAGATGCGTACCACCGCTGGTCAAAGTCTGAAATACCCACGATACTCTGCTGCACAGTTCCGTTCATGTGCCAAGGGGTCTGGTCACAGAGGGCGATGCGAAGTGACGATAACTGGACCACGCCGCCCATGACGGGGAGTTCACCAAGAACGGCCTTGAGAAGAGTAGACTTGCCGCAACCTACAGGTCCTACGACCATTGTGAGCTTGGCTCGAGGAACCTTCATGCTGATGGACGATAGAATGGGTTGCTTCTCCTTGTCCCATCCAAAGAAACCTTTCTCGATAACAACAGCTTGGGATCCAGATGCACTGAGTTCCCTAATCTCCAAGGAGAAGCGGCTCTTTTGCGACGCATTGGAATCCTTGTCGGACTCATATCCTCCTAGGTCAGAAGCCGACGCAATACTGCCGCGTAAGAACGGGAAGACGCGTTTCTCGGTTTTGGATTCAGTAGTCAAGAACTCTTGTATCCTCTGGAATGACCCGACGCTACCCATGAACCCTGCTAGAGCCATGATAAGCGAACCCAAGGGCTCAGTGAGTAGGGAGAAGAGGGACATTGATGTGAATACCTTTGCCGTGTCCAAGGTATTGTCACCGCCACTATTACGTGCTAGTATGGAGAAGACGGCAAAAGTGAGGATGGGGGCCACAACCGGCGAGATGTACGCTGCAAAATGTTAGGTGCAGTTGGGATAGGGTTACAAATTAGACTTACAGAAACCCATGGTCCAGATGAGGAGGCGACGGAACTTCTTGGAAATTTCCAACTCGTCGATACGGAGCTGGTGCAAATCATCGCGAAGTACATCGGTAAGACCACACATCTTGACCCCCTTCATCGAACTAAGCATTGCGGTTGTGGCGGCGATGCGCCGCTCGATAGCCTCAAGCCACAAAGCTTGGCGCTTCATGACTAGACTAGTCGCGCCTAACGAGCCAACCAAGGACACTACGGACAATTAGGACAAATGCTCACCACCAGCTCTGCACTACACTTACCGACAGCGACAGCGATGGGAATGGCACAGGCGGCACCCAGCTGTCGTCCAAGGAGATATATTGCCAAGACGACCTCGACCGTGTTAGACCAGAGCTCGTGGCCTGTCTGCATACCCGAGACGATCCGCTCAATATCTGCACTCATCAAGGTCAGGGACGAGGCAGTGTCCACATCAGTGAGATTGATGTCGGTAGCCTTATTGTACAGCATCGATATCATGCCACCTCGCATCATGGTGATGAACCGATACGTGAGGTGTTGGTATTGTCCGGTTGAAATCTTCAGGGTCTTAGTGGGGCCAGGCACATGGATCAAGGGACAAGTAACATACCGCTATACCAACATAGACCAGGACATAGGCGCCGATCAATCCATATCCGATGTTCGCGTTCTGGTTCGCACCCGACGGGTCGGAATAAGACTGATCCGCAAAGGAGATGGCACGATTGATCAAAAATGGCTGGCAGAAGTTGAAGGCGATGAGACTTGCTCGGGGAGGTACCACAGCAAGTATATGCCAGACCAGTTTCTTGAATGTCACGCCAAAGAGGGAGTGTGGTCCTCTTTTGGGTACTGCCCAAGTAAAACATTAGTCGAAGTTTACACAGTGTACAGAGGTACTTACATTTGTTCCATGCTGGCTCAATGAGACGTTGAAGGTAGTCGGAGCGCAGGTGCTTATCCAGGTGGAAGAGGTCATCAACGGTGAGCGTGTTCGAAAAGCCTTTGCGTAGCAACTCGTTCTGCCACCAGAATAGAGCTCTGCTGTACACACCACTGGTAGCTTCCGCGGGCGCGTCAGTGAAGTCGGGTAGGAGAAGACCCTTCTTGCTTCTCGCTTCGAAGATCGCTAGAAAGAGCTTGACCCCAACGCGCGTTGTGAACAGCACAGATATCATCTCCACATTCTTGTCGAGGGAGTAGCTGCGGGACCTCGCGGCATCGAATACGATGGTGAAGAGGAGGTAGACATTGAGCAGGAAAGACGTGCGAATGTTACGCAGGTGCTCAAAGTAAGATAGTAGGCAGAGTACCAGAGCACCGACGAGGCTGATGGCTGCCCCGGGAAGCGCGAGACGATTCTTGAACTCCGTTCGCTGTGCCCAAAGGACTAGAAGCGCAAGATCGAAAGCAGCGAGGAATCCCCAAGTCAACTACATTCAGGAGGGTTAGCTGTGCCAACATGATAGCATAACATGATGGCCATAAGCAGACCGAGGATAAGCCGTACCAATTTCACCGGCAATAGTAGCGATCGCGAAACCTTCGTCCTTTTCCTCCAAAGATAGCCTATCCGGAAAGGAGCAATACACAGGAGCAGCGCCAACGGAAGTATCGATAGAAACGCATCTTCGAATAAGAGAGTGAAGTCGAACCCTCCTCGACAGTCCTTCCCAGCGTAAGGGCCAAAGGTATCGTCGACAGAGGTACAGGAAGCTCCAGAGCTGGATGCCATTGAGAGCTCAGAGAGGGAGAAAATCAGTTGCCTTTCGGGAAGGCTCTGCTCAGGGCCTTAGATAGAGTAATTATGGGATCTGAGGGATGCAAATTGGGACCACGCGCGATACTACGGACTTGTAAACCTTGGAGCTGCCTTGATCAGCCGGCGGCATACAGTCAACATCTCTCCACCTACCTAAGAGGCGGTGGCGGGCATCTGGAAGCCTTGACGCAAAACTTGGACAGGGCTAGGAGGCCTGGGTCGCTCGGAGTTGCAGCGTTCACTGCCGTATAGAGCAGTAAAGGGTAAGAATCGTCAGAGCTGATGCCCCAGCTGGTATCTAGGGGTCTAAGAACTACTGCGGTGACGTGGATCTGGATTGAATTGTGCTTTGCAATCCCCGTTTTTGACGCAATTGGACGTACCCTTGGCAGTAGTAAACTTCGTAAAGGTAATCCATTGGGCCAGCTGATGTTGCAAATCCGGGTTTGCAGGAAACCTCTGTGCGAGCAAAGGACTCACGGCACCTTGCGGTGCCTGCCGCATCTTCCGTGACCCAGTATGGGGCCGTTCAGTATGGCTGCATGTTTTGGAATTGCTGCACGTCTTGGTTGGGCTAGGAGCTGTAATTTGGACGTATAGAGTTGTATCTGGTTTTTACCGTATTCGGAGTAACGATCGGCGCCACTCTCATCACGCTGCTGATTTGTCGACTGGGGAAGAGCCGCTCAGGAACACGGGGTTAGACCTTATTGCTCAACAGTCTACTACCCCGAAGCCACAGTCTTTCGACAGATGATCCGCACTGATCGGCACTGCCGCTTGATCATCAAACCCAAAGGCCATCAACAACCCTGCTAGGATCTGGGTGCTGCCAACGGGGGCGCGACGCCAATATTGAGATTTCCCATATTTCCATTTGCTGAAAATGAGGGAAGAGGATTCACTGGCAGCGCCCCGAGGGCGCCTTCACACATGCTGAAACACTGCGTACAGTCCATACACACCGAAATCGGGATAATGGCAGTGTGCAGATTGAGGTTGCATTGCTTGGAAATGGTCGGTGCCATGATCGTCCGCTCCTTTCCATTTGCAGTTCTTGCCAATTGCTGCGGGTACTGCCGGACGGTCGAATTCGTGCCTAGAGGCAGGCTCGACCGTAAGGGCAACCATAAGAGCGTCGGTGAGCTGATGCGAAATAATTATTACTCGTGTTTCTCGAAATATTCACCGCACAGTCTTGAAGAGTTCGGACGGTCCACTGTCTGTCCCCTGCTTCTTCCACGAGGCCTCGACCGCCCGTCTCCATGGTAGCTTGAGCGGGCATGTATGAGACTACATTCGTGAGGCTGTACTCTTGACGATGCAGTCAGGAGTTTTCATTGACAAAGCCCTCACCTGCATCTGACACCTTGTCGGTATGTAGGACCGGCGTCATAGGTCAGCGGGATAACTCCCACCAGACCGTTAGCTGCACCAAAGGCAAGTTAATAATTAGGATATCTAGGCACGCAAGCAATCGATGACTGCCGATGGCGACAACTGAAGGCATCAATAACAACACGCTAGCGGAAACATACACAGGCTACTGCAGCCAAGAGGGGGAAGTGAACACAAGTGAGGCATCCTTCGACGAGTCTCTTGTGCCAGGGACCCACCTTGATTGAGTTGAACGGCGGGAGACCCAGCCGCCAAAGCTTGAGCTAGAGACTGGACAGAACAGGACTTCGACCTGGGAGGACAGGTGCGGAAACGAGGTCCGTGGAGCTGGAGACAGTTGGCAAGTACCCTTGTACTCTACTTGCATATGTTCTGATCCAAGCGTAACAAAACTGCGAGAGGTAGCTGAGCATCCCAGCCTTGCCGGAAGGAAAATAACGTGGATAGCTTGTACAGTAAATGCGAAAGCACAGGTTGCCACCCATATTGCGTGAACAACACATTCCAGAATAATCCGTACGAGAAATCATGGCATTTTTGGACGGACATCATGTTTTCCCAGGCACACGAAATGCGGCGGTGGTCACTGGGCGAAGGGACGAGTGAGTGTAGTTGAAGAATTAATCAGTAAGTTTTCTCCGTTTCGATACTCAGCTTTAGCGATGATACAGCTGTTGACAACAGCAAGGCACGCGTATTGTTGCTCAAATGAGGACAGAATGCTGATCTTGCCCGGTTGGCCGGGGGAAATACCTTGGATGCAAAAAGATTTGATATGTTGAGCAAAGTACCGGTCACTGACGCAACGATGCGTCCCTTTACGGTTTCACGACAGGACTTTTCTATGAAAGGAGCCCGCGCTGAGCCTATAGAAAGAAGCAGTTTCATATGGATAAATTAGGAAGACACTTACCTGGATCACGAAGGCCTTGGAACTTCTGGAACCCGAACGAGCTAGTGACCCCACAGCAAAGAATTTGTTTAGGAAAGTGGATCTCGCCAATGCAAAAGCCTCCAGTATAGCAGGGTAAAACAGCTCTTAGCTAAGCACTGGCTAGTGGTTGAGCTCGTTTGTCGTACCGGCTGAAAAGGCTTTGGGGGGCTAGAAAGGGCAATTTTCAGCGGGAAGCTAGGTTGAGGCTGACTGAAAATAGACTAACGACGAATGCGAGGGCTTGGGGCTAGGGATATTGATCATCTCATCTCAACGTCGATGGCGTGAGCAATCCCGAGGGTGCAATGTGCAATGCCTGAGGGATGAGGACGAGGCCATGTGCTCCTCGGGGAAGGCAGGGAGGAGAGAAAATGCAGAGCTGGGGACCAGCGTGGGTGGGTTGAGTGAACACGAACGGTAGAAGGCGGAGTTTACAACAAAAGGCTAAGGTAAGAGATGTGCACGGGCAATGCCACAAATAGCAATGCTGGGTGGACTGTGCTCAGTATCTGATCTAGATGGCGAGCCAGCAGGGAGGAGAGTCGAGAGTCGAGGGTCGAGGGAGGGCCGGGGTATGGAGAAAAGCAAATGGAAGGGTATTGTGAAGGCCCGGCACTGCCAAGGATGGTGCATGGCAGGCTTTACGGCTGGAAGGAATGTCTGGGGAACCAGGGGGAGCGACGGGATTGGACGGCTGTCACAGATGTCGAGATGGCGATATCCGCTCGACTGTGCAACGGTGGGCGATGTAATGCAGCAGGCTGCAGTTGGAAGAAGAAGCAGGGTGGTCCGAAAGGGGAGTGGTGGGAGTGGTGAGAGTGGTGAGGTTTGCTGAGGCGCCGAGTCGGGGAAGAAACGGAGGGCTTCACTACCGGCGATGACGTACGGGGCGTGTTTGCAGCCGCGGAGGGGAAACAGAAAGTCGCCGGTCACCAGCAGCCACAGGCTGTGAGGAGATGGGTAATTATCGTGAAATCGTGAACGGAGAGAAGTCGTCCGCGTTGGAGAGTGGATGGTGTGGGTGGGAAGGTGAGGTGGGATGGACTGGACTGTGTGGTTTAGCGTCTGCGGGCGCAGATGTGCCAGCCAGCGTGCCAGCACAGGCAGAACCACACAGGGAAGGACTGGCGCCAGCAAGCCAACAGCCAGCTAGCAGCCAGCCCCAACTCCTGGCGCCTAGCAAAGATGCAGAGGCCGAAAGCGCAGGAAGGCGAGAAGAAGCAAGAAACCAGAATCTTCCTTGGCACTTGCATCCGCTTGGGCCTGCTTTACTCCCCAGCTTTTACCTAGCACGCTAGGTACGCCCATCACGTGAAGTCGTATCGTCTCTTCTGACCAATCAGGGCATGTCTAAACGGGCGCGCAGGGTTCCAAGGTCGGGTCCCCGGGCCCCACAACAACCTCGTCAACCTCCATTATTGCCAATTGCCCATCGTCCACCTACTCCTCATCAATCGTCTATCCGTTATATTCGTTATTGCCAATGGCCCCCGGGCATTTCTGTGAGCGTTGCTTCGTGTCGCCCTGGCTTGTCCCCCTCCCATCTTTCCCCTCTCTCCCATCTTCCTCTCCCAATTCCTGCTACTGTTGTGTACCCCTTTAGTCGTGTTTCTCTTTCTGCAACACCGGACGCATGCACGCCTCGCAATCTACACGCCATTTAGCAGCTTCGTATTCGCTGCGCCGTCCTTTTCGCCGCATCTTCTCCGATCACGATCAGCTCCCAGCGGCCTGACAGGCGCCCTCGTGGCCACACTGTCCACACGCACTACACCACCACCCCGTTCTCCTGGGTCTCCAACGGCATTGCCTACGGGTGATCCCCTGGCCGACTTGCAGCCCATCGACTGCATCCACTATACCCCCGTCGATCTCTCTCTATTGCCTGCAGCTCCCCTGACCCCAATCCTGGCCTCTCACACGCAGCTGCTTCTATGCCCCAGCTCACGATGTTTACCCGCACAGCATCGGGCATGGACGATGCCACCAGCTGTAAAATTTCTCGTGTACTTTGGGAAAGATGTACTGTTGATGACTTCATTGAGCACTCATGGAGTGTGCACGCGGCTTTCGTGTTCTCGCTTTGGTTGCATGGGAATCAGAAATCAAGTACTGACAAAATAATCAAGCCCGCAGCCTCACTGAAGCCCTTCTTGCCCCCGCTCGTGTATGCTTAACTTGCATTCCGTGACTCTTGTTATCATTAATCCCTCCCGCATGTCCCTCTCCGGCCCGCGCATCATTCCCAGATCCAGTTCTTCCCAAGCCTGCCAGTGTTCCTGGGTGTCACAGGTGAGCTCCCTTTCCCTGCAACAAGCTCTAGAGCTTCAATCCAGAGCTCCGAGGTCCAAATTTTTTTTTCCAGACCATAGCTCTGACCTTTTGCGCTCTTTGATCAAAGCCACTCAAACCAATCTTTATGTGAATTCACATTTTGTATACTTAATTTCCGTAACGGAATCCAATTCCACACAATCAAGTCACGCTACAAAGACCAAGAACAGCAGTCTAAAGGTTTACCTCTGAGGTCTCCAAAGCTGTACAAAACCCCCTGGAAGCTCTTGAAAGCCACTTTGAAGCTGCTTTGAACCAATTGCGAGCTAACTACTCTGCAAACTCCAATTGCGTCCTTGTAAGTGTACCTTAGATCCTACGACTTCTGACAAACAGATTTTACTGTCTTCCTAATGGCTTCACCGTCGGCGCAAGTCTATTCTTGCCACTTCCCGGCCACGGGGAGACAGACTGGAGGTCCCAGGAGGCCACTATCAGTCCGCGTTGAGTTGCAGCACCTCGATTTGCTACAAAAGTTATCGAAGGAGCAGGATGGACATAATTCGCTCTCTGCTGTGATGCAGGCAGCGTGGGCCTTGTCTCTGCGATGCTATACTGGCCTCAATGAAGTATGTTTCGGTTACGAGGAAGTTGGCGGCTCTATCAGCTCGGCGGATGGTGACAACTTGGTCACGTTAATGCAAATAGACGACGAAAGCTCCCTTGAGAACCTTGTCAACAAAGCGCGCGATGGAAACAGCATCGCCACTGAATCAGAAAAGCACCAATTCAATTCCTCAATCATGTTACGGCTGGGGGCTGCGGCGCCGGCAAAACCACAGACACCGAGCAAAAACATGATGTCTGACGCGGTAACGTGAGACCCGATGCGGTTACAAAACTTGAGCTAATATGAGCATTCAGTGTAATATCCGTCTCCTCATCAAGGTGCTTAAATCTGGGATCAGCGCATTTCTCGAGTACCGGAATTCGTTCATTCCTACAGAGCAAGCAAAAAACGTCGCAAGCACCGTCGACAGGATCCTATCCAACATCCTCGCTTCTCCGGAGATTTCAGTCGGTAAAGCAAGCTTCCTGAGCGACCGCAACAGGCTGCAGATTGAAAAGTGGAATTCCAAGCCCCTCGAGAATGTCAAGAGGACAATAAATGAATTCATTAACGACACTGTTCGAGAAGTCCCGGACGATGAAGCAGTGTGTTCCTGGGATGGCAACTTCACCTATCAGGAGCTCGACAAGCATGCCTGCAGGCTCGCAGCGCACCTCATTGAGCTGGGAGTCGGAGCCGAAGTAATTGTTCCAATTTGTTTCGACAAGTCCAAATGGAACGTGGTTGCGATGCTTGCAGTTCTATTTGCGGGTGGAGCGTGTAAGTAGAATTTTCCTTGTATGCGCTGAGACATTCATTGCCTGTGCATGGCTCTGGTTCCGGGATGTCGGTCTGCTCGCTTCTAGAATCCCGTTGCCCTGCATCTCAGCCGCTCTGCATCAGCCGCTGTGCCGCTATGCCGTGCGCCTATCTAGGTAACGAAACCATGTTAACGTTGTGCAGTCTTGCCCTTGGATCCTGCATACCCACGAGAGCGCAAGCAACATCTGGTGACATCAACCAGTGCCAAGGTCGTCCTCTGCTCCCGAGCGCACACTGATGCCCTACAAGGGGTTGCGCAAACCATCATTCCAGTAGACCTCGACTTCATCGAGTCGCTTCAAGTACCTACAGGGCGGCCAGAGGGACGCTCGAATAGTCACAATGCGGCCTACATTATCCCAACCTCGGGAACTACTGGCCAGCCAAAGCTCACTCTACTTGAGCATGGCAACTTCTGCACTGGAATGAAGGGTCATGTCCCAGGTCTACTTTTGAACGCGACCAAACCAGTGCGAGTGCTCCAATTTGCTGCTCATTCATTCGATGCATCGATTATAGAACTTCTGACCCCTCTCATGATCGGAGGCACGGTCTGTATCCCTGATGAGCAGACCAGGTTGAATGATATTGCCAAAGTCATCAATGATATGCGCGTCACATGGGCTCAATTGACGCCAACTTTTGTGAGATTCCTCGAACCGTCCATGATCCCTACTATGTCGACCATTATCCTCGTCGGAGAGGCTATGTCCCAGGCGAACTTGGATACATGGACACAAATAAATCTTGTGAATGGGTATGTTTCTGTGCGAAGATTTCCCCATCACTGTGCTAATACGTGAGTTCACAGTTATGGACCAAGTGAATGTGCTGTCGCTTCAGTGCTTAACCCTCGAATGACTGCGACTTCTGATCCAAAGAACATTGGCTTTCCCATAAGCAGTCGCGCATGGGTTGTCAATCCGGATAACTACAACGAGCTTGTTCCAGTGGGCTGCAGCGGTGAGCTTCTGATTGAAGGCTACATCGCAGCTCGCGGGTACTTGAATGATGAACAAAAGACAGCGCAGGCATTCATCCACGGCACGTCTTGGGCTAGTGACCGAGAATTTCGAGGCTATCTCACAGGAGATCTTGTCATCCAGAATCCTGATGGCAGCTTCAATATTGTGGGCCGAAAGGACAGTCAGGTGGTGAGTATGCAGTTGATCAAAGTAGACCACAGCTAACGCGACTAGAAATATCACGGACAACGAGTTGAGCTATTGGAAATTGAACATCATATCAATATTGATCCTTCGACGAGACACAACCTGGTTGTTCTTCCCAAGGCAGGCTTCTGCAGAGACCGTTTAGTCGCAGTCATTTCCCTGACCAAAAATTCCGGCGAGGGCGCCCCTCTTGCCTTGTTCGAAGGGCAGGAGAAAGTCGTGCAAGACGCTGAGGTTGAGGCAATACGGAGCCGAGTCATCGAACGGCTTCCATTATACATGGTACCCACCGTCTGGATAGCTGTCGCCGCGCTTCCACAGCTCACCTCAGGGAAGCTGGATAGGAAACGGGTATCGCAGTGGCTTACAGATATGACTGCCGATGTATACCAGCGTGCAATCCCAGCGACCGAGACTGGTTCGACTGGTGAAGAGCCTCGGAGCCAGCTCGAAACCACACTGAGGTCGGTATGGGCGCATGTGCTGAATCTACCTGAACAGCAGGTAGCTTTGGACCGCTCCTTCCTCTCGCTCGGTGGCGACTCCATCTCTGCAATGCAGGTGATGGGACACTGCCGAAAGAAAGGAATTGGCCTCGGAGTGCAGGATATTCTCCGCAGCAAATCGATTTTACAGCTTGCTACGTCTGTCAAGGATATCCAGGCTCATTCCGATGACATCGTAGAAGAGTTCGAGAAGCCGTTTGACCTCACACCAATTCAATCTCTGTGGTTCCAACTTCCCAATCAAGGCCATGGACATTTTAACCAGTCATTCTACCTTCGAGTGCTTCGAAAGACGTCATCAGAAGAGTTCCATCGTGCGGTGGAGAAGCTCATCTCGCGCCACTCAATGCTCCGAGCCCGATTCTCGCACTCCAGTGAGAATGGCTGGAAGCAACGTGTAACAGAGGATGTGCGCAACTCCTACCGCTTCCGGCACAACAGTGTTTCCTCGAAGCAGGAAATTGACAGCATGATCGAGGACTCCCAGAAGTGCCTCAATTACGCTGAGGGCCCGCTCTTTGCTGCGGATCTTTTCGAGTATGGTAATGAACAGCATGCATTCCTCGTAGGCCACCACTTGGTGATTGATCTTGTTACTTGGCGATTGCTTTTAGAGGAACTGGAGGAGATCCTCTCTGGTGGTACCTTGCTCCCACCCGCACTCCCTTTCCAGAGGTGGGCTCAACTGCAGCAAGAGCATGCAGCCACTCTCCCTCTCGATAAAGTTCTCCCTGCCGTTTCCATTCCTGCCGTTGATTTTACCTACTGGGGAATCCAACACCAGGATAACACCTACGGCAATGCAGGTCATGAAAGCTTTGAGCTGGACTCTGCCATCACCTCGCTCTTCTTAGGAGCCGCACACAACGCCATGAGGACTGAGCCAGTAGAATTGCTCCTTGCTTCACTGATTCATTCATGGTCCCGTGTGTTTACCGATCGTACTTTGCCAGCCATTTTTAATGAAGGCCACGGTCGCGAGCCATGGAGCTCTGACATTGACATTTCACGAACCGTTGGTTGGTTCACCACTGTATATCCGATCTTTGTCCATCCGGCTACGGACGTAGTCGAAACAGTCCGTCGCGTGAAGGACTTTCGCAGGCAAATCCCTGATAATGGTCGACCATACTTCGCGCGTCGGTGCCTTACTGAAGCAGGTCGAGAGAATTTCAAGAGTCACTGGCCCATGGAAATATCATTCAACTACCTTGGGCAGTATCAGGTATGATCTGAAATGTCACCCAATTGTACTGTTATGCTAACTATAAACAGCAACTTGAGAGATCTGACGCTTTGCTCCAACCTCTTGAAAGTATGGCGGGGGAGACCCGTGAGGCAGGTGGCACTGCCGATGTAGGCCATGACGCTCCACGTTTTGGTCTCTTCGAGATCTCAGCCATCATCTTTAAAGGGCAACTGAAGTTTGCTTTTACATTCAATAGGCACATGCGCCATCAGGACTTGATCAGCCAATGGGTGTCTGAATGTCGTACTACACTTACTCAAATGGTTGATAATCTGGTCTCTTCTTCACCGAGGCCGACCTTGAGCGACTTTCCTTTGCTATCTCTCACCGAGGAACGCTTTGAAGGAATGCTCGCTCGATTGGCAAAGATTGGTGTTTCCGGTACGGATGTTGAAGACGCTTACCCCTGCTCCAACATGCAGGAGGGTCTTCTTCTGTCCCAGACAAAGGATGCCGGATTTTATGCCGCCGTTACTATTCACGAGATCAAAGTGTCCAGCGGTTCTCTAGATTGGCAACGAGTTGCGGACGCGTGGCGACAAGTAGTCAGGCGTCACCCTGCGCTCCGAACAATATTTTTGGAGAACATCGGTGGCGAGGGCTTGTATGACCAAGTTGTCCTCAAAAAGGTTGATGCAAACATCGTACACGTCGATTGTGACGACGAGGCTGATGCCTTGCGTGTCTTTGAAAGACAGCGCACTGTGAGCTACGACAATGGCCGCGATCCACCACATCGTTTCACTATATGTAGTTCTGCTGATAGCCGCGTATTCTGCTGCATCGAAATCAGCCACGCCATCATGGATGGTCATTCCATGAGCCTCCTTACTAGCGACCTTCGAAAGGGCTACGCCGGTACATTGCGCGAAGATGGCCCAATGTACAGCGACTACATCTCATACCTCAAGTCGCAACCACAAGATGTGAGCCTTGACTACTGGAAGTCGTATTTGAGCGGCAGCGAAGTCTGCTCGTTCCCAGTTCTTCACGACAATATCGCAGTAGAAGAGAGGCAGCTTAAGTCCATGCGATTGGACTTCGGGAATCTTAGTGTACTGGATCTTCAAGCTTTCTGCAACTCCCAAGGGATAACACTCTCTAATGTGTTCCACACTGCATGGGCGCTCACGCTCAGCTCCTTTGTCGGAACCAACGACGTCACATTTGGTTATCTCACTTCCGCTCGAGATGCAGAAGGCATTCCACGTGTTGACGAACTGGTCGGCCCTCTAATCAACACTCTTGTCTGCCGTGTTCGAATCCACGAGGGCACAGGTTGTATCTTGGATATTCTCAAAGACGTTCAGCAGGATTACATGGATACGCTTCCCCATCGCCATGTATCCTTGGCTGAGGTTCAGCACGCGTTAGAACTATCAGGCGCTTCACTTTTCAACACTGCACTCTCTTATCGAAGACTGCCACAAGAAGCACCTATGGAAGAAGCAGGACTTAAATTCGTTGAGGTCGCCCCGATTTACGACCCGACCGAGTACCCAGTATCCCTCAACATCGAAGTCTCTGAAGAAGCCGCTATGGTCGATCTAGACTATTGGAACGATCATCTCTCTGCAGGACAAGCGGCCAATGTGGCAAGCACCTTTGTGAGAGCACTAGAAAACATCGTGTTCCACGCTGAGCAGAGTCTCTCCACTCTCGATCACTTAAGCGGCAAGCAATGGCAGCAAATTCTTAGCTGGAATGTCATGCCCGAAACTTTGAATGAATGCGTTCACGATAGATTCGCATCATGGGTAGAATCCCAGCCCGATGCTCCTGCCGTTCGCGGTTTCGATGGAGACTATACCTATGGAGAATTAGACGCCGCGGCCGAACGCCTTGCCCACCACCTTGTAGACCTTGGTGTCGGGCCCGAGGTTTTCGTTCCGACTTGCTTTGACAAGACCTCTTTCGCTGTTGTGGCAATGCTTGCGGTCCTCAAAGCAGGAGGCGCGGCTGTCCCCCTTGACGCCAATCATCCGAAACCTGCTCTTGAATCTCGTGTCGAGGACACTGAGGCACAGGTCGTCTTGACTACGGCTGCTCGCTCTGAAATGTTTGAAGACGTCGTACCCGATGTAATCATTGTCGATTCTGTTTTGTTAGACGACCTACAGAGTCTTGAGATCGAACCTGGACCAGCCTGCACAACCGTGGAGCCCCATAATCCAGCATTTGTCATTTTTACCAGTGGCAGTACTGGTAGACCAAAGGGAGTGGTATTGGAGCACGCCGCGATGGTCACAAGTGCAAACGCACACGGCTCAAATCTGGGAATTGGTCCAGGCTCGCGTTTCCTCCAGTTCGCTAGCTACACATTCGATAACTCCCTCGAAGAGATGTTCACAACGCTGCAACGCGGAGGTTGTGTTTGCGTCCCTTCAGAGGAGCAGCGTATGAATGACCTTGCCAATGCCATCGCTGAGCTTGACGCAAATTTCATGGATCTAACACCTACGGTTGCTGCCCTCCTCAATCCTACAGATGTTCCTACTATCAAGGGTATGGCACTTGGAGGCGAGGCACTTACAAAAGCCGTTGTAGACCAGTGGAGTAAGTTTGTACATCTCCATGGTCAATACGGCCCTAGCGAGGCATCTATCAACTCGGCTTGGAAAGACTTTAAGAACGGGGGAGAGCCAACCAACATCGGACGTGCTATTGGCAGTATCTCCTGGCTCGTTGATCCTGACAATAGAGATCGCCTTGTTCCCATAGGATGCAAGGGCGAGCTTCTGATTGAAGGGCCGATCCTGAGTCGCGGTTACTTGAATGACCCCGAAAAGACGGCTGCTGCTTTCATTGAAGACCCCGAATGGGCCCGCGCAGGTGGTGTGACGGGCCGCAGATTTTACTGCACGGGTGATCTAGTTTATTACACATCTTCTGGGGAGATGATGTACTTGGGAAGAAAGGACAGTCAAGTCAAGGTAAGCCATACCAAATCCTGCTCATCATATTTATTGTTAACAATGTGTAGTTAAATGGCCAACGCATTGAGCTCGGTGAAATTGAACATCACCTTAAACTCAACTTACCACATGACGCTCAATCTGCCGTTGAGCTTATCAAATTCTCGGGAACCAAAGCTACTAAAGCCCTCGCAGGGTTCCTTTGTCTCGCAGAGGAACCTGCTGGGTCTGTGAACGACGCTCCATCAGCTATTGGAGAAATGACTGATGTCATTCGGAAGACCGCGAAAGAGATGGAGCAGGCACTGTCTGAATCGCTTCCAGCCTACTACGTGCCTTCAATGTTCATTCCTGTCACTAGTATGCCCATGACGACTTCAGGAAAGTTGGACCGCAAGGTCCTTCGGCAGCTAGCACAAGCCATAAACGAGGACCAGCTTCACATCTACCGTCTTGCCGGGAAGAGTGGCCGAGCACCATCAGGCCATGTCGAGACAACTTTGGCAAGGCTATGGATTTCCACTTTAAATCTCGGGCCGGATTCTGTAGGTGCCGATGACTCGTTTTTCCGTTTGGGAGGCGATTCAATCGGCGCCATGCGCCTTGTGACTGCAAGCCGAAAGGATGGCATCGTCCTCACGGTGGCTAATATATTTGCCCAGCCGAAACTGTCGGACATGGCTGCTACTTGCGCGGTCCTCTCTCCCGACGAGCTGTCTACTGAGGACGAGCCAGATGTTATACCCTTCGAGCTTATCCCTGAGGAGGCGAAGCGCCGCATCGTTGAGTTTGCAGCATCTGAGTGCGGTGTCTTCCCAGATTCCATCGAGGACATCTACCCATGCAGCAGACTCCAAGAGGGTCTCATCGCGCTATCCACAAAGGAACCGGGTGCCTACGTTGCCGAAACTATTTATCGTCTACCTGCCCACACCAGTATAGATCGCTTCAGGCAGGCCTGGGACAAGGTCATTGCCTCGGAGGCTATCCTGAGGACGCGTATCATTTATACTGAGGATTGCGGATTCCTGCAGGTCGTAGTCAAAGATGGGGCTGACTGGCAACATATTGGGGATTTGCAAGACATCGGCGACTCTCATCGACACCTACCAGAAAAGCATGGAGGCCGTTTGGCTACTTATGCAATTGTTGGTGAAGGGTCCACATCTCCGTTCTTTGTTTGGACAGCGCATCATGCTATCTACGATGGCTGGAGCTTGCCAACGTTGCTCTCCAAAGTTGAATCTTGCTATCATCAGACGCAGCATGGCAGTTTATCTTCCATACCCTATTCCCGATTCATCAAGTATCTATCCACCGTTGATGCAAAGACCTCTGATGACTTCTGGATCTCCACTTTTGAGGATTTGACTGCTCCACAGTTCCCTCAGCTTCCAAGTCCTGACTATAAAGTACAGGCTTCAAGCCAATTAGAGCGCCATGTCTCCATTACTAGAAGGCATGGAATGGAAATTACAATGCCCTCTATGATCCGTGCTGCATGGGCATTGCTCCTCGCCACATACTCTGGCTCCGATGATGTTTTGTGGGGAGAGACAAACAGCGGAAGGGAAGTGCCAGTGCCAGGTATCGAGGACATTATTGGCGCCACAATAGCAACATCGCCAATGCGCTTCAAATTGGACCGCCAGATGACAATAGAATCCTATCTTCAAGAGGTTCAGCGCCAGTCTTCAGCCGCTCTGCCCTTCCAGTTCGCTGGCTTGCAACATATCCGGAAATTGAGTTCTGATACGGCTGCAGCCTGCGGCTTCCAGAGTTTGCTGGCAATTGTTGCGGGAGACAGTATGAAAGATCCCGAAGGTGGACTTTGGGATCTTCAGAGCACAGGCACGATTGGCACCAACTTCTTCAATTACGCCCTCATCTTCAATTGTACTGCTTCGAGGGAAGGTGTTCATGTCGAAGCTCACTACGATCCACGAGTCATTCAAGAGTGGCTGATACAACGTCTGCTACAGCAGTTTGATTATATCCTCAACCGTTTCAATGGAACGGAGTGCCTGGCAGATCCATTGAACGACTTCCATCTACTAAATTCCGCCGACCAAGATATCATCTCGGCGTGGAACAACAGGCCAGTGAACATCATCAACAAGTGCATTCACAACGCGATCTTCCAAGACCAGGTTATTCTCCGCCCATCAGCCATCGCACTCGATGCATGGGACACTAGTGCCATGACCTATAGGGAACTGGATGAGCGTGCCACACGTCTTGCATCAAGATTGATATCACTGGGAGTTAAACCGCAGACTTTCGTTCCGATATGTTTTGACAAGTCGGGTTGGACCGTGATCGCAATGCTCGCTGTCATGAAAGCGGGAGCCGCCTTCGTTCCTCTCGATTTTGAATCCCCGCTACTACGTCTTCGGGAGATTACCGCAGATGTTGATGCCAAACTCATACTTTGCGCTCCTCAATATGAGGAACTTTGCCAATCTATCCCATGCAAGACACTACCTGTAGACCGAGACGCCACTGAACGCCTTGCAGGGCGTCTCTACACCCTGCCATATGTTCAGAGCGACTCACCAGCCTACGTCATTTTCACATCCGGCTCCACTGGCAAGCCAAAGGGCGCGGTGGTGAACCATTGCTCTTGGGTCTCTAGTTCCACCAGATTCGCGCCGGTCATGGGCATGTCCGAGAATTCTCGAGTGCTTCAATTTGCATCCTACACCTTCGATGCATGCTTGATCGAGATTCTCAGCACCCTGATGCTGGGTGGCACGATTTGTGTTCCAGATCAGGCATCCCGCACAAATGACCTTTCCGGTGTCATCAATAAGTTCAATATCAATTGGGCAACGCTCACTCCTTCAGTGGTCAGAACTATGCAGCCTACTCAGGTACCTCAACTAAAGACTCTCGTTCTGATTGGCGAAGCCATGTCTCAGCAAGACTTGAACACTTGGGCTGATCGAGTGATGCTTGGAAACGGCTACGGCCCGACAGAGTGCAGTGCCATCGCAACTGTGAACATTATGACCCCAACAACGAAGCCATTCAACCTGGGCAAGGCTGTTACTGCTCGCGGTTGGGTTGTGTCCAAGGATAATCATGATGTTTTGGCACCATTGGGAGCGGTTGGAGAACTCCTTCTTGAAGGAGGTGGAGTAGGTGCTGGCTACCTGAAGAACCCCGAAAAGACAGCCCAAGCCTTTATACCCCACGTCAAGTGGACATTAGGCGAGGGAGCTGAGGATGAGCCAAAGGCACGCCGGTTCTACAAGACTGGTGACTTAGTACGATATAATGAAGATGGTACCATGATGGTGAGTTGGGCCTCCTATCTAGTTGACGGGCAATTTCTTACGTGACCTTAGTATCTTGGCCGTAAAGATTCGCAGACCAAAGTCCGCGGTCAACGACTGGAGCTCTCGGAAGTGGAACATCATCTCATTGATGATAATTCTGTCCAAAATGCACTTACCGCAGTTCCAAGCTCTGGACCTTGCGCTAAGCGTCTCGTCGGAGTTTTATCTCTCCAGAATGTTTCGCTACCCCGAGGACAAGATGCAGTATCTGAAGCCCTCACACTCCTGCCAACTGAAACTGCATCGTTCAATATTGCAGCCATTCGAGATCGCGTCTCTGAGCGCCTTCCGTCATACATGGTCCCTTCATTGTGGGTTGCAGTTTCTAGCTTCCCGCTTATGCCATCCGGCAAGATGGACCGCAGGCGCGTCGTGCACTGGCTCGAGCAGATGGAAAATGATACCTATCGTGCGATCTCAACACTGGGTTTTGAGGCTCCCAAAGACGAAGTCAATGCTGTGGAGAGCAAGCTCCAGAATATCTTCGCTACCGTCCTCAACCTTCCTGCCGAGGACATCAGGCTCAACCAGTCATTCCTGCATCTCGGTGGAGACTCAATTGCAGCCATGCAAGTTTCTTCTCAATGCCGCGCTCAAGGCCTCGCAATCACCGTTCAAGACATCATTCGATCGAAATCTATTGTAGCGCTGGCATCTAAAGTTGAAGTTTCAAAAGACGATAGCACGAGCGCAACTACAAAGGAGTATCACCTGCCTTTCGATCTCACCCCGATTCAGAGGATCTTCTTTGACTCTGTGGAAGAAAACTACAACTATTTCAACCAAAGTGTGATCCTTCGCCTCGGGCGCTCATTCGAGCTTCAAGAGATTGAGGCTGCATTAACAACCTTGGTGACTATTCATCCGCTCTTGAGGGGCCGATACGCCAAGGATGAATCAAAGACGTGGCGGCAGAGGATCGAGAAAGAACCAAAGGGGTCGTTTAGATTGACGCACCATCGTATTAGCACAGGCAACGAGGATTCCATTCGCCCAATCGTAGATCAAAGCCAGGCAACGCTGGATATCACACGGGGACCAACCTTCTCCATTGACTTGTTTGATATCGACGATAGCTTCTCTCAAGCTATTGCTCTAGTTGCTCACCATCTTATTATTGATGTAGTGTCGTGGGGAATTGTCCTCGAGGATCTGCAAAATCTTCTCAATGGCGTTACACCTCCACCTCAGAGTCTCCCATTCCACACCTGGGCACAGCAACAAGCCGAACAAGCCAGACAAGAGACTGCCAGTAAGGTGCTGCCAGTGGCGGGTATTCCTACTGCCGATTTGAGCTACTGGGGAATGGATGGTAAAGCCAATGTCAACTCAGATGTCATCACAGAAGACATTGAACTCAGCCCTAAGGACTCCATGTTGTTACTGGGCGCACACGATGCCCTTGCTACCGAACCTCTGGATGTGTTCATAGCTGCCATCCTTGAGTCATTCCGGAAAGTGTTCACAGATCGGTCAACAGTCACTATCCACAACGAAGGTCATGGAAGAGAGCCATTTAATCCAAAGCAGGATCTCTCCCGTACCATCGGATGGTTTACTACTCTGACTCCGATCCACTTGCCTGTGCCTGCTGAAGAACCCACAGATATCGTGAGTACGATAAGATGGGTAAAGGACTTGAGAGAGAGAATCCCAGACAAGGGAAGACCATATTTTGCCTATAGGGTGCTGACCGAGGAAGGACAAGAGCGTTTCGCCGGTCATTGGCCTGCTGAGGTAGCTTTCAACTACCTTGGAAGAATGCAAAATCTCGAGCGCAAGGACGCTCTTCTCCAGAAAATGGACGGCGTTCCCACTTCTGATATAGGTCCAGACGTGCCTCGTTTCTCTCTTTTCGAGGTTACGGCGCTTGTGTCGCAAGGCTCTATCAAACTTTCCTTCGGCTTCAACCGACACATGAAACGCCAGCAAGAAATCAAACAATGGATCTCCGAGTGTCGACTAACTCTGGTTGACGCTGTCGAGAAGTTGCTTCAGGTTCGACCTGAGCCAAGCTTGAGCGACTTCAAGCTCTTGCCACTCTCCTACAACGGCATGTCTAGATTATCTTCAGTACTGCCTACGGGAACAACTTTGGCAGCTATCGAAGATATCTACCCAGCCTCCCCAATGCAGCAGGGCATTCTTCTGTCTCAATTGAAGCATCCCGAATTTTACGCATATCACTGTATCTTCGAGATTCAATCTACCGATCCTGCTCGAGCAGTCAACCCGCGGAAACTCGCGGAGGCATGGCAAATCGTCGTTCATCGTCACCCAGCACTGCGAACGGTGTTCGTGGAGAGTCTTTCCAAGACTGGTCTCATGGACCAAATTGTGTTCAAGGATAAAGCTGGAAGAATCGCTTGGATTTTGGACTGCGACGACCATGAAGTCGCAGAAATTCTCAGGAACCAGCAGCCTGTCGATTATCGCGAATTCAACCCCCCTCATCGCCTGACAATTGCAAAGACAAAGTCGGACAAGGTCTGGGTCCGTCTGGAGATGAGCCATGCTATTTGTGATGGCAGCTCTATTCCCAACATTCTCCGAGATCTTGCTCGGGCTTACGAAGGAAAACTTTCCCGAGCCGAGCCAGGCCCACTGTACAGCGACTTTATCGCTCATATTCTCGCGAGCTCTCGTGACATCGACGTCAACTACTGGAAATCATATCTGTCTGGCGTCGAGCCTTGCTTCTTCCCCACTCTGAACGATGGCAAGCCCGGCCCACACGAGCTTGGTTCTTATGAAGTTCATTTGGCAAACGCTTCAGCTATCCAAGCCTTCTGCAAGAGGAATGGCGTAACGCTGTCCAATGTGCTTCAGCTTGGTTGGGCCCTTCTCTTGCATTGTTACGTCGGTGCTTCGGATGTATCCTTTGGAGTGGTGGCTTCAGGCCGCGATATTCCTGTTCGCAACATCGAGGAAGCTGCAGGATGCTTCGTCAATATGTTAATCTGTCGTCTTAATATGTCAGATGACACACGCATCCACCAGCTCCTGGAGACTCTGCAAACAGACTCAGTCAACGCAATGGCTCACCAAAGTTGCTCTTTAGCAGATGTCCAGCATGAGTTGCAACTTCCTTCGCTCTTTAATACCGTCTTCACTTTCCAAAGGCGACAGCTCTCCAGAGATCCTGAAAAGACTGCGCTCATGTTCGAAAATGTTGAGGCTGCAGACCCAGGAGAGTACCACGTCACAGTCAATGCCGATGTCTCCGAAGAAGGAACCACTGTCGATTTCGGCTTCTGGAAGGACAAAATCTGCCCTGCTCAGGCCGAGCACATGGTGCAAACTTTTGAGAAAATCATAACAGAGATTATAGCTAGTCAAGACAAGGACCTCACGATTGGTGATCTCGACTTTTTTACGTACGGAAGCCTTGAGCAAATCATGGACTGGAATGAAGAGCTTCCATCTCCAGTACGCCGTTGCGTACATGATCTTGTCCAAGAGCAAGCTCTGCTTCGACCTCGAACCGCCAAAGCTATTGAAGGTTGGGATGGAACATTCACGTATCAAGAGTTTGACGAGATTACGAATCGCCTTGCGATCCATCTCAACACTATTGGAGTTACAACTGAGACATTTGTGCCAATCCTGTTCGAGAAATCTTCATGGGCCATCGTTGCAATGATCGCCATCATGAAGGCTGGAGGTGCATATGTGCCCCTGGATCCCAAACATCCACCAAGTCGTCTCCGCCAGCTTATCGGAGATGTGGGCGCGAAAGTCGTTCTCTGCTCACGAAATTACCATCCAAGAGCTAGCGAAGTCGCAACGAATGCCGTCATTATTGACCGACTCTCTATCAACAAGCTACCTCTAGCTAGAGGCATGAAGCCCCAGGTAGATGTCACCCCAGACAATGCCGCGTACTGCTTGTTCACTTCGGGAACAACTGGAGCGCCAAAAGGCACCATTATCCCCCATCAATCCTTCTGCACCAGTGCAAATGCCTTTACTCAACTTATGCACATGGACTCAACTACTCGCACTTTCCAATTTGCAAGCTACACCTTTGATGCAAGTTGTGCAGAGATACTCGCTGCCCTTACCGTAGGCGCAACCATCTGCGTTCCAAGCGAGGACGAGAGGATGAACGACTCTGCTGGTGCTATCCGAAGGTTAAAGGCTACCTGGGTATTCTTAACTCCTGCTGTATTGGGCACTATGAAGCCAAGCTGGGTTCCTTGCGTCAAAACACTTGTCGTGGGTGGAGAAGCGGTCCCAAGTCGAGTACTCGCTTTGTGGGGCAGCAGCACTTGTCTCATCGAAGGTATGTTGTATTTGCTCCGCCTTTACGCTAAACTAATCACTCTCCAGCTTATGGACCCACTGAAACGACTGTATTTGCTCTTGAAAGCCACAAGTCGACAATGAACAAGGAAGTCATCGATATAGACGGGCCAAATATTGGTAGTCCTTCAGGATGTCGCCCATGGGTCGTTCATCCACGTAACCACGACAAGCTCATGCCAATTGGCAGTGTCGGCGAGCTCATAATAGAAGGCTACACCGCTGCTCGTGGTTATCTTGGCGATGAAGTCAAGACGGCAAAGGTTTTCATCAAGAACCCCGCGTGGGTCGCTTCTTTGCCCTCCACCGAGGACAAATCATTCTTTACTACGAACATGTACAAGTCTGGTGACCTCGTCCGCTACAATTCCGACGGCACTATAAGCTACATAGGCCGCAAGGATACGCAGATCAAGCTGAACGGACAGAGAATTGAGCTCGGGGAGATCGAATACCATGTCAAGAACAAATTCCCAGAAGGCGTCCAGTCAGCTGTGGAGTTGGTCGCTCCAGCAAGTCGCGCTTCAACCAAAGCACTGGCCGTCTTCCTGTCTTTGGATGACGATCAACGTACCGGCTTAGCTTCTGCCATACAACCAGCGTCTTCTGAGCTTCCAGCCGCTGACGAGCTCCTCCTTCCAATGGACGATAGCATGCGCGAACTCTGCAAAGGTATGGAGAATGCTCTTGCGGGAGTGTTGCCAACATACATGATACCTACCATCTTCATACCGATCGCGAAGATGCCTTGGACTACAGCAAGCAAGCTTGATCGCAACAGGCTCAGAAATCTTGTGCAGAACCTCACCAAGGAAGCAATGGCTCCTTACCGACTGACTAGCGCGATAAACAAGAGGAAGCCGGCTACAGAAGCCGAGAAGAAGCTACAGAAACTTGTGTGCTCTGTCCTTAATCTTCCAGCCTCAGCGGTCGGGGTTGATGATAGCTTCATTGTGAGTATTCCGATCGCATTCAAGAAATTAGTTCTAATCCTACTCAGCGACTCGGTGGCGATTCCGTAGCGGCCATGCGGCTTGTTTCCGCTGCACAGGCTGAACATCTTGAGCTCTCTGTCATTGATATCTTTAAACAGCCGAAGTTGTCCGATCTGGTTGCCAAGTGCTCTACAGTCAGCGAAGATGCGAAGATTGAAAAGACCATCGAACCCTTCCAGCTACTGAAGAAATCTCTCTCCCGGACTCAAATACTAGACGAACTGTCAGATCAATGCCGTATCACCAAGGACAAGATCCAGGACGCATATCCAGTCAGCCCATTGCAAGAAGCTTTTGTTACACTTTCGATCAAGCAACCCGGCGCTTACGTTGCTCAACACATCTTAGTCTTGTCAGAGACGATCAACATTGACAAATTCAAGGCAGCTTGGAACAAGGCAGTCCAGGAAGTCGACTTACTTCGAACGCGCATTGCA
This sequence comes from Nigrograna mackinnonii, assembly GCA_001007845.1. Classification (NCBI taxonomy): domain Eukaryota; kingdom Fungi; phylum Ascomycota; class Dothideomycetes; order Pleosporales; family Nigrogranaceae; genus Nigrograna; species Nigrograna mackinnonii. The sequence goes on along the minus strand of JGVQ01000084.1, from coordinate 319,806 downwards.
CAAACGCAATCTGGTGCCTTCTTCCAGACCGTTCTCGTCGAAGATCCCATCACTTGGAACGAAGCGCAGACTCTCAGAGAAGCGGAGGTTGTCGCAACCCAAGTGCCCGCTCATCTCGGTGGTCAACTATCTGCGTATACCATTGTGCATACAAAGGCAAACGAGAGATACTTTGTGTGGACCATTCACCATGCCTTGTATGATGGCTGGAGCATTCCATTCATGTTACAACGGGTGGAGCAAATCTATCAGGTTGGATCATCTGATATGCCCAAGGTTCCATACACCAAGTTCATCAAGTACCTGCAGGACTCGAATCTCGAAACATCCGTGAAGTACTGGAAAGAAGCATTGGCAGGAGCTGCGCCATACCAATTCCCTCAACAGTCACACTCAACGGCCAATGAGTCTCCAAAAGGACAGACTTTGGAGCACACTGCAAAGATCTCGCCTCACCGACACAGCGACATCACTGCATCCACTGTTATCCGTGCGGCTTGGGCACTTCTCGTTGCAGCCTATACTGGTAGCGACGACGTTGTGTTCGGTGAGACCATCACCGGCCGTGACATTGCCGTGCCTGGAATTACTGAGATTTGCGGCCCTACATTGACGACCGTGCCAACGCGAGTTAGCCTAAGCCGCAACTTGACCGTCCTTGACCTGTTGCACGGGATTGCCAGGAACACGACTGAGCGCATATCTCATCAGCATATCGGCCTCTCGGAGATCAAGCGAATTGACCAGGATGCCGCCGCCGCTTGTGACTTCCAGAACTTGCTCGCAATCCAAACTGGAGGCCAGCAACCGACTGAGTCAATGTGGAAATTCTACAACAGTGGCATCCAGACTAATTACTTCACATACCCGCTCGTCATCGAGTGCAAAGCAGCGCCAACCAGTGTTGAGATCTATGCGCACTACGATGCCAACGTTGTTACGCCATGGCAAGCTCAGCGCATCGTGTATCAACTAGATTCCATCCTCAGCCAGCTCAATACAGTAACAAATATCCGCGACATCAGAGTCTTCAGTGAGCAAGACATGCAACTTGTAAGAGAATGGAACGCGCATGAGCCGGTTGTGGTCGATGACACAATCCATTCCTTATTCCTCAAGCAAGTATCCGCCAGGCCATATGCTACCGCAGTTTCGGCATTTGACGGTGAATTCACATACACGGAGCTGCGTGATCTCGCTGCCAGACTTGCTCAAGAGCTGATCCGCTGCGGTGCTGGGCCCGAGAAGCTGGTACCCATCTGTGTCGACAAGTCGCGCTGGGCTATCGTCGCAATCATGGGTGTTCTCATGTCAGGTGCGGGATATGTTCCACTTTCGCCAGGGCACCCTACCTCCAGACACCAGCAAATTATTCAAGATTGCGGTGCTGCATTGCTTCTCTGCTCACCAGCCTACGAGAGTCGATTCATAAAGATTGTCAGCAGGGTCATGCCGGTCAATGAGGCTGCAATTCGACAACTTCCTGCTCGCCATGCCAATATTCCAACTCGAGCAAAGAGCAATAATATTTGTTACGTGCTATACACCTCTGGTAGTACTGGAGTGCCAAAGGGTGTGGTGATTGACCACCGAGCTATTGCTTCAAGCTCAGCGGCCATTTGCAAGGCTCTTTACATGGATTCTTCATCCAGAGTTTTCCAATTCGGATCTTTCGTATTTGACGCCTCAGTCATGGAGATTCTGACGGCCCTCACATGCGGAGCAGCAGTCTGCGTGCCGGATGAAGAAGAACGAACTACAGACATCACTTCGGCTATTAACAAGTTGAAGGCGACTTGGACATGCCTTACCCCATCGGTAGCCAATGTAATTGAGTCTCCAGAGGCAGTACCAAGCCTGAAGACTTTTGCATCCGGCGCCGAAGCCTTGACTCCGGAGACCATCAAGAAGTGGAGCTCTGGACTGCAACTTTTGAATGCGTATGGTCCTACTGAAGGTTCCATCGTTGCTGTCGCAAATGACAAGATAACGACCGATTCCGCAGTCATCGGGCATTCATTGCAGAGCGGACGCACGTGGATCGTCGACGCTGAGGATCCTCATAGGCTCGCACCGGTTGGAGCAGTTGGTGAACTCTGTATTGAAGGGCCGCTGCTCGCCAGAGGCTACCTCAACAACAGGGCAAAGACTGCCGAGGCCTTTGTCGAGAATCCTGGTTTCATGAAAACCTTCACCTCAATGGCAGCATACTCCCGCATCTACCGCACTGGAGACTTAGTCCAATATGCACCAGACGGCGCAATCCGGTACATTGGACGCAAAGATAACCAAGTCAAGCTTGCTGGCCAACGTATGGAGTTGGGAGAGATTGAACATCACTTGCAGGCCAACAAGATTGTGAGGCAGGCTGTGGTTTTGATGCCAAAGTCTGGCCCAGGAAAGAGAAAGTTAACTGCCGTGCTCAGCCTCTATCTAAGCTCATCGGACGGTTCTACAAACAAACGACCTTGGAACACGCCTCTTGGTACTACTGAGATCCTTCGACAAATCAACGAAGCAAGGAACGCTCTGTCCGATGTGGTCCCATCGTACATGGTGCCCACAGTGTGGGTTGCAATCAAAAACATCCCTACTCTAGCTTCCGCCAAATTGGACCGAAAGCAAGTCGTCACCTGGTTCGAAAATATGGATGAAGATACTTACCGCGATATCTTGGAGCTTGAAAGCAGCAGTGAGCCGGATGTTCCCGCCTCGGATACGGCTAAGATACTGCAAGGCATCTGGGCCAAGGTATTAAATCTTCCAGTCGGCAACGTGAAATTAAACAAGTCATGGCTATGTAAGTGTACCCCTTCCATCAATTAGGTTTATCTAATGAAATGTGCAGCTCTTGGTGGAGATTCAATTACCGCAATGCAGCTACTCGCCCGTTGCAGGAAGGAAGGCATCAATCTCACGCTTAACCAAGTTCTCCGTAGCAAGTCCATATCTCATCTTGCGGAGAGCATCGGTGCTAGTGGCGATTCCTTCCATCAGGGAGCAGAACAAACTGACAAGCCTTTTGAACTCTCTCCTATCCAGCGTTTCTACTTCAACTCCATTGGGGACGAGAAAGATGGTCACTTCAATCAATCTTTCACATTCCGCCTGTCCCGCAAGGTGGACGCTGAGATGGTGAAGAAGGTGGCTGATGCCATCGTTCAGCGTCACTCCATGCTCCGTGCCCGCTTTTCGAAGAGTGACGCCGGCATTTGGCAGCAAGCCATTCCAGGTGACGCCAGCAAAGCCTACCTATTTGAGGTTCATGATGTGGCATCGGTCTCTGGAACTGTGGACGTCATCTCCAAGACTCAAAAGAGCCTTGACATTGTCAATGGGCCAGTCTTTGCTGTCAAACTGTTCAATGTCAAATCATGCGACCAGGTTCTTTTCATCACTGCCCATCATCTCGTAATCGACGTGGTCAGTTGGAGAATTGTTCTCGGCGATCTTGAAGATGCAATCACCTCTGGATCAACTGATGGTCTTCAGAATGAGCTTTCGTTCCAGGTTTGGATCGAAAAGCAAGCCGCTCATGCTGCACTGCCATCCCAAGTTGACCTTGCCAAATCACAGCAATTGACTGCAGAACCCGCTGACCTGGAGTTCTGGGGTCTCGACAAACGACGCAATGTTTATGGAGATGTTGAGCGCGACACCTTCTCTTTGGAGCCCGAAATCTCTGAAAGGGCTTTGAACGATCACAGAGTGCTTAAGACGGATGTTGTTGATCTCTTCGTGTCGGCGATTGTGCACTCATTCTCTCGCGTCTTCATAAGCCGCCGAACCCCGACAGTCTTCAATGAGACTCACGGGCGTGAGACGTGGGATTCAAGCAACTTGGATCTATCTCGGACCGTGGGATGGTTTACCACGATGTATCCTGTTCACGTGCCAATCTCAGAAGAGGAGGACGATGTGGTTCAAACTGTCCGCAAGGTTAAGGACGCTAGACGGAAGGTCGTTGACAATGGCCGTCCTTACTATGCGCATCGCTTCCTAACAGAAGATGGCAAGCAACGATACGCACATCACGAGCCCATTGAGATTCTATTCAATTATCTCGGCAAGCAACAGCATCTCGAAAATGATGACGGACTCCTGCAACCGGTGGAGTTCACGGAGGATGAAGAAGCTGAAATGACTGACCTTGGCGACAAGACAGGCAGACCGGCGCTCTTCGAGATCTCCGCGTCAGCGTCACGCGGAAAGATCCAATTCAACTTCATGTACAATCGCTGGATGAAGAACCAGAAGGGCATCCGCCGGTGGATCGCCGAGTGCCAGCGCACAATGGAGGAGATTGTCACCTCACTCGACAAGGTGGAGAATCCTCAGCCTACACTATCGGACTTCCCGTTGTTGCCACTCGAGTCTTATGATAGATTGGATCGTGTCATTAAGACATTCCCAACTGCTGGCATCATATCCTACGATCAAGTTGAGGATATGTATCCTTGTGCACAAGTGCAAGAAGGAATGATTCTCAGTCAAATCAAGGATCCGGAGTCATACCTGTCTTACTCGACTTTTGAAGTCAAAGCCAAGAATGGCCCAGTCGACGTTAAACAGGTAGCCAAAGCCTGGCAAAAGGTCGTCAACCGTCACCCCGCCCTCCGCACAGTCTTCGTAGACAGTGTCTGTAAGGGCGGCGTCTTCGATCAGATCGTTGTGAGGGAGCCGGATACTGGTATTTTAACCTACACCATCAATGACTCGGAGCTTCAAGAGAAATTGGGCTCAATCAAATATACTAGGCTTAATGGCAAGAGGAAGCCTCGCCTGCCCCACCAATTCTCCATTCTTCAGACAAAGTCAGGCAGAGTCATTGTCAAGATGGAGATCAACCATGCCGTTATTGACGGAGGATCCCATGCTGTCATCAGACGCGATCTTGAAGATGCCTACGAGGGTCGCCTCTCTGAGGACGAAGGTCCTTTGTACAGTGATTATATCAGATATATCCGCAGCTTGCCTGCCGGAGCCGCTGTCAAGTACTGGAAAACACAACTGCGTGGCCTTCAGCCATGCTACTTCCCAACAGTTCCGCAGCATTCGACCAAACAACGACAGCTGCACTCACTCTACATGGCTTTCGATCGCTACTCAGAGCTACAAACACTTGCTGAGAAGAGCAGCGTTACCTTCTCGAACATTATGCTCGCAGCTTGGGCATTGGTTTTGCGTTCCTACACAGGTTCATCAGATGTTTGCTACGGGTACCTGACGTCTGGCCGAAATATCCCCATTGACAACATCCAAAATGCCGTAGGAGCTTTCATCAACATGCTGGTCTCCCGCGTCAATCTTTCGCGCAACCAAGTCCTTCTTGAAGTTTTCCACAAGGTTCAGGATGACTTCATCGAGAGTCTGCCCCACCAACATTGCTCATTGGCCCAATTCCAGCACGATCTCGGGCTTTCTGGCAAGGCTCTCTTCAATACTGCCGTATCTGTTCAAAATCACGGTGCCTCGGAAGGAAAAGAGCCAGAAGCTTCCAATGTTCAGTTCGATCACCTTGATGCCCACGATCCAAGCGAGTTCGCTATCACGGTCAATATTGATGCAACTCGTAATGACGAGGGAGTACGTTTCTCGTACTGGACCGATACAGTCTCAGACGAGGAGGCAAAGAATGTGTCGACTACGATGTCCAAGATTCTCACCCAAGCCTTACAGGACTCGAATCAGACCATCGCCGAATTAGATGCAGCGATCACCGACAAGCCTAAAGAAGAGCCTAAGCTTGCTCCTCCACTCACAACACCAAGGTCGGTCAGATCCACTCCGAGGTTTGATGTCGCGGATCCAATAGCATCGCTACCGCTCATTCCCAAGATTGAGACACCACCACTCGCTGCCCCAATGCCACCCGCGGCTGGTGATTGGGGAGGACTCATTCGCTCCATTGTTAGCGAGATGGTGCCACAGATTGTCGATCAGATGCTTTCCAAGAACAAGGGCAACATACAGCCTGCTCAATCCACCGTCAATGACATGACGAACCAGATGGTGGGTATGCTGACTAGGAAGGCATCGCAGTCAATGCGTGGTCGACCCAATTTGGAGACAGGCTCTATTCGATCGAGGAGAATGAGTGTTGCTAGCGACACGGAGAGTAGGATCAATATTGCTGCGGACATGGTTGCTGCGGCAGGKGTCATGGCCACAGAGGCCTTGAAATCTGTTCCGCCAGACTTTGTGGAGAAGAAGTTGTTGACGCTTTGGAGTGAGTTGTTGGATATGGTGGAGGATTCCATCGCGACAGATGATAGTTTCTTCGTAAGTTTTCATACCCTTGAAGAGAACGTTTCTAATTCTGGTAGCAACTTGGTGGCGATAGTATTATTGCGATGAGATTGGTAGGAGCTGCAAGGGAGGAAGGTTTATCCATGACCGTAGCAGATGTGTTTAAGAACCCAACCTTTGCCGACATGGCTAGGGTAAGATCTATTTTTCTTTCTTTCGAATTATGCTGACTGGTACAGGTTGTCCGCGTTGCTGGTGAAGTTATTGACCAGGTCATGTCTCAAGCCGGAGGAGATGCCTCATCTGTAGTCGCAGGTGGCTCCTCCAAACCTGGTATTCAGCTTCGCGAAAGGACCGCTTCGGCTTGGAAAGATTTCCAGTCCATCGTCTCTGAGCAAGCCATCGTTGACGAAGACGATGATATATCTGTAAAGGCCCCCAGCCGCCCTGCTCGGGAACCATCAGAGCAGCAAATATTCAAGAAGTGGCAAGGCTTCGGTAACACTGCTACTGCCACCACCACCTCTGGGCCACCACAAAGGGCTCCAAGTCTGAAGCTTCAGCGCCCGACTGCGGTTCAAACCATTCCTGAGGACCCAGTCACGAACAAGTCGTTGTCGCTTTTGGGAGATCCCAATGTTGACAGCGTCATTTCTAAGGTCCAGGTCTTCAAGGGTGGCATCTCCGATGTCCTACCTGTGACAGATTTTCAAAGCCTGGCCATCACTGGCACCCTGCTAGAATCGAAGTGGATGTTGAACTACTTCTATCTCGACGGCATGGGCCCTCTTGATCTCCGAAAGTTGAAGCAGACTGCTTTCCGCATCGTACAAGCCTTTGACATCTTGCGCACCGTCTTTGTACCGTACGGAGACAGATTCCTCCAGGTTGTGCTCAGGAAACTTCAGCCCGATTTCAATTACCAGGAGACCGACCTCGATCTGGATGAATTTACAGATGAGCTTCGACAAAAGGATCGTGAACACGGTCCTCGCCTGGGCGAGACCTTTGTCCAATTTGTCGTTGCTAAACAGAGAAAGTCTGAGCACTACCGCATCTTTATGCGTTTGTCGCATGCTCAGTATGACGGTTTCTGTCTGCCGAAGATTCTCGGATCCCTCCAGGCCGGATACAATGGCCTTCCAATTTCTTCTGCTCCTAGCTTTGGCAACTATGTGCGTGAGTCAGCTAAAACTGTTGCCGGCGCTCATGACCACTGGAGAGAAGTACTCCGAGGGTCGAAGATGACTGAAATTGTCAATCGCTACGGTCCCAATTATCAGCGATCTGCTGGTCGGACCGTCACGCTCAAGCAAACCCTGACTGTGCCGACGCTGTCACACATTAATATTACTACAGCGACGGTCATGAAGGCTGCTTGGGCATCCACCCTTGCCCGCATTGCTGGCCAATCTGACATTGTCTTTGGACATGTCATCTCTGGCCGCAATAGCGGTGTCCCGAACGTCGAGAGCATTATTGGCCCTTGTCTCAACATGGTTCCAGTGCGCGTCGTGTACCGACCAGAATGGACCGTACTTGATCTTCTCGGCTACATTCAAGATCAGCAGATTGCGAACATGCCTTACGAATCTCTTGGATTCCGAGAGATTACGCGCAACTGCACTGACTGGCCCGATTGGACCAACTTCTCAAGTGTTCTGCAACACAACCAGAACATCCACTCTGACGACGCCACGCTTCAACTTGGTGGCATTGAATACAAAGTTGGCGCCGTTGGATCGCAGGAGGATTTTGCCGATTTCTCCATCTTATCAACCGGAAGAGGGGGCGATCAGCTTGAGGTCATGCTAACCTATGCGCCAAACACCACCATCACTGCCGAATACGCACAGAACGTGTTCGACATGCTGTGCGCGACTACCATTACATTTGCTGAAGACCCTTACACACTCCTTCCATCGCCATCCGAGCTCACATCCCAGAGCACAACAACACTACACTCAGAAAAGAGCCGGAAGAAGTCGGCTGAGAAGCAAGCCGTGACTCTTCCCACCGACACCGGCCTTTCCAAGCACGAGGTTAACAGCCTCGCAACCAAGCTTCGCTCCGCATGGGAACAAATCCTACGCGACGAGCACGGAAGCCCCGTCGCCCTCGAGCTCAACTCCAACTTCTTCGAGCTCGGCGGTGACATCATGGGCCTAGCCCAAATCACTTCCATCCTAGACCAAGAAGGCTTCAAGATCCGGGTCGAAGATCTAATCGACAAGCCGGCGTTCAACGACCAGGTCGGTCTCTTGGCCATTGAAAGGAGGAAGGAAATGGAGAAGGAGGAGATGGATCCTTGGGGGGAGAAGGGTAGGGTCAAAGCGAGGCGCGGTGAGCAGATTAAGGAGCTTGAGAGGAGGGAGAGTGGGCTTGGAGGTTTGGCGAAGAAGTTTGGACTTAAGAGGAAGGGTACTGGGTTGAAGTGATAGAGCAGAGAAGCTCATGCTGCACGTATGTGTTAGCTTTATGTGGGATCAAATTGTATTATGATGTACTTGGAATACATATGGGCGGTTTCCTTTGTTCTGTTTTGTATCTTCGGGTTTGGGAGTCTTGGATTGGGTTGGCGTCTTTTGTTCTCAATCTCTTAGTCTTGTCTTTTCCTTTGTAACATGTTTCTACCCCGCTATGTATACTTATCCCCCTACGGTTGTGGGTATGAGAAATCAGCACCAGTATTTGATAACAGTTAGATTTGAAATATAGTTCTTTGATGACGGTATATGATAGTATAAATGTTAACATCTTCATGATATCTTAGTGCACTTTGCGCAGAATGTGTGGTTTTGTCGAGATGGATTTGATGGGGTCAAAAAAAATTGGCCAAGAGAATTACGAACTGTTAGATCGTAGTCAAAGTCCCATGGTGGCTGTATGTGATATTTTAGTATTTTATGAACTTGAGCCTTTGAAAACTAATTTTAAGGGTCAATGTTAAGTGGTACTATAATAGAAATTTATGTGAATTCTAATATAGATTGTGCGCTCGACCGGCGCCTCATATGATCAGTTATGCGATATCTGATATCAACCAACTGCGCACGGACATGTTCCTTATAAGCAATACCTTTCGTGCATAGCGCCATGGGTCTTATTCAGTTCTGAAAACTAGGTTATGTTGTCAATGCAGAGAAACTTCATCACAGGAATATCGCTGTATCTCTATGTAATAACGAAGCTAAGGTTTAGCGATTAATTAATTTTCACTGCAAAGGTCATGAGTTATGAAGACCTCGTATAAGCTAGAGCAAAGTGCGCCGAGCAAGACGCTGCGAAAGGAAGGAAACTAAGGGCAAGGGGAAACAGGAGCCACCTCCCTCAAAGGTCCCTTGAAATACTGTCTCGCGCTCAGGAAATACCACGCCACACTGAACAAGACGGACGCCCCAAAGATAAGAACACTAAAGTTGGAGTTCTTAGGGGTGGTGGGGACCTGCGGCGGCCAAAAACTCCAGAATAAGAGGAAGATTAGATAAACACACGCAAAGGCATTGTTGATGGTGCCAAGCGGCTCTGGCAATCTCCACGGTCCCCATGTAAGACGCTCGACATCTGAGACTAAACAGTTGGTAGGTTGAAGTGAGCCGTCGATGCGGCGCCAAAGGAGAAGCACGCACACAATGAGGTAGGTGCTGTATAAGGCAGCAACAGTCAGGGAAAGCAGAGCATTGAATGCGACGGACGAGCCCAGGACGATTAGAGAAAGCAGGATTGATATCAGAAGAGTCACGCATATCGCTGCTACGGGAAGGGAACTCTTGGATAGCTATACTAACGTTAGCAGGACTCTTTCGTGTTGGGGGACCATAGCCAGGCGATGCATACGCGAAAGAGGACTTTGTGGCCAGGCAGTCCTCGGTCTCGCGAAAACGACCAGAGCATTCTGGAAGCAGATGCGTATGCCCCGACACCACTTGCAATGCCCATCACGAGGACAATGGATGCCATGATGCAAGCTCCAGCCGTGGACTTTACTGCAGAATGGAAGATTTCGATGAACGGGTAGAAGTGCGTTTCCGAGGCAGCTAGAGCCTTTTCCAGGTCCCCAATACAGAAAACTATGGCGATTCCCATTGCAAAAGCCAGCATTCCGTTGATAAGCATGGTGCATATCAGCGCTTGTGGTACGACAGTGGATGCCGATTGAATTTCCTCCGACATCTGAAAGAGGTCAGTCGGATTGCTGTGGACTGTTCGGGCAAGCGGACTAACGTGGACGGCACTGTCAGAGCCCAGGAGACTCATAGCTGTTGTGGGCAGGCCAACGAAAAATGATATGATTTGACTCCCCCAACCCCCCTTATTCGAGAATGTGGTGAAAACGAAAGACGGGTCACGGTGTGGCGCCAAATACACTAGTGGGACCAGTACACAGAAGAATCCCACAAGATGCACGATGAGAATGAGCCCTTCGAAATTCACAAGCACCCGAGATGTCGTCGAATTCAGCACCACAGCGACCATCATAATGCACCAGATGAGAAGGACTGTATGCCATGTCTGTGGGTCGTAGCCTGGGTTCGTAAGGATCATGATGCCTTGTGTGAGTGTCGCAAGCAGAAATCCGGTCGAAGTGGCAAAGACTTGCCAGGCCAGAACGGAGAGCCACGCTGTAGATCGAATCAGCTTCAGTCTGTCGTTTTCAAGAATATGATGAGCTTGCCTGTTAAATACGAAAGGAAAACATTGCAAGATTTCGGCGCCATCATGGCAACCCAGTGGTACTGGCCGCCGGCTGTGGGTGCCATGCTCGCCAATTCCCCGATGGCTGCAAATGTGCTTAACATTCCAATCCAGTTGAGTAGGAATCCCCACACCACTCCTGCCGGACCGCCATTCAGCAATCCTCCCACTGATGTGACGAGTATGCCTTCCCAGGAGATCAAGACCGAACAAGAAAACCCCAATATCGACATGAATCCGAATGAGCGTGAGAGGAGGGGACGTTTTCCTAAGCGTTCGAGATGGGCATCGTCTCTTGATTTGGACCGCATCTCGATCCTCTGGAGATCCAATACGGAGCCTGTAGGAAGCTCGAAGCCCTTATCCGCCATGGTGTATGGAATGTTGTCTGCAGACAAGCCTCTCTTCTTACTGCTTGAGTTGATTCCTCCTTGAGCTGATGAATCACCTCTCGGTTGTTGGAGGACCTTCAGAAAGCGCACAAGCACGGCTGTACTCGACTGAGGTAACAGTTCGGTGGTATGGAGATAAATTGAAAGGTGGTGACTCTGAGAACAGACTTAAACGCCACTCTGCCACGCCCGGCTTGTGGCACAGGTAACAGGAAACGTCGAACCGCGAGATTAGGTTGCACCGCGCAAGCGCCTGACAGACAAAATGGTCATCAGTCATTATGTATATATGAGTTTGTGCGAGTTGGTGATTGTTCCCTGTCCGTCTACCAGATGTGTCCCCCATTCTATGCTGTGTTGCTACTAGGGGATCCACCGTGTATTCCAACACGACCAATTATAATAAAGCGTTAGATGAGATTGAATCACATGTAAAGGGGGAAATGAAAGTCTTCTTACCATGCCAGCTACACTAGTCCATTCATCTACCCCACAATGAGCCTTTACAGTGGTGGAGCCCAGAACTGCAGGATTACCGAGACAAAGGCAACAGAGATACACAATGTATTGCTGGTAGGTGCGCTGGGAGACTTCAAACCCATTCGGTAGCTCACAGCATCTCGTAATATCACCTAGCTCCTGGAGCTATCGAAACAACTTCCAAAGCAGATCTAGCCGCGGCCATGTAGACTTGCAGTTTGTCCCCTTGGCTGTGTCTCTACCCCTCTTTTCCGTTCGTATCACGATCTGGCCATTCTTCTTGTAACGTCGCCACGGGTGGACCGAACACCCAATTGTATGGCATAGATGAATCAGTATCATTCCAATATTGAATCTCAATAGTCTGGGTAGCTAAAACGTGAACAATCACAATCTGCTCGTTCAGCTCAAACACACTGACTCCTAGGTTTTCCGATACGCTCAACCTTCTGCATTACCCTTTCCTGACCAGACGAGAACGAGCAAAATGCCTATTCTTTTCGCAGGCGCAGATGATGGAATCACCATTACGGATTCTGACCACAGTCCCATCGTTCAAATTACGACATGGCTTTGTTTGGCAATAACTACACTTATGCTCTGCTTTCGATGCCTGACGCGCTTTTTCCTGAAGGCCAGCAAGGAATTCGGCACAGAGGACATATTATTGTTCGCTTCTTATGTGAACAATTCTGAACCATTCACTTGAAGTATTCCATTCTCTAATTCTTCCAAGTTGTTCGGGCTCGGCGAATCTGTGACGGTGTTCGTACCTGCAAGTAGCATCTTTGGTAAAGACGCCGATTTTGTCTCCGCAGCTGCTCTTCGAAATGGACTCAAGGTACCAAAAAATCATGGCATCCCCCTGCGACAGCACTAGAACTGTGACGTGTGTGCAGATGACGTTTGCTGGAAGTATTCTGTTCCTCCTCTCGATCACATTCGCAAAACTCTCCCTCTGTGCCAGCTTCCTCGCCCTCTCCCTAGACGAAAGGCATCGTAGAGCAACATTCAGCCTCGGAGGAATCATTATAGCCTGGGCAGCATCTTCCATTCTCGCAACAGTCTTCCAAGGCGGTCTAAAGCAGCCATGGGAGACTCCTAGTTCAGAGCGCATCAACAAGGCGAGTTTTGMCCCGCCATTTTAAGCTACAAATTCCGTCACTTACATTACAAATCCCTAGAAAGCTTTCCTGGTATACTCGGGTATTTCGGATGCAGTCACAGATCTTCTCCTCATTTGCCTTCCGGTGTGGATGATCTACCCATTGCGGATGCCCATCAAAACGCGACTTACAGTAATCTCCTTCTTCTCGTCACGATTACTGTATGAGTTCTTCCGTTGCATCCTACCTCCGTACTGATCTATATGTAGGGTCATTACATCTACCATTCTTCAAGTAGCCTATGTCCCTAGTCTCTTTACGCCCAACTGGACGTATGACTCCGTTCCATTCTTCCTTTGCACCCAGATTCTTCAATTTCTTAGCATTGCAACAGTATGTATAGCTTACCTCTCACCGTTCATGAAAAGTCTAAGATCGGGCGTCATATGGTTGAATAACACGACTTCTTCATCACACTGTGCGCTGTCAAATGTAGATCCTAGAATTGGGCGACGGAACTGTTAAGGATGGACGTGCGAGCAGTAGTGGATATCGTGTGGTGGTTGTCGATTTGCAGGCACTTTTGGGGAGTGTTACTTTCTGGATTTTAAAGATGATGCGGCTTATTGGGAGACAATCATTTCTAGGTCGCGGCAAAATTGCTCGCAAGGCGCTCATTTGAAATGTCACAATGCGGCAATGCTCTACCTTGGCGGAAAACTAGCCTGTTGTGCTCATAAGGATCCGTTCGTCTTGTCTTTTGGGTAGCCGTTTCATTACTTGCATTGTCCGTGAGAATTTGGCTTCACCTTAGCACGTGTTCGCATAAACTTATATGAGGTGATTCTTTGGAGAATGTTGACTGGAATTCTCCTTTGGTTCAAAGGCCCCTTAAAGATTCAGTCCCTGATCAAGAGTAAGAACGGAGATCGGGCCAGAACAGATTCTGGCTTCTGGTTGATTAGGCATTTAATTTGCTCTATGGGAGCATGGACGTGGTTTCGGGGTGGTTTGCAAATTTGCCTATGTAGATTGGTATTAGTACATTATACACTCTCTTTATATAGAATGTTCGACCAAAATCTAGCCATGTACACAGCGAAACCCAAGGCGCGCAGCACCTCGCATTGCATCCATCAACACTGTCTTCATGCGATCTATTCACACTCACTGCACAACACCAATTCTCTCTACCTATTTACGACTCTCTCATTTTCTAAGTCAAATATAAATCCTATTGTGCTCCCTCGTAAATGTACAGTCTCCACCTTGATATCAAATCCATCCGTAATGTACCTCAGTAGCCACCTTTCCATGCTATAACAATGCGAAATGATGCTATAGACCTGTGACCAGTTCATGCCCCAAAAAGACATCCCATCAGCCACAAGATGTAATGGAGAAAAAAGCACACATTTGTATTAGAGACACTATCCGGGACTACAACATTCTACATTCTTCTAAGACTCATTTTTTGCAACCAAACCACTAGGTCTGTATCTCGCGTGGCCTCTCTGAATGGCCCTCGTCCTCGCCCACTCGTCTAAGAGTTTCCAATTGACGCACTTATGCATTATTCCTGCGGGGCTGCCCAGATCCACTTTAGGGCCGCGGTCACCAAGGACCCAAGTCGCAGAATAGAACCTCGTATTGGCATTACACATGAGAGCTTGTCGTAAGACATCGATACAGTGGTCTAGAAGCGGGTTAGAAATTTGTTGATGCGAAAAAGACGCCACTGGCGACTATGTCGCTCACTGGAATGTGCTTTCGAGTAGACTCCCTCCTTAAGCGCCTTCTCTGATGCTCTGGGTCCGTAGTAGTCCCAATGCACAACACGCCGCAAGTTGTCAAGACAATGCAAGTGGTGGTAAATCCCAATTACACCCACATAGTCACCATCAAGGGTCTGGACTGGATACGTTGTGTTCTGACCAGATGCCTCAAATTCCATCTCCGTGACGTGGATGTTCTGTGCTACAACCTAATCAGTAACTGCGTTGACAAATTAATAGGCACTGACCATAGAGTAATTCTTCCCACAAGGAATCGAGAGCATCTCCCGGTGAAAGTGTCCATGGATAAGACAAATCTGACCACTCAGGGCGATGCTCGTCCGCGATCATCGAAGGTGGGACAATGGTGTGCCTTTCTCTATCCTGGATCTTCCCTGGGATTTTATTATCTTGAGTGAATCTCATCGACAAGGAAGATACACTGGTGGTCGTGATTTCAACCGCGAAGAGGAAGATAATAAGGATGCATGTAGTGGCCGCCCACAGATTTCGCCACATCCAATGGTTGGAGCAAGCCGGACACCGGTTCTGTAGTCGAGGATGCAATATTCTATCATCCCATCGCTCAATCGCCTCGTATGTTAGAACGGGAGAGTCCGGTCGTAAGTCTGACCTGTCGCTGTGATCGGAGAAGAGAACCATTGAATGATCACCCGGCATCTTTGCGCAGAGTAGAAGAGACGATAGGAGAGTATATTAAAGCCGTTGGTTGGCGATGCAAGAGGAATAGAGCTTTAGAAAATACTGAAAATCAAGTTTAACTCAGCACTGCAGCGTAATCGGAGGGGATAAGCGGAATGCACGCCATGCCCTGGCTTCTAGAAGGTAGGACCTACCACTATGGTGGAGCAAGGAACTCATTCGTTGAAGTACTCCGTGTTTGAGCTCAGCCGTAGGACTTTAACGAAGGGTATAACTTTGATGCGTGACACCTTTCTAAAACGACAACTTCCGAGGTCTTGCACATGGGCCGATTACACATTAGTAGTAAGTACGGGCGCTTATCTGTTAAGCATCCAGTGAGCAAGCGTCTTAATATGGAATTTGCTGAATTAGCAATGTGTGGATCGTGCCTCAGAAATTATTGGAAGTAAGACAGAAGAAGGCAGAACTGTGAGCAAACCTGTGCCCGTTCGTAAGACACATTTGCGTCGAATCGGCAGAGTCGCTACGACGTTAATGCAAGGAAAGCATTAAAATCGCGTCACCCGAATCTACAATCATGTTACATGAAGGTAGATTGACTCGCAACGCACTATGAATGAAATTTTCTTCGAGAAACGTTACAGGTGCCTTCCACATTCCGATGGACTAGCTCATGCGCTCCAAATTACAGTCACTGGCATTTGAATCAAGGCAATCGCCATTCAAGTCTCCCACCTTTATTAAGTCTATCGCCTTATACCCTTTTGTGATACCTAGAGTAGTTCCTGAGTGTAGAGATCTACGCTCTAGAATTTCTCGTCTCCCATCTTCTCTCTAACTAATCTAGTCGTAAAAGATGAGCGGGATGCGATATTGCTCGTAGAGATAGTGAGGGAAAGAAGGGATTCGTGACCCGCACTCAACCATGACAAACCTCTTCACGTACAGATAAATAGGCTTGATCCTCCGCCGTTCGTCTTCTTATCCATCTCAACAACCACTATTCACTCTGAATTGGCCTCAACCAACACATACCCTTTTGACACTAGAGAACCACTACAATCTGCAGCCATGTTCGCAAAAGTCATACTTGTCTTGATGACTGCTTCCGCGCTTGCGGTGCCTCTCATGGGTTCGTCTAGATCCTCTCCCTGAAGCGCTTCCTTGATTCACAACTCACGCTACTAGACAAACACGACGCTGTTGATATTGCAGTGAAATGGAAGCGCAGCGATGCCATCGGTATCGTTTTACCTCCATGCATTGAGGATGATGAAACTTGCTGGGACGAGCAAGATGGGGTGAAAGTGAGGCGAAGTGATGGGGTCGGTATCGTCTTAGCTCCATGTGAAGAAGATGATCTGAAGTGCGCGAGTGAAGAGTAAGCCTAGCTACAGGGGAGCAAGATCTCGACCACCTCCAAATTAGGGGTTGCGTCCTTCAACGTTCTACTCTCGCGACCAGCTGATACAGGCGCCTGAATATTTTACTGAAGTGTTACCTCATCAACTGGGAATATCATTCTATAACTCCATATCTTTCCTGTCCTCGTCTTCATGAGTCAAAGATTGTGAAGTTCACTACGTCGTTCGAAGCTGAGACTGTGGCAACGTGACTTATCACGTGACGTGTACTTGCCTCTGCGACGTCCCAAAGTTCCTCCACTCACCTTCAGACTTACTTTTGTGGCTCGACCTCAACTTACCTGTCCACCACCCACATATAACCTCCGCGCTCCTTCAACGCTTGCCTCCCTATCATGGCGCTCCTCCCCACCGCTGAGGGAGAGATCCCCTTCATCGCGCTAGGTACTAACAAACCTACCTACACCTGGTACAAGACGGTTGGCGACATCACCAAGGCTGTGCCTCTTATTCTTTGCCATGGAGGCCCCGGCGCGGGTCACGAATCCCTTCTTTCCCTCACTGATCTCTACGAGCAATATCGCATCCCGCTCATCTTTTACGACCAGATCGGTTGCGGTAAGTCTACCCACTTCAGAGAGAAGATGGGAGACGAGAAGTTCTGGAGCGTCGATCTCTACTGGGCCGAACTCGATAATCTTATCAGCTACTTCGGACTACGCGAGGGCGGATACTATCTTCTTGGCCAGAGCTGGGGCGGCATGTTGGTAGGGTCATACGCGGCGAAGCGGCCGCTCGGGCTGAAGAAATTAATCATCTCTAGTGGGCCGGCTTCAGGGGCGTTGTATCAAGAGTCTGCCAACTTCTTGCTTGCTAAGCTTCCCGATGATGTGAGGAAGACACTGGAGGACTGTGAGAAGCGAGGAGACCATGAGAGTAAGGAGTACAAGGCGGCTAGCATGGAGTTCCTGAAGCGTTTTGTCTGTCGCGTGGAGCCTTTTCCAGATGACATCTTGAAGGCTTTCGCGCACTTAGAGGAAGACAACACGAGTTACATGACAGTGTATGCTTCTTGTACATGTAGACTGTCATCATCCGCTAACGCCTCGTACAGACAAGGCCCATCCGAGTTTCAGATCACGGGTTGGCTCAAACACTGGGATTCTTCCAAGGATGCTCCCCTCATCCACGTGCCGACTCTTCTCATCAATGGCAAGTACGACGAGATGCAGGATATCACAATCAAACCCTGGTTCCACCGAATCCCGAAAGTCAAATGGATTACGCTTCAGAACTCGAGCCACCTGAGCCATTACGAGGAGAGAGATGCGTATATGGAGGTCTCCGGCGCATTCCTGACGGACTGAGCAGAATGATGAATTTGAAGGCCAACGTGGGAACTCATGCCTTGCTTCTGAGGTAATTCAGGCGAGATCGGTTCTGGAGCTTCTTCGATAATGTCGGTATATCTATGGTGGGGACGGGGCCAAAATCGGCGGGTAGCTATCCTCAATAGTAGTAGGTGAGAGATGGATTAAGCCTACAACAGCCTACTCCTCCTCCACAATCCCCATTCCACTTTCCATCTTCATGGTGATATCACCCAAATCACAAACCTCCAATCCAAGATCCAATATAAGCCATATGCAGGCCCATATTTCTTCCAAGCTTCAACTGAAAGCTGATTCTCCACAAAGGCATTCGGCCTTTGGGGCCACCTTCTTGAATATCATCTTGAAGAGGCTTAATTTCTTCAACCATCTTCTTCTCTTGTGAACGTGTGAATTGAATAAGATGGGACGGTGCATCTTTCCCCCATCATCATCCTCAATTAGAGATTGGGCTTGCAGCGCATGGTTTCCCTTTGTTGTTCTTCTTATCATCCCCTCTTCCTATCCCTCAAAAGTATGTTAGTGCTACAATTTCAACGACATTGCTTTATCCAGTGGAAGAAACCAAAATTTCATCTTCCAAGTTGGAGACAGGCATGGAATACGGACTTTCAGTTCGCCACACATGTATACTCAAAGTCGACGCATGGTGGTACAAGGCCAATCGAACGCCTCCTAATTCGGCTTGATTATATACATGAAATTCCCAGTGCCACTAGAAAAGAGACTCCGATATGTACATGAACGTTCCAACGCTAAAGACCCGCGAAATAAAATCAACGCCTCAGCATACAAAGGGCCTCTTTGAGGCAGAAAAAATATAAAAATAAAAGAATAAAAGAAAGAAGATTAGAAAAAATACAAAAAGGAAAGAAGTAAGAGAGGGAGAATGAGAATTGAAGA
Organism: Nigrograna mackinnonii; assembly: GCA_001007845.1. Taxonomy (NCBI): domain Eukaryota; kingdom Fungi; phylum Ascomycota; class Dothideomycetes; order Pleosporales; family Nigrogranaceae; genus Nigrograna; species Nigrograna mackinnonii. The sequence goes on along the minus strand of JGVQ01000084.1, from coordinate 300,785 downwards.
AATATAGGAAAATAGACAGAATAAAAAAAGAAGGCCAGAAAGAAAGAACAGCCCCGGCCAAAATCCAACATCCGGCCTTTCCTCCTTCCCTTGGAATGTCCCAGCCCGAAAAGCATGCTAGGCAGATTGAGATTATGTACATGTCCCTCAACGTCCAGGAAACCCCCAATTTCGAAACCCGTAGTGAAAGTTGTATGTACATGATCCCCACATCAACTAGTCTTTAGAAGTTTGAAATGCTGTCTTCGAGAAAAGAGATAAATGCAAATGAAGCGTAAGACATTAGGAATAAGGAAAAAAAATAGTAGATATGAAGGAAATGAAGAAATTGGAAAATTTTGAGAAGATTCAAGTAAGGAAAGAGAAGAGCTAAGGAAAATGAAGAGAAAATCTGAGAATAAAAAAAAAGAGTACAGACGAAAAATATTATATACATGACCCGCAAAGCCTCCTCAACGCCCCCTCCTCCCTATACTCCTTGAGATCTTTATTGCATTCGATGAAGTAAAGTCACAATCATGGATATCACCAAGCATATATATACTCACACCGGACTGTGGTTTAGTCGTGATGCGCACAGGCCCTTTACCCCAGCGGAGTCGGACATAAGCCACCCCAAACGACCCCATACCAGATTCGGATGCGCGGATCGGATTTGTTTGACGGGCTACGCTCCTACAGCTACTTTTGCGTGAATGGTCCGCAGACTGCTGTAGGGGAGTCAACAGGCTAGTCTGGTAGGGCTATGGACTTTTGTGAAACGGGCGTTGCGAAACGAAATGGCGAAACAATCTTGGGCTGAGTCCGCTTGAAGATGAATAGCTAGATAGGACAGCCAGGGTTGAATCGTCGGTCGCGGACCGATTGAAGATTCTCTTACACTCCCTCAATTACTGCCCGGATCTAATCTTCTTGGTTGAAAATTAGAAGGCTTGTCGCTCGACTAGCTAGAAGAGGCATTCCAGAGTCGCGATTGAGGAATGTACCGCGAGCGGCACATCTCGAAACGTCGTCGCGAAACGAAGAAACTCCGGGACCACAGCTTCATAGCTTCCGGACGATGGATCCCAATCTAGTATAGCTATACATGATAATACAAGGCTGGCGGGCGGATTATCAACCTCATACTCTTTATTGCTGACTGTCCGTGGCCGTCTTTCCCCTTCAACTATGTAGGACTTCACACCTCGACTGGCGGGCAAAACTCCAGCCCTTCGAAGCTGCGATCTGCACTGAAACAGACTTGTTAAACTAACTTGGTCCGGTTCGGAAAATGAGCAACATGCTCTACACATGATACTACAGTACCCGGAAGAGATGGAAAGAATGGGATGATTATTGCGGCCGGATTTCTCTCTCATACACCTTGGCTACCCACTCAAGACTCATTGTAGAAGAATACAATCTTGAAGAGGTAATTCGCAATCGACAAGATACGATGTGCGATAGAATGCACTTCCGAGGGTGTCTTGGATCGTCCATCCTGTATGGGCGATAATCTGCGATGCTGGTGCACTCGCGAGGGGTGTCTCTGGTCCACCAACCAGTATGGGCGATAATTCGGGCTTGGTTGCCTGTGATTGTGGTTCTGATCAGCCAACCAGTATGAGCGATAATTCAGGTTCGTGTTGCCCGTGACTGCGTCTTAGATCGTCCATACTGTATGTACGATAATTTGCGTTACTTGCGCAGACTTAGGACCGGGGCCGATGGCCGAGGACAAAGTCCAAGATGATACCACTTTCATAGCTACGCCGCCTAGTTCTCGAGTATTTGCCCCCAATATCCGACCCTTCTATGACTCTACAATACCTCTTTAGTCAATTCCGTGCCTGAGGCTTTCTCAGGTTGTAGTACAGTGAAACCACCCGACCTACCTGAGCTTGTAGCCTAGGCCAAAGTATCCGTATATCCTCGCAGCCTCGCTCTATACAACCCAAGTAGCTAGAGAAGATGATCCGACAGCTGCATGCGGACTAGCTCTCTGCTACAGTCCATTGATTGCCTGATTCACTTTGAAGTATTCAGAGTTCTGCGATTCCCCGATGGACGGGGCGAAGGGATGCGAATGAGGAGGGTGGGCTGTATGAAGGGGACGCGTTTGAGCCTCGTACTACAGTCGGAGTGGAAATACAATTTGGGGTCAGATACTTTGTGGCTGGAGTTTTTCAATGCCAGCATGTCTTTGTAGTTAGATTGTGAAGATTGAATCTTTATGAGCGCAACTCACAGGTGGAAGTATTGAATAGGTTGGTCAAACCGACTTGCCGGGTAAGTTAGGTGGGTGAGACTCGCGAGCACACATCTCCACAGCAGTATGACCATCCGTTCCTAACCCAATCCCCTGTACCTGAGATCTTTCAATCATATACAAGTCTTATCCAAGCCAACGATTTCCTCAACCACATCTGCAGCCGAGGGGTCCATGAAGAGCAACGTACGGCCCAATACAATCTACCGTACAAAGCCCCGGAAGCTGGCGCTTTCGATGAATGAGTATCGCATGAAGACCAAGGATTGGCAAATTCATGAGTTCATTCCGGTCTTCATTGCCCACTGTCGTAGTTATAGTAGTCGACCTAGTACTGCAACAAAACTCACCATGTTCCCCTACGCTTTACAACATAGTAAACTTAACAGCTTCATCAAGATCGAGTGGTAGCCAAGCATAGCCAAAAGTCCACAACCAATCCCATGCAACATCTATGCAAACAAAAACGATCAAGAATAGAGAAAGAGTAATTCACCGCAGAGTTTCCCATCGAGTAGCCTACCTATACTGCACACACCCGCAAAACGATCTCAAGAACACCTACCTACACAACACACCCACACACAAATCCCCTCCCACATAGCCCAATCCAACAAACCCTCTTCCTCATCCCCCAGCCAAAGCAAATACGCGAACGACCCAAAATACGCGAAATTACCATCCACGTACGCGTCTAACCCATACCCACCAACAAACCCAAAAGGGTAGATTACACAGCCACGATACCCTCCCTCCTCATTATTTTCCATATCTAGACTAGTAAGCGTATACTCGGGTCTTTAGTCTAGACTTCTAACTCGTTGCATGGTTGGGTAGGGAGGTGGGTTAGGTTCATTGGCTGTGTGAGTTGGTAAAGTAGGGTATTTTGCTAGATACCGCGATGGGGATGGATGGGGGATGGTTTGTGCTTTGCGATATCTTGTTGCTCGCGAGGTGCTGCGAGGTGCGAGCTTCCACCTGATTAGGGTAAGGTAAGGTAAGGTAAGGTAAGGCATTCTGTTAGGCGTTTTCTTCACATGGTTTATCTACACTAGATACAAGTCCTATGTCTGAGATTTAACGCAACCCGGTTGTGATTGGCTACCTCTTGGAGCAGCGAAGAATGCGCTTCCCTTCCATACATCCCTTCGATCCATCGTTATCCCCTGAACTTTCCCATTCGCACATCGCAACTGTATGGAACAAACCACACGCCAACCCATCAATCCAAACCAGTCAGAAATAAGCGCGTTGTCACCACGTACATCCACTCCACTGGACATATCCACCACATAGCCCAATTACCTGTCTAGTTTCGTTTTTACGTGAAAAGTGTGGATTCAGGTACCCGCTCATCCTTACCCACAACCCGCACGACGCTAGTGTTTCAAACCCCCCAAACCGTCAGGACGAGAACCACAGTTTTCTATGGAGGTAAAAATGTTTTGCTGATGGGTCCAAGGGTATGAATGGTGATCGAGGCTGATGCTTATGCTGATGCTGATGTCGGGGCGGGTTGATAATGGTGATGCACAGGAGATTCTGTGGGGATGTTTGGTTTGGTGTGGTTCGCGAATGGTGGGTCGTGGATTGATTAGGATTTGCGGTTTGTTGATGTCGACGTGTGTGGCTGAGTCTGGGTTAGGGGTTGAGATGGGGATGGCATGGATATCTCAATATCTGTGGCTGCGTAGATACCTCCTATGGGTCCTTGTGAGGTTGAACGGGTATTCCTGTTGATACAGACGTCATAGTCAGGTGAACTGGGGATTCGAACATGCGGGATGCTACTGTGTAGAACGTATTTCCACAAGAGGACAACATGGTCGACACAAAACTAGCCCTGGGTTGTGTCGATGCTTCTATTGGGCATAGACCGATTTGATAGCCTTGGTGATGCTCCGGTAGTCCTATGCTCCTTACTGTTATAGCCTACTGCTTCATTCATTGTTCTTTTGTCCTGCTCGAAGATTCTGGTCCAATTTTCGGACGCTCTAGTAGCATCTTCATCAACTGCTCAGACCATGCCCGCTTCTCCTCAGCGCTGAGGCAAAGTTCGTTCCTCAGATACATCCATGTCAAATGATTTCCGTGCCATCCACTCTGCAGATACCTATCCGAGTATCCATCGATACCAAATTTAGACGCAGGGTCGTCAGAAACAATCACAGTCACATGCTCTAGCGGTAGCTGGCGAAGTTGGGTCAGACCAATCACCCAATGGCCGATAGTCCCCTCATGGAATTCACGACGAACGGGGCCTCTATCACCAAACCCTGCCTGCACAACGGAGATGGAGATGTGCAGAACGCGGAGACCCCTCAAGTGATAGAGCAGACTTGGCGCAAAGAGCCAGTTATTCCATCGCTTGACGTCGGCCTCGTTGCGCGAGTTGCCGCCGCGCCAGTACATCCACATGGACCTAATTGCACCACTCTGAGAGGGCGTGAGTCGTGAGATGAAGAGAACTAGAGTCATGACGTCTCTGAAGCCAAACGTGTTTTCTGAAAGGGGGATATTCTTTGCTTCTTGGTGTATCTGGGCACATGTCTTGAGTAGGCTCATGCCAAGGGTATCATGGAGATGGATATTCTTGACTCTGGAGCGGCTGGATTCGTCTTGGTCTCTTGGAGTCATCATCCATTGGGGCTTCTGGGCTTCATCTGAGTTTAAGCAAGATGCATGGCGCTCTCGACACGGGTCGATGTGAAATGGGTCACCCAGCCTCCAATGATTTGGCAAGGCTTCAGACTCACCGACAAGCTGCTCATTGAGGGAGTTGTCTGTGAAACGTTTATATGCAGCCTCTTCAGATATAGCGGCTTKACAGGGGKAATAGTGCAGACAGCGACCTCTGTGCCAGGTCTTTAAGATGCTGAGATTGGCGTCATTAAGCTCGTCCCATTGAGTGGCATTGAGCTTCAAAGGTTCAACCTTCTTTGTGCGGTTTTGTGAATCAACGTGAATGAAGTGCCCGCCAAGGACAAGCTCGTAGATGCGATTGCGGAGCTCTGCAGGCAATCTCAAAAAGGGCGATTGAGTGGCATTGAGTAAGTTCCTACAATCAGGTTAGCGCGAGCGCGAGCACCAATAGACGAGGCCAAGGTCTGTGAAGGCCGTACAAGTTATTGGCAGCATCGGGCTTTGGTAGAGGTGACGTCGGCTGGATTCTCTTGCTCCGTCTCTGCGGTGAATGGCTGGGAATACTACCAGTACCATCACTACTGGGGGTTTTCCTCTTGCCGGCCATGGTTGACAATGACGCCCGGAGTGGAGCCAAGTGGGTGTTTCTAGTGGACGATCCGACCGAAGATTAATTGTCGATGAGACGTCGATTTCGCCGGCCAAGCGCGAACCGGGGGCCCTGATTGGCCTGTCGAGATTGATCGTGTCGCGGCGCTGGCAGGTTTGCTCTGTTTGCACTGGCGGACAAAGGCTCAGGGCACGGATGGGGCAGCTGGCAGCGGCTTCATGTCAAACTCGAGTCGCCGCAGAAGACTGGCGGAGATTCCAGTACCCAGGGACGAAGTGTAGCAGAACTGCCCGACGTCGACAACAATGTGGAAGAAGAAACATCCGAGTACGAACTAGATGGCTCAGAACTGGGAGGTCCCGGACATACAGCGCTCACTCACTCGCAATGTCAGAGTCTCGAGGGGGGCAGTGGCAAGCGCAGACGGAGGGGGGGAACGGAGGGGGCGGGAGGGCTAGCAGCTTGGGAGACAAGTGACGAGAGTGATGGGGAGGCCGCCAGCGGCTCAGCGTGCAGTACTCAGGGCTTGGGGGTTGCAATATGGCGAACACGATGGCAACTCGTCCTGACTCTTGGGATGGGAGGGATTGCGGGGTTGCCATAGGCTGGGCCGTGGCCACCTGCAACCAAGGGCAATCTTCTCTGGGAGTCTGCAAGTGTGCCTGGGCTTGAGCGCGCTGGTCATCAGTCAGCCGGTAGCCGTCACGTTTGCCCACTTTTGGCGCCTTCGAAATCATTTATTGGCTGGGCGGCCGTCAGCCTGCCAATCACCATCAGCCATGGGAAATTGGCCAGCGACAGTCAGCACGCGGGCAGAGGACAGAGGACCAAGAGAGCAGCTTGTGCCTGAGCCATATCCGCGAATAGCTGGATCGGGGTATTTGGCAGACGGGACCTGCGAGAAACAGCGCGAGAGAGTGTGGCGGAGCATATTCACCCACCACCACCACCGACCACCCACACCTGCCCGCAGAGTAGCACTCGCCCTTGCCCTTGCTGCTCTCGCGCGCTTTCCGAATGCGTGCGCGCTGCGGCGGCTGGGGTAAGAACGAGAGAGTCTGGCCAGGAGGAACAAACAAAATAATTCACCGCTCTCAAAGCTATCCTCATTGTCGGGCTACTATGTTTAGCAGTTGGAGCGAAAGAACGCAGGCTGAGAACAAACGATGAACAAAACAATTGAAGAGTAAATTGTCCGGTTGCAGCATTCACCCAGCAGGGCCTTGCAAAAAGGAAGGGTGACCCACCCCGGCGTGTCGGCAGGGAAAAGTCCAGCAGTGCAGCAGCCAGAAAGCCGCGTACGCACCGAATTAGCACCACCCGTGACTTTGCCTGTCTCGAACCCCTTTCCGTGAGACAAGCACGACGGCGCACCGGCCACCCCTTCCCTTCCCACCCTTCCCACCCTTCCCATCTGCTTGCTCCTGCTGCTTCTGCGTGTGTCTGCGTGCGTCCCTTCCCGCTGCTGCCCTTGGACTCTTGGTGTGCCCTTGCGCTGCTCCTTCGCTACTCCTCGCCCGGCCGTTTCTACTGTTCCAGCGCACTCCTTCATCTCCTCGTTCCCTCTTCTTCTTCCTTCTCCCCTCAGGCGCCCTCTTCCCCGAACTCTTCCATCAAAACATATCGTCGTCTCTCGAGTGACGACACTTTTAATATCTACTCTTGTTTGCGTTGATGTGGAAAGCTGGAAGCTCCGCTGATCGCAGCATCACCATCGTTTAAGCAGCCCACTCGACCCCCTTCGTTAGTCTCCCCCCCCCCCCCCCCCAGCCGGACCCGCCATCTCCCGCCTCGCAACTTCCCGGTTTTCACACAGGTCGTCGCAGCAACACTCCAAGCACCCGACCCCTTCTCAACCACTTTACTTCGTCATAGCACTCCCACACTCGTTCTACCAACCTCGCACTCACCTGCGATACCGTTAAACTCGATATTTTCCCACCCGCACACATTCGCTGATTCTCACGACTCCCTCGCCTGCTGGTTTGGCCGAACCCGTTTGCGTACTCGCGACGAGTACCACTTGTCCCCAACGCTTCTCCTGAATAAAGGCCGCCCGCCTTCCACAACAACACCAACCTAATATCCTACGACGACGACCGCCCAACATGCTGCCGTCACTCTTCAAATCCACCGCTCTCCTCCTTGCCGCCTCCCTCCCCCTCGCTTCAGCCGAGCGCGTCATCTCCTCGAGCTCGCTGAATCCATGCCAGTCCAACTCCAGTTTCTCGGCCACCCTCTTCCAGGTGGCCTTCACACCGAACAATCAGTCGTTGGACTTCAATATTGAGGGTGTCTCTGCCATTTCGGGCAAGGTCAATGCCGAGTTGGAGTTGCTCGTCTATGGCTATTCCGCCATGAAGCAGACGCTTAACCCGTGCGACTCCGCGAACAAGGACCTCGAGAGCATGTGCCCCATGAACGCCGGTAATATTGTGATCAAATCCAATGTCGACCTACCTCCCGATGTCTTGAACCAGATTCCAGGTAAGAAATCTCCTCACCGAGCAATCAGGCCATCCCCGCTGATCATTGTCTAGGTATCGCCTACACAATCCCAGATCTCGATGCCAAGGTCCGCATCAAGATTGAGAATGCTGAGACCAAACAACCACTTGCCTGTGTCGAGGCAGAGCTTTCTAATGGACATTCAGTGAACCAAAAGGCAGTGGCCTGGGTTACTGCTGTCATTGCTGGTCTTGGTCTCGTCGCTTCTGCTATCACTTCTGGTTTGGGACATTCGAACACGGCTGCTCACGTAGCCGCCAATGCCATGTCGCTTTTCGGATACTTCCAGGCTCAAGCTCTCATCGGCATGTGCGCTGTCCCATTCCCTCCGATTGTCTCTTCATGGACCCAGAACTTCCAATGGAGTATGGGCATCATTCGAGTTGGCTTTCTCCAAACGATGGCTACCTGGTACCAGCGTGCTACTGGAGGAACACCAACTACCTACCTCTCGACTTTGTCCTCCATCTCTGTCCAGGTGCAAAAGCGATCCCTGGACATTAGCAACAAAGTCCTCGGTCGTCTTGCATCCCGTTCTAATGCCGGTGCCACAGACGCCCAAAACCAGAGCCGTGTCGTTCTGCGAGGTATGGACCGTGTTGGTTTCCGCGCCCGCATCGAGACTACCAACATCTTCTTCACCGGCTACTGCTTCTTCGTCATCTTCGTCATTCTCGTCACCGTCGGTGTAATTGCTTTCAAGTACATCTGTGAGGGTCTCGTCAAGGCAGGCAAGATGAAGAACGACAAGTTTGTGGATTTCCGAAACGGCTGGAAGACGGTTCTCAAGGGCATCATGTTCCGTGTCATTCTGATTGGTTTCCCCCAGATGATGGTCCTCTGCTTCTGGGAGCTTACCGAGCGTGACTCTGCCGGCGAGGTCGTTTTGGCCATTTTCACTTTGGTCACCATGATTGGTATCCTCGGCTGGGCCTCTTCCAAGGTCATCCGAATTGCTCAGCGCTCCATCACTATGCACAAGAACCCAGCCTACATCTTGTACTCCGACCCTGTTGCTCTCAACAAGTGGGGATTCCTTTACGTCCAGTTCAAGGCTGCTGCATACTACTTTATCGTCCCGATCCTATTCTACGTTCTCATCAAGGCCATGTTCGTTGGACTTGCTCAGGGCAGTGGAATCACTCAAGCAGTTGCACTTTTGCTGATTGAAGCTGGACTTTTGATTGGTGTCTCTGTCATGCGACCTTACATGGACAAGAGGACCAATGGTTTCAACATTGCGATTTGCTTCTTCAACTTCCTCAGCGCAATCTTCCTTCTTGTATTCTCCAATGTCTTCAACCAACCAGTAAGTTCAGTCCATGCATTGAGATATGCAATCAATACTAATGTAATATAGGGCATTGTAACTGGTGTTATGGGTGTCATCTTCTTCGTCTACAACGCTGTATTCGCTCTCGTTTTGCTTCTCATGGTCCTCGTCTCCTCTGGTTTCGCGCTCTTCACAAAGAACCCGGATACCCGCTACCAGCCAATGCGTGATGACCGTGGATCTTTCATCAAGTCCCAGACTCAGCTCACCACCGAGTTGGATGCTCTTGGTGCGACCGCTCGTGGTGAGGGCAAGAGCAACTCTTACCAGAAGCCACGACTTGATGACGACGACGACTCTTTCGAGTCTGCCGAACAGCGCCAGCTTGCCGCTAAGGAGGGCGGATTTACCGAGCACTACCAGCCAGCTCCTCCACGGAGCCCAATGACACCAACCCAGCCAGCCCAGTCCTACTACAATGGTCAAAGCCCACCGTCAAGCGGATATAGCGCACCGGGCGCCTTCAGAAATGACAACTATCGATCAGCAAACAATTCCAGCCCGTGGCAGCGCGGAGCCGGGTACGACCATTGACGCCAGGAGCAGGAGAAGATCATAGACATGTATGATCGAAGATCGGGGATGTTTTAAAAGAACTTAGTTAATGGGCCAACATTGTGCATAACATCCATTTGTACTAATTCCACGACTGCATGGAATTCCGGACATGAAAGACGGCGTTCTTCTTCCAAGACACTCCGTGGCTAGGAGCGTCGAGTTTACATATAATCTCTCTCTGCCCGAGTAGTGTATTTCTTTTTATTTTCCAATTTTACGGGTCTCATTTGTATTACCGAAAGGTGGCGTCAATAATTTCGGATGGTACCTTTACCAAGGCTTTTCTTTTCTTTTTTTATCATCACCATCATGCTGGTTGAATTGCATTGCGCGGTAGGGAAACGTGGCAGTTGCACATATCTTCGCAAGGGCGGCAGGTAGCTGGAGGAGGAGGTTTTGGTGCCAGCTGGGGTGACCGCGCCCTATCCGACCCTAGAGAGGCCGTTTTGGACAAGCGGAGGGAGGGAGAGACGAACTAAGCTAGGGGACCTGTAGATGAATACAAAGCGAAGTACAAAGTATCAGTGGCGCCTATTGAATGCGTGAAGAGTATTGTCTTGTTTGTGATATTGAAAGTATTGGGGGATCGGCAGCAGAAGCGAAGATTAACCAACACGAGTGGTCATGTCCGAGTCCCAAGAGCCACGGTATTCAGCCAGGCGAAGGACAGTGCTCAGATTTAGGAGATTTGAATGGGCATGGGCATTGGTTGTGGCATGGTTGGAGCAGGAGCAGGAGCAGGAGCCGGAGCCGGAGCCGGAGCTCGGGCTTTAATAAATTGAAGAATGGGGACGAAGAAGGCGATATGAAGCGGAAGAGATAGACCACGCCAAGGTAGAATGTCAAAACATGTGGTTTTTCTTTTCTTTTCTTGAAATTTTATATGGGAAGATCCGGTCGGGATGTCTCATATCTCGGACTCGGGGTGGCGTAATTATGTATGTATGTATGTATGTATGTATGTATATGTATGTGTGTAGGCACATTAGAGGCACAGTTAGGGCACAGTAAAGTTAGGGTAGCGTGGGTTGGGTAGGGTTGGGTAGGGTAGATAAGCTTATCTGGGGTTTCGGGTGTCGTGCAGTGGTTTGGTTTGGTTTGCCCGAGCTTGGGATTCGGTGATTCGGTGATTTGCAGAGGGGCAGAGAGAGAAAGGCACTCTTTTTTTTTTGGCGCTTAGTGTCATGTCTGTCGTTTATTATGGCTTTATCAAGTGGAGGGATTTACTGTGCATACCTAGATGTAGGTATTTGGTGTGACGTCTCTCCAAGCACTCTTCTACTTACCTGGTCCATTGACACCAACGACGGGCACTTGTGCACCTCCCCATGACATGCCGTCATACAATACAATTAGCTGTTTTTACGTCGGGGAGGGCAAGTGTAGCGTGGCACGGGAAGCATTGGAACTGTCTCTGGGAGTCATATGACGGGGGGTGGGCGGAGACTTGTAGCCAATGAAACGCTGCACGTTGGGTTGGCGGCTGGTCTTGTTGGAGCCGTCCGGGGCGAGGCTTACCGAAGGGTGTTGTAACTGGTAGAGACCCGATCTGTACCTACCTATCTGTCCGGGCTCGAATTGAATGGTCATGGTCATGGTCAAGGTTCGAGCTGCACTCTGGGATTGGCATTCCAGAACGAGCGAGCGAGCGAATTCTCGACCTGCAATGGCTATCGTGGAGTATCGACTGGCTGTTCGCACATCCCGACCATCAACAGGCCCTGCAGTCAATTCCCAATCCGTACCCCGTCTCAAACCGAAAGAAAGCCCAGAATTTTTTTGCCCCTATCGGTCAGTGAATGCCCTTTGAGGAATTCCCGGCGCTTTATTTGTTGGCTGCGGCTTAGTGAGATGCCTATCGAGACTTTGTCAATGTCACCGATCCTGTCGCTGTGGCTATCACTACCGCATATCCGCGGATCCTTGATTCCTATCTACTATTAGTATGCCGATGCCTCTGCTTCCGCCTCGTCTTTCTTGTCCTCCGACTCTTGTTGCTTCATCATCCGCGGCGTCCGCGCGCGCCCACCGCACCGCACCTCACTACTGAAAACATGCCTCTATTCTTTTGATGTTGATTCTTCTTTTCCTTTTCCATTTTTTGTAGTATTATCTGTAACTTTTTAACCCAGTTTGTTGTCTTGTTTGTATTCTCTCTTAAATTTGCAATTTTGGACTTTGTTAAAAGAAATCAGGCGCAGGGTTAAACCCCAATTTCCCAGTCTCCGAGTCATCATCGTTGCACATTTTGCCTGTCACCTTGTCTTAAATTATTTGCGCTTTCGTTGCACGGACTCGTCTATCGCATTGTAGCATCAGGGTCCTCGAATATTTTGTGTTCTTATTTTTCAGGGTCCGCTTCCCGTCTGGTCTGGTCTGGTGTTTTGGCTTTCACTACTGGCTCGACCACCGCGCGGTGGTAACCACTGTCATACCGTATACCACCACATTACCCGTTTTGACCAACATGTCTTCACTGCCGCGCTTTAACCTGCCCCAGAAACCAAGCCAGGAGTTCTTCCCCCCAATTCTTCAAGTGCAGACTGGCACTTCACAAACAACCTGCCTCAGCGTGCCCAACCCGGACGGGAAGAGACCTGGTCCGCTGAGGATTATATCGACACCACCTGACTCGCCCACTAGACAGAGGTCAAGCACCATGGGACAGAATGATCCCAAGATGCTACATGATAGCGGTGCCATTACTCCGCCACTGACTCCTACAAGGACGGTGCATACCAAGTCTTCCCCCACCAACCCTATCGTAAGCCTACAACGGGTTGACTCGGCTTCGTCGACATCTACGGTTACTAGGAAGATATCGGTCGATCAGTCTGAACAACCTGGTAGTACACAACTGAAGATCTTCCTGCACTGGATAACCGACTACGAAATCGTAGATAAGAAGAAACCATTAGGTAGTGGGCTTTGGAGCGATGTATACCTAGCTACACCTCGTCTTCCTGTCCCCGGAACATCGGCGCCAGTTATAGCATGCACAGAGGTCGATTCAACACCTCCAAGGACGCCAAATGCATCGCGTAAATCGAGTCTGTGCAAGAAACAGGTCCCCATTCTTCCATCATCCTACGCTATCAAATCACCAGCCTCTCGCTCAGCAAAGCAAGTTTTGACCCAAGAGGCAAAAGTACTCTCTTATCTGAGTAGATTCTCCGATGCAGAGAAACACGTAATTCCATTTCACGGTCAAGACTCGCGCACCAATGCCTTAGTCCTAACCGCATACCCCACAACCCTCGAATCTTGGATCAACAACACTTTAAACACACTCCCAGAACCACAACGACGTGCACAAATCGCAGAAATATTTCCCAACTTAGCATTACAATTGATAGACGGCCTGATCTGGATGTCTGAAAAGGGTGTCACACACGCCGACATCAAACCCTCCAACATCCTCCTCGACACATCGACACCCATCCCAAGAGCCGTATACTCTGATTTCTCATCCGCAATCTTGATTCCTCCCGCCTCGATATCAACTCCAACAGCCACCACAAGCACAGAACCCAAACCAGCACCCTCAGCCCCGTTAGGAGGCGGGACATGGGATTTTCTCGACCCCCTCCTTCTCTCCTCACAGACCCCAAAAACCCCAAATCTCTCCACAGACACATACGCCCTAGCCCTCACACTCTTATACACTATAATCGGACACTCACCTTTCGAAGCTGCGGGTTCTAACATCTTCCGCCGAAGGGAAATGGTTAAATTCGGCGATCCGATTTCTTGTCTTGATGTTGGGGGTGTTGGGGTTGAGAGGTTGAGGGGAGTAGGGGGTTGGGATGTTGAGGCTTGGTTTAGAAAATTGCTTGTTAGGGATTTGAAAGCTAGGGTTGGGGTTGTGGAGTGGAGGGGGTTACTTGAGGAATTCATCCTGGGGAACTGATAGGGGGTTGGAAATTGGTGAGGGGGATTATGAATGGTTGGGATGGAGATGGTATGGTCTTTTCGCTTCAAGAGATCTTTGTTAAAAGTTTAGATGATCTAGATGGATGCTTTGGGATCTGAGTAACACGCTATCAAAACGGGGCACTACAGCCAGGGCTTTCAGGAATAGAAGAGATTGGTGTATGGTATTTTCATTCTTTGATATATAGAAAAATACCCAGGAGGCTGCGAGGTGTATAGAAGGGCTGTATACATTCTTCTCTCCGTAACATTTTTATCTTCTCATAGGGAGAGAGGGAGTAAATTTCAACCCCCACCCGAAGTAGATATATAAAATATTTCCTGGTAGCTAGATCACTCTACTAGTATCCCCCAGCTGGCGGGCTTAACGAATGTGTGTAATATACTGAATGAGCTTATGCGGGTTATCAACTTCTACACTATCCATACCTAAGAACACTAGTTACAACTAGCATGCCGTGAAGTAGTCTATCAAAATCCACGTAGCCTTCATATCTTTTATTTCTTCAATACACTTCACTCCAACACAAATCATCAGAAATCTTTTTAATCTTTTATTTTTATTGAATTATTAACATCTCATCTTAAGGAAGAGACTGACTGAAATTATATCAGCCCATGGCATCATATACCATGAATATATTGGATACGCAACGAATATATCGTTTCTTTTGAGAACAAAACGACAGTTAGTAATGGTATATCCCAAGCCCAAACCTAGATCCCTCCATCCAAAAAAAAAATCCAACCCGAGACTTTACGACTAACCCGTAGAATCTAGATACCCAAACACCGGAAAACAAGACAAAGGAAGAGTGAAAACAGAACGCTAGAAGAGTGGAAAGGTTTAAATAGCATGTAACGACCTATTCCTCTCTGGTCTCGTTAACGCGATTTCATCCTCACTCCCCCTCGGCGGACTCGAAGACAAAGATTCAGCATGCTGGTTATACTCCACATTAACACTATACTCCTTTCTAACCGTGATACCCTGCGAGAAAGTCGACGAAGGTGCACGTTCATGGATCGACGGTGCCGCGGACGACGTATCTAGAAACGTGGCGGCGCCATCATTGTCATGCGCGGGACCGCGTTCAATCTCCGCGGTGTGTTGACCGCGACGAAGAACTGCCGGTTTCTGTTTTTCTCCGTGTTCCGGGTCCATGGTGTCGCCGACGCGGATCTCGTATTCGTCGAGCTGGATGAAGGTTTTGTTGTCTTTGGAATGGGTGCCGCTGCGGATCATGCTGCTTTGGGATGCGCCGGTGGTGAGGTGGGATTGTGCGGCGCTTTTCTTGGAGCGGAATATCGAGGGGAAGGGGCTTCCGCCTTTGGAGTAGCCGGGTAGACCTGAGGGGTTTGGGTAGTAGCTTGAGGACGGTTTTTGGCTTGGGAAGAAGCGGTTTTGAAGGGAGCGGAGTGCGGGTAGACAGGCGATTATGATGCCGATGTGCACCTCGAGGGTCGACCAGTACCCGATTGGTGTGTAGTCCCAGGTTACGTTGTCGCTGTTGGCGAATTGGATCATCCACTTTAGACGCAACATGCTGATGATTGTGACACTGTGATGTGTTAGTGTGATACGTGTGGGAGACTGACAGGGCAACTTACAACCCTCCGCCCAGGAACATCAGCATAACTCCAGCCTTGCGTCGACGACTCATCGCCAACTTGCTTAGTTCTCGCAGGGGCAGGCAAATAACCATCAGATCAAATACGATGTTCAATGCTGTGCTGACCCATCCCTCTGCATTTAGGTTAATACATTTCCCGTGATGTTCACCGTCCCAATGCTCCCATGCGATACGGATCGGCAAACATTGGAAAACGGTTCCTGGGATAAACGCAAGGATATAGAGTGTGCATAAGGCGATAGCGACATGGACCCATCGCCGAAAATCGCGATTTGGGAAAATCCGGAGATAGAAAAGGAGAATGGAGATCTTGGTTAGAGCTATTGACGCAAGATAGAATGATTCGTCAAAGTAATATATCTGTACGAGGCTGCTGTCAGCCTTGATATATATTTGGTGTTGGGCCCACTTGACGTACATGAAGGATATGCGTAATGTTATCGAACGGGACAGTCCAGATGTCTTTTCCCAATCCTTCGTGAGCGACTTGTATGATATCAGCACTGCATTGCTTGAACCAGAGTTGTGGAATACTCACGCACGACAGAAAGACCGGTGAGCGGAAGGACGGGCAACTGTTGGATGTCAGATGGTCGCTAGATCAGGTGCGGAGTAAGCGGAGGACAATACCATTGCAGCAACAATAGCCCAGTCGTCATAACCCCAGCTACCTCCGCAACAAGGCAAACGAGCAAATATTCGGACAATAACAGCGAGTACGGCGAATCCTCCTGCTATCATGCCATTGTAGGACACTAGTTTTGTGTGGTCTCGTACAGGGCCACCGAATGTACTTTCGGAGAAGTTTTTCGCAACTAGGCCAATTAGTTTGGGTATGAATACCTAGAGAGTTGATTGTCACTTACTGAGAGACTCCTTGACAGTACAATTAGCCTTGATACACGATGTCATTCCATCATTCAGTTCTTTATTCCTAGGTATGCAGTAGAAGTCAGTCAAGTCGCAAGTCGACTCCGATATTGATGTGACCATGCAATTGAACTGTACATCATTAGTCGTAGGCTCGCTGAAGATAGGATTCAAAACTCACCGCGCATTTTGGTAGTCTTTGAATAGCTTGTTGCAAGATTTCTGAACTGTTTTGTGCCTGAACAACGGACAAGAGTGTGAATGGAAGAATGGCAAGAGCTTGGAAGATCTTCATGTTCGTGTGCGTAACGATAGTTTGCGCATGCGCTGCGCGAAGTAACTTCTCCAAAGATTCAAACAAGGCGAAAGGGGTGACGGCTTGAGAATCTTCGTTGCTATAAGATCGATAGAAGGTTGCCTTCAATGTCGTAAAATGGTCTAGCCCGTTTCCAAGGGTTGTATATTCGAGGGGGTCGTTAGGTTCGGAGTCCGCAGACCATATTGATTGCTTTCGGCAATGAGTGTGTTGGATATATATGTCGACAAGGCTGAAAACGAACGTGGAGATGCAGTGGTCGGGACAGCACTGGCAGCGTAATGACGGTAAGGCTCCGAGAGGGCTGAAGGCTCTACAACGAGGAAGTATAAGCTTATCTAGGTGCAAAGGCCTCTGTTCTTTCGGGAATGCTCTCGCGTGGGTGGGAAGGCTAGCCTGCAGGGGAGAGGCATGGTTGATGCCGCTTTCCAGGAACCCAAGTCTAGTCTTTCTGGATCTGCGTAGGTAACCAATGATCTTGACAGGAGAAGGGGGCTTCCTATTTAGAACCCGTCGCTGCAGAAGAGCCTGTGTGGGCTACAGTAGAATCCATTAGTGACAACGGTTTACGCCACTGTTGGACGCTCATGGGGGACCACAACGAAAAGTTCAGATTGAAGATATTTTTGCTGTTTCTTCAATTCTGGAGATACCCGGAGCTTTGGGCGAATCTCTTGTTGCTGGTCACCTCCATGGAATTATTGCAGCGATGCCCTGGCTGCCACTTTCTTCTTCGCGTGCTGATCCGCGTTTCGAAACCAGGAAGAACTTGTCCAGAATTCAGGCACCTGAGAAGTAGTCTGGATAAAGTGCAAACGCGTCGGAGGAACTTCCAAATAGCTTCATGTGGACTGCAGGGGTCTGGATTTCTGTCGGATGATAGCGTGGTATCGTGCCGCTAGTACCTCGCTGATGGTACGCCATTCGAGGTACCCCTGGCCGGATGTCAATGGGATGGGGGCCTTTTCTGAGGTATCATCGTAGAATCCTCAGGAAACTGCATAGCGCCATGCACTTGCTCCCATTACACGCATTCATAGGGCTACCTGCTTCCCGTGTGCGAGTCAAGAAGTCATGTTCACAATCCATATCCAGAGCAAAGACGCTGCGATCGTCAAATCCTCCCGCTAGGGGAGATTTTGTCCCGCATCGACGCCGTTGCTCCAGGAATCCCACTACGAGGGTAAACGGCTGTCACACAATGGCTCTAAGAATGATTTTTGAGCACTTAGAGGACAACTTCTACGTGTCTCGCCTCTGAGCAGTGGTTCCGAGTGGCTAGGCGCGAAACCATTGACGTGCCGACCTGCAGAGCGACTTGCGGAGAACGGGGTTGGTAAGCCCTAGGAGACAGGCACCTCAACAGTTCTAGTCCAGACTCAAGGAAACGCATTCGATTCCTAGTGCATCTTGCATTGAAGATACCCAGTCGTACACCTTTCCCATCGCGTACAATTCACTAATGGCGATTGACATCTTCCGGTGGTCTCCTCGCACATTGGGGCTGAACATAGATAACCGTGATGATATTCACAGAACCGATTACTGTAACCGCACGGGCCGGTTCATAGTTTCTGCGGGGTTGTATGGAGAGTTTCTTGTCGCCAGTCGCGGATGAAGATGCGTCCTCCAGTAGATATCACACTGGTCTCATCATCTCAGCGCGGGCCGGCTTGCCACGGAATCTTTCCACCTATTGTCAGCCTGCGAAAATCGGAATTGGCTTTGTGGCCCCTCAAGCGAAAATGCTGGTGTCACTTCAGGGATCAAAGATGAGGGAAATGTTGAGTTAAAGGTTGCAAAAATTGACGGAAAGGGTCCCTTGCGGAATCGATTCGTCCACAGGGACCGTTCATCGGAGTCGAATCACGTGGCGGTCAGCATAACCCTATCCCTTTTCTCAATAAGACGTTGTGCTATGTCGATCGGCGCGGAGCACGAATTGAGAAGCCGATATGTCAAACACGAGGAATTGAACGGTATTACAAGGGCGTAGACTTATGTTTGACGCTCTGAGGCGTGCATTCACCAAAGCTTTTGGTGGTTGTTTCCGCACGCTCGGATGAGCATGGAATGACCACCTAACGATCAATTGCCACATCAAGCTTCGATATTAGCCTCTGTGGAATCTGCTTGCCACGATTCCAAAATCGAGTCAGCCCTAGTCACCACTTAATCCCAAACCAGGTAGCCCGCCTGTCATGAAACGTGGGCGCCGGCAAGCATCGCCAGAAGCCATAGCGCATGCCAGATACATATTAGATAACTAAAGAGTATGTAACCGGGATGTATCTGGAAATGCCGGACCCCCTTTTTTTCCAAAGCTTTTTGTCTTTTTTTGATAGGTTGCCTGTCGGATCTATAAGACGCCTTGTTTCTTGGTTTTTCATGCCGGCTTGCTAGAAATGAGATGGTGTTTCCAGCAACCTCGCTCTTGGTCACGGAATCGAGGGTATCGTGTTAAAGAAAGAAATGGGTTGATCTTATCACCGGCCTGATCATTTGCTTTTTGAAGCTTTTAGCTCGCTGTCTATAGCCTTACCCCATTAACGCTCTACCATATCAGAACCATCCTTTATTAACAGGCTGCGAAGTATATTTGCACCGAAATTCACCCTTGCACGCTTATCAAGCAAACCCATTCATCAACAGACCACGGATTTATACATTCCGCCACCCAAAGCAGATATCTACAAACAAAACCAGGCCCATAAGCCCTACAATTAGACCCCCTTACGACAGCATAGAGCCCAGAATACCTCCCGTTCATACTCGCTTGCGCAGAACCATGATCCGAACAGTTCCAACCCTCCGCGACTCATGCAAACAACTTCATGAAGATCAACCAAATCCCTCCTTATCTAGCAAACCCAAGACCTAACCACCACATCCGGGACCGCAACCACCCGGTCCCCAACTCCCTCCGCATCCCCACAAATCCCCTGCTGACGACTTTCCCTCCTCGTCACTTAGCGCACTACATACACTGCAAGCGGAAACAAATGCAAAGATCCTCAAGTCTTATAAAAACAGCATAGCGTCTCCATTGTAATGACTATACTACCACATAATCTCAACCAAACACGCGTTCATCCATGCCTATTTCAATACACGAATACCCCTTGTACCGTGTATTTGCGAAGGAAATCTAGTAATCAAGTCCACTTCTAAGTTCTCAACTACTAGCTATGCATCGATTGGGTACCTTAGTTTTCCCATACAGTCTATGAAGGAATGGACGAATGCGTGTTTGCTCGAGATTATGCATACTTTAGTCTTCGAAGCGTTGAAAGGGGTCTTTTAGCGCTGATGTGAACACAATCATAAACGTATGGGACCTGACTCTGTGCGTAAATTGGGTTCTAGTTCTTTGGGGGTTTGGGAGAAGGGATATCGGATTGTTAATTACATTTGAGGGGTATACGATATTGACACTAGGTAAGTCGTTGGGATGAGGTATAGATTTGATTTCTATTTGGAGTCTAGCTAGGGAGGTGTTCTGTGGGCACGGGAGGCTGGGTGATGTATTTTGGGGGAAGATGGGGCCTGGGGTAGGTAAGAGAGGAGTTGCTGAAGAATTCTATATGTACGGAGTATCAAGAGGCATCGTCCTGCATCATAGATATTTCTCCATCAACTCCTTCGTCTTACTCAAATCTAACGCCTCGATCTTCGCCCCATGCCCATCCATAGTCTCCGCCATAAAAACCGCATTTAAAATTGACTCCTCAACAACATCTACACTTGCTTCAAATAAAGCATTGATAGTCTGATCATCAATCATATCAATCCCCAACTCCCTGGGCGTCCAAGGATCTACCGCTCGGTTCGCCGCCGTGACTGTCTGCACGGGGATCTCGTTTGCTGTTGAGAATGCGAGGAAGATGTCGCCAGAGGGGTTTGTCCCGATGCCTCCTACGCGCGCTAACCCCACGGTTGCGCGTTTGGCGAGACGTTGGAGTTGTGTGGGGTGCAGTGGTGCGTCTGTGCCTAGGATCACGATGATGCTTCCGTCTTTTTTATCCTTGGCCTTTTTTATTTTGAAGAGTAGTTTGGATTGAGCAAGGAGCTCTGGGTCGTCTGGATTCTCGTTGATCATGCGCTCTTGCTCTTCGAAGATTTTGCGGCCAATTGGGGCGCCTGAGATTTTAAAGTCTCGCATTGCGCCGTAGTTTGCTTGGATGAGAGCGCCGACGGTGTAGGATTTTCCGTCTGATGCTGGGACGATTCTTGAACTTGAGCCCGTGCCGCCTTTGAAGTAATGGCATAGCATGCCTGTTCCGCCTCCTGTGTTGCCCTCCTTGACGGCCTCGCTACTGGCTTCGTCAATGCCCTTGACGATGTGGTCTGATGTGACTGCGAACTTTGTCACATCGTGCAGAAATCCATCAAAGGTTTCCGCGACCACGGGAGTCAAGAACCAATCTACCTCACCCTTTTCGTTTGAGTATTCCCGAATGGCATATTCGTAGATGCCGTTGTAAGCATTACCGACGCCAAAGCTACCCGTGATGACGATGGGTGAATGTAAAAGTCCCGTCTCTTCAATCCAATGCGTTCCCGTCATTTCTCCAGAGCCGTTGAATCGAAAGATGCCGGCGAAGCAGGCCTTGCGGAACCAATCCTTGCGAGGCAGAATGGTTGTGACGCCTGTATTGATTGACTTGGGATCTGCATTTGGATACTTTGGAGATTCATGGATGGATTGTGTTGACACCAGGACGCCTGGAATGTCAGTCAAACTATTTTTCGTCCCAGGATTGAAGCGGCCGAGATAGGCAGTCGGTAGCACTTCGCGTACTCGTTGGCGACTTGTGCCCTTTGAGGACGGGTGGCTGGGTAGGGTCGACATCTTTTAAGGGTTGGTTCGCAAACTAGTGCTATTCGACAAGAACTTGGCTGCTCCCGTATTGCTTGATCGGGAGGCGTTGGTGCTGGGATGAATTGGCGTATCCCGAGCCTGGATTTTATATGATCATCAACTCCGAATTGCAATCCGACAATTGGCAAATCCTCAACTATTCCGCGAATTTACAAGGAGTCATACATGGCAGGATCACTTGAAGATTGATTAAAGCCCCCGATTCTAAGGTGAAGATGGTTTGATCAAAACTGTGACTCGCCAGTGCGGGGTCAATATGTACGGAGATTGGCCTGGAGAGGAAGGTGAGGGGGGTTGGGAAGCTTGTCAGATCCACTGGTTTTGTGCAAATCCGTGCCTTAATTTTTAGGAGTCACAATCTGGCGAGCGAATGATTCATGTCATGTGGAAATGTGGTGGAAATAAAGAGTCACCACAGGGCGGCAGGATGTAGTGTGTCCACTTCTGGCTAGGGCTAGCCGCATTTGCCGTCATTTCGTCGCTCGCTTCGACTGTGCCACCCTTCATGGAGATCCACAATCCTTTGGGGCTTTGAGTTGGGCAGATAAATCGATAGTAAGCTGCTAGGCGTCTGGCTTTGGTAGAAATTACCACCAATGAAATGTTGATTCTGTGTATACGTCTAGTTGCAATATCCTGCGAAATCTCATCTCGAAAGGATAGCGCGGCAATGCGCTCTCCATAGGTAAGTTGAATATTGGGTGTACATTCGATGACGGCAAATGGTCCATCAGTCCTGACGTTTCGGCACTTTCGGAACAAGCGCCCATGCAACTCCCATGGCGACAAAGAGTCCGACAAGAATGGGTTGCATGACCTTTACGCCTGCCTTGCTGGCTATCACTCCCGTCACGGCTGGAAATAGAGACCCTCCTGCTTGAGCGAGCACAAAGACAAAGCCGAGTGCTGTGGGCTGAATCCTCTTGTCGAACAATTTCGAACCAGTAGACATTCCCTTTGCGAAGCGTCAGAGACCTGCTCATAATCTGATCGAGGGGATACATACCGCCGCAAACATTGGCCCATAGAAGAAGCCCATGAAACTGATCGCAACTGCGCTGCTCACCAAGTTCGGCACCAGCCAGAATATCAACTGGAAAGCAAAAATAAGGACACAATATATCAAGGTCATCCTGCGTTCCCCAAACTTGTGTGTAGGTTCAGCCAGCAGAACTCGTCCTAGGAAGACCCCTCCCCAGAGACCGGCAGGAACATACCCAACATCTGGAAGCTTACCAGACCGGGCGGAGATGAGATACTCGACGACCCAACCACCAGCTGTAATACCTCCACCAAGCATAAAGAAGTAGAAGAGTGATAGGAGGTAGACTGGTGACGATTTTAATGTATCCACAATGTCCTTCGACGCGTCCTTACTACGGCTTGTTGTTTCATTGGTCTCCGTTCCAGCGGATTTTGAGTTGATCTTAAGACTGTCTCTAAAGGTTATGAGGATAGCTAGGACATTGATCGCACCGATTCCAACCAGGAAAGTATAGAACAACGTCCATCGGTCGCCAAGTTTTTGCGCCAACGAGGTAGCTATGAAAGGAGAAACGAGACAACCGAGGGCGTAACAAGCGTGAATGAAGCCTAGCCATCGATGAGCTCCTTTAATATTGGCAACAAAAGTGTTTGAGTGTGAGTCCTGGAAGCCCATGCCAGCTGCTTGGAAGAAGAATGTAACGACGAATAAACCGAAAGGTGGATCCCAGAAACGGAGTACTTGAGCAAGGAATTGCAAGACCGTCCCTACGGTAAGAAGACCCCCTAATTCAAGATATCGAGAAAGATGGCTGTTTGTAGCGGCAGAGAATAGCCAACCGAGAAAGGTAGCGCCGTAACTACGACTTGGTCAACGAATATTTCTGTATAAGGTAATTGTCCAAAGCCTACATCAGAGCGACATATTGAGTTCCTACATTGTATGTTCGGATTATATAAGGAGTCAACGCCCCAAGACTTCCATCATTGCAACCGGAGAAGAAGAATGAGAATCCGGCTGCCAAAATTTTGATAATGTTCTTCTTTGTCAACTGCGAGGCCTCATCCTCGTTATTGCTGGCGGTAGGTTCTGGGTGACTGTCTTGAGGAGACGAAAGGTCCCGAAGCTCAATGTCCTCATTGACCTGGCGACCAGTCGTTTCCACCGTCTTGGTCAACATTCTGTAGGACCAAATTGGTGAAGAAGTGAGAAGGAAATTCTGTTATATGAAGTGCATTTTGAAGTGGTGAACACAAAGGCTCGCAAGCATCACCATATTGGGCGAGTAGGATTTATGTTGTTCCGGCGGTTCATACAACGATCGTGGAGCATTCACGTCACACCAGTTCTCGGTTTAGCACTTGTTAGGTAAACCCGCGGGGAACAAAAGGAACCAAAAGATTCCAGATGCCAGCAACATGCTGATTGGCTGCTTCTTCGCGAGGTCGCGCAGTATGAAATGGGCGGTGGTTTGGCGCGTTGATTGGCCAGCAGTGAAGCCCAACTGCCAGACTCCGCCACCCTCGGACTGCCCGGCCGCCAATTGTTACTTGCTCACATGCAACAATTGCAAACGCTGAGCCACCACAAGATGGATGCTGGAAACCATCGTGTTCTTTTCTTCTCTTCTCCTCAGCCCTTTACAAAACTCTTATCGACCGCATATTCCCGACTTACGCATCAAATACCCCCGGGATCATCGCCGAACACGAAGCGGACCCTGCGTATATAAGTACCGACATACCTTGTAGCGTGACGTGATGGTGATACTGGGAGGACTCGAGGTAGTCGTGGGAGGCTATCTCATCCACCGCTACCACAAGGACAAGAATGAGAAGAAGCGGCTGATAGAAGAAGCTGAGCAAGCAAGACAGCGTCGACACAACACATATCCTGGACCACAACCACCAAGTTATCCACAACAACAGCCGCCTCCGCAGAAGTTCGCATGCTACAACCAATACCCTCAACCTCAATCACCCCAATATCATCAACCCAGACCGCATACTGCGCAGACGTTTCCACAAAACGGCTACTATGCCCCACAGCCTCGACCTCATGCGCAGCCGCAAGCGCAACCTCCATACCCACAAATGATACGACCTATCCGCCGTCACGACTCGTTTGCGACCATTTCAAACATGCCGGTTGCAAATGGTTCTCCACCATTGGAAGCCGTACCTCAACTTCCTCCTCGCAGACCACATCCAAGCACACTATCTGTGCCGCAAGGGCGCCCGCCGAACCATCCATACGGTAACATGGCCTTTAGCGCTTCGACTCCAGCCTTGCCACCGCATGCGGGTGCGCCGTACACGAACACCTCGAGTCCGTTATTTGGGAGGAACACGATAGATGACAACTGGGAGACACATGGGCATCAGCCGGCGTATGCGCATTCCGTAATATCGGAATCGACACATCTAGGGGAACCGGAAGACGATCCGCCTCCACCGTATCGTCCTTGAGGAGATGGAGGGACGGGATATCGCATAACTGTGAATGCTGGCATTCGAGTTTATTTTCGGGTTTTAACCTTTTCTCTTTCTGCTGTATAAGGTTATAACGTGCTATGGGTATCTTGATCACGACTTGATGGATTTTGGCATAACTTTTGGATACCCTGGGAAATTGCTTTTCTTTTGATAGGTGTGTCGAGACTTTAGGATTTTGGGAGTTATTTACACTGACGAGTTCTGCTACCTATAGTATTAATATTAATCTTTCTTTCTTCCACTTCAGTCAAATACGATTTCTTAGCAATACCACTCTTAATCCTCGTAAATAGATACCGAGCACAAGCAGCATGCGTTCACGCCACAGCGGGGAAGCATCGCCAAGCACGCTTATCTTTACGCCGGTCAACCCCCAGGCAACATCGACGGGCCACAAAATGGGTAAAGTGATGTCGGCCAAGAACAACAGGCCTATCTCGCAACTCATCGTGACTGGCACAACAGCCATGCCAAGTACAGCAGCGGTGAATTCTCACAGCGGGGTACATCCCACCGTTCCTGGATCAGGAAGCTCGCAAAGATCACGACATGGACCGCAATGTACCTTGACGCCGTTATCACCATGAATTGCGGCGAGCCAAGGTTGGTATTACGGAAACTGGTTTGCCGGTGCGGGCACATTTCCCTCGTCGCTGCGGATATTACATGTCTTAAAGGCTGCAGGATCGCAGCTGTACCTGCGCATCATCCTGAACTTTTTTGTGCTACGTGAACTTGGGATGAACTCTATGTCATGATGGCGCGAACTTTGGCCTCCATAGTACTTCTTGTTGCTTTGGCGTATGCTTGTCAGAGAGATTGGGATACTTTTACTCGACGTGTGCATCAACACAGTAAGCATAATCGCCTTGCGAAGCGACAAGATGTCGAGTATCCGCCCGCTCTTTCCGAGGTGGAATCCATTCTGGTCAATTCGTTCGACAACAAGTCAATCAGCGATTGGAGCTATTACTATACCCATGGCGACCATCTAGGCTCCCATAACAAATCAATGGCAGAATGGACGGCTGAGAAGTGGAGGGATGCTGGTCTAGATGCGCATCTCTTCGAGGTCCCTATCTGGGTTACTTATCCCGAACACTCCAGTTTGACCTTGATTAGACCAGATGGAACGACTCACGAAGCCAACCTTGTAGAGGATGTCCTGGCAGAAGACGATACGAGCAGTTATCCCAACGTCATTCCGGCCTTTCATGCCATGAGTGGAAGCGGCAACGTTACTGCAGAATACGTTTATGTTGGGTACGTATTGAAACTCTATTTTTGTAGGGCAATGGCTTATTCTATGGTAGTCGTGGCACGCAAGCCGATTTTCAAGTTCTGAAAGACGCCGGCATCGAGTTGGAAGGCAAGATTGCCCTGGCAAACTACGGTGCGGTCTACCGAGGCACCAAGGTCAAGAACGCACAGGATAATGGAATGATTGGATGCGTCATCTACACAGACCCACTTGACGACGGCGAAGTTACCGAAGAGAATGGATATGTGGCCTATCCGCGTAAGTTTTAATTGTATTAGGAGGTGCAATGTAATTGACAATCGCAGATGGCCCAGCAAGAAATCCGTCATCGATCCAACGAGGTAGTGTCCGCTTCTCCTCGCTCTACTCCGGAGATCCAACGACAGTTGGCTGGGCATCATCAGTAGACTCCCCGCGTGGAGATGTAGCTCCATACAACCCATCAATTCCCTCAATCCCCATTAGCATGAAGGATGCCCTACCACTACTCGAGGCGCTTCAAGGAAACGGCGTGACTGCCAAAGAAGCAAATCGTAGTGGATGGGTTGGCGGATTCGGCAACATTACCTACGATAGTGGACCTACTACTGGAGCGCAAGTCAACATTAATCATTTCATGAATGGTTGGCTTGCTCCTGTCTGGGATGTTATTGGTGTAATCAACGGAACTAGCCCTGATGAGGTGGTTGTCGTTGGGAATCATAGAGATGCTTGGATCATCGGCGGTGCTGCGGATCCTAACTCTGGAAGTGCTATCTTGATTGAGCTTGCATATGCTTTTGGGAAGCTGTTAGAAAAGGGCTGGAAGCCTAGGAGGACAATGTAAGTCGTATCCCATCCTTTGATCTGGTGGGTCTAGTCGACTAATTTTCCGTCAGTGTCCTAGGTTCTTGGGATGCAGAAGAGTTTGGCCTTCAAGGTTCAACAGAATGGGTAGAAACTAACCTACCATGGCTACAATCTACGGCTGTTGCATACCTCAATCTTGACGTTGGTGTATCAGGTCCTAGAACTGCCTTCTCTGGCAGCGGCGAAATCCAGTCCTTCGTCGTCGAACAGATGAAGAAGATTCTCTTCCCAGAAGGCTGGGGCGAATTCCCAACGCTCTACGACATGTGGTTCAATGTATCTGAAGGCGAAATCTCCCCACTAGGTAGTGGCAGCGACTACGCCAGCTTCTATCAAAACGGCATCGGATGCGTATGTCCCCATCTTCCATTCACATCAGTAACATAAAACACCATTAACAAACTCACACAGATCGACATCGGCAGCGACGGCGGAAAAACAGATCCCGTATACCACTACCACAGCAACTACGACTCGTACAACTGGATGTCCAAATTCGGCGACCCAGGTTTCAAACTCCACGCCACAATCGGCCAATGGCTATCACTAATCCTCTACCACATCGCCGACGACGTTCTAATCCCCTGGGACCTCCCCAACGCCGCCACAGTCCTAACATCCTACCTCTCCGAACTCAACTCAACAGTCGCAGAATCAGAATTCCCAGACCTCGATCTTTCACCCCTAGAAGACGCTATCCAAGAATTCACCACGCAAGCCGAAAATATCGGTAAATTGGCACAACAAGCACTATCCTTCAACGACACTATATCGCTGGGTGTAGTGAACTCTAAATTCCGCGACTTTTCGAGGGGCTTTGCGTCAAGTGGTGGGTTACCTGGTAGAGAGACTTTCAAAAATGTTATTAGTGCGCCGGGGATTGATAATGGGTATGGAGCTGATGTTTACCCCGGGGTTACGGATAGTATTAATGCGGGAGATGAGGAGAAGGCGGAGGAGTGGGTGGAGAAGAGTGCGAAGGCTATTTTGAGGAGTGCGGAGATTTTGAAGGTGTAGGTTGGGGTTTGGGGTTGGGTTAGACTTGGAGTATTGGTGTAGAGGGTTGCGTTGGATGGTTTGATGATGTGATGATGATGACGAGGCTGGCTGGGCATAGCCATGATAGTAGTATCTCTAATAACAACTACCCTATTACCCAACATCCACATCTTCTTTGTACGTGTGAGGTAAGATCTCTAACAAGATGGCTACTTTGGATACAAAAAACTGGCATCATGCCAGGGTAATTAGTGGTCGTGTTGAATATTCAATTCGTTGGTGACACAATATTATGTTCCTCGATGAGAATTCTGAGCCACGAGGGCTGAGATACCTGACACCCGACACCTTTCCCAAAACTACCCATCTAATCTATGTGACTGTGATTGACGGGCGAAGAAGTAAGAATTATTGATCTTGAGCACTATGTGTGATTCAGTAGAGGAAAGATAGTGAGGTTGACTTTGATGATATTGACAATGCTGCGTATTGATTGGGTTTGGATCTTGTTTGCATTGATCTGAGGTTATCGTCCATCTACCCTCCTGGAAATGGACCCACATGCCAGGACATTAGCACGACGAGAAGAAAAGTAAATGCAAGAGACTTCAAATCACAGACACAAATCAAAGACTAAGGCTTTATACAAAAGGGATTATTTATTGCATTATTTCCATGTTACTTAGAGTTGCTGAGCGATGAAATAGACAGAGATACAAAGCATCCGTATCCATAGAGAGTAGAGCGAAAACGTCGACCAGCGCGCCGTTAATTCCTCCATCATCAAGCACAAAGTGCTTCGCCAGCGGTGATTCATATTCAGATTGAGATTAGGAAAGGAGCTGGGGTATTATCTCGTTTAGGAGGTTGGTGCTGGAGCTGGCGCTGTGGTTGGCGCGGGATCCGCTGGAGGAGCTGGGGGCGCTGGGGGCGCTGGTGGAGGAGCTGGTGGAACTTGATTTTGTCAGTAGTTATTCTGGGGAGCTGTAAAGTGTTTACTAACCTCCGCCATCTGGTGGTGGGCCTGGGGGTGCGCCGCCTGGAGGTGCACCGCCTGGAGGCATTCCACCTGGGGGCATTCCACCTGGGGGCATTCCACCTGGTGCTGTTGAAATTCGTCAGATATAATCATCATATAACAATACGAGCTCTGAAAACTTACGCATCCCTCCTGGAGGTGCGCCGCCTGGTGCTGGATGGGAGTCAGTCACTGCAATAGCAACATAGTGAAGTGTGAAGACTTACGCATTCCGCCTGGGGGCATTCCTCCTGGAGGCATCCCACCTGGTGGTGCTCCACCTGGTGCTGTATAGATGTGAGCTACTGTAGGACAACATGGTGGAGTACGATGACTTACGCATTCCTCCTGGGGGCATCCCACCTGGGGGCATTCCGCCTGGTGGTGCGCCGCCTGGTGCTAGAAGATTGTAAGTTATTGTTAGATCACTGCAAGCTCTGAAAACTCACGCATCCCGCCTGGAGGCATTCCGCCGGGTGCTTGATACAAGTTAGCTAATGCCATCTATATTGAAGGGAAAGAACTCACGCATTCCGCCTGGAGGCATTCCACCGGGTGCTAGAACGATGTTTAGTCTCCTTCAAGTTTCGTTAGGTTTTAGAAACTCACGCATGCCGCCGGGAGGCATGCCGCCAGGAGCTGGAATCATCATGAGATATTGTTTATTTACTGTAAACATTGAGAACTTACGCATGCCGCCTGGTGGAGCGCCGCCTGGAGGAGCGCCAGGAGGTACTCCTGGATCTTGACGCTTGACTACGGGAGAGGCAACGGCACTAATAGATCTTAGTGATGAAGCTTGACTTTCAATCAATGGCTTTTACCTAGCGACTAGCAAGGCCCAGATTGTCCACCTCATGATGATAGTTGTTGATTATGATATGATTGAATGTGATGTGAGAAGAGAGGAAAGAGGATGAGAGTGATGGAGATGTTGGTTGTTGGATGAGGACTTTGACACGACGATGTTCACCTTTTTATACACATTCTGATGCTACCGCAGCCCAAATGAGACCTGGACGATGACTTCCTCTCCAGGACCACGTCATGTGCAATTTCACCGTCCTGGGTATTCAGTCGTCGATCGAGAGCTCTAAATGAGGCTCAATATCGTACCTGGCATACTGTGCGAGCGTTGTTGTCGGGGGCAAAGTCTAGAGGCCGGTCGAGTCTCCAACCTATGGCACCTCTCCAAGATGCTGATCTTGGGGTACAGCAGCATGTGCGGGGAAACTGCATCGGACTACGCCGGGGGCCATGCGCTAGATTGAATACCCAGGCTTGTTTGTTTGCAGGCTCTCGATATGAACGGTCAGGCCATTCAACAGGAGGACCGGTCGGACTGGGCAGTGTTTCGTACCGAAAGGTAGTCGCTCATTGAACTGGGTGTTGGGGCAACATGACGTTGTTTCAATATGAAGTCGCTTTGTATAGCTCCGACGAAATGGTACCACTCCTCAGGCACCTGGTTTCGTAGGTAGTGAGAATGGAGACACATTTCGGTAAGTTGAGCCAAAGGGCGCCCTAGGCAATCGGACCGAGCACAAGATCGAGATGCAGGGCAATATTCGTTTAGCCTCTTGAAGTAGAGTAGGCATTCGAATAGGCCAGAGCGAGCTAGAAGAGGGCGAAACGATTAGAGGCTGGGGTTGAATCAAGATAGTCGACGCCCCGCTCTGGCCACCGTGACGAGTGTGAACCGGTTGATCTTGGGCAGCGGCCCAGGTACTGATGATACAAAAGCTGTGTTAAGCAGACAAAACCGAGAAAGGTCAAGCGAGTAGTATACAGTAGATTGAACAAAGCCCAGACACCGGATCATGCCAACGTCATCCACGGCGATACCAATTTCGGTATGTCAACAGCTGGGGATATGCATTGTCAGTGATCTACACGGGAGGGATTCAGACTGCTGGAACTGCATTGTCAGTGATCTGCGTACAAGGCATTCGAGGCACAAAGGCCCGATGAAGAATATATCCCATTCAAGCCAAGACAAACGAAATTCAAACCAGCAAGCCCAACATTGACAAGCTGAACAACTCGCCCTTGTGAACTCGGCTCATGAAGACGGGTGAGGTGCAACTAGTTGCTGCGTCATTGTGGCGATTCAACCGTAGGAAGCATTGGCACATATATCTGACACCTGGTTGTAAGGTGGACAGTGCGAGAAGCGCAGAGGTTGAGAGGTTGCAGTATATAAAAGTTAATATGTAGTGAAGGTAAGCTCGTCGCGCAAATGAGGCTAACCGGTCTCCTGCTCCGATGCAGCCTTCTGATTGGACTGAGCCGTGGCAGATGCTTGTTTTGCCGATACCCCTGACATTGGAGCCTCCTCTTCCCCACACTCTCACGTAGATCTCTCGGGAGCTACCCTAGGCACTTGCTTTTCTTCCGTAGCTCTGTTGCGGTCAAAATCAGGGGGGATACACTAGCAAAGAGAGCCCAAGGTTGAGGTCCAGGAAGCCTGTGATGGATAGTAGGATAGGAAACATCGAGCCAGAATCAGGTACTGTCCTTATGGTGACAAACAGAAGGTTTGGTGGCGTCGAGCACCACCGGTGCGGAAGCATACCATGGTAGTTGGCTTCCTCGTGGCTGTCAATCCCGAACTGTCGAATCTCATGCAAGGTCATGTCTGCTGCACTGTCATGTTGATGCCAAGAATGAAGCTGCAGGCATGAGAGCCCAAGCAACATTATGAGCCAACGGCTGGGAACTTTCAAACGGCGAATGACAAACAATGGCAAATACCAAAGGATGTATGGCAAATGGCAAATGTTTCACAGCATTGTGAACATCAGGAATCCAACCATGACCGTGTCGATCAACTGGCCCAATGTTCATGAAGATCGCCAATGAACGCCTGGCGTATTGTTTTGGAGAAATACCCCCAGGGCATTGGTCGGGAGCATGAGCTCGCTTGGCAACAGAGGCCTCGAGTGATTATTGTGCTCGACACTGCAGGAGCGGCCCG
Organism: Nigrograna mackinnonii; assembly: GCA_001007845.1. Taxonomy (NCBI): domain Eukaryota; kingdom Fungi; phylum Ascomycota; class Dothideomycetes; order Pleosporales; family Nigrogranaceae; genus Nigrograna; species Nigrograna mackinnonii. The sequence continues at coordinate 268,663 of JGVQ01000084.1, read as the reverse complement.
TGTCTCGTGATCTTGTCCGGGGCAGAGATCCGCAAGTCGTAGACTTCTCACGGAGAAAATGATCTAGCCGAGGACAAATCCACGTGTGAATACACGCGGTTGGAGTCAGCAGACTTGTGAGCCGACGCAGGGTCCTGTGATGGGGGCGCAGTTCACTAATACATGTGAATATCGCATGATCGGGCAGTAAAGTAGAGTAATGAGACGGCGAGAATGGGCGCTCCTATATTCAGAGTGCCTCAGGTATATTACTAGAAACTACAACGAGGGGTATTCTACAATAAATTTCTATCAGTAAGGTTTGTGCAGGACAACACACTAAGCTCCATAGGTACATACATCCATGATCTACAGACAAACTTTGACTTTCTTCAGGCCGTGAAGGTGGCCTAGCTCATTGATGACTGAACATTCGATATTACGGTCGGCTGCAACCAAGATGATTGAGGAGATGGACCGTTGTTGTACCCAATTTTTCTTCAGTCATCGTCGTCTTGAATAACAAGACCAATTTCATCTGCATTCTTCACTTCCCCGCCCTCGGGTACTCCGTCATCTCCATTCTCCTCCACTCTAGGGCCAGCAGGATTCGGCGGTAGTTTCTTTTTGACTGCGTTTTCCGTAGTTGCGTTACTCTCTCCATTTTCGGTCTTTTTGCCCTGCCTCTGTTTCGCTTTCCGTGCCTTTTGCTTTTCTCTTCTCGCCCTATTCTTGTCAGTCTTCTCCTTGTCCTTTCTTTCCAACTCCTCCTTTCTCTCACGGAAAGCTTTCTCGGCTTCCTCCTTGTTCTTCTCCTGATCCATGAGTCGCTGCCTCTCAAATTCGCGGCGCCTGCTGGCCTTGTACACATGAAACTCCCCACTTCCAGCGCCGGCGCTGGAGCCTTGCACGTTGGCGACAATCTCGGGTGGGGCGGCGATGCCTTTCTTTGGGTTGGAGCCTGGTATGTGTATGTCGCGATCTGGCTTTGCGAAGAGAGCATCCACGTCTGCAGCATGACCTGTGCGAGGGGTGAGTGCGCGCTTTTTAGTAGCACGCTTGGAACGCGGATCGGCCGATGTAGGGATAGACTCGGGAATGTTCTCAGACATTGTAGAACAGTTGTCGCAGATGGGAGCACGAGAGGAGAAGGACGTCGAGGGGTGATCGGGCGCACCGACGGTGGCGGGATTGGATGTGAGATATCGCCTATACTTTGGCGCTTGTAAGAGACAGTTCAGCACAAGCCGTAGAATACGGGTGGCTGGATTTGGAATGCAAACTGTTGGTGAAGTAAATGTCAACCTCGAAGATGACGCGATGTTTTCATGCGGCTAAAGCTTGGGCCAAGGCACAGTCTCGTCTGGCCCAGCCCACCGTGCCATCCACCAGTGGAGGCGACGGGAGCCGCAGGCGTTACGGCGGACCTCACGTGCCACAATGACAATTGACATGCGAAGTCGCCGCCGCTGTGTTGGCGCTTGAAACCCTTTTTGAAACGCTGTTTCACCACTTTTCCTGACTCTTTCCACAGTGACGAAATTTCACTCCCACCAAGATCCGGACCCCCTCTTGCTCCCCAGCTACCTGACACACTGACTCATAGAACATACAACACACAGCACCCGAATTTCGCATAGAATCGCAATCATGGGTAAACCTCGGGTGGGTACTTTCTCGATTACAGGATGGTCTATGGAAATGTCTAACGTGGTAATAATAGATGATAATATTAGTCCGACATGCTCAGTCCGAAGGAAACAAGAATCGCGATATCCACCAGTTCATCCCAGACCACAGAGTGAAATTGACTCCTCATGGGTGGAATCAGGTACGTCTTCAGCTCAGCTCCGGACGTATGGCTGGGACTAACATTTTCTACAGGCAGAAGACGCAGGGCGACAGCTCCGCTCCATGTTAAAGCCCGACGATACCATTCAGTTCTTCACCTCTCCCTACCGCCGCACACGCGAGACCACCGAGGGCATCCTCCGTACACTCACCTCCGACGAACCGGGCCCCTCCCCATTTCCCCGCCACAAGGTCAAAGTGTTTGAAGAACCTCGTCTTAGGGAACAAGACTTTGGCAACTTTCAGCCATGTTCCGCAGAAATGGAGCGCATGTGGCAGGAGAGAGCTGATTATGGCCACTTCTTCTACCGGATTCCCCACGGAGAGAGCGCCGCAGACGCCTATGACCGCATCAGCGGTTTTAATGAGAGCATGTGGCGGCAATTTGGCGAAGAGGACTTCCCCAGTGTATGTGTTCTGGTCACACATGGTCTTATGACAAGAGTCTTCCTGATGAAATGGTATGGATCCCGTATTGAAGATTTTCAGGGTGTCTCTTACTAACTTCTACAGGTATCATTGGTCGGTTGAGTATTTTGAAGATTTGAGGAACGTCAACCACTGTGAATTCATCGTCATGAAACAGAGTCCCGCCAATGGAAAATACATACTCCAGAATGAGCTTCGAACTTGGTCGGAGCTCAAACGCAGGGCTGCTGCGAGCAATGGAACTACAGTTGCGCCAAGTCCAAGCAAAGGACTTCCGCCACCGAACAACCTAAACTCATCGCCAACTATTCCAGTGAGACGTTGGGGGGGCTGTGCAAATGGCTGCTCGCACGACAAGATGAATTGGCCACGTAGAGTCATGAGGAAGAACACGGCTGAATATACGGGAGGCGCATTACCAGCACCAGCACTCCCCACCGGTAGCAGTCTTGACGGCGAAAAAGATGACCATCCGATAGCATCACAAGAAGCGGACCACACTCCAACGATATCCGAACCAACCCCTCCAAAGATTACACGCAAGTCCAGCACCAAGGTCGCCCAAATCCCTACGTTGCCACTGACACCCGCTTCGCCAAATGATGCATCGAACGACTCCTCATCCTCAGAAGACGGCGTTGTCAGCAGCGAAAACGAACAGGCAGCCCCTCCTACCAATAAACCCAATCAATACACTGCCCCTAGAACCGCAGCCATAATGCGCCAACTTCAACCTCCCACAATACCCCCAGGAGAAGGATTCTCGGATGATAGCGACTACTTCCCCGGCATGCAACACGCCCACGCCCATGCCCACGCTCACTCCTCCCCCAACAAGACCACCAACGGCCCACACGGCAAATCCCGCCTTCGCGCAAATTCCAAACATCGCCAACAATCCAAAGAGCGCCGCAACGCACATCGCCGCATGAGTGAGAAGACCTGGATGGAGGAAGGCGGTCTGGGTTCGGGTGCCCGCGCCGACGCTCTAGGTGATGGCGATGGTAATCATACCGCGGACGATAAGCCGATCCTCAAGGAGGCCTTGAAGGGCGATATGATTGTTGAGAAGAGCGAGGAGGAGCGAGCACCTGATGCACTTGATGTCAAAGTGGACAAACACGAGGTCGATGAGAAGGATATTGAGAGGCTGAAAGAGGAGGAGAGGAAGGGATTTGGTGAGGTTTATTAATCTCATTCATCCCCCACTCACCCGTGGCTCCTCCCTCACCCCCAATATATCCTCCCATATTTTCATTTCTTTCGGTTCTTTTCTGGGCGGGCCAGGCGTCTGTTTTGCGTATGGTGTGGACTTTTCCTTTTCAAACTGGCTTCCGTTCTTCTTTTGGCTTTAGACTAGGCGATAGTAGCGCTACGATCGTACGCGGGCGTATTGATATGCATAACGAAGTGATGAGATTTGTGGGAATTGATTGAAGGATGACGGAATAGAAGCTTCGGATTCGATTGGGATAGGAAGAAACAGCAGGAAAGGGGGAAGAGGCGGTTGAGATTGATATCCCATAGTAGCTAGCAGTAGGAGTACCAGTAGCAACGACTAGTTGATATATGAATTCTCACATCCCCATCATGAAGATGCCCACATACAATCACTTCATTCTTATATCTCACACCTACCATACGAAGAAGCGAAGTATGACATAAATCCCCACATGCACATAATCCATCTCCAAATCTCACACTAATCACCGCCTCTCAGACAAAACATGACACTCACTCGATTCTAAATAAAGAACAAAAGGAAGGCAGAGAGGAGGGAGAACAACCTATAAGAGAACGAATTGTAAACTTCTATATTACTTCTTATATACCGTACCATGCTAGAATATGGCATACCAAAGCATACCACCTTATTTCCAATTCCAATATATATACCAGGTCGTGCGACTCTATGCCCACACAGAGAGAGGAGTAAATCCCAAGGGAAAAAAAGAGGGGTATCCTGTCTAAAACACCACATATTACAGATGTCCATCCAATCCATTCCAGTCCGAACGACTGTTACTTCTATGCTATACCATACTCTTACATCTTCTCGTTGGTTAAAGATTGCGTGTAAAAGGCAAAGCTCATCTACTGCGGGGCGCCCATATCCTGTAACCGAGCTAATTCCCAGTACACCCCGCGTTTGGCCATCAAATCCTCATGTGTACCTTTCTCTACAATCTTGCCTGCATCGAACACGAAGATCACGTCGGCGTGTTGAATTGTGCTAAGACGATGTGCAATCGCGATTGTGGTGCGACCCTTGGAGGCTGCGTCAAGTGCGGCTTGCACCGTGCGTTCGGATGTGCTGTCTAGGGAAGATGTAGCTTCGTCTAGGAGTAGGACTTTGGGGTCGCGGAGGAGAGCGCGTGCAATGGCTATGCGTTGGCGTTGACCACCAGAGAGGAGAGCACCTTTTGCGCCTACTCGGGTAGAGAAACCTTCGGGGAGGGACATCTAGGCTTGTTAGTTTTAGGTGGAATTGGCAAGGATCAGAGTAGGGCTTACGATAAAGTCATAGATGTTGGCGTCTTTGCATGCCTCGATGAGGACGTCTTCTTCAATGTCTTCCTTATCGGCAAGAATGTTTTCACGGATCGTACCGGTATAGAGGGTTGTCTCTTGACTCACAATGGCCAGCTGTGCGCGGTAGTCTTGTAAGTTGTATTCTCGCAGGTCCAATCCATCGACCGTCACTGCTCCTTCAGTAGGATCGTAAAAACGCTCCAATAAGGCCATGACAGTAGACTTTCCACTTCCACTAGCACCAACTAGAGCAACGAATTGTCCTGGGTCAGCAACAAGACTTACGTCTCGAAGAACCTTGTGGTCCGGTCTGCCGGGGTATGTGAAACGAACATGTTGGAGTTCGACTTTGCCCGTCAGAGTATCGATCTTCTTTCCTTCGGTAGACCAATGGTCAATTTTGGGTACGCGGTTGACGAAAGACTTGAGCATTTTAGCGGCCGATCTGGCTTCTCCCATATCCGGTGCAAAAGAGAAAATTGCGCCTGCGTGCTGTGCACCATTGATGACAGCGGCGTAGATCACAAAGAATTGCACGACCGTGTATTCCATATTCAGCATAAGCTTGCCGCCGTACCAAAAGACCAAGGCGAAGATGAACATCGACAGTCCCTGAGACATGGCGTAAAGAATCGCCGACACGTTTGTCGATTTAAGATTGCCCTTTGCTTGATCATCTAACTTGCTGTGGTATTCGTCCAGTAGTCGCGATTCAAGGGAGAGCGTCGCTACGGTGCGGATTGAGGATGCAGCTTCGCACGCGAATGCGGCGGCGTCTGATTTTTCTTGATTGCGTTTCGCCATACGTATGAGAGCCTACAAAGTCCAAGTCAGCATTCAAAATAACCCGTGCTTAATTTCCGGTCAAGACTCACATAGAATCGGAAGTATCCACACGTTATGACAATTGGAATTGTAGATGTGCAGACAAGTGCTAGTTTCCATCCGAAGGAAAGTCCAGTGACGATGGCAAGAATGACAGTGGCAGCAGCAGTCAAAATGGTACCGAGAGTCGATCCACTCACTCCAGCGAGTCGATTAGCTTCCGTCGATAAGAAAGACGCCAGAGCACCTGAGCTGACAGTGTCTCCATCAAAAAATTCGATATCCTGTAGTACATTAGCGCCCGTTGCAGTGCATCATGCCATTCTACATACCTGACGAAGAATCGCGCTGAAAGCACGTTCGCGAATACGGAGAATCAATTGACTAAACTGCTATTAGTGTTGTACGAGAGAAAATGTGGTGGGATACTCACGCAGAGGCTTTGGACAAAGCCCAACCCTGAACAAAGTAGAGAACCCACACCACAATTCCCAGCATGAAGAACATCCAAGACCAAAAGCTGATACCATGTCCTCCGGTCGATGTCTCTGGAGACCTCAGAGCGTTGATAGAGTTGCCCATGAAGATAGCTTGCAAACTTGCGTTGGCACCGGCAAGGAAACAGAAAATGAACCCAATAATCATAATAAAATGTTCGCCAGAGTTCATATGCCAGCTGAATTTGATCAAGCTCCATGTGGACTCTTCTTTCTCTGCTTTCTCGGTCGGGGCTTTCACAGAAGTTGGGCGGGTAGTAGTCGTTCGGATCAAATCAAGCTTCTCGGCATCACCACCCTTTTCGATGCCATTGCCGGATGCCGTCGGTTCATTGCCTTGACGAATCTTTGAGCTGAGCTCTTGAGCTTGTACTAGGCTCTCGTAGACTCCTTTTTGTTGGATCAGCTCCTCGTGTGTACCCTGCTCAACAATCTTCCCCATTGCCATGACCACAATGTTATCTGCGTTCTTGATAGTCGACAGTCGATGCGCAATGACAATGGTTGTTCTGCCCTTTGACGCTCGGTCCAGGGCTTCCTGTACGGCCCTCTCAGACTTTGTGTCCAAACTGGCAGTTGCTTCATCGAGAAGCAGAATCTTGGGGTCCGAAACAACGGCTCGCGCAATGGCGATACGCTGCTTTTGACCTCCGGATAGCAGGTTCCCTCTCTCGCCGACTTTGGTTTGAAACTTTTGCGGCAGCTCATCGATAAAGTCGTAAGCGTTGGCGATCCTGGCAGCTTTTTCGATGAGCTCGAGTTTGACGTCGTCGTTTGCCTAAGTACTCGTCAGTATATGGTCAATCTCAGAGTGGCATGCCAGCTTACATTCTCATGCTCTGTGCCAACTAGACCGTGTGCAATACTTTCATAGATCGTAGTGCTAAATAATACAGGCTCTTGGCTGACCATCGCCATTTGCCTTCGCAACCATTTCAAGTTTAAAGTGCTAACGTCGTGGCCATCAAGGAAGACCTGGCCATGCAAAGGTAGGTAGAAGCGCTCTAAGAGACCAAAGATTGTCGACTTGCCAGACCCAGATGCGCCTACCAATGCTATCATCTTTCCCGCGGGAACTTCCAAATTGAAGTCGTCAAGGATCGTGATGTCCGCTCGTGATGGATATATGTGCTTAATGTCTTTGAAACTAATGTTGCCAATGACTTCGTCAGGTTTCTCTCCTTTATCAGTTTCCGGATCAACGGGCGAAGATCGTTCGATTGTATTGAAGACCTTAGTGGCGGCAGCAACGGCTTGTCCAAAAGCTTGGAGATGAGGAAGGTTGTCTGTGATCAACTATCAACACCACGTTTGAATAAAACTCTGATTTGGGTAAACCTACGTCCAATCGATATGCCGGCCACCATAGCGGCCATGATGACTGTTAAGATCTGGGCAACACCCAGGTCACCACTGTGAAGGAATCGGTTGCCTTGCCAAAATGCCAAGGCATATTGAAAGTTCATGACAATCATCATACCTGCCATCATGCTTCCCATCCAGAATTTGCCTTTGTAATCGTACTCGGCGGCCCGGTTGAGGAAGACCTTGTACTTCTTTTCAAGGTTCTTCTGGGTGCCATAAGCGGTAACGTTACGGGAAGAGGACAGGACTTCTTCTGCCAAAGTCCCCGCTGTAGCGTATTCATCAACAGATTTCGCCAGGTTCGCCTTCAAGTGCTTGCCGTTGATACCCATAATCAGAACCAGGGCAACAGTTGAAGATAACATGATCAAGGCGAGCTTCCAAGACCGAACGAAGCCAACGATGATTGCGGATACAAACATAGAAGACCCATTGATGAACAAAGCCACCTTTTCGCCAATACCGTCGCGAACCAAGGTCATATCTAGCCACGTTAGTTTACGTATTGCTACCATGGTCTACGTAGAGCGACGTACCGGAGCTTATGCGCGTTGTAATCTCGCCAGATCCTAGAAAGTCGAAGAATGCAATATTTTGCCTGAAGATCGCCTTCAAATAGAGCTCTCGGATCTGCTGGGTGATTCTCTCGCCAGTGTAGGAGAATCCCACCACACTAATGTAGACCGTGACCAAGGAGGTGATGCCCAGATAGACAAAGTAGAGCGAAAATTGAGTGATCTGGTCCTGGAAGTGTTGGGCTGCAACATCGTCTTGCTCAAAGTCCGTGAAGCTCCCGGCGAAGTTTCCAAAGACAAGCGTCATTAATGGGAGGACAGCCCCAGCCGCAACACTGGCGAGAGTCGATACCGCCATGATTGCAAAATCCTGGCGACTCGCATAGCGGAACAGGGTGAAATATCCAATCTTTGCGCTGGGCATGTGGACTTGTCTGTCGATGATTTCCTGCTCATCCTCGCTGAGTTTTACGGTGGCTTGCTTCGTCTTTTCATTGCTAATCTCATCCTCGCTGGGTACCTGGACCGTCTCTAGAGTTTTGTCGGATGCCATGATGAATCAAGTTTATGGCATCGCCTGTGGCCAGTGGTGTTGAGAATTCAAAGTGGTTGTTGTTTGTTGCAAGAGAATACGAAGCCAAGCGCAGGTATGTTTATACTCAAGTGACTCGGTCTCGAAACGGGGACCCGCAGATCCCTGCCCAATTTACAAGCGAAAGTGAGAAAGGGTCCACGCAAAGGACAAGCAACAGTGGCGTTAGCTTAGCCCTTCTGCCCTTTGGCCCCTGACGCCCGAAAGCTGGTCAGATTGTGCGAAAATAGGTCGTCGTTGAGTGGCCCGAGTCTACTGTGTAGTGGGGTGCAACAGAGGATCGGTGCGAACGAGTGTTCAGTGGTCAGAACAAAGAAGATGATTCGAGATTGCCTCCCCGGGGCAGTGAAACGGATACGAGGATAGTGGAGACGACAAGAGAATTCCAAGACTGGGGCACACAAAGGGGTCCAGGGAATGAAATGGCATCAGCAAACAATTCAGGAAGCTTCACCTTAAGAGTAAGCTGTGCAGGCACCGCAAAAATGTCTGCCTGGAGAGCAGACGGAGATACATGACGAATCTACCCCGAAGACAGGGCCCAAGGCTCCGTCTAAGTAAGTTGCCTCAGGCGCGGTGTGAATACGACGAAAACGGGTGGGCAAATCAAATCCTACGTTCTGGCCGTGGTCTGTGTAGGAGTAGGGAGGGTGGCTTGCAGTAGAGCCACCACGAGGGCACAGATTCACCAACGGACGGTCGGAGGGTCGGCGCGAACCGGGTCCACTACCTCCGACTCTTTTTGGTAGCTACAGAAAAGCAACCCGGGCCACGCATTCCTTCATGTTTCGGAGCCTCATCTTCCTCACCATTTACGCGCGTTGTGGCCGAATGGGGTATGTGCGTTGTTCGGTAAGATATTCATCGAGATGACTCCAACCTGCGATCAGCAATCCACCATTTACTTTGCGAAATGCGAACGTTAGTGCGAATGTTGTATGACCACAACCACAACAACTACTATGGAGTGTTTCCGACTGGCTACGACTATCGCACAACAAAAACAGAGTAATCTGCCGAATGATGTATTCCTACTACGTCCCTCGAGTAGTACCTCGTATTTGAGGTCTACTCCCGCCCTTCGAACGCTCCACTTGCCTCAGTCATCTACTTCCTACTCAAACTCGTATTATCAGGAGTTGTCAGAGCCCAAGAAGGGCGCAAGGGCGACGGATATGTTGCCAAACATAACGAAAACACCAATCAACCCATAACCTTAGGAGAACGTCTCTGCTACATGATCAAGCATAAAATAAACTATCAATCTAATTTACGATCAATACTCGATCACTTCGACAATCTTTCGTAGTTAGCTCGAACGCGTCCAAATCGGCATTCGGGTTGTAAGCGGGAATATCCCACCCTTCGGACTATAATTACATGCCTTTTAATTGACCTAGCTCTGGTAGGCAACGCGAGCTAATCGAATCAACTTACTCTATTCATATACTCAACATCTCACTACTGGCCCAAGGCCGCTTATTACAGGATTGGAGAAGCTTGATGCTCAAACCATCCAGATTCACACGGAACAACGAAAACCAAGATATCCTTCTTATCTTTCCTCACAAGCTTAGTGTGGCATCTTGCAACACCATCTCACAGGCACCCCGTTGCGACGATCGTTTCCACAGACTCCACAGACTTGAATACCTATGAAAATCCGTCCCAGAAGACGGAAGGGGAAGGCTATCTCCGTGACGTATCGTCGTAACTAAACTCATCCGTCGCACACTTCGCTTCATGAACTTCAACCGCTCTCACGTACGCTTTGGAAAGGTCAAATCTACCAACCCCCCAGGAAGTATTTCGGATAGAATGCAAAGATTGCAAACCCTTCAACTGACATAATACTGCAGTTCGGGGTATTCATAGAATCAACTTGGTTTAGTGGGAAGTCGAAGAAGGAGATTCTATACCTGATCCACTGACTTCAATTGGGGCTAGCTGTACCCAAAATGCCAGGGAGATGAGGGCGCGAGCAACGCAATACAACTTCTTTATGCCCACGCCAACTGTTCCGTCGACATCTAGGAGCGTTGAAGTCCAGTGGAGGAAGGCAGTTCCATGAGCTAGATATTCATATTTGACACAATAATTCTAGATTATATGGCGCGTTTGTATGTTGGCATCATGAATGTTTCGATGCTATACAGAATTGTAGTGAAACTTGACGCTTCAGTGAAGCATGAAAACTACTTCCGAGTAGATCGATACAAGATGGCGGCAAACTGTAATACCAAGATCGGCCGCCGGATTTGCTATTCTTACTATAGATACGATAAGCATAAATGGAAACTGCGAATGATTTGTAGACGGGTCGCGTTGGTGGGGCCATCATAGAGGTTGTAGAGAGTCATAGCTTAGTTGGGTCAAACAGTGTCCTCTGATGCTCCTCCGCAATGTGCGTATAATCTTCCGAATCAACGGTCTCATCAAGATCGATGGTGTTATTTGTTTAGACAATCTCCTCCTCCTCCTCCTCATCTTCCGGTGGCGAATGCTAGCCAGTAACCTGCTCAATCCATTTCTGATCAAATCGTTCAATGCCCCAACTTCAATATTTCCCTTGTACGCAGAGAACTGTCTTCATTAGACGAGTCCTAGGCTATCATCCTCATCTGAACCTGATAATCGACAGGGGCGGCGGAACCACTTTTGGGGTCGCGGCTTTAGTAATGAGCATAGCGTATCATCTTAGAACAAATTCTGTCCTACCTCTAAGCCTCGCCATCTTGAACGCTATCGATACTCTTATGAAACCCAATACATCCGACTGCCATACCACCACGTTTCGGGAAATCAGACCTTGAAAATTTCTAACGTTTGGGATCGCAAATCTGGTCTGGCCTGAAATCTGATATTCCAGATCCTTGAATAATATGATATGGTCGATATCCAGGGTTTCTTTTTCATCAAGTCTATGCTGCTACCAAAGACTCTCCATCTTCAAATCGTAGGATTCTTTTAAATTCTGATGCGAGGCCTAATAGTACCGGGCAGTCTTACTAGCGGAGCGGGGGTGAAACGATACTCTCACACTGCAGCATAGAACAAGATCCTAAAATCGAAAACATAATGAAACTCGTATGAGTCTTTGAAGGATATGCAAGTAACTATGCATTTAATGTACTTATCCAAGGCTATGCAACTATCCAAGTACACTCATTCAAAGGCAAAAAGCCACGCACCAAAGAACGCCAACGCTTCTTCAAAACCATGTATCAGATCGCTAAACACCATTAAGGATATCTATCATGACATTGCCGCAGAAGGAGACATATCTAATGCCAACATCCCCGAAATCAAAAAGAGTTCTAAACATTATTCACCCCCCGACCTCCATATCCAGAATACCCCGTCTCCTGCTGTCCACCATACGCATACTCGCCGACCGCATACCCCGGTGCATACGCCCCATCTCCAACCTCACCCCCCTGCTGAGGCTCCAACTTAATACTCTGCGTCCTAGTCAACCTCCACTGCTGTTCCCTAACCAACCTCATCGGGCCGCGCACAAACGCGCTCGCCAAATCCAACAAATTAAACGCCTCGACGATGGCTGTAAGTGGTCCAGCACCCTTGGGAGCATTCTTGTACGGTGTTACGGGGAAGGCGAAGAACATTAGGATGGCGAAGATGGGCATTTCGAGCGCAAGGACTAGGGCGGGGATCCCGGTGGCGATGTCGTGGTATGTGAGGTATTTTGTGGGTTTGGCTGCGTCGTTACCAACTAGGATGTTGACTATGAGCTCGGGGGGTGTTAGTGGTGGACTGGTCAATGGGTGAGGAATACAGGTAGCGTACCATTTGAATGGCGTTTAGACCGATGATACCTTTAAAGGCGAAGAACTTGAGGAAGACTTTGTGCGGTTGGAGATGTGTCTTCATGGCTCCGTAGAAGCGGAAGATGGCTGCGATGGCGACGAAGGTTCCGATGAATTTAATGACTGTGAGCCAGATGTGGGCGAAGTGTGGGCTGTTGGATGTCTTGCAATAGGTGCCGACGGCGAGGGAGATGGCGGTTGCGACCCAGACGATGATACTGACGGGGATGAATTGGAGGACGGCGTACCAGGTTCGCTGGGGCATGTTAGAATTGGTTTCGAGGATAGGGTTGGGTGGTATTTACCTTTAGGAATGGTGGGCTTTCTGTAGAGAGTGTGCCACGCTTGAGAGCACCTTGTCCAAAGAGTTCATCGAAGCCACCGGGATTGCTTAGGATGTAGTCGCATTGTAGTAGGAGGAAGGCAGACAATGCGATTGCACAGCCAAAGTCGAGAGATTCGATGAAGTATTCACCAGAGTTTACTTGCCATACGATGAGAAATGAGAAAATGGAGACCCATGGCACAAGTAAGACGATCCGAATGACTTGTCTCTGCTGGACTGGACTCGAATAATGTGTTGCGTGTCGAAGTACAATGAAGAGGATGATGAGTGCACTCGCTATCCCACAGGCACCGGAGATAATGGTTGCGAGGGTATGAAAAGTCATATTGCCAACCAGAGGCACAATTTCTGGCCCGGCGGTTTTCTCTGCTGGACAAGTATGCTTGTCATCTTTATTGTCGTCGTCGTCTTTCGAGAAGATTGCTCGAGCAAGTAGTAGAGCGCTCATGCTAGCTCCTTGTATATCGATCGCGGAAACGAGATGAGGTGATAAGAGTTTGAAATTGAAGAGTGTGATTGAAGTGATGAAAAGAAGACTTTCTGAAGAACTCAAAACATGGCAGACTTCAGCCCATTCTTTATATCTGCTCTTCCTAACCCTACGAATGCGCAGCGGAGCATCGCTATGGCTGAGCAAGGCTGGTCTGTACCAATCACGCTCCAGTTACCACAAACAGTCTAGTTGGAAAAGACTTCCTGTCGAAGTCTAGTCCAAAAACAAGCTCAACTTGGCTTTTCTTGGTAGAGCAGCTGGAGCCAGTGAGCGCGGAGTACGGGTCTCGATAAGCTCTAACCCATCTCTGGCTGTAGCGTTGCTCATCCTTCGGCTACTCCAGCAGAGCGACAGGCACCGCCGCACTCTCTCATTCAAGGAAGCGGGAATACGGCAGCTTTTGCGACTCCAGTGGGGTCCAAATATGACGAAACACTCGCTATTCACCGCCTGTAATTACAAGCCAAACTTGTGGTAGCCTTGTAGTCGAGTTTAGGGCCCTGTCATCTTTAGACCCTTACTGACCCTATCGCTTTTGCGGCAATGGGAGCGCGAGGCTATGGGGCCCAACCCAATCGCAACAGCGAAAACTACACAGCAAGCTCTGACTCCTCAAAGCTTGAATGTAGGAAGACAGCACAGGGCTGAACTAGTATTTATATTCTCCCATTGTCGACTTACGGAGACTTTCAAGTTGTTAGAGCTGTTCATGCTTGTCAGATATGGTGGATTTGCGAAACGGCCACTCCCATTGGCTAGTCGGGTCGATGTGGACACCTACGATCAACAGCACTTGTAAGTCGTAGAGATCTAACAGTATCGCATCAGCCACCTTCGCAATGATCACAGCGATTCTGACAGATTCGTCGCCGCTCACTATCGTCGTCTTCCCGAGGTTTGAAAGATGGCAGACTATCGCATGAGTGCAGATGACCCAAGAAGCAGCCCCTTAATCATGCAGACGTCGCACTCTTGACTGCAGGCGATTGTCAGAGGATGCCAGATAGGACGACGAATGGAGGAGCAGCCACAAGGTGTTGCAGAATGCTGTGCGCGACCGAATCCGATACAGGCCACTGTACCGTTGCACAAGGTTCTGCTCTGGGTCGTGGTTATTCATGCTGTTTCACGCGCTTGTTGTTGCAAGCGTCCTCTCTGCCCAAGGCCATAGCATAGCCCGACCTAGTACAGCGAAGTCGTCTCCCTTGCATTGCTTTGCTTGCCTGCCACGCCACATGTACACTTTCCACCGACGCTGACGGAGAGATAAGCCATAGGAATGATTAGGGGCTCGCAAATTGTCGAATGGAGGAGGTTGGTGGCCTTTTGGGTTGTTGTCCGCGATTGAGAGTCACGCTAGTGGATACGCCGGCAGTAGATTCTCCAACGACTCACGCGGAAATCCTCGGGCGCACAAGTCCGACAACGGCAATCGTTAGCACATGTCCGGGCTTTGCACGGAAAACTTTGAGATTTTGAAAATCATCTTGTGATCTTGAATTGCTTACTTCTTTTTTGCAGGCCGAAGCCTACGCGACGCGATCGAGAGGGCGATCAAGCTGCCGCAGCCTAAAACTACTAAAATACATGGTCACTAAAGATACCCGCCTCCAGTGAGCTAATCCGATTCCACCATCAAACGCCGAGTTGCCGAAGAAGAAACCCCAGAACGAAACCAGGAAGTAATGCAGAGGGACCGAAATGTTGTTGCCGTACAGTGCGAAGAGGAAGAAGAAAAGAAGTGGGTGGGAGTGATGGGTGAGAGAGCGCAAGTAGGAAAGTCGTTACATTTGCATCGCATCGTCATCCACCATGGCGACGGGCATATCAATGTCTTGGGATGGGGGAGTAGCGGGTTCTGAAGGGGTCCGCTGACGCGCATTGATGCGTTCACCTTCGACTTGGGGAACGGGGCCGGCCATGAGGTTTGAGACCGTTCGCTCCAAGGACCAGCCCACGAGCTGGCACCATTGGAGGCTGTCAGAGAAGAGCCAGTAGCCTTGTACGCCGTGTTGCTTTGCGCGTACAAGATAGGCAGAGAGTGATTCCTTCTCCAACATAACAACAGCATCGGTAAGATCGAAATGGTTCTCAATTACGCGTGAGTAGGCTCGCGCCGCGTCGCGTAGTGTGGGGTTGGACATGACGTTCTTCCAGCCCACACCGAGCGAGTTGATGAGGGTGTCGATGGTGTTGCCCGCGTCGTCGATGACGTTGTTGGTAGGCTGAACGGCCATCTCGTTTAACGACGGAACAGTTACGGTCGTTGCTCCGGTCATTCGTTGCGATTTGCGCGAGAAGGCGATGGGTCGGACGGGTTGAGCCTTTTCTTCCTTTTCTTGCTTCTCTTCGCACCAGGTGCCGGTTTGCGATTCGGCAGCGATGCTCCAGCCGGGCTCGCCAGGGTAGATGAGTGTCATTCCTGGGCCGTAGACTGGTTCGGGCTTTGGCTTGAGGGGAGCAGTCTGCGTGACGATGGATCCGTCTGGAGAGTTCTCCTCGGGCTCGTCGACGTCGGCGATGGATCGTTTTCGCCCAGCTGTGGCGTTGGACACGGCAGCTAGATAGTTGAGCGAGGGTGGAGTGGGATACTTTGGGCGGAAGTTACCCATTGCTGATGGTGAGTGGGCGCGTTGGTGGGCAGAGAAATAGCCATGTGGTTGCTGAGGCGGGAGGACGACAGTGGGTGATGAGGCGTAGTAGTTGAGGCCCATGGTTACTGTGTGTTTAGTATCTCACAAAGGGGAGTGGATGAAATGATACAAGAGCCTGCTGATGAATTGAGCAGGCGAGAGGGCTTGCGAATGGCAAGGTCAAGGTCAAAGGTCACCGTGGGCGACGACAAGGTGGGAAGAAGAGGTGCGGGATGCACTAGTGAGATGGGCGACGGGAAGGTGGAGATGAAAGAAGAGGATGGATGAGGGAGGGTGTGAAGAGCAATTGAGGAGTGGGCGGGCTCGGTATAAGAAGGGTGGGCAGAAGGCTGAGGGTGAGGGAGGGTGGGCACGATGGGAAGTGTGGTGAAGGAGGGATGGAATTGAGGGCGCGAGAGGGCGGTTCTTGTAGAGGTAAGCTCCGAAGGTGCTGGGTGCGAGTGGTCCCGTGGTGGCTGGGCGGTGAAGCGGCCGTGGATTCTGCCAGGGTAAATGGAGCGCCGTGGGGATCTCGACTCTGGGTTAGCCCCCTTCCAAAACTGGGAGCAGCTAGAGTTCTCGCCAAGTCCCAGAACCGCCGAATGCCATCATCGGAACAACGAGCGCCCTAGTGAGTGGTGAGTGAAGGGTGTGCCCTGGTGAGCCTTGGGAGTCCTGCATGTCCCAACCCATTTTCGTGTTGGATCACGTGATAGTGCATAGTCAGCAGGACCAGCCCCCCCGCCAAGCTCAAACTTCGCTCGGGGCAACCTCGCTTGGAAAATGACGGCAGGTGCCGCGATTCAGCCCCCGCTTACATACCAGCGAGCTTCGGCGTTCGGAAAAACAGTCCGGAGATTGCTCTAATCACGTGCTCGTTTTGGTCAGTGCAGGTGGTGTCAGCAGTTTTCGGGATCACGTCGGCATATTCCATCCATTTCTCTTGGCATCCTAGCGGTAGATGCCGCGACCTCATTTTGGCACGTGATCAGCTAGCTCGCGGGCGTGCTGCTCCTGCTCGGCGGCCGGAGAAACTCATCGGGGAGGGACCAGTCGCGTTTAGAATTTTGGTGGACTGCTGCATACAGAGCTGCAAGGCACCACTACATACGCTCGTACTCGCGACCTCGACCCCCAAAAATTTCACCTTCTTTTCCTGTAGCTGCCTCTGGTGAATATCAGTCAAAATGCAGGCTCCGGTGGTGGTTATGAGTATGTATACCCACTTCCAAGTGCAAGATACAATAGCTAACCACGAAAACAGACACCCAGACCCCGGGTGGGGAACGGCAATTTGGACGCAAAGCTCAGCTTTCAAATATCACAGCAGCAAAGACTGTCGCAGATATCATCCGATCATGTCTGGGTCCCAAGGCTATGCTCAAGATGCTACTCGACCCCATGGGCGGCATCGTCCTCACCAACGACGGCCATGCTATCCTCCGAGAAATCGAAGTCGCACATCCCGCCGCAAAGAGTATGATTGAGTTGAGCCGGACGCAGGATGAGGAGGTTGGCGACGGCACAACTACTGTTATAATATTAGGTAAGTGGAGAATGAGAGCTGGAAGGCAGGAAACTAATATTGTAATAGCTGGTGAAATCCTCGCCCAAGCACTCCCACAACTCGAGCGCAACATTCACCCCGTTGTCATTATACAAGCCTTCAAACGCGCCCTGACAGATGCCCTCTCCATAATCGACGAGGTCGCAGTGGATGTGGACATCAACGACGACAAGGCAATGTACCAATTAATCAACTCTTCCATTGGGACAAAGTTTGTATCACGATGGTCGGAACTGATGTGCAATCTTGCGCTGAAGGCCGTTCGAACGGTGTCTGTTGATATTGGAAACGGCAAGAAGGAGATTGACATTAAGCGATATGCTCGTATTGAAAAGATACCCGGCGGAGAGATCGAGGACAGTCAGGTATTAGATGGTGTCATGCTGAACAAAGACATTACACATCCTAAGATGAGGCGGAGGATTGAAAACCCCAAAGTCTTACTTCTTGACTGCTCATTGGAGTACAAAAAGGGCGAGAGTCAGACGAACATTGAGATTAGCAAAGAGGAGGACTGGAATCGCATACTTCAGATTGAGGAGGAGCAGGTCAAGGCCATGTGTGACGCCATCATTGCACTCAAGCCTGATCTAGTATTCACTGAGAAGGGTGTCAGTGGTAAGTTGAGTAAAACTGTTACACGCAGACGGCCGCCTAATCCAATCCACAGATCTTGCCCAACATTTCCTCGTCAAGCAAAACATTACTGCCATTCGTCGAGTACGAAAGACGGACAACAACCGTATTGCCCGCGCTACTGGTGCCACCATCGTCAACTCCGTCTTCTCTGCCACCGCATCCGATATTGGCACCCAAGCTGGCCTCTTTGAGATTTCAAAGATTGGCGACGAGTACTTTACATTCCTCACAAAATGCAAAGACCCCAAAGCTTGCACCATCCTTCTCCGTGGACCTTCAAAAGACATCCTCAACGAGATTGAGCGAAATCTCCACGATGCCATGGGCGTTGCAAGGAACGTCATATGGAACCCTAAACTATGCCCTGGAGGTGGAGCTACCGAAATGGCCGTTGCTGTTGGTCTGGAGAGGAGAGGCAAGTTGATCGAAGGCGTAGCACAGTGGCCTTACCGCGCCGTCGCTGAAGCTATGGAGGTCATCCCCCGCACTCTCATTCAGAATTCCGGAAACAGCCCCATCAAAGTGCTGACACAGCTACGCGCAAAACATGCCGAAGGCTCAGAAGATGGCAAGAGCAGCGGCAGCTCATGGGGTATCGATGGTGACTTGGGCAAAGTGGTCGATATGAAGACATTCGGCGTCTGGGAACCCATCGCCGTCAAAGAACAAAGCGTCAAAACTGCAGTGGAGAGCGCATGCTTGCTACTGAGGGTGGACGATATCGTCGCTGCAAAGGCGGCGAAACAAGCCTCGGGACCGATTGGCGGCGGAGGAGACGAGTAGATTTAGACCTTTCTCATAAGCGCTTTATGTCACTAGATAGGTCGGTCATGTAGTCTACTAAAGGCCAAAAGCGGTTCGAATGAAATGAAAATAATCTCAAATGTTGATACTTGTAATGTCTATCTACATTGTGTTCGTGCATATCGTACAGTGGCTCTACCTGCGCTTTAATCGTCACCTCGCTAGCGCTACTTGACCAGAATGATCCTCGTCTGCATCTCATTTCTTTTGGTGATTTGTTTCATTGAGCCATTTTTGTGTGGTTTCGATATATGGACTGATAGATTGTTTTGTTAGTTTTCATCAGAAGTCGCTTAGTGGCATGTTGATGTTTGTCTGGTAGTGCTGGCGGGKATAGGGKGGAGATAGGGATGGATCGTGGTGGGTTTGAAAGTTGTAGGTTTGATAATTATGTACAGTGTTGTGGAAACTTTCACCGGAACTTGATTGATTGAATAGCTCATTCTTTATTCGAAGAGATATCTACAAGCAGGCTGGCTTGGTAATTGCGGTTTTGGCTTTCTAGTATCTTCAATATTAAATAGCTCGACATATTATTTGAGCAAAATGAGACATCTGTGGAAACTAAAAACACTCCTAGTTTGTGAGTATTGATTTCATTTTTTATATATTTGAAGAGAAAGGCGTCAACATTCCAAACTCTCAGAAAGAGGGGCTAGGCTGATAGAGGAGAGATTCTGTATAAGTGGGCGGAGCGGCTGTGGCTTCAAAGTGTTGAGAGTCCGAAAAGGATGGGAAGTTTGCTTAGCCCCAATTGCGACGTGTACACCCCTCAATTTCGTCGCGCGCGATAAGTAGGCAAAGAGGCAGACGGCGGACGAACTGGTTGCAGAACAGTCTGACGCAAGGCTTATATTAAGAACGTCTAGAAGGCCAATCAGGTTGCGGGTGTGATCCTCCGTGTACTACCACGTACTTTATTTGAAATGAGTGTTGTACTGTACACAGCCACAACCCAAAAAAGAACTTTCGTTTGCTCACCTGCTACAATGCATACAAAGTATTTCCATGGGTCGAGTTTGCCCTCTTTTGTATAGCATTTTGCTCTATCTTATACTCCGTGAACAATTCTGATGGTAAGGATTCGATCAGTGCCTCATGGATGAACAAGTTTCGCCATTTTCTTTGGACCATGAAGCCCAGAATGGACACCAAAAGTCTTCTCATCGACAAAATCCGAATTTCAGCATCGTTGCTAATGGACCAAGCTCCCTGCTCTCAGTCGAAAACGCAAGAGGATCCGAAGTCGACACGACCAGTTCAAGAGATCCGGAAACTGCTGCTCCACTGCCAATTAAAGGCATTGATTCGTTAGACACCATACTAAGATGCATCACGCGTGTCCGGAATAAGATTCCAGCAGGCTGGAGGTTCGGTGTTCTTAGCGGAGCAGTTTCAAGTACCATCGTCTTTGTGCTCAACCTTACGATCACTGTTTTGAGCTTCCGGAGTAAAAAATACGAAAACTCAAACGGATTAACTGGTGACAATATAATCCTACGAGGCGAAAATATAAGAATTCTATTCGAAGGCGACTGCACTAAAGCCAAGAATCTCGAATTTTGTTTACGCTTATTGATTAATTTCCTTGGTTCGGTTCTCTTAGGTGCAAGTAATTATTGCATGCAATGCCTATCTGCTCCAACCCGTGGCGAGGTAGACAAAGCACATGCCAAAGGATATTGGCTAAACATTGGGGTTCCCAGCTTGCGGAATGTGCGCCACGTCGCTAAGCTCCGCACCTCTTTGTGGACAATACTCTGTTTATCCTCGATACCGATTCACCTTGCGTAAGTTTTCGAGTCTTTCTTTAGATCCTGATAAACAGCTACGTACTAATCTGCAACAAGAGAGAGATATATAGTTTTTCTTAATACTGAATATCCTGGGCAAGACTCTTCTACCAGCTAACACGAACTAGCTACAACTCTATGATCTTCCCGTCGAATATCTCACAAGAATACCTTGCATTTTCCGTGGACCAGTCATTTGTAGATGGCTTGGAGTGTCACAACTGTGACAGGATCTACACTCAAGATTTGAGAACTTTCGGCGATGGTCTCAATGATGTCGTGGCTATATCCGAGATAGTGCAACAATTACACCAAGAAGCGCGAAAGGGTAGGCTTGAACGGCTAAACCCCTCACAATGCATAGCTCAGTATGAGAAATTCTTTCAGAGTACCTACAAGCACATCCTCCTCGTCAGTCAAGATAGTGAGATTCCTAAGAGTAGTAGAGATTTAGACTACATTGGCTCTCATGTGTATGCAGTCCTCAGGTCCAACGGTCTTCTCTCGAAGTTTCGATGGATGTGCACTCAGTTCCCTGATTCCAGCTTGTTCAATTGTTCAAAATATAGAGAGGACGTCAAAAAGAGACACGCAGAGTGGAAAGTACAAGGGCTCTTAGTCGACTATTGTCTGAGTCTGAGGTCCATGTCACCTTGTCAAGTGGGTATAATCTCATCCCTTTCAATAGTTGTGACATTACTCAGCTTTATTAAACTGTTCATCATGTTATATGTTGCGCTGGGCATCAAAGAAGACCCATTGTTAACTCTCGGGGATTCCCTCGCTTCTTTCCTGGAGAAGCCGGACTATACAACAAAAGATTCCTGCCTATTACAAGCAAAAGATATTTCCGCAAAGATTTGTCCCCCATTCAAAAGTGGACTAAAACAGTGGAGGTTCAAGGGATGCCGGTGGAAGGATACAACAAGCGTATCTCGCCGTATCATTGTGTTAACTTTGTTAGTATACCCCTCGAAATCTTCAAGGGTTAAAACGCCCATCTACTAAAGCCTAGACTTCTACTACCCTCATATTCTAACATATTGTAGATGCACGCTCAGTATTTTGGCTATTATAATCATCCTAGTTAGAGCGATCACCGCTCTCGACGACGATGTAGGGTATTCATTCAATGACCTTGCACAATTAGGGTTCGGTTCTGTGGATCCACGTACTCTAATAACATGGAAGGTTCCCACAGTAGAGGGCCTGATTCTCATCGCCAACACCCCTCAAATCATCCTCTCAATCCTTTATTTTTTCTACAATGGCTTGATTACCGCCATGTTCATGGGTCTAGAATGGTCCGGATTCGCACATGAACGTAAAGGTCTTCGCCTTTCAAAACGAACACAAGGCTACCAGCGCTCTACATATTTCCTGCAACTCCCGTACCGCATTTCCGTCCCTCTAATGCTTGCCTCTTCGGCACTGCATTGGTTGATTTCGCAGTCAATTTTCTTCGTGTTCATACGATACGTAGACTGGTATCATTGGAGCTCCGCCCCTGATAGAAGCTCTATTTCCTATACCACTTGTGGCTATTCTCCGATAGCGATGATATGTGTGCTCATTTTAGGCTCTTTATTGTTGGTTACTATCATTGGTGCAGGATACATACCATACAAGCGAGGCAGCTACGTAGTCGGAAGTTGCAGCGCTGCTATCAGTGCGGCATGCCACAGTGCCGAGTGGGATGGCATAGATGGCGAACAGGCTGCTAAAGAGAAGTTACAATGGGGAGAAGTAGGAGTAAGGGCGGATGGAGTGGGACACTGTGCATTCTCAGCGGGTCTGGTCACTTTTCCGAAGGAAGGGCGCATGTATGCTTGATGAAGGACTTCGTTTACTACAGGACTATGTATTGTTCTTTGAGACCGCATCAAACCAAAATGGACACGATTGTTGGCCTTGGTTGGTATGATCACTTGGGCAATTAGAGACTGGTATGAGTTGTATCCTCGCAGGTCAAAAAAAGAGCAAAAAAACAAACATGGTGGTTTGAAAACCTGTTTGAAAAACGTTTTTTTTTTTTTTTTTGGGGGGGGGGGGGGTCTCCACCCCTTCTCGATTTAGAGCCCCTGTTGAATCTGCATCGTAGGCTTCAATAAATCGAGTGGAGGGAGGTGTCAGATTTGACACTATGCCTGTTTTGGTTAGTGCTGGAGCCAGATTTTCCAGAGTCATAATTGACTCGAAAATGGAAAATCGTGTACTCGACGCGGGCAGGTTTCGAACACTAGAGTCTTATGTCAGCAGATGTTTTTGTCCATAATGGGAGAGAAGGGGTGGGGGGACTTAGCTCTCAACCGCGAAACCAATTCTCGTGTCCGAAGACATTAGTTCTACAAGTTTAAACTGTATATATAGTTAAGGAAAAGATTTTGCGTATCTGTAGATATTTTCTACTTGCTAGCCTCTGGAGTGCGCTAGTCGAAGCGAGCACGCAATCTTGTTTTTCACCAGAGTGTTTGCAAACGCGTGCTGCCTACTAGGCGCACGGCCCCAACCGGGAGCACTTTCACAGCTCGGCGTTCCGCACCGGGTACTCTGCGTTCCACGGCAACTCCAGGGAGACCGATCGGGTCGGGAAACCGATCGGGAAGCAAGAGTAGCCAGCCTGCGGCCGGGGAAGGTGCTGCAACTTTGCAGTGTAGTTTACCGAAAACAATGAGCGGGGGCACCACACAAAAAGCAGCCAGCATAGTAACAAGAAATGCCAATCCACAATACGTGGACTTGATCCGGGGAATTTAAGAGAAAGCGTCACTTATGATATAAGATGAAGAATTTGAAAGAATTGATAAGATCTGAAGATACTTGAATCACTGTTTGACGCGACGACGGTTTGCAAGAGCAGGACCTGGGAAATGCACGAATAGAGACTCATACAAAAATATTAATGGAGAAACAATACAGAGACCCAAGAAATGAAGAATGACTATAGAAAGAAATAAAAGGTGCCCTTTGTCTACCGGTGAAGGCCTGGGTCTACGGCGCTTTATTTTCTCACGTTAGATCGGGAATATGTCCATCAGGCCCTACAATAGACATCTACGAAGATTTTGTGGTGAGTTTCGCTAGTATTTTAGTGTTGAGTTGAATTTAGAGTGAAGGTGAAGTTCAGTGTTGATGGTGAGTCGCGAGGTGACGTTGAGATTTGGTGTTGATTTCTTTTGGCGCTATCCCGCATTTGCCTAAACTCCCGCGACAAACAACCAAGGTTCTCTCAACCATAGATTTGCTCGCCAAACATGATTGCCATAGAGCCAACGCCTTCAACAAGGTAAAAAACTGGAGCACATCTAATGCCTGAAATCTTCGTATAGACGCCCAAGATATAATGTATGGAGATAGCTCAATTGTCAGGTGTTGGGCTAGTTTTTCATCGATCTTAGGTGTTGTTTGGCTTATGTAGGTATGTTTGGTCAATGATCTGTTTGATTTGCTACCATCGGGCGATAGGCTCGGAACTTGGTATGTTTAGCCCGTAAACCACATGTGATATGTATTATTGGCCGGTAGATGCGCCTTTTTCAATCACAAGCTAAGCTCGGGGCTTCCTCACATTGCCACAAATGGGACGGACTCCAAAGCATCCTAAGCAGTCGACCTTCTAGAGGTAGAAATCTGTACAGACGAGACAAACACTAATTTTGGCGGATCGCCATCATTCGAATATGGGCCATGTTCAATGCTAAAAAATACATTCAACTTATCTAAAGGGTTCGTACATATGCCTCCATCTCTATATGATCTTTAATACCTGTTCTATGCTAGTAACCCCCAATCCAGTCACAGTGCATTCGCAGCAGCAGCGACCGCACCCACTGCCGCAACCGCTCTTTTGGTACCTGCCACCAATCCCTCAGCGCCCCCAGCACCTACATTCTTCTTCGTCGCATTCTTTGGCTTGTCATCGTACGTAGTGCTACGTGTTCCGCAGATTCCACTTCCCTTGGCGGCATCAGTTGAGAAGTAAATCCTCGGGACTCCGTTCTCCATGGGCACCACAAGTCTACCATCCTCCGAGATGACAGCAGTAGTACAAGTCAGGATTTCAATCACGGTCGTCCCAGCTGCCCAGCCAGTGCTTCCAATATTCAATGTCCTAGGCTCACTGGATTGACCCGTGTTGGTGAAGATAGAGATGATTTGTTTGCCATCGTGGCCTTTGCGAAGCGCGACCGTGTTCTCATCGCTATAGACCGAATGGATTCTGTACGTCAAATAACCAGAATCAATGAATAGCGCATGGTTTCGAACTTGGTTTACCGCTGCTACTAGGTTATACAATTCTGACTCTCGTGAATATTTCGCAAGCCAGGTTGCCTCGCGATTTCCGGGGTCGCCAAAGCCTTTGTAGTGCTGCTCTTGACCAGCATACACAATGGGTATCCCATCCCATAATATTGTCAGAGCAAGAGCATTCTTTGCAAGACTCTTATCTGGTGTCTGACTTGCGAATCTTGGAAGATCGTGGTTTTCTGAGAAGGTGCCTAACAAGCTTACATCTTTACACTCGTTCTTCATGATATCTAAAGCTTTGATGATTGGTGTCGAAGTTCCGGAAGTCGAGTTGAGGAAGGCCATAAATGGATAATACAAGGGATAATTCAAGATTGAGTCGAGATAGTCTTGATATGGACAAACATATTCCGGGTTGCCGGATAGAACTTCGCCAGTGCAGAACACCCCGGCAGCTGTACTGAATTTGGACCAGAAGTCTTTTTCGACATGTTTCACAGTATCGAGACGAAGACCGTCGACTAGGTCGAATTAGCTATATTCTCATGATGCTCAAAAGAAGGTATACATACTTGAATAATTGGAGACAAGCTCTTTGATCCACTTGGTGTACTCTTTTTGTACCAGTGCGTCTTCCGTTTTCAGGTCTGGCAGCCAAACTCTAGGATCTCCAAGCCAGCAAGTTTCGACCATGGATTGATTGCTATAGTCGCTTATGTTGCAGTACTCGTGATAGTATTTCTGGTCGTCGAACGGGGTATAACGCGAATAATCGACAGTATTGGAAGAGCCATTCCAACCATTGTGGTTGACTACAATATCCACCATAAGATACATATCTCTTGCATGCAATGCTTTACTAAGCGCTTTCAAATCATCAGGCGTTCCAAAATGCTCGTTCAGTTTGTACAGATCTTGCTGCCAGAAGCCGTGATACGCGAATCCGTATTTTGTTCGTTCTGGAATGTTGGCCGTAACAGGAGATATCCATATCTGCGATATCGCACGTCAGTACGACATTAGACGAAAGCAAATTACTCAATCCTACCGCAGTAAATCCCATCTTCTGGATATAGTCAAGCTGGTCGATTATCCCTAGCCAGCTTCCCCCACAATAGTCGCCATCAGCCACGTTGCAAATCGCAGACGTGCTACCATCCGTTCGAGCATACCTGAAAACGTCAATTGAGAGCCGCCAACATTGTTCAGCCACGGTACTACCTGTCGGTAAGAAGCTGGTATATAGATCTCGATCTCCACTGCTCCGACGTCGCAGCTTCGATCCCCCCAGCCACAGCACAAGCCGCAAGGGCTCGTGTAACCCAGGCCCGCATCATCATTCAGGAATTCAGTTTTCGTGGCAACAAACTCGTAAAAAAAAATCTCCGCCGCATCTAAAACGAAACCAGAAAGGTCCTCAATTATGAAGCCGGGAACAAGGAAGCGACAATACTACCGAGGAGGGATGGAGAAATTGAAATCGTAGATGGTACATGTATGTACTTTGTTTTCTAGACAGCTCCAGAGAACCTTGTGCTTAATCTCGCGATATAGCCACTTAGCGCTGCTTGCAGCAAGGCTGCGAGCCGAATCGGGCCCTGGCAAGCGCACATGCAATACCCACTTTAGATTCTTGTGCAGCGGGCCAGTCAGGCCTTGTTTAGAGGCTCAATATGAATACCTGCCCAGACCACCTACTCAACAAAGAAAAAATCTGGACTCAACAGTCGGCGATAAGAAAGGCCGATCAGGAATGAATGAGAATAGACAAATTGGAGAGGCGCGGCGAACTGGAAGGCATTTGATGAACAGCAATCTGTGCTGCTATGACAGCATCTTGTCTTTTAAGTATCCACATTCCCTTGTGCAACTGATGGCAGGCATACACCTACCTGTTCTGGCATTAATATATCGTCGGGTAAGGCTGGGCTGCGCAACGTCAGATTCTCTAGGGTGGTAACACATCACAAGATCGCACGGAAGCCGAACCGGGTGATTGTCCATCGCTAGGAAAATTAATTTGTAGATCCTATCTAGAAGGAGGTAAGGAATTCTCCTGCGTGTGGCCTGGGCCTTGTGATCATGTCGGTAATGCATTTCTACATAGGGATTGTGAAGCCTCTCTCCATCTATTCCTCCAGCATGTTGTTGACACTGCCCAAGATGAGTGATCCAAGATTCTCTGTCATAGCATCCACATCAAGATTGGCTGCAGGTAGCTCTCTTTCTTCACCGAGGCTCAACACCCCGACATTGGGAAGCTCATGTGTCACCATCAAAGCGGGCAAAGTATAGAAGCACCGACTACGCAACCATATACCGGTTTTGACAAAATATCAGTGACCCTATTGTCCTCTACTAATTTCCAGCTACCTACTTCATACGTTCGCGGTCGATTTTCAATAGCGCATGTTGTCGAGAATCTACTGCCGCGGGAGCTTGGATTAAATTATTGTCTGATCCGCCCGAAGCGAGAGGATACGATGTAGATGCACGCGTGACGCTGTTGTCATGATTGGTAGACCTCATAGCTTCCAAAACTGCATTCTGGTGTTAGCATGGGCTAATTATGATTGCAGGAAGTCATCATACATGCTAGAAAGCCGGCAAACCTATGAGCAAACGCGTGTCTAGGATCCAATAGCTAGTCAAAAGAAAGCGGGAAAGGTCTGATGAAATCTTGTCTTTTGTGAAGGTAGAGTGCATCGACCTTGAATTAGACATAACCTGCGCAAGTTGCCGGTCAACTCAAAACCCGGATTCATGGCGACAATCATGGGCGTAGAAGTATTTGTAAGCTGAAGGGGTTGTGCTCATTATGCGCATCGGGGTAATTTGTGCAGTAGATAAGGTGAATGTGTGCAAAATGAGTTAGATGTGCCATTTTCTGCGTATGTCATACTATCGTACTCCGACACACTCGATTATTGAATCTGCAGTCTTTTTTCGTTTTTGCCAGAGTTAAAAGGGCACCGGGCCATTGATTCACAAATAGCTGCGCCTTGCGCCTTGAATGATGCATGCGGGATGACCCTCTGAGGAAAGGGTGGAAGCACAACAAATTTGGGACGAGGGGAATCTAGCACCAACAACAACAGACTCGTTGCCTCAAAACTACGCCAGTTCATTTTGGCCTGGACTCCATGTACATGATAACTCAAATCGCTCCGCCATTTGGTCAGCACAAGGGCTGCCATGTAGAAGATCAATATGCTCGTTCTCTTACACCTCCCCGTTCCATCTCTTCGGTACTTCACCATTAGGTGGGACTTTTACTTGTGGAGACCCTGCGGCTGGTGGCGCGGGCCTGATTGGGAGAGACAAGAGATTCTGTCCGCTTGAGGCACTTGATGTTCTCGTAGGATATGCTGGTCGGGGTGGTGCAGCACCTGATCCGTTTGAATCCGAATGCTTGTGGTGGCTTGTTGTTGGTGTGGAGTGCTTGGAAGGCGGAGAGCGTTCACGGAGCTTCTCTCGTACGGCCGATGAGGGTGCGGTAGGAGCAAGATGTGACTTGCGCTTGTTGTGTTCAATCATACTCACTGCCCAAGCCTCTAGGTCCACGGGTGTACGCTTCGCTGCCTGCAAGAAGGCGTCATGATCCTAGTGAGAGAAATTAGCGGAGCAGTCCAAAAGGAGACAGACAGTCACTTACATATAGCTCCTTTGGAGTTGGTCTCTCTTTCGGGTCCTTCAAAAGGCACTTCGCTATCATCTCCTCCAAGATTGCCGGGAAAGCATCACTCTTGGGCAATTTCGGCGCTGGCTCCAAGACAATCTGCTGAAGAAGATCAAGGATGCCCTGCGGTCCTCCGGGCTCGTCCGCATCATTATCACCGCCGCCAAATGGAAACTTGCCAATAGCCAATTCCATCAATGTCAAGCCGACACTCCAGACATCTGATTTGACGGTATATGGAGAGCCCTGTATCCGCTCAGGTGCCATGTATGTTCCTGTTCCAACGAAAGTCTCCGCAATGGAACCTTCCAATTCACTTGAAACTCCGAAATCGCACAATTTGATCTGGCCCCTAGAGTTCACCAAAATGTTAGAAGGTTTGAGGTCTCGATGCATGATACGGTGTGCGGAATAGAGGTATGCTAGTCCACCAAGGACTGCCTCTGCGATCTTCCCTAGTACGTCAACACGCACCGGTCCAAAAGTCTTTGACACCCAATCTAGGGATCTGTTCCCTTCTGTCAGCCTTTGCTAATCATGTATAATAAGTGGTTCAGCTCACCCCACGTCCATATATTCCATACACATTATCACGTCCCCTGTATCATTTTGGAACGCACCATAGAAGGCTACTATGTTATCCGAGTTGCAGTCGTGCATGATTCGGAGTTCGCGCACAATACGTTTCCGTACTTCGTTCTTGGCTTCGACGTGTATAATCTGCGAATGTGTTAGCAGACCGCAACCTCTCAAAATCGAGAAATGGGACCACACAAACCTTCCTTGCCATGATGACCTTTGTAGCGGCATGCTGCACTTTGCTCACCGTCCCCCCATTTCCTGATCCAAGCTCTCGGAGAACTATGAGGTCCTCTGCCTTTAGATCTAGCCTGAACTCCACACCGATCTCAAGGGTATCCGCCCGTCCTTCATCGTTGCCGAGAGCTCCAGGTATCTGTGAGTCACCCGCTGACGGTGTCATGGCCTTTGGCTGTGGTGCGCTAAGTGCCAGTCCCTTGACATTCTTCCTCTTCATCGTCTTGGTCTTGAACGCGGAGTCGGCCATGGTGCTGGTGTCGGCCGGGCGCCTTCGTTCAGTGATTGCGAGCGGTCGGTACGGGTAACGCGGTCTTGATAAGGGCGACGAACGACGGACTCTGACTCTGACTGATGAAAGACAGTTTGGGCAGCCTTGCCCACTGTTTCGAGTTTGCCGCCCAAGGATGCGACAACAATGTCTCGCCAATCAGGGCAGCAATCGTAAAAGGAGGGAGGCAGGTTCTATTGGATTAACGCTTTCGGGACGCTGGCTGCGGCGAGCCTGTAAGGGACAACAGAGATGGTGGTGCCGGAACAGGTTGCGACCAATATACCACGCAGGTGTAAGGTCTGGGAAAAGTCGTGGTGGACGCGAGAGCAGCAGTGCGGATGTCCGTGAAGTCGAAGTAGCGGGGCGGCGGTTGGTGGGGAGAGTTGAGTGCAGGGCCTCCCAGCGAGCGTCGAAGTGGAATCTCGCAAAGTGCAAAAGGCAAAGCGCAAATGAGGGTCTGTGGAGCGAGACAAGAGCGCACGCTGCTTCTGCTCCAGGGGCGGGCAGGGCTTGATATGTCGATTTGGCGTGAGTTTTGGTGTTGTACCTTTTCAGGAGGGTTTCAGTTTCGCATGACCGTCTTGGTTCTGGTGCTGGATTCACCTTGTCTGGATCCCTAGCGCCCGGCAGACGGCTACTCTAGGGCATCCCCAGATCCCTGTTGCGAGTGGACTGGCCGCGAGACGCTGAGTTGCAGGTGGTTTAGCGGCAGTTGGCAGCACGCGAGAAGCAAGCATTTATTTTTAACACTGGTTTTCAGAAGCCGTGCAAACAATCCGGAGCAGTGCAATCGCGAATCTCATACAATAACACACAATAGAGTGCGGGCGGGCAGGGTTTGGAGGCACAATAGCATAGACCGGCGCCATGGATCGATTAGCGTCGACCAGGGCCCAATCACGTGTCTCCAGCCACCACCAGCCACCTGCCACCTGCCGAAAGTTCGCAGGTGGCAGGCACGAAAGAGAAAGAACAAAGGGAGGGAACGGAACCTTGGCGCTGGAAGGCCACGCGTATGACTAAGGTATTACCTAACCTCCATCCTTGACTTTCAGCAATCCAAACTTAACTTTTGATGAGCAGCGACCTTCACCAACTCCATTCTCGTGGACACCGTACCACTTCTTTTGCGCGCCCCCAACCCGCATCCTCTCGCGCTCCAGCTGCTTGATCCCTATCAAAGGGTATCCTCACTCATCTCGATAACCTCCTCCACTTGAACCTCCTCAAACTTCCCTTTGTCCCCCGAACCCGCCATGGCAGACTTCTTTGATACGGTAGCTGAACTAGGCAGCGAGGAGGAGGATGAGGACTTTGAAGAGGGTGGCGAGGTTCGGAAGAAGAGCGCGAATGGCGCCAACGGCATCGAAGATTCAAGTGAAGAAGAAGAGGAAGACGATGAGGAAGCCCTGAGAGCTGTAGGTGTCCGATTATGTCTATCGTATTTCACATTCGTACTGACTGGAAATAGGAGGGCCGCGGTTTCATCGCCGATGAGGATGAGGAAGACGAGGAGGACGATCGAGTAGCGCGCCGATCAAAGAAGAAGCGCAAGAAGCGCGAAATGGATGAAGCTCTTGATGAAGAAGATTTGGACTTGATTGGCGTCGAATACGAGCAAAAGGAGGCGACAAAGGTGAGATGCACAATGCGGTGCTCTAGTTTCTAGGCTGACACGATACAGTCCAAATACAAGCGATTAAAGCGGGGACACAAGGAACAGCGCACTAAATCGAGAGGCATCGATGACATCTTCTCAGACGATGAGGAAATGATTGATGACGAGGACGACCGTCGTAGACCTGGAGCGTTTGACAACGAGTTCGCCGACTTCATCGAAGAAGATCAATTCGAAGATGACATTGAGGATGACCGTGAGGTTGGACAGCCTGGCATATCAATCATTACAAGCGGTCTTCAAGCCGCTGGTTTGGATGAGGGCGCGGAGGAGGATTACCGCGCTGCTTTTGGAGACGGCACAGATTATGATTGGGCATTGGAACTGCAAGAGGCCCAGGATGAAGAGGAGCAGGGCGAGGGTCGCGAGCTCCAGCTCAAGGATGTCTTTGAACCCGCTCAGCTCGCCGAACGCCTCCTGACCGACGAGGACAATGTCATTCGCGAGGTTGACGTGCCTGAACGCTTACAACTCGCTCGCAAGCCTTTCAAGGACCTAGAACTGACCCCCGAAGCCATGGAGGACCGCTTGAACGAAGAAGCTGTCTGGATCACAAATATGATATGGCCCAAGAAGCCTCTACCACCTCACTTCGAGAAGCCTTTCCGAAGAGCGGTTCGGAAGGTGCTCGAGTTCCTGAACATTGAGGATTACGAAGTACCATTCATCTTCAACCATCGCAAAGACTACCTGATCCACGCACCGACTGACCAACTAGATGATCCAGATAATATTCATGCAACTCCAGAAAATGCGCGGCCGGAACGTTTGCTCAACCAAAGCGAACTTTGGGAGGTCTTCGACCTTGACCTCAAGTACAGGGCTTTTACGGAAAAGCGTGATGCTCTGCAAATGAATTATGATAATCTCAAGAGCATTGCACCGGAGATAAATGACAGTGCTATCGAGGATCTGATACATAAGGTAGTGACGATTGAAGAAGTACAAGAGCTGCAAGATTATTTGCACTTCCAGTATTCGGCGGAGATGAAAGACCTGCGAGTCATGGAGTCCGAATCCACCGGCACCCAAAAACGTGCTAATACCGCTCGCAATTTTTACGACAGAATCCGTGGTACGACTGCGTACAGCTTTGTCTATGCAATTGGTATCACACCGGATGACCTGGGCAAGCGGGCTGAGGGCACAGGCTTGGGACAAGTCATCGAAGACCCGTCTGAGAAACCCGAAGATTTTGCCCAATCTTTGGCTAATCCGCCCGAGTACAATTCCGCCATCCAACTTCTCAAAGACGCAAAGTCAATGTACATTCAAGAGCTCACAACAAGTCCTCGTCTCCGAAGGTTCGTTAGGGGAAGCTTCTATCAAAATGCTTTGATCGACTGTATTCGCACTGACAAGGGCCTCCGTAAAATCACTGAGGATCATCCCTACTATGAGTTCAAATATCTTCGTCGACAGACCTTTCTTGATCTACATGGCCGACCAGACCTCTTTTTAAAGATGCTCAAGGCCGAAGCGGAGGGTCTGATCAACGTGAAAATACGGATGGATGGCTACGAGGACTTCAAGAGGAGGCTACACAATCACATCGTTTCGGACAATATTAGCGAGGTAGCTGACGCCTGGAACGCCCTCCGCAAGGACCTTCTCAATATCGCTTTGGACAAACTCCAGTCCATCATCGCAACTGGCATCAAGGAAACTTTGCGGGCGAGATGTGAGGAAGAGTTAGCAGGTCGCGCTCGAGAGAACTACTACAACAAACTTGACCAGGCGCCGTTCAAGCCCCAAGGAGCCGATAACGGCTCGACACCAAATGTCATTACAATGTCCAATGGAAAGGGTATGCGAGGCGATGCCATTTGTTGGGCATACGTCGAAAACGATGGCCGAGTCTTGGAGAATGGTAAACTTGTGGAATTCAAGGTCGGCAATCCCGAGAGGGGCATCCCAGACGGCAAGGACATCGATGTCCTTGTGGAAGTGCTGCGACGTCGTAAACCCGATGTTATTGGCGTCAGTGGTTTCTCTGTGGAGGCTCGAAAGCTCTACAAAGATCTTCAAGATATTGTAAAGCAGCACAACATACGTGGACCCCTGTATGAAGATTCAGAGGATGGTCAAGAAAAGGATGACCTACTGGAAGTCGTCTTGGTCAATGATGAGGTTGCTCGTCTTTACTACAACAGCCCGCGAGCGGCTGCCGAATTTCCCAAGTTGCCCTCGATTACGAGGTACTGCGTTGCTCTCGCCAGGTATCTCCAAAACCCTCTCGCAGAATATGCTTCACTCGGAAAAGACATCACCTCGATTCCCTTTGTTGAAAACCAGACCCTCATCCCGAATGAGAAACTCTTGGATCGTTTGGAGAACGCCATGGTGGACATGGTCAATCTCGTTGGCATCAATCTGCCGGACTCCTACGATGAACCTTACCTATCGAAACTTCTACCCTACGTCTGTGGTCTAGGTCCCCGAAAGGCAGATCGACTCGTCAAAGCGATCCAGGCGAACGGCGATGAAATACTATCACGTTTTGATCTCATTGGAGTTTCCGAGCAAGACAACCGCGAATTGAAAGCCGCAATGGGTCCAAAGGTTTTCCAAAATTCTGCGAGTTTCCTCTACCTACCTTACGACTCGAGCGAAGAAGCCTCCGATTACTTGGACAACACCCGAGTACATCCCGAAGATTATGACCTGGCTCGGAAGATGGTCGCTGATGCCTTGAACATGGACGAGGAAGATGTCAAGGCAGAAGTCGACGACGGAGGCCCAAGCGCAGTCATCCGCAAAATGGTCAGGGACGATCAGACTGAGGCAATCCATGACCTCATCCTGGAAGACTACGCTTCTGAGATCGAGAAGAAACTGGGAAATCGAAAGCGCGCAACTCTCGAGACCATCCGCGCGGAATTGTCTGAGCCATTTGAGGAGATTCGGCAATCATTCGCCCCCATGACTTCCGATGAAGTCTTCACAATGCTTACTGGTGAGACAAAGGAGTCTTTGGTCGAGGGAATGGTCCTTCCTGTGGAGATCAAGCGCACTTTCCAGGATCATATCGATTGCAAGCTCGAATGTGGTATAGAGGGAACTGTCTCCTCCACCGAATTTCCAGACGGCGTCGGGTCCGGCGGACAGGAACCACGTCATGTGTACCAACCTCACCAAACCGTAAGAGCTCGACTCATGTATGTTAATCGAAAGGCCTTGTCAGCAACGTTGTCCCTCCGCGAGGAGATGATACGACAAGCCGGCCACAAGGACCTCAATCATACTCCTGGAGAATGGGACGAGCAGCAAGAAGCCCAGGACAAGAAATCAGCTGAGCGGGAGAAGGAGGTTGCGACCGGCCGGCCAAACCGAGTTGTCAATCATCCCCTATTCTTTTCTTTCAATTCCGCTCAAGCCGAAGAATATCTTGGAGGCAAAGAGCCTGGCGAGGTCGTCATTCGGCCATCGTCCAAGGGACTCGACCATCTCGCTGTCACTTGGAAAGTTGGAGATAATTCCTACCAGCATATTGATGTGCTTGAGTTGGGTAAACCCAACGAGTACTCACTAGGAAAGCAGTTGCGTGTTGGCAAAAACACGTATTCTGATTTGGACGAATTGATTGTGAATCATGTCGAAGCAATGTCAAAGAAGGTGACAGAGATGACCAAGGACGAGCGATTCCAGAAAGGCGGTAGGGAATCAACTGGTAAGTCACACAACTATCTTACGATACTGTTATGTCTAACATATTTTCAGAGCAATGGCTTAAAATGTACTGCGAAGCCAATCCCAGCCGTTTCATGTATGCATTTTGCGCGATGCCCAAGTATCCTGGATATTTCTGGCTATGTTACCGCGCGGGAAGTAAGGGCTCACCTGGCGCATGGCCAGTCAAGATTATTCCAAATGCCTTTGAGTTGGAGAAGCACGCTTACCCGGACATTAACTCATTGAAGAATGGATTCAAACTGCTATTTGGCAGTAAAAACACTGCCGGAGGTGGTAGACCGCCACCACCCAGGCGATAAAAGCTGGTATTTGCGATTGAAGATTATAGGGAATGATCAGATCGAGCGGTTGGAGTGTATGCTTTACATGTAGTAGCTTTTGGCATTGGGCATTTCCGGGAGGCGACTTTGCGCATGGGATAACTGGGGTTCATAGCAGTTACAAGAGCTCTAGGGTAGGCTATTGAAGCACATGTAAACACTGGCGCAAAAACGAACGTATCAAGTTAATCCTATACCCAAGTCCCGAATCCTCATG
Source organism: Nigrograna mackinnonii (assembly GCA_001007845.1). Lineage (NCBI taxonomy): Eukaryota > Fungi > Ascomycota > Dothideomycetes > Pleosporales > Nigrogranaceae > Nigrograna > Nigrograna mackinnonii. Next base: position 233,051 of record JGVQ01000084.1, on the reverse strand, counting down.
TGTGATAGGTAAATTTCAGTGGATAAGCTATGTGTAAGCTGTAAGTACAGGTCAAACGCACTTGCCCCACAAATTACAGGTTCCCCGCCCTAACATAAGCAGCGTAAGAATAGACCTCCTATGCACTATGTTGGAGCCTGCCAGCCCTTTTCCTTCTACAGAGTAGTTGCTCTACGGGAGGCCTGAATTGCGTATGACGATACCTAAGCGTACGACAATATTCAAATAGCTACTCAAGTCCAAGCCTTCCACTTTCACTTACACACCTATTCTCGCAATCACTTTGACGACCGCCAACTGCGAGCCATCTATCCTACACGATGGTCGAGATCTTCGAAGCGAAATCGCAATCGTATTGGTATCATGACGGAACATCATGGATTGAGGCGACGACTTCGTCTACCGCGCCTTCAACAAACCAAAACTTCGATACAGGAAGCATTCGTCTAATGTCATGGAACATTGACATCCTCATCGGTTTCGTCGCAGAACGCATGGAAGCGGGGCTAAAGTATCTCGACTCGCTCTCCGCATCCGCACCAGCAGCTACTCCAACTATCATCTTCCTACAAGAGATGGGAGGACCAAGGCACGCAGACGACATGTCCGATCTAAGACAAATCCGAGAATCAAAATGGATTCAGGAACGCTACTTCATCACGGATTACGACCAACGCAGCTGGGGAAACCCACTTTACGGGACCACGACGCTGATAGATCGACGACTCAACATCTCCAAGGTCTTTCGTGTCCCTTTTTACAGTGCATTTGAGCGCGATGGCCTATTTGTCGATCTCCAACTAGATACCGGAAAGGTTCTCAGGCTCTGTAATGTGCATCTTGAATCTCTGGTCGCGGATCCGCCTGTACGACCACATCAAATGAAAGAAGCTGGGAAATATCTGGCACAAGGGACTGTACAAGCTGCATTGCTAGCTGGTGATTTGAACGCCATCCAACCATTCGACCGCACACTTCACTCTGAAAACGGATTGAGGGATACATATCTTGAACTCGGCGGCAAAGAAGACTCGGATGAAGGATATACTTGGGGCATACAAGTCCCGCAAGAACTAAAAGACAAATTCGGGCCCAGCAGGATGGACAAGATCCTGTACCGAGGCAGCATTACGCCACAGAAATTTGAGAGAATTGGCATGGGTGTCAAGATGGCGGAGGAGCATTGGGAGAAGGCCAAGGAGCATGGTGAGCTGGAGTGGGTTACGGATCATTTTGGGGTCATGAGTGATTTTGGGTTGGAGGGGTGTAGATTTGAAAGCCGCAATCTGGCCAAACTCTCGTGAGTATGGAGCGTTACCGTAGGATGACACGATGAGCTTGGGATGGTTTTGAAGTTGCGCTAGGTTTCAATAGGATAATAGGTGGCCAAGGAAGTTTCCATATGAATGACGTGTGGTACGTTATGACTGTAAGATTCATCTTTAAGTAAGAAAACTCAGTCTGTTTCGATAAGCTCTATTGATTGAATTCTTGAGACCAAGTTATTAGCGGAGGTTGTGTGTTGGTTGCTTCTCCCGAGGTCCGCAAAGGTGCCAAGGGTCGTGGACGTGTTCAACACGTGTAAGCATTTCGGCTTGGAATGTGCCATTGCCAAACATTTCCAATATTGCACAGCCAAATGAAATACTTGTATCTACTTCTAAACAGTTCTCTCACTTTATGCGAGTGTGGTAATGGGTGTTCAGGTACCAGCAATACTTGCACGTGATGGCGACCGGGGACCCCTGCCAAATTTCCAATTTCGCGTCGTGCAGTTTCGCGACTTCAAGCTTCAAACCTCGAAATATGCCCATCTTCTCATAGACTACACACAACTGTTCGATACCCACCGTTCATCTCTCAGCGATACCCTCCCTCGCCCTAGAACTGTAATTACAATAATATCCCCCCCCATCAGCTCGCACAATGGGCTCCCGACTTCACAACGCCCCCATCGTACTCGATAATGGAAGCGGCACTATTAGAGCTGGTTTTGCGGGACAAGACGTGCCGAAATGCTTCTTTCCATCATTTGTCGGACGGCCGAAGCATGTGCGGACAATGGCAGGTGCCTTGGAAGGAGATGTCTTTATTGGACCGCAAGCACAGCAATATAGGGGCCTGTTCAAGATCAACTACCCACTCGAACACGGCATAGTCACGGATTGGGATGATATGGAGAGGATATGGCAGTATGTCTACACGGAGGAATTGAAGACCGTCAGCGAAGATGTCAGCCTCCCCTTTACCTTGTGTCAGATCTGGCGAACACAGCTAACATACAACTTGACTTACAGCACCCAGTCCTACTGACAGAACCCCCGTTAAACCCTCGAGAAAACCGAGATACAGCCGCACAGATCCTCTTCGAGACTTTCAACGTCCCCGCCCTCTATACATCAGTCCAGGCCGTTCTCTCATTATATGCCTCGGGCAAGACGACAGGAATTGTCCTAGACTCTGGCGATGGTGTGTCGCACGCAGTACCCGTATTTCAGGGTTTTGCAATACCCAACAGCATCAGGAGGATAGACGTGGCAGGCAGAGACGTGACAGAGCATTTACAGCAATTGCTGAGGAAGAGTGGACGAGTGTTTCATACAAGCGCAGAGAAAGAGACTGTCAAACACATCAAGGAAACAGCGGGCTATGTTGCGTTAGACCCTACCAAAGAAGAGAAAGAATGGTCTGGAGCTGCGCGTTCGGACGGAAAGAGCATCGAATACACATTGCCTGACGGTCAGAAGCTAAAGGTGAGCTGAAGTGAATGTTGTACAACGTTTGACGCATTGGCTAATAGTAATTCCAGATTGGTGCAGAGCGATTCCGGGCTCCAGAAATTCTTTTCAATCCAGAGATCATCGGGCTAGAATATCCAGGTGTGCATCAGATTGTGGTCGAGGCCATTCACCGCACAGACATGGACCTCCGAAAATCGTTATATGGCAACATTGTGCTCTCAGGAGGGTCCACGTTGACAAAAGGCTTCGGGAACCGACTGCTGCATGAAGTACAAAGATTAGCGGTGAAGGATATGCGGATCAAGATTCTAGCTCCTCCTGAGCGAATCTATACCACGTGGACCGGTGGCAGCATTCTAGCTGGTCTCAGCACATTCAAAAAGGTCAGTGTCTCAGAACCCAGCGCAGCTAATGCAGGAGGCTAACACGTTATTTACAGATGTGGGTTGAAAAGGATGAGTGGCAGGAGAACCCGGACATCATCCACACAAAATTTGCCTAGTCTCTTTCGTTCAGCAAAGGAAGCGCGATGTTGTAGAAGTATTGTAGATTGTCGAGCTCGACCTAGCTTGGAAGCGTCTACGACTCGGGCTTTGGAACGAAAACACGGTGCTGTCCGCCTCCGCAGGAAGGGCCAAAAGCCGGAAGGCTTGCATGGCGCTTGTACAGCTCACTGGTCCCCATCGATTGGAGCTTTCGGGGATTCCTTAGTCATGAAATTCCATCGGATACTGCAGAATCCGGCAACGAATTTCCAGGGCGATTTTTTGGGGGAAGGCCCGGCTACTTCCCCAGCAGATCTGCCGCATCTGCGTGGTTTCAGCGAGTTGGTTGGTCAGACAGGGCAGAGCATGGAGACAGCGGGAGCGCCAGAGAGCAGTTTTTTCCCCGCATTTTCACCCCGGGTTGGATGGTGCTGACCGCATATTCGTCCAAGAGGGGGAAGAGGCACTAAGTTTGTCAATCGGTCACCTCCTTGGTCTACTTTGTTCTCAAAATCAGCACTCGAGGAGGTTTGGCGTAGTGCGGTAGGGCATGGCATGGCATTCTCGCACGCCATACTATGCCACTATTCCTCCACTCCGAAGCCGACCGGCTGTCAACAAACCCTTTTTTGCGTTTTCGGCTGCATTGCATGAACCGGCGTCTCGAGTCCCCCCTTTAGAATTTTTTTTCTTGTTGAGCGGTGGAAGGTCAAGGCGAAAAAGACTTTGGGATACCCTATTTTCCAGTTCACTTCTCTACCAATGCTATAGGTCATTAGTCAATCAATCAATCAATGAAAGCACAATACAATACCCCTTTGCTGCGCCCGCATACTTTGCACATTTCCATATCCACAACCGTGCGTACATAATTACATGTTTAGCGACACAGCTACAAGTCACTAAGCAAACACCGGTCCCTACAATCCAATGAATCGATTACCCATGCCATGAAGTTAGAATTCAAAGTTTAATACTATGATGTACTCTGTATCTTAAGTCGGACGCGTTTTAATGCCTCACTCACTTTTTGCCTCTGGATAATGTTCTTGTGGCATGGCATAATCGAGTACCTACCTACGTATGTAGATGTCAAGGTATGTATGGCACTGGCACTGGCACTGGCACTGGCACCGGACCGGTACACAACACAACTATGCACATACTATAACATACCATACCACACAATACCTACATGGTCAGCTCCCCGGTTATGGAATATTTTCATTATCTACAACAAACTCCGTGATCAAGGTCTAATGGGCAAGACAAACACAGGGCAGGTAAACCCGGCGTCTACAGCGTCTTTCCATCATTACATTCACTCACTCGCACATCGGCCTCCGCAACTTCGCCCCGATGAGAGAAAAGGGGGTGCGGGCCGGTGTACGTGGCGGGGCGGGGCGTGGCGTACTATAGGTAAGTAAGCGGGGCAATTCTAGAAGAAGGAGATCGATCGATGCCGATGTGCAAATGCCAAGGATCGTGAGTTTTTTTTCTCTCTTGTTGCTGTTTGTTGGGCGGTGGGTGGGTGATGGATTGCGGAGTTGTCTAGCTTTGTATGGTATGGTTGGAGTGGACTACAAGGAGAAGCTAAGCTAACCCCTGTTCAATCTCGACGTCTTCGTGACCACCGCTCTGCTGCAGGTTTCCAAGAGGCCATGGATGCAGGTGCTCGGGCGGGTTCCCGGTCATGCGCTTTGCAGTGCAGCGCTGGGAAGGGAAAGGGGTTGTGTGGTGAAGTTGAAGGACTGGGGACCCGGGGTTTTGGATCAGATTGTGTAAGGAGAATTACAGCATTGGATGCGTTATTGGGATTGCGGATTGCGAGCTTTGTCGCCATATGTTCAAGTCTTGTGTATGCTGTGCACGGTGTATCGAATGAACGGGTTGGCAATGTTGACTAGATCTGGCTCTGGTCGAATGCGCGGCTGTCTATGCGTTTATGGGGTACGTAGACTGATTCAGAGCGCCATGTATAAAATCCAGTCAAGAATGGGAATGGCATTTCTGCGCATTGTGCATTTTCGATTGGTTGGTGGATGACTCCGAAGTGGATGAATTTCCCCCCCAGCGCGGTGCGGTGTAGTCCAATAGTGCAATGCGCGCCAATAATAGTAGTGGAAGTAAATGACTCCCGCGGTGTAGAAGATCGTCAGAACCACGCGTGCACGAGGCGAAGCCAGATCTCATCAAAAAAAGTCACGATGCCAAAAACACCTTGTCAAAATGACGGTGAACAAAGGAGGAAGGGCACGAGCACCGTCAATCAATTCGCGGCAAGCGAGCGAAGTAGGAGAACAAGAGTAGGTCAGCTTCCAGCAATGAAAGGTTTTCGTTATTGCCGGGCGGGCGCAGATGGATGGATGCGAGGGCATGGGAAATGACAGGAAACGTCTGGTGACCTGGGGGACGGGAGCGTGTCCGATGCGCTGTGCCTGAGAGGAAGAAAGGGCAGTGTTCGGATCCAGAGTGGCGGGTTCACGATGGTAGACGTCATGCGTCGTCGTTGGCCTGAAGGGAGCTGGAGAGGGTTATTTCGCCATTTGCCATTACGGAGTATTGTAAGCGCCGAGGAGAAGAGAAGGGGCTAGATGGTGCTGGGGGACGGTCATGATGATGGGATCTCGGGGGCGTGACTTGAAGAACTACGACTATGATGCGTGGATTGGGAAAGTGCGAGCGAGAGGACGGAGTTCTCAGCTGTGGTGAGTAATGCTGCGGGAGTGTTGCACTCCTGTGAATTGAACAATTTGGGGAATATTGATGAGGCGTATATGTGTTGATTGGGCATGTGTATACGCGGACGGGGTTGCGTGGAAGGGGCGCTGCGTTGCTGGGCAGGCACGCAGGGCAGACAGCAGTACCTACCTCGAGTCCAAAGAAAGAAGCAGCAGCACGAACCCGCCAAGCAGGAACAACTTGCGCATTCACTGTACATGCTTTCTGCAGGTCGCTGGAAAGGAGAGAGGGAAGAGGGAAGAAAATTCAATCGCCTCTTGCCATGGAGAGTGGTCAGCGGCGGCAGTGTAACGGGCGCCTCAACCTCAACCAACTGCAACGGCGCGTTCAATTTCTGGGTTTGAGCGGGTCATCACCATGGGGCCTCGAGGGAAGCATCACGATGGCGATGGGGAGCGATGGCGCCTTCGGGGTTGCAAAAAATTTGCAAGCAATACAGGTTACTCTGGGCGGACAGGGCGGGCAGGACGGGCAGGACCCGCCAGTTTCTGTTACCCCCAGGAAATGCGGGAGTAGCCAGTCGCGCGCAAAGGAGACAGTCAGGTGAGGGAGCTATTACGCTATGAGAACCAGGGGCAGCCTCCAGCAGCAAAGCCGGCGCTGGCGAAAGGACCTCACCCCTCACACGCAACACGACGCAGACCCAAGCCTGGTCTGGTAATGGTGCGGAAAAAATCATGCCAATGCCCAGAGAGTGAAAGGAAGACGCCAGCATCAGCCAACGCCCGCCAACACGCCAACACCGACGGCCATGGCCAGGCTGAAGGCAGAGTACTGTGTAAAGGTGGCTCGCCTGGGTCGACTAAACCCCTTGCACGCGCCCCGTCGCATCGTCCATGTCTCCAGCGCGCAGCTTCAGTCTGCGCATGATCATCCACATGCCGTTAACTGCAAAGTGCTGAGGAGAACCCAAGCCGTCCGTCCTTTGTCCCCAGGCCAGCACCGCAAGCCTCAACCGGCTGCGTGATGCGTTGCAGCCATCTTCGCCGCTCGTGCTGTGTCATGATGATTTGACAGGCCCGCCCACAGAAATTTCTGGTTCCTTGCCTTGCCCTGTTCGTCTCCCATGGTGCCCGCCCGTTTGGTGCAGCCTCTCCCTTCCCCTTATATAAAGTCCCCCGTCCGGGGACCCTCATGGTGGTGTGCTATTGTTTTAGATCCTCCCTCCATCTCGAACCATTCTCTCCAGATCTACCACACTACTACTATACTATTACTATTACTACTCTTGCTCCTGCTTCTCAACTTGAGTCCGAATAATCGCCACTCAACTTGATATCAGCAACCATCCGCCACCTTTACCAGACTAATACTCAACCTCAACTACGCAAACAAATCACATCCACAATGCCTTCCTACCACATCACTGAACCTCACCCCACTGTCCCCTCCTCCCACATCTACTACTCCGGCCGTGGGGGAGCTGGCAATGTCACTCGCGTGAACCCAAAGGACGTAACTGATGGCCGCAACGCAACTGGCCCAGCATCCCGAGTCAAGCTCTCCTCACCACCATCCAATGCTCTCTTCACCACTGGCCGTGGAGGAGCCGGCAACGTCCACCGCGAAAAGGAGCGAGCCATGTTCTCCTTTGATGAGGAACTCGCCCAGCAGGAACGTCTACGCGAGAACGCCGCCCCCGTCTACCACATTGGCCGTGGGGGCGCTGGAAACTACGTCGACGAGATCCACCCACGACCAGCCCGTCAAAACTCTGCCTCCTCAAATATGTCATCTGATTCCGAGACCGGCATGAGGAGGTCCCTGGAAGGTGTTTTCCACCGCGTCTCCAAGCAATTCTCCCGTCAGTCTTAGATTGATGGGTAGGAATTACCCTGCACCCTTACTTTCTTCTATCAAATTTTCGGATTTCCATGGGGACAGGCATTACGAGATGAGGGGAAGAGCTGGTTCTGATTCTCTTCATCCTTGACAAATCTTCCAAAGCATTGAGCATGGCGTCTTGGGACTTTCTTTATCAATCTACTGTACAGCATCACCACAAAAGTTCTCTCTCGGTTTTCTCTTTCCATCATCATCAATCTCCTTCAACACTCCGACACTCCAACAACAACAACCATCGAGGCATGCATCACCTTCCACCCCTTTTCCACAAAGGCGGTGGAAGTAGACCTGCGCTCGGGAGAGGGCTTAAGCATTACAAATGCATTTTCAATTTTATATTTTTACAACCAGCGGCGAACTGAAGATCGCGCCTTAGCTCCCCTTTTTGTGTGAGCGGGCCGATCAGGATATACCCCAACTTTTATATTTACGGAACGGGTCTTTCTAATTGCCGGTGAGGGCTTGGACGGGACAATGTCCACTTTCTACCAACAATATCTCAAATTCACAACCTTTTTTTTATTTTGAAGTGTTTTTGACGGGAGGAGGATTTTTGCATTTGCCGGATTGGGCGGGTAGTGGTGGAATGGAATCGAATGCATAACTTTTTCCCACTTTGATCCTTCAAAAGATTGTTACACCTTGCTTTGACTATCGTGAAGTGAAGACCCAAAAATTATCAGCTAAAACACCCCTTCGGAGGACGGAACAAACGGTACGTGCTACTCGCACGACTACAACACCATTTCCTATCCACCGATTCTATTTCCCCCCAAAAATCGCAAGTCTAACCTCAAGCCATGGCATGCATCCCAGTTGTCACTTCACTTCACACCGCAATTTCCTACAAAAGTACCTATCTATAGAGACATGTATACAGAACATCGTAGAACTCGAAAATGAACAAGGGGCCAGCAATAACGGGGGGGATACGTACGCATAACCCAGCGCAGCCCTAACCCCAACAAACCCACCCCTAGTTAGGGTTTCTAGATATCCGGTTTCCCCGCCTCAACATCACATCACATCACAGCACAGCAGGTTTCCGATTCCGAGCCCCCAGAGACCTAGAGACTAGAAACTAGAAACTTACCTACCCTTGTTTTGGTCGGGATGGTTCGTCCTTGGCTCTGTACTACGACCCTTGTAGGTGTGGTTATATCGCGCAGCTCGGCTCCGTACCCCGGATCTACAAGGTTTCCATTTATACACGCCGATACCGTGAGTGGATGGATGGATGGACGGACTTATTTGTACGGAGTGATCATCATAGAGTTAGTTAGTCAGTTAGTCAGTTGGTTGGTTAGTCTAGGTTGGCATGATGTGATGCGGGGAAATTGTCAGACCGGAGGTGACTACACCGCCACAATTTTTTCGTTCGAATTGGGTTAGTTTGTGGTGGAGTTGAGTTTTGAGGGAGGGGGCGTCTAGGGCGTTTATGTTTTGGGTTGTTGGGGTATGTGGTGGATTGGGAAGGGGGTGGGATTCCGCGGAAATAGAGTCATTTGGGTGGATGTTGGGATTTGAGGGTGTGGTAGGTTGGTAGTAGGCTTTGATGTCCGTAGATTTTGTTGTTTCTGTTGCTTGGTAGGGTAAATACTGAAGTTTTGGTGGTTTTGGGCTTTGTAGATCTCCATGTATGTAACTACGTTTGCGCTTGAGGTCGAATAAGTTGGTTTTGTTTGTGATTCTGGATGGAGTGGATTGAGTATTGAATCAATACCTTGCAGAATCGTATATGTGGCGCGACATGTGGACGGTTTCGTCGGTTCCGGTATTGGTGGTTTTGATGGTTGCGGTGATCGATGAAGTCGAGATTTGCTATGAAGGGTGCTGGCATTACATCAAGGCACCAAGGCACGCGTCTGGTGCTTGTTCAACCTGCTCACGAATACGTGCAGATGCTGAGTCCTGGGCATGATTCCACGATAGTCGGAATCCATAGGCCATTACTTGATGGGGATGCAAATCGGTATTACTGAATTAGATATCGTCGAGGCCCTCGTGGTGTCTAGTGGTGAGAACGACAACTCTTTTGAAAGTTATATACTGAAATCGGAAAGCGCAATCGGATTGATAGAATAGTAATTAAATGTAACTGAGTGCCCATTGACAGACTTCTATGATGGGTAGTCGATGGATAAGACGCAGTGGTGGCGGCGGAGTGAGAGACCTTGGGCGAATTACCGGAGCAAAGTAAACTATATCCATGTCTACACTCACAATTGAGGAGCCCAAATCAGCAACTTTTGGTAATTGACGATAGTATGAGCTTCAGCGACTGCAAATGGGTTGGGGCCGAAGTCCTGGGCGCTGATGGTTGAAGCTAGCCGAACGCGGAATAGCGTGGAACGATATTTACTGCAATTTCCAACGTCACTTCACGACTCACCTTCAACGCTCTTCTTTCACTTTCACTTTGCGTTTCACTCGACACCAAGAATCTGGAGAAAATCATCGCATAATCTTTGCTGTTCTGATCACAAAGCCTGATAGCGCCCTTTGCTTCGCAATGCCATTAAAAAAGAGCCCTGAAGCCCCAAAGCCATTCACTGCGATGCAGCGGTTTGTTTCTCTCTATCATGTCCGTATTCATCTTTTGCGTTTCTATTCCAACAGTCAATACATCTTCTTCTATAGTGTCTCTCAATGTGTCTTCGCGCTGCTTTTCGGTCCACTGCTCTATGATTGTACCAACACTGTGCTCCGACCATCTTCGGACATATTTTAGTGCTACACGATTTCTCGTCTCGTACAATGAGTGACATAAGTCTTCTCGCATCACTGCTGTCATTGTCATTGTAGTCTGTGTTAAGAAAATTTCATTCCGTCGCTGGGAGTACGTTGTCGCTCGGTGCCTCCGCTCATTGTGTTCGGTCGACGACAGTGCAGGATATGCCCACATGGGCGGCTGTCATGCCCAGGATGCCTTCCAATCCGGGGGTGCTACCTCCCGAGCGCTGCCTCCCGGGCGCTGCCTCCCGATAGCTGTCCCGGCCCGTTCGCCTTCCACGCAGTGTGGTGCTGCCACGGGATGGAGGTTACCGAGTGCGTAAAAAGCTGTGAAAGGTGCCCTCGATCCGTCGGCCGTGCGCCCAGGCAGCCGCACGCGTTTGCAAACGCTCTCGTGAAAATTCTGCGTGCTCGCCTAAACTGACGCACTCTCGCCAGCGCGCGGGCGTGGGCAATATTTCCAGTTAACCACATCGAATTATCTTAACTATATATTCCTATTAAGTTTGAAAGGTATTGTCTTCGGACACCAGTCGTTGTTGTAGTCGAACAAGCTAAGTGACTCCCCCCGTACTATTGGACAAAAACATCTGCTGACATAAGACTCTAGTGTTCGAAACCTGCCCGCGTCGAGTACACGATTTTCCATTTTCGAGTCAATTATGACTCTGGAAAATCTGGCTCCAGCACTAACCAAAACAGGCATAGTGTCARATCTGACACCTCCCTCCACTCGATTTATTGAAGCCTACGATGCAGATTCAACAGGGGCTCTAAATCGAGAAGGGGTGGAGACCCCCCCCCCCCCCAAAAAAAAAACAAAAACGTTTTTCAAACAGGTTTTCAAACCACCATGTTTGTTTTTTTGCTCTTACAGCCTCCCTTACACAAGCCAAACAACACCCAAGTCCGCTGAAAAACTAGCAATGCCTCTAAAAATTGAGCTCCGCCTATGCATTGCATTTTTGTGATCTACAATAATTAACGCTTGCAAGCAAGAGCGCTAGTTTATAGAAGCCATTGTCGGTTCTATGATATACAACACTGGGCAAATGCATTTGAAGTGGAAAGAAGTTGGTTGATAGCTAAAGGAGTCAATGATTCTAGAGATAGGCAAGGGAGAGACCAGATACCCTCTATCCTGCTAGAACAAATATGTCTATGATTTTTATGAGGTATATTAGGAAAGCGTGGCTCAGTTGTATTTCCTCGGGATGGGGCGGGCTGAAGGCCGTGATGTGTTTGAACGCCAATTCGCGGTCATCCTCACATCCCCAATGTCAGCTTAAGGCGACTGAATCAATATCACATATCACGCCATCATTTCAGAATACATTGAATGCATGGATTCAAGCACAATTACTACAATCATGTGTGGCAAACAAATTCATTCTTGATTGAGAGGCCCTGCCTAGGTATGCATACGTAATGGAGAAACATCAGAGAAATTCTGATGACCGTCTTGCAAAGGAAAGTAGACTTGTACCTGTGCTAGCTATTGGAATATTTGTTGATGTTCACATGAGGACCTGAACACACTGCCGTTCATACCCAGGTCCCTAAACAGATACCTGTTCCATCATACCAGTCCCATCATCTCAGATGTAGAGAGAGAGAGTTCTCCTAGTTGTGTGGTCAACTCCTCAGCCTCACGATCTACCTCAGTAACCTTGACCACACCAGTGATGTCTACTGGAGCATCTTCCATCGTTGCCTCTGCATGACACGTTTCCAATCGAGGGAATGGGGAAATCAACCCACAGAGCATTGCATTATCCGCATATGCCTCTGGAAGATCCTCAGTATTGAAGTAAAGTGTACGTTCAGCAATTTCCACATTGCTTGACATCGTAGGAAGTGTCGTAGACGACGTTGGTTGAGAAGATGAAGATGCCTGAGCCTGCGAAGAAGCGGATTGATTCTTGTTCTTGCGCTTCCTCCTCCTCTTCTTCTTCCCTGGATCGACAATGACGTTCTCATCTACATCTTCCATCTCAATATCTCCTGTGGCTTGTTGTGTAACAGGTTGTGTAGTGCCGATGTTTTTGGAAAACGTGTGCCCGAATAAAGCTTGTAGGAGTTCGAGTGTCTCTGCACGATTTGGGTAGAACTTGGATGCACTATGGAGGATTGGCATGACATCGTTGAGCATGCGGTTGCGAATTCTGTGGCCACTATCTTTGGAGATGGTAACGAAACTATCGGGAGACTTCTTGAAGTTGGTGATGAACTTTTCACGATAGTACGTTGGCCGCTTATGTTTTAAAACCTTCCCTCGATAGTTTGCTTCCAAGCAAGCCAACACATAGGAGGTTTCGACTATACTTCGCTTTCTGGCTAGCCAGGATAGCAGATAGTGAAAGAGACGAAATCTAGTTTGTTCGAAGTAGGTCGAGAAGTTGTGGTTGGGATCGACATTGCTGCAGAAATAGGAAGTAAGAACTTGCGTGTCCCAGGTATGCAACGGTATGTCTCGTGAGACGTTGCCGATGACTTGTCCACGGAAGTGGAGAATGCCTGCCACGGTAGTGCTGAAAGAAACTATGTCAATCCTAAGAAGATATTATTGAGTGTAAATGTAAATGACATGAGAGGGATCTATACTCTTGGAAAGGGTAGTTCGCAGGCTTCCTGTTGAACAAAATGTCATCGATAGATATGGCAGGCCGGACAGCATTCGGAATTCCACGAAGCTTTCTCTGTAAGAGCTCTTTCACGACTTCCTTCTCCTCGGGTGTGATGTTGACGATTGTAGGATCGACTGCATAATGGGAAGACATGTCGATAGGGAAGCGCAGGATGTATGAAGGTGTGGCTCTGAAGTTGAAAGTGGGCTGAAGAAGTGAGAGAATAGAGGTGGTGACCGGCCTTAAAAAGATGTGGTGGTGGTAAAATTGCAGTTACATAAGCAGGTTGAGCGCATGGCGGTGAAAGCGCGGGCTCCCACGCTTCTTGACAGCAAGGTTGCGGGGAGCAAACTCCTAGTAACCAAACGCAGGAGGTAGAATGTTCATGTTCTTCCATAGACTTGTAATATAGATTTGCATACGTGGGTTAATACGTTTGAAAGTATAGCGTAGGTTGAGTATCAATCAATTATTTACTAGACTCCGCTTTAGATGAGACATCCACTTGAGCGTTTACGCATCGATGCAATTATCTTTATGGAGAGACTAGAAATAATAAACTACAAATGAGAGCAAAGGTGAAGCCTACTAGATAGAGAGCATCCCAGCCTGCTGGCACCACTACTGTAAGTGGTGAAATGGGGCATTATAGAAGGAGAGTGTTGGATTGTATTCTGCCCATGAGATCATACGGGTAGATCCCGTGTTAATCTACCGCCATTCTGAACACATATTTGACGGCGAAGATGCAATCCAAGACTGACCACAGCGGTCTGCTGTGGCGACAGAGTAAGATCAAAGTCCTTCACCTCCCACCAATTTCTTGCCCTTGACACTGACCCACTGCAAGCCAAATGCAGAAAAGAATGATGCCGCGGCTATCGCGGCGCCCAAATAAAAGGCGTCCAAGATGGCACGGTTGTACGATTCGAGAACTCCGGGTAGCTGATCTGAGTTGACTACTTTGTGGGCAGACGCTGTTCCGGCGGCAAGTAGCTTACCGATATCTATATCCGGAACGTTTTTAAGTAGTTCCTTGAGCAATTGCTCGTTGAAGATGGTTTGCGATATCCCCGAGAATATAGCGCCGCCGAACATTTGAAAGAAAGTCACCGTTGACAACCCGACAGGTGTCTGTGCAGCATCTAATACAGCTTGAATAGCAATAATAGGGGCTGGTACAAACATTCCGGACCCTAGTCCAAAAATGACTTGATATCCAATCCAGTATGAACTTTTGGTGTCGACCCCAAAAGTTGTGAATAATCCAGTTCCGATAGCCATGAGAGCCGTTCCAGCGAGCAGCCACGGATTCGCGTATCCGAGCCGCGTGATCAATGCTCCAGACAAGACGCTTGTAACGACCGATGCCAGCATCGTTGGTAAGAGGCTTACTCCGGAATCTACGGGAGAGACGCCTTTCACGGCTTGAAACCATTCCGGCATCCACAAGGTCAATATGATTTGAGAGCCCATTCCAAATGAGGTGGAAACGCAGGCCCAAAGAACAGTACGTTGCGTCAGAATAGAGGGTGGAATCATGGCGTCATCTCCATGCCTCCATTGCCATAAACCAAATATGATCAATATAACCCCAGCACCAACAAAAAGCCCAATGATGCGGCTACTAGACCATGCATATGTAAAGCCTCCCCATTGAAAAGCCATGAGTATCATGACGATCGCGGGGATGAAGAGGGCAGCGCCCAAGATGTCGAGCTTCTTGATGCGCAAAAAGACAGGCTCTTTCTCTACCGTTCGAGTAGGAGGCTGGAAGGTGAAGATGAGGCCGGCAATGGTGGCTGCTCCTATGGGCAAATTGATATAGAAAATCCAGCGCCAGGTAACATGCTGTGTAAATGCGCCCCCAACAAGTGGCCCTGCAATCATTGAAATACTGAACAGCGCTGTGATGATGCCCGTGTACAAGGGGCGCATTTCAAGAGCAACTACCGCTGCAATAATGGCGAGAGTTCCGGACAAGAGCCCAGCTGCTCCCACCCCGGCTATCGCGCGCCCAGCAATAAGCATCGGCGAAGAAGTTGCGGCGCCCGAGACGGCAGAACCAATCTCAAAGATGAGAAGGAAGTTCAAAAAGGTCCACTGAATGCGTCAATTATGCCCAGCCATGTTATACTTGGGGCTGGAAGACGCACCTTGAGTGAGAAATTGGCATAAAGCTTCCCACTAAGAGGCTGAAGAGAACATCTACAATGCGATTAGACATACTCTTACTTTCAGTTTTGGGCTAACTTTGTACAATGTCAACAAATAGCCACTCATATACCAGCCAATGTCCTCAACTGAGTTGAACTTTTCCGTAATGATAGGAATCGCTGTCGCCACGATGGAAGTGTCAAGAGCCATCAGAAAGACCGCCAACCCGAGCCCACAGATTAGGATGTAAAGCTTTGGCCCCTGCATCCATTGTTCTCCGTCCTCTTCTTTCTCTGTAGTTTGGATTGTTAACTGCATATGATTGGAAGAGCCGGAAGTTGTGGAGGTATCGCCGTCTGTAGCGGATTTCTCTTGGATAGGAGAAGTCATTTCGGCTGTTTAGGAATGCTAACGTTGAATATTGAATTGAACGAAAAGAGCGAAGGACAAACAGTGCTGATATCAAACCATTTCTCTGAGGCCTTCTCGTCCCTTATAGAAAAAGTAAGTACGGCTCGACTCATCCGTCGGTCTACTCCAGCTAAGGAGGGAGGCATTTGCTGAAGCAAAACGAGGGCCGTTCACACAAAGCACGACCCTACGGCTGGTCATTGTAACACCCAATGTAGAGTAAGTATTGCTCATCATGCACTTTTGAAAGGAAGAGGTTACTACGGTGCGATGTTAGTGAATGATTAGGACCGGAGGCGGTGCATTTTTGGCTCCGTTCCCGTCGGCAATTTGGGATGTGATCCGTGCGGCAGCTTCCCTTCCTCTCTTATTAGCACAACAAGTCCCATCACGAATCCTAGCAGGTATCATTCTCTTCAAAGCCGACGGAACCACTCGATGTCAATGCACATGCTGCCGTCGGAAGAAGCGAGAAAGCGAAAAGCTTGCCAAAATTGCATCAAAGCCAAGGCGAAATGTTCCCCAACCAATGAGACACCGGATACTTGCTATAGGTGTCATAGGCTGAGCAGGACTTGCATCTACGAAGAAACGGTTCGCCAAAGGGCGCCAAAATCACGGTCGTAAGTGTGTTTCTTGTTTTGTCTAGTCACCTATTCTTGATTCAGTGTTATTCGGCTCCTACCTCTGGATAAGAAAGTGTCCGCATTACGAGTAGCTATTTTCTAGACTGGTGCCTGGATTAAGCTTCTATTAGTCAGTGATTTGGCTCATTTTTAATGCGTCTTTTTCAATCTGCTCCCTTCAACTAATAATCTCAGGCGTGTAAAACAACTAGAACAACGAGTGGAGACCCTTATTGGGATAATCACGGCAAATGCACCTCAAAATGGCGAACCCATCCAAAGTTCATCAGCTACACAGGACGGAAATTCAAACCACAAACACTTGTCGGAACGCACCCAGACCGTCCACTCAGCCCCACCTATAGACACTCCTGATGAAACACCGGCGAAAGGGTATGTACATGGTGTTTATGACCCTGTCGAGGCCGGGCTTCTTGAAATAAACAGAGCTTCAGTGCTCTTGAATAGGTTCAGGGAATCATTCGTACCTTTATTCCCTTTCGTGGTACCCCCAAGATCCATGGACGTTCATACATTCCGTCAGAAACATCCGTTCTTGTTTCACGCTATTATGGCGGTGACAACCTACGAAACTCCAGCTATACAACAAACCTTGGGCGATGAGCTCAAGAATCAGATTTCTTCCCGCATAATTCTTCAATCAGATAAGGATCTAGAGATTTTGCAAGGACTCATCGTCTTCGTGGCATGGTATCTTTTTTCCTACAGGCATAAGCATCAATTGGTTGGGGTCCACTTGCAATTATGTATCGCATTGACACACGACCTTGGATTGTCCAAAAACCCAAAAAGTAAAGCACGTAATCTTGGGACGACGGAAAATACTTTTGGTGTACGGCGCAAGGTGATACGAACTGCTGCTGAGAGACGGGCATTTCTAGGCGTATATGTTCTCGCTGTATCGTGAGTTTCGTTCTGGTCATTAGGCGTGCACAAAACTAACATACACTAGATTTGCAAAAGCGTGGCGGAAGCCGAGCACAATGATACACACGAAATACATGGACCAGTGCTGCCAGTACCTCATTGAGAGTGAAGAAGAGCCGACCGATGCGCTCATAGCTCCGTTTGTGCAATTGAGTGAGCTCACATATCGTATCAGCGAGTATTTCTCATATGACGATATTGAGAATGCGGAGATCAAGGGTGATGTGATACTGGAAAGATCAACTAAAAACTTTCGCAACGAATTAGCCTGCCTGAAAAGAAAGTATGCGGACATAATAGAACGGAATAGTGAGTTCCAAATATATCATGTGAACAGCACCCCGAGTTCTAAGCGATGATAACAGCAATAATTCATCTTGAAGTCTGCTTAACAGACATTTGGATCCATGAGTGCTCTCTCCATGGCTCGTTGTGGGACACGGCGAAATCTTCGCTACCAATTTCAGGTCTGCATCTTTCTAATTCGCGAATTCGATTACTTTATTATACGATGAATGCCACAAAAGGGCTCCTCGAAGTTTTACTGGCGACACCGGATGGATCGCTACATTTTCTTCCCTTGCAAGCGTGGTCGGGATGGTTCTATGCAATCATCGTCGCTTGCAAATTAGTCTTTCTTCAAGAAAATGAGTACCAAGGCGAAACAGACTTGGAAAGTGTTCCGCATGAACGTATGGAGCCAGACCGACTTATTCCAGAACTTTGCGATTCAGAAAACTCGCACCGAACGCCCACGCCGCTAGCTACAAATGGCGCTATCTGTCCCTGGGATCCTCCATCTATAGCAGAAGAGGTCGGGATACAAAATATTTTTGAAAGGATGGTTGCCAAAATGCAGTTTACCACTCCAGCAAATGGCGATCTATCTTCCACTTTAGAGGACAAGGATCCACTCTTCTCCGTCGCCTACATACAGCGTAGCTTGCTCAATGGCTTTCGCAAACGCATGCGAGAATTTATTCCCGACTTTAAACCTAATCAAAGTGTTCCTCAGCATTTTGCGCAGTCAGACACACAGCCAACGCTCAACTCAGTCACAGACGGTAACATTCATGAAATGCCCTTCTCAGCGCCCACACCCAACGAATCATACATGCGAACTTATAGACAAGGCCGCTATCAACCCATACCATTCGTCGAGGACCTGAATTTCGACACTTTGAATTTCGAAAGTATGCAGATTTCACCATCTCTTGTTCCTACCGCGCAAGTCCAGAGCTCCTATGATGACTTTGTGTGGGATATGATGATGGACGACTTTACCTTCCCAACTATGTGATGAGACCAGGGCCCGCAGCGAAGACATGTGTTAGATACATTACAAACTATGGTTGGGGAACCAACCATAGTCTTGATCTATTTTGTGTACATAAATCATTAAGGGGTTTGTGACTGGATGCATGTAACAGCATGTACTCTCTTTGTTTGTTTAAGAATGCAAGGTATCAAGTAACGAGAAATCGATCCATCTGATGATAGCTTGTATCATAGTAAAAGGTCTCAAAATAACACAGGGTATTATATCACCCATAAATCAAATATTCAACACGACGACCAATTGCCCTAGCATAGTGCTAGTTTTCTATTAAAAGCACATAGCAGGGATCAAAACAGCTAAGAATCCTTTGATAACTCACTCACCATCCTGTTTAGCTTTTGGTCTATACTGTTCATGGGAAGGGATTCGCATAATGTACCGACCCGTCAAATAGATTGATGTTGCGGAAACATCGTTTCGACCGCGCCGAACGGGAAAATTTCCGAGCAAACTGTTGTAAACACTGGAAAACCTTGGAGGCTGTGCCAAATAGAGATAACAACCCCAGGAATGTTGCATTGCAAGGTCATTTCAGATTTAACATATTGGGAAACCTCTTCGCTGAAATGCTACGGTATGTATTTCCTTGCCAAAGTGGGGAATTTGGCGGCGTTGTCTGTGATTGCTATCTGCCTTGTGTGCTGATGTGACGGGTGGTAGTCTTTGTGTATAAAAGGATCGTAGTTTGTCTGCTGAGAGGGCACTCTTTTCCATATTCAACTCTCAGGCAGTGGTGATACTCGAGCCATTATTTACACCAAAAATTTCAACCGGCATCGTCAATTACCATGAAGAATACGTTCCTCTCGCTTATTGCCTGTGCAACTGTAGCGCTAGCTGCACCCATTGGTATGTATAATTTATATCATTTCATAGATATTGAAATATACAATTTCGAAGCGCTTGAATAGACTTCTCGTTGACCATGTCTTAGGTTCTATTTCACCTGACAAATGGACAAGAGAAGTAGGAGACCAACACATCGCGCCTTCGGCAGCACCCCAGAAGCGTGACAATGTTGATTGGTCTCACGTTGGCTATGATCTCCCTCCTAAACGCGATGATGTTGACTGGTCTCATGTGAGCTACCCATAAGTTATCGCTCTTGGCTGGCATCACTTTCGCGGGTGGTTTTGACTTTGGGAATGAGAAGCATGAGATATACGGATTGTTGGGGTATCAATAGAATTATATTCTGAGATTTGCTACAGTGTTTATAAAATCCCTTCACTACAATGTGTTCAGAAACGTTTGTGAATCAAGAACAGGGAGTCCGATGACCTTGAAAGAGATGTAACAGTTTCAAAAGACTAATTACACTTCTTAGAATTGCCATATGATGGGAGCATTCTTCTATGGCTACAGCGTGTGCCCATTTCACTATTTTTGAGGGACCAAAACACCTCTATACCTCATCTGACCATTGGCTAGGGTATCTATGGCCTCGTTTATACCATGTTCGGTCATTGGAAACTCCATAATGATCGGCTTGATTTTATGCTGGGCAGCAAATTCAAGCATATTTCTATGCACGGTCCGTGGAGCAACCACAGTACCTTGGACACGGATGCTCTCGAGCACCAGTGGGCTGTACGGGATGGTAAAATCTCCGTCAGAGATTGTGAGAGGAAAGATGATGCTGTCGGGTGCCATCACAGGGATTATTAGATCCCAGTCTGCCAGAGAGTTAGCATGAATCAGTGCGGAGGGACGAGGAACGTACTGGGTTGGGCACTTGTGGTGACCAAAAGAACATCTAGTTTCCTGCCGATATTGAGTTCCTGTTTGCCTTTCATAGCAACGAATTCATGGGCGCCAAGTTGCAATGCTTCTTCTTTCTTGCTCTCTGATCCTGATAATACGACAACATCGCACCCCATTTTTGAAGCGAACTGAATGGCCAGATGTCCAAGCCCACCAACCCCCATGATACCCACGCGGTCTGTCGGTTGGATGTCATACATTCTCAAAGCACCAAAGACAGTTGCACCACCGCACATCAACGGAGCTGCGTCAGTGTCTGATATAGAGTCGGGAATTCTGAATAAGAAAGACTCCTTCCACACAGCATGGGTAGCAAAGCTGCCTTGGTCTAAATTCGCGACGCCGTACCATTTGCGATTGGCGCAAAGATGCTCTCTTCCTGTCTGACAAAAGTCGCATGCCACACAGCTATCGTGCAAGTAACCCCAGCCTACTCTGTCACCTTTCTCCAGGAATCGAACATGAGGACCCGTACCCTCGACGACGCCTGCACCCTCATGACCCAAGGCCATGTCAGCCTCTCGGTAATGTACATCAGTGCCGCATACTCCCGATGCAGTGACTCTGATGAGGACTTGGTCGTCTTGGAGTTCTGGCCTTGTGGTTTCCCCCTTGACAATCTTGCCTTCCTTCGATCCTTTGTAGACTGTGAAAGAAGGCATGTTAGGATGCTTTGGGTGCGAACTATGTATGAACGTAGGGCAAAACAGGAAATGAGACAATGCTTTGGGATCATTGAAGGGTGGAGAGCATTAAATAAATACAACAAAGAGGCTATCTCGGCCTCGGACCTGACGGAAGCTCTAAGCTAGGAGATTCTGTGGTTATGACGTCGAAAACCAGCAATACGTAGTACAATTCTGTACACACTTGTGTTTCAGGCAATAATACCCACACGACTGTGCATCGTATGTGCTTTGGATATGTTGTGTTCCAGTAGCACGACTGATTACTACTCAAAATTTGTCTTATGTCATGAACTGTAGGCTGCAGGACCCTAGTAACAATTTCCTAGTTTAATTCCCGTTTTGAGTATATAGTCCTCGCTAAGAACCCGATTTTCAGTACCAAGACTTCTACATGCCTTATCTAACTCCTTGCAGGTAATAAGGAAACAGGAATTCTCTGTGCTATGTTTACTAAGCCAATAGACTGCAGTTCAAATCTAGAAATGAGCATGGGTTGATCAATGAAAATGCTCCGGTTATCTGTGTTGACCCCACTTTACGCCCAATTTTCCCCACACTTGCATATGCCAATATGTAGTGTTTGGAGGTTGACATTATCAAGCAAATTTCGGCTTGCTGGCCTGAGAAGGAAATGTGAGGTCTTCTATTCAATTGAATTTGCCTTGGTATCACAACTACAAGGTATACAGCGTAACCAATGATTGGGTCTTTTAAAGTCGCTACTACTGAATCATGGTTCCCCTAAGAACAATGCCAAATACCGATACCCTTCTGAAACAACATCCATCACTCGTAAATCGGCTACAGAAGGGGGGTTTACCACGATGGAAGTTTGATGGAGTCTGTGACGTCATATTACTATAGGGTTCGATTTCAAAACCATCACTGAACTCTAGATATACAGAAATGGGGTGGAGTAGCAGGAAATTAGTCGCAAGGTGTTGACATGTACATACTACTCGGTACGACATGGTTTCGTAATCTTCCGCGGTCTTTCAAAATGACACTTTCTGCCTGGAAAATTATCCAGTCAGCCAGTGCCTGAACCAATGCACAGTAGCATCCTTTCCTCTGATCAAAGCCTCTCTCTCCCTTTCTTTCTTCTCATCGCCCTTTATCAAGCACCCGTGCTCAACCCCAGGGAAATGCACCCATTCAACCGACACGCCGTTCGAACCCTTTCCATTTAGATTTCCCAACACTAACTTCTCAAACGCATATAACTTCAGTTCAGGTGAAAAATATTCGTCAATTTCCGGTGCGAGGAACTGCACAGGAACAGAAACGGCATCGATGTCGTCATTTGTAACCCACGACCCATGAGCGCAAACAACAGCATCAACAAGCGAAGGCTTAGATGCGAGACGAATGATAGCCCAGCCGCCAAAACAATACCCAACAGCGCCGACTTTCTTGTAACCCTTTTCGCGTAAAGCCTCTGCGCAAGAGAAGATTTCTGGCTCTCGGGCCTCCCGTCTGTTGCGATGCGTGAAGCCTGCAATATCAAGTTCTTCGAATTTGCCTTGGGCTAGTAATTCCTTGTCTAGCACTTCGCCATCGAAGAAGTCGGGTATGTAGACGGTAACATTTGCTTCGCGGGCAATGTGGTCGGCGAGAAGACGGGCGTTGCTGAAGGTCCAGCCTAATGCGTCGTGCACGAATAGAACCGCTGCGTTGGGATTTGTTCCGGTTACGTAGGTCGGGTTCTTAGAGAGAGTGGATTCTTGACCAGTGGGTGTCCCGTCCCATTTGAAGCTTTTGAGGCAACAGGATTTGAAAGTGTTGTCAGACGTCATATTCGTATGCGGGTGCTCAAGCAGTCGATTGCGGGGTTCAGGCGGGAATGAATGTCATGTCAACGCTTGATATCCCAATGTTTCCCATAGCTTAGGGAATACAAGAGCACTTTTATACATTGATCATCCCGATTACCACGCCATGATGAATTTGAATTCCGTTTCTCAAATTGCAGTTTTCTGTACGACGTGATCGACCCTAAGTATCCGGAGCTATCGCACGTTTAAGGCCGCTTATCTCCATACGAAATACGAACATTGTAGACTTTACAGCATATTTCATAGCATTTTCGTAGCCAATACGCTGAACCTTTACTCGTATATGCACGGGCCTCTCGTTTCCTCTGCATAGATGCGAATGTAGGGCAGAAACTTCGGCGGAGGAGCTTGGCCAAATAGGGATAGATCATGCATAGTGACGATTAGCATCGTTAGTGTAGCCACATCTAGCCCTATAACGGCCGTATTCGATGCGAATGTGTATGAGTATCATACAATGCGATCAGGATTCCGGAATATATCAAGGAGCGGGCGTAAAGAATTCCCGCGATTGATAATTAGAATTAGATGTTTCTAAGACGAATGTTAAGGCCTCATGAGAGTATTGGATGATCGATAGAAATCATTCTCGAGAGATTAATGCGAAATGCATGGAAAGCCTTACCCTACATATGAAGTGCTAATTTAGGCCTAGTTAGACTAAGTCGTAGATGGAGCCTAGCTTGGTTAGAACACCGAAGAGATGGATTCCAAATAGGGTAGTAAGACAATGACGAAGCTATTAATAAAATTCCGGTCAAGGAGTAAGAAATTTGCGAAAATTTGAGGAGGTCGGTTCAAAAGCGGAAATGATTATTAGACTTGGTGATATTAATCTTAAGTATTCCATGGAAATTCTGTAGATGAAAGAGAAAGAGATCATTGACTTGAAAAGCTCCAAGGGAATCAAAGATTCTTCAAAAACAACGGATGAATCAAAGATTCTTCAAAAACAACGGATGACCCTTAAACCAGACCTGTTAATACGCCGAGAATGCCATACCAACCTCATCAGCAACCCCTTCAATCACGCCTTCTTCTTTTTCGTCAGCCCACCGACCCAAAGCTTAAAGAATTGAAAAACAAACCAAGCACCCATCTTAACCTGACCGGAACTATAATCCTCAGGTCGAATCTCAACATCTGCCATTCCAAGCACGAGATCTGCCAATGTGCCCCAGCGTTGCTTCATATACACGCCTACCGAGTCCATACCATTCGTTATCCCACCTTCACATGATAAGTCTCAGTATCGTTGGGAAATTAACTTGAAATTAAAGTAGGGATAGTTTCTTACCAGAAGACCATATCCTCCCATCACGCGTATATCTCTTATCAACCCAATTAACCTTGGGCGCAGCCTTATTCAGCAACGCCTCAGTCCCTCTAGTTCTAGTCGCCGTCTTCCCATCCAAAACCCCCGCAAAAGCCGGGATGAAAACCCCAGAACAAATCGTCAAAAGATCGATACCATGCGCGACGTGATCCCGTACAAACTGCAACACCTCCTCTGCGGGCTTCATGCCTGGCGGCGGTCCGGGGATTAGCAGGATGTCGAGTTTGCCTGGAGAGACTTTGGGGTCGTCGAGGCCGGCGTCAATGCGGAGGCCTAGGTTGGGGGTGGTTTGGGCGATTGAGTTGGGTCCGGAGTGGGAGATGTAGGTTATTGTCAGGTCGGAGTCTGGGATTGTTTGGGCGAGTACTGGAGCGGGCATGCCGCAGGCTTCCATGTAGGATCTTTTCATCATGGAGAAGAGATCTATGGGTGCTATATCCAAGAGTTGGATTGGGGGGACGATGAGGACGCCGATGTGTACAGGAGCCATGGTGGTGGAGCTGTGTGGTATGTCGTGGAATGGTGGGGGGAAGGGAAGACGGGTGAGCGAGAGAGGTAGATGTTGATGAGCATTTTCCGAGGGGTGTAAAGGGTCTATTTATTGTTGGTTTAGATTCACAGGCATCAAGGCAGCTAGATTATTTAGTGGCTGATTCGTCCCGGGGTCTTGGTGTAATGCGGTTGGGACCTTCTAGAGCGCGGCATTGCTCAACATTCGGCTTATTTTTGAGTCTAAGAATTTATCGTACCATTGAAGACTTCAAATAATGATTAAAACTGAGGTATTATTTCCAATTATACTGAGTTCATCTACGTTCGATGACGATTCTAGATCAATCAGCGCGTTGTAAACCTTATTGGGAATCACAGTGGCCAAGGAATGTGGGCACTCCACCAGAAAAAGGGCAGAGATGAGCGCAATCGAGGCGGATATATGTCGGATGTCGGATCTAAAATATCATCCGTGCCGACCTACGGATCGCGGATGCTTAGTGCTTGGCCGATTCCGTACATGCTGGTGTTGAGACAAGTGGGAACATGACGAATTTGGGAATTATTTAGCATGTATGTGCTTCCTCTTCATGAATGATTAGGAGAAGTCTCATTTCCTTCGCAATTACATGGGAATGTGGAATAGTATTCTCGGCTCTAACACATAGTTACAGGGTTGCCAAGAAATATATCTTGGATCCAGGAAATCCATGACAAGCCCTTTGTAAGGACAGGATGAATTATCGCCTCGCCAAGATATTCAAATCCGATCTTGATATTAAAGTCCCATATCTACCTACTCCAACCGACTAAGTTCATTTACCTCTCGATCCCTAGCCTCCAATTAGTCCCCATAGATAGTTTCTGCACAACTTATGCCAGCAGACAACCGTACCTCGGCACAACAGCACAGCGGGAAGCTCGGCCCCTCACCACACCAGTAAACCACCAGCAAGCGCAACCTCAAGATGTAATCGCCGCACGAAATCCCTTCCACTCCTCTCCAAACCCCAAGATTGAAGTCGAAAATTAAAGACAATCACAATGGACGTCTCCAACCTCTTCGACGTAAAGGTAACATCTTTCCTCCTCCCTTGTCAAACAACAATACTAACATCATCCCAGGACAAAGTAGTCCTCATAACCGGCGGCGCAAAAGGCATCGGCCGAATGATAAGCACCGGCTTCATAACCAACGGAGCCAAAGTCTACATCTCCTCACGGGACGCAAAGGCCTGCGCAGAAGCATGTCGCGAGCTCAACGCCCTAGGAAAAGGAACCGCAGACTACATCACCGCGGACCTCTACAAAGAAGAAGACATCACCCGCCTAGCCGAAGAACTGAAGAAGAGAGAGGGGAAACTACACGTCCTCGTAAACAACAGCGGCAGTAATTGGGGAGAAGCATACGACACCTACCCCTCCTCAGCCTGGGACCGCGTCCTAACCCTAAACCTAAAACGCGTATTCCAACTCACACAAGCCGTAACACCCCTCTTAGAATCCAGTTCCACCGCCTCCGACCCAGGGAGAATAATCAACATCGGTTCCGTCGACGGTTTACGAGTTCCCTCCCTCGAAACCTTTGCGTATTCAGCTTCGAAGGCGGGTTTACATCATTTGAGTAGGGTTTTGGCAAGTCATTTGGGTCAGAGACATATTACTAGTAATACGTTGGCTTGTGGGCCGTTTCAGAGTAAGATGATGAAGGCTACGTTGGAGAAGTTTAGGGATGTTATTGAGGGGGGTGTGCCTTTGGGGAGGATTGGGAGTCCCGAGGATGTTGCCGGTGCGTGTATTTGGTTGGCGAGTAGGGCTGGTGCTTGGGTTAATGGGGCGACGATTGCGTTGGATGGCGGGGCGCTTGTTGCGTCGAAGTTGTAGGTTTGGGTGGGGGATTGTATGATATGTTATGGCTCGAACTAGATGGGATTGTATAGAGATTATCAAGGCTGGCACGGATTAAACACATAAATCACCGTTCAAGTAATTCAAGTGACTGGAATAGTCCAAGCAGCACCTTGTTTGAATTGTGTCATCCTTTTGGGGTATCTTGTAATCTACCTGTCCCTTCATCAATCCAACTCCGAATTTTTCACAACGCCAAAAAGAGCAATAGAAAACTTAAACAGCGCCTGCTCGTCTCTTCTCCAAGATCTGCTGCTTCAATCCTTCCGCGGCAATCTCAGTCTCGAGTACGCGGCCGACACCTCGTTTCCATGTCTCATTCAACGTTGTGATCTCACCATGGACGCTTTCTTGCTGTGTTCTCCTGGCTTCCTCCACCCCCTCTTGCTGTCTGCGTAGTTCTGCCAATTCCGCTTCTATCTTCTTGAGGATATCTTCTAATTGGGAATTGCCGACCAGCCAGGCATTCTTGCCAAACTTTTCCAACAGTCCCAACTCTCTCAAGCGCCCGTTGACATACTCTGAGTTTGTATACGACTTGTTCAGCGCATCCTTCCACTTTTCAAGCAGTTCTGGTTTGTCTTCGTCCGATGTGGGGGTTGTGTTTGGTAGCGAGTCGGGCTCTTCGTACCGTTTCCCATCAATGGCGTTGAGTTTGGAAGTGGGATCTTTTTCGAGGCGCTCTACTTCTTGCTGGACAAGGTCGGAGAAGTTTGGAGAGTACGAGGCGGTGGGGATCAGGGCTGGATGGAGCTGGCTTGAGTCTACACCGGCAGACTTCATGTCGGCAGCGAGGAGCTGTCTGGCAGCTTGAAGAGCATTCTCGGTTGGAGGTACATCGACGTCTGCGGTGAATTAGCATACGAGAAGTAAATTACATTGGCGATGCACGATCTAGCGATTTGGCGTGGCGCATCGGAGGTTTGGATGCTTCAGGTAGATGGGCAGGGGATACTGTGAGAGGGGAGTAGATTGGGCTTACAGGGGAGGGAGTCGTAGGATTCGTTGATTAGCGACATTGGGGCGAGAAGGGGAGATTGTCGATGGGGGTTGAGAGGGCGAGTGAGGAAGCTGGCATGCTCTTTTCGCAGAGGTCAGCCGGGGAGGGTGGATGAGGATTTTAGGCGTGTGGCGTTGGCGCGTCCCTTTTGGCGTCCGTGCCTGCAGTTCGTTGTGGTGGTGCCGGGAGCTGGCGCGTGGGCTTGTCCGCCGGGGGGTCCTGTCTTGCCTGTCTTGCCTGTCTTGCTTGTCTTGCCTGTCTTGCTTGTCTGGCTTGTCTGGCTTGTCTTGCTCTCCCCCTCCACCCAACCAGGCAGCTCGCACTCCAAAACGTCATGCGCGGCGGGGAGGCGATCAGAGGCGACTGCCAGCAAAGGCGTCAGGCTGGCAATTCCACCCACAACCAACCAACGCACATACATGCACCCCCTGCCTGCTGCCCTCCGCCATCCCCGACAGACCTTCCCCATCCCATCACAGCTTTTTATCCACACGACGTACTCCTAGCTACAGGTAGCTTCCAAGGTTGTCCCCCTTCGTTTATCAAGAGCCCCGTGTCCCCCCAGATGCGCACCAGGACGTTGCCGCTCTCTTCCGACTTCCTCGAGCTTTGCCTTCGACAATGGCACGCTCGCATATCGCGGTCGCCTTAGGTGCCGCTCTCTTTGCTTCTCTTCTCATTTCACAGCTGGTCATCAATCTCGGTTTCCCTCAGGTCGACTTTTGGCATACTAGGTTGGATCACGATCAATATGACATACCCCAGACGCACCTCTTTAGCGAGAAGCAGGCCGACGAGAATGCCGACGATCCATCACAGTACTTGATAGGAGTGGGAAAGGCGGACATCACCGGGTAGGTTGGGAAATTGTAGTAGTAGGAAGTGAATACTAATCTTGCTTCAGACCAGTCGTCGAACTCAACCTCATGGGCTATGCAAATACGTCTCAGGTTGGAACTGGACTTCGTCAGCGTCTATACTCCCGTGCCTTTATTGTAGGAAATCCCGGCGACACGAGTGAACGCTTCATATACATGGTTCTGGATACTCAATCCGGAGACACTGCGATCCGAAATGGCATTTTGGAAGGACTTCAGAACATGGGATCCGAATATTCCGTCTATACCCAGAAGAATGTTGCTGTAACAGGCACACACAGCCACGCTGGGCCGGGCGCATGGTTGAATTATCTTCTTCTACAAATCACAAGTCTAGGCTTCGACAAACAGAGCTACCAAGCTATTGTAGACGGTGCTTTGCTATCCATCAAGCGGGCACATGAGGGTCTAACGATCGGGACGATTAGCTCCGGATCTGCAAAGATCTCCGATGCCAACATTAACAGAAGCTTGTTCGCATATCTCGCGAACCCAAAAGAGGAAAGAGACCGATACACGGACGACGTGGACAAGACAATGACCCTCTTGAAATTCACACGAGCCAGTGACGGCAAGCACATTGGACTGTTAAACTGGTTCGCTGTCCACGGCACATCGCTTCTGGGAAACCAGACCATTGTCGCCGCGGATAATAAGGGTGTGGCCGCGTATTTGTTCGAGCAGGAGATGCAGGCCAATGGCGCTGCGTCTAATGCGGCCCCCGGGTTCGTCGCCGGTTTCTCTCAAGCTAATGTCGGCGATACTACCCCCAACGTTCTCGGCGCATGGTGCGAGGATGGCTCGAACCAACAGTGCAGACTAAACGACAGCACCTGCGGGGGCAAGAGCCAGGATTGCCATGGCCGTGGACCATTCTTTGGCCTAAACGATGGAGGTGTCAAATCGTGTTATGAAATTGGAAAACGCCAATACGAAGGTGCCCTGAATATCTTCAAGGCTGACAACGATCATACGTCGATATCCGGAAATGTTCGCTCATTCCACACCTTTGTCGACTTTTCAAACTTCACATTCACCCTCGAAAATGGCACTACTGTCAAGACCTGTCCCGCTGCAATGGGTAATTCTTTCGCAGCAGGTACATCAGATGGTCCGGGAGCTTTTGATTTTGTTCAGAACGACCCAGGAGCTCCAAACAATCCGTTCTGGAATGTCGTCGGAAGCGCTATTGCACCTCCTGGCCCAGAGCAAAAGAAGTGTCAGTCTCCAAAGCCTATCCTTCTCAATGTCGGTGAGGCCAAGACCCCTTACGATTGGTCTCCAAACATTGTCGATATACAAGTCTTGCGCGTTGGTCAATTCATCATTATTGTATCACCAGGCGAGGCTACTACAATGTCCGGACGCCGGTGGAGGGAAGCTGTACACAATGAAGCCATTTCTGCAAACATTGTAGCCAAGGAGACACCCCCTATTGTGGTTTTGGGAGGCCCTGCAAACAGCTACACTCATTACATTACTACCGAAGAAGAATACATGGTGCAGAGATATGAAGGCGCGTCGACACTGTACGGACCTCATACCCTGAATGCATACATCAACTCGACCCTCGAATACCTTCCCTTCCTTGCGGACGAATCCCAAGGGACATCTCCCGCGGGGCCCACACCCCCAGACAACCGAAATCGCAGCATTAGTCTCATCACTGGAGTAGTCTTTGACAGTGCCCCGATTGGCAAGAAATTCGGTCAAGTCACCAAAGACGTATCTTCTTCTTATACTGCTGGCTCTCTCGTATCTGCGACCTTTGTAGGCGCCAACCCCAGAAATAACCTCCGACTCGAAGGCACATTCACCGCCATTGAAAAACAAAATGGAGACTCGTGGAATCAGGTGCGCAATGACTCGAACTGGGATTTGGTGTACGAGTGGAAGCGTCTGAATGGCCTCACCGGAACTTCAGAGGTGAAGATTACGTGGGATACGGGTGTGGGGTCCGTGGAAAAGGGATCCTATAGGATTCGATATTTCGGAGACTCCAAGGCTGTAGGCGGCAAGATTGAACAATTCGAGGGAACGAGTGGGACTTTTACGATCCAGTAGCAGGAAGTGAAAAGAGAGGTTCCATTCAGATATACATGTACACATATTCGGGCTTTGACCTGGCTTTGGGTAGCTTAAT
The DNA here is from genome assembly GCA_001007845.1 of Nigrograna mackinnonii. NCBI lineage: Eukaryota > Fungi > Ascomycota > Dothideomycetes > Pleosporales > Nigrogranaceae > Nigrograna > Nigrograna mackinnonii. The sequence continues at coordinate 202,352 of JGVQ01000084.1, read as the reverse complement.
GTAATAACAACATTCTTATTAGTCCAAGATGACTTTCTAGATTTGTTCCAAGCGTGACTAAACGTATAGTGAATACTATAAACATTCCAACATTTCAAGTCGAAAGCAGCTATATCTACATCTCCATCCCTCCCCAACCCATACCTCAAAAACTAACAACATTCCCCTCCCCCCACGTTCTCTCCATCAAAACCCTCTCCACCACCCTCCCACCAACAGAATAATAAAACCTAACCTGCTGCCTCCCCTCCTCATCCATCCACCCAACCGCCGCTATAGCACCCCCGGCATCATCACCAGGGACCCAAACGGAGGGCGCTGAGGATGTCTCCGAGCTCCAGGTCTGGAATTGAGAGTCGTTGAAGGAGGTTATTTCTATGGGGCGGGAGGATAGCATGTATGTTCGGGTTAGGGTTGTATTTTCGTAGGGGTAGGATATGGTTGAGAGGGCGGAGGTTGGGTGTAGGGATGAGGGGATTGAGGGCAGGGGGAGGGCTGTAGTCACAGGTTGTTAGTTGTGGTTTTCTTTCTTTTTTGGGGGTGTGTGGTTTGGGGATGGTGTTTTGGGAAAGAGGGGGAAAGAGTTGTACGTACGTTCAGTCCATCCCGGCATTTCAGAATCCCATTTCACCATACTCAGCACCTTATCCGAATCCCTATAATAAACTCTAATCACATATGGTTCCGTCTCAGAATTCACACTGGCCGCAATCCCGGATCCTGGAAATGTCTTCGTAAACGCGTCGCCGGCTGTCCATTCACTGGTTGTGAAAATACTTCCTGTTAATCCGCCATCGTCGTCTTCGAAGAATACGCGGATTTCTTGACCTCCGGATGGGGAGGTCCAGTGTATAGCTGCTAGACTGGATGAGGGGGAGATTTTTGAGGAAGGGAGCGTGAGGCTGGGCGCCCAGGTGCATGTTGAATTGACGTGGCAGGAGCCGGCGAGTTCTGTGAGGATGTTGCTGGGGGAGAGGTAGTATAGGCGTATCTAGGATGGGGTTAGTGGATATTAGTTTAAGAAGAGGCGTGGAGATGAGTGTTTTCGTACTTGGTCCACATCGCCGTCTTCCCAGGATACGACTGCGAGAGGTGAGGCTTTCTTGGGTTTGATATCCGGATTTATAGTGTTTGACATCTTCCATCCTTCGTTGAACCATAGACTTGCTTTGAGTTGATTGGATTGTATGTAAAATACCTGAGCGTGAGTGGGTAGTCTACATCGTGCGGCTGCAATGCTTGGGAACTTAAAGTCCTCGGTGGGGTTTCCGGAGGCAGTGGGGGTAGGTGCTGTAGGTGTGGTTGATGTTGTAGGTCGTGGGTTTGAAGTTGAGTGTGATTTTGATTTTGAGCCTAGGATGCCTCCTACTATGCCTGCTATTGAGCAAGTGATAAGTACTAATAGGATGACGACGAGGAATACAACGCGGATTCCGAAAATCGTCCTTTTCTTTGGTGGAGCTTCTTCACTGTTGCGTGCTAGCGGATCCTCGTTCGGTGGCCTAGCCTCAAATCGGTATTGTGCTGGATATGCCGTGGTCGGGGATACAAAGCTCTGGTAGTTGGGGTATATTGCTTCGTGACTTTGAAGAGGCTGTTCATGTTTATAGTACTCTAACGTTGGCTCCCTTTGGCGTTCGTCAAGTTCAGGGAGGATGTCTGAGGGATGAGCTGGATGCGCGGCGAAAATGGAGCTTGGGAATTGGTCGTCCCCTGCCTTGGCCTAATAAAATGTTAGTTTCGTACAGGATTCAGAAGTGCAGAATATACCATCTAGAAATTACTGCAAGACATGCACGAGAAGCGAATGATTGACATTCATGGGATTCACTCGCCTGAAGAACATGGCAGTAGGCAGAGGTCTTAAATCTATCAGAAAGAAGGCATATCCTAAGGAGGCTGAAAAATCTGTAGGCTGACGTATAAAGTGGTTGGGGTCTGGGGCCATATGCACGTTCTTACACATCGCCCCTCCGGGACCTCAGCCTTGCGCAACCAAGAATCATATTAGCTAGCCTAGATTTGGAAGACATAATCCTTTGCCAGGGTCTAGATTGGCGGAAATGATGGCACATATTTGACGTTTTGGGATGAGTGATCTCGGAGAATTTCTAATGGGAAACAGTCCGGGGTTTAATGAGTATTGTAGAACGGCGTCTCCGTTACGCCTTAAAAATCCCTTTAACGTATCATGTGTCATGTATTTCATTAAATTGGGTGAATCCTTCTACAATCCTGTGTCCTTCGATTGCAAACTCGCCCAGATTCGGGTCCGCCACTTTGAGGGGATCACGTGCTTCTTACATTCACTCCAACTCGTGTGTTGGGCATTCGTCTTCCCAATTACATTCAATAGAGACATTCTTGTCTGGTATCTGCTTTTTGGTTTTGAGGATTTCTATTGTGGATTTGGAGTTGGAATATTGCAAAGTAAATAAGATATATTTGATGATGATGTCGGGGGTATTCTTAACCTTGTCGATCGTATCAGACACACGATCAATGACTTAGTGTGCTTCTCTAGAGTCTGTTCCATTTTGTCTGAGTAATTGAAAAGCAGTCATGTCCGATATTCTTTGACACTTCAATTCTAATTCCTTTGTTGCGAATAGATGTCTTGTATCCGTACATTGGATACGTGGGCTATTATTGAACATGGCGTTTCGGACGTACTAAAAACAATCTCACCACATTCCATTCACATCCCAAGCTATTTATGCTAAGTGTAGTAGTCACTCTGAATGGGCATTTCCACAATCGTTGTTGAATGGAGGTCGACTCAGCCCGCCGCGGAATGGCAGTTGCGGCCTGCGGAACGCGGATCGAACGTCAGGGTTATTTCCACGCATCGCAATAGGTTGCCCCGTTGCTTCCTAAATTTGTCTTCCAATCAATTGTTTTGTAGGTTCCGCGAATTTCATTGAAGCCATGGTCCAATCAAGATACCACACGCACCTTTGTCATCCAACGCTTGGCGTCATCGATCTCCTCCCTTGGGCCAACTTTGAACTTGAATATTTCTACTCTATTCCCACCTACTTTCCTGATAAACTGTATTCAAGTGATTTCTTCTCTCTCCTATTCACCAGCTCTCACATATCCGTCTTTCAATCCAGCAAGGTAGATAACCGGTACCTATCGTCTCTCACTTCCAATAAGAAGATGGACTGCCTCCCGGTACCGATTATATGCTTTCAATGCGGCACAGACCAGAATCCTTGTCATTGCAAAGTTGCGGGGCCTACAATTGGTTTTGGAGTGACTGTCGTCATGGCGGTAAGTCTGTTCAATTGGGGTTGCCCGCGGGTCTCTGCATATATGCACGGGCCTGACATCTGATAGATTTTCTGTTGGCCGGCTGCTTTATTTTGCTGCTGTTGTGCTACAGATACGGGTAAAAAGTAAGCTTAGCCTTTCTTTTAAGAGTTTCAAGCTAACTTTGTCTCGGAAGGGTACTCGCCATACCCGTAGATACTGGGAATTCGATCTCCAATGCTATCCCAATTTAACTCTGGATGCGTCGGTGGGCTTTACGAGCCTGCCGAAGTGTCGCTTCATGGCGTTCTGGCTACTCTTGTTTCAACTACGGCTTCTTGCATGTGATTAGGTCACGTGCTGCGATACTTTCACTTTCTACCCAAATCCTACGTTATCACATCATAATGTCAATTCCATTTCTTCACGTCCACACGCACCAACTTCGTGTTGTTTACTTTTGTTTTCTCGAACTGCCATTGCGTCATCAAAAAACACAAGTGTTGTGCGCACTCTAACGGCCTTTCACCTGGGGCGCATGTTTACTTTCACGGACCTGCGACTGCGCTTCGTCAACAAGCGCAAGCCTTAAGTCTTCCCTTCTCTCCTCCTCTTCTCCCTTCTACTCCACCACGCTCGCTTGACGCTGTTGCCGGAACTTGTCCGAATATTGTGTTGCATTCAATCCCACAACCGCAAATCGTGCTATCGTTCAACCGCTCTGGGTCGATTTCCCGCGCTCTTATCTCATCTCGCTGGACTATCGTGTACATGGAGTACACTATGGGTGCTCCGCAGTCTGCGGGATCTGAGGAAGCACCCAAGCCCAGCGTCGCTACAACCAACACTTCAGTTCAAAACCTAGACGAGGCGACCGTTCCTAATGGTTGGGATTCAGACTCGGATATCTTCGGTGGTACCTGGTCTGAGGGACTTCGTGCGATTGAGGAGTTTGACTGGGGCCCGCAGCTTGGAGATGAACTGGGAAGTGAGCAGGTAGATGTCGGACCTCACGATCAGGGACAACATGCCTCTGCACTCCCCGTTGAACCATCTTCCACAGAGGATAGGCAGCAATCTCCGGTTATGCATGAAGCTATACTGCACCCTAATTCGGCTCATAACGACGGAAACCTTTCGACACCTAGTGTTGCCCTAGCTCATGATCACAATCGCAAGAAAATGCAACCGCAGGAAATCATGGACTGGGCGCAGCAAACTAGCAATGAATCTCCCATTGCGACCGATGCGGACAGTTCCATGTCAGCTATGAACACCATGAGCGGCGCTACCGACAATCCGGAACCCGACTCCTCTCTTGACAAACAACATACCGGGCTGTCGGGTTCCATGGTCATCGATGCTGTCGAGGGATATCAACAAAATGTTGCGACTCTCTCATATCAGCCCTCAGTCCCACTCCACACAAGCGAAGTTGCATTTCACGCAGAGGGTGAGGAGTTGATGTTCGATTCAACATACCACAATTTCTTAGCCGAAGTCACAACATTGGATGACAGTGCACCGGAGCAGCAGAATGCAACACTTCAGCCTCCTTCCTTGCTAGAACAATTGCACAACGCCGCATCTCACACCGCAGGTGTCGGTTCTAACGGTCAAATCTCTGAGGGCGCCGGAGCACAGCCTGAGTCGGCACGATCGAATGAAGTCGAAGTGTCCCCTCATACCGGCCCGTCAACACTCATGAACCAAGAGACGCCAGAATCCAATATTGTAGTGGATATATCTAGGTCTGAGAAAATTTACAATTCGTTTCTCGAGAAATTCCTTAGTGACACTGACTCTAGTCTCTCCAGCATGAGCGAGGACGACGATGGAGAGAACACTGTTAAGGTTCTTGTCCCAAAGTCTAAAGAACCAGGGACTCCACATGGTAAGAGGCCAGCTGAACAAGTGAGAACAGACATTTCCGACCTCTCATCTGAAGCAGAGCCTGGCCCGAAGCGTAGCAAACCTCTGACCCGGTCCGCGACTCGCCGTCAACAAGCCCACAATCCGGGAAAGAAAGTCAAGAAGGCGAAGGGGTCTAAGGAGTCTGACGAGAATGTAAAACCGGTGGGGAAGAGTGTAGGGAAGGTCAGGGAGTCTGAAAATTCCGAGAGAAACGTGAAGCTTGCTAGGAAGAAGGTGAAGGAGACGAAGGAGTCTGAAGACTCTGAAGAAGATGCGCGACCGGCTAGGAAGAAGCTCCGGACTTCCACTTCTGGATCCCCTGCTTCCCCCAGCAGGAAGAACGATGCGAAACTCCATGCGACGCGTGCTCGTACCAGGAGGCAATCAGCAAAGCGTGCCGAAGAAGAGCAACCCGAAGACAGCGCTTCGTCTCCACGACGCCCCAAAGGTCTTGTTCCAATTTCATTGCTTGTCCATGAGTAAAGGAGATGGCGCAGGTCTGTGGACGGGCGAACGCTTGGCGACGCATTGACGATAACGACGGAGAGCTTTGAATGTCACGATACCGGGTATAAAAGGATAATGGTTGCATGAATGATCACAGGGGGCTGCTTTGCGATGGAGCTTTTCTATTTGTGGAATGACACACTGTCAAGATATGGGATTGGCACAACTTTCTTCAGATTGGAAGGTAATGCCACGGTGTGAAAGTCTTCACTCAGGATAACATATGGTGTCCATGACCCCATTGAATAGAATACACCTCAAAAATCAATCTCTAAACCTTAGGTTTGACCTTTGAAATGTGATGTTAGTATGATCTCATGGATTTTGTTTGCAGCAATGGTAGGGGCGCGGTACCTACATCCGTAGCACTTTCACCTTAGTCTAGCATGTAAGAATGTTCGTGTCGTGGCCGGTATCCATCAATCGATCGCGCTGTAAATCTACCTTTCTACATTTGAGTTCAGCCTCTGTTCACATCGATAGATATCACCTGCATCCTACCTCAATTTGTCCTAGCCCGCTTCTGGACAAGCTACCGAGGTTGGGTATTTTAGAAGGACGTTAGTAGCCTATTCGTGCAATGCCAATACATATAGCCGCTACATGATAACAGCAATGTTGGAGTGTGGTTTCCTCGGCTCCGGTAATATTACAGAATTTCATTTTCTTGTCAGTCCAGGATCGCGTCAACACCCTAGTATAGAACGGCACATAGATCAACGTATTGCCAACGCGGTCTACGTTCGATGAGTGTATAGTTGGACTAGTGGCATATCTACGAGATTGTGAATTAGATGTAGGGATTTAAAGTGAGCTTCCGCCGATTTTGGCACTTTATCGACCTGTAAACATCAACTATTCCTATCTAATCCACACATCCGTAAACGAGTGCAAGATACTGAATCGATGCCACAGGGAGAAAGGGCGAGCGTCTCTTCAAGCACAGTTTCAAACCAAATGAAGCCACTGGTGAGATACATTCATTAAAGCCTGCCGGTGCTGAGCCGCTCTTGCGGGGTCCCCGCACCTCATAGCCTATACCCAGAAATTCCATCACAGACTATAAATGAAGATCAGATCCCCTGTGCATTATGCAGGGGAATTGAGCGTGAGCGCATCTAATTGGAGAGGGAATAAGCGCAACGAAGTTCATTATCATGTTTGCAGAAGTATCATTCGTCTCATATCTCCCCACCTTCGGTGCGCTTGTGGGACAGAATCCGACCGTCTCCGTTCTGGCAAACACTACAACAGCATTATTCCATGAAGCCTGTATCTTCCACGAAGCCAGCTCCAGCCTTTTTGCAACCTCCTATCGCCTCGATCTACCAGAAGACCAACCAAACCCTGCAACAGCAGATAAATACGTTCGCCTTTTGAGAGTCTTCGACGATGCCGAGAATTTCGAACCGTACCCCCAAAACATCGTTGTAGAGGATGTGACACCCGACGCTCTCAATGCATCGGTTGTTAATGGAGGCACCAATATGGGCACAGATTCGTTGCTGTTTTGCGCACAAGGATCGCTCGACCCCTCCGACCTTGCTGGAATCGTGAGCGTTCCTGTTGACGCGCTTGAATCCAATGCTGCAAGCGCAGTGCCAAAAGTCGAAATCTCCAACTTTTCTGGAGCGGCGCTCAACTCGCCCAATGATGTCTTCCACAACCCTTCTGATGGGTCCATCTGGTTCACAGATCCCGAATATGGCTTTCGTATGGGCTTCAAGCCACCACCAAGACTCCCCAACCAGGTCTATCGTTACCAACCATCCACAGGATCTATAAGGGCAGTGGCCGATGGACTTGTCCGACCGAATGGGTTGACTCTTTCTGCCGACTTCAAGACTCTCTATGTCACTGATACTGGCGCACTTTCAGGCGAAGATACAGCACCATTTGATCCACGCGGACCCGCCACGATTTACGCATGGGATGTTATACAAGATCAGTCGAACACATCCACGCAAGACAGTCTGGTGGTGCAGAACAAGAGATTATTCGCGTACACGTCAAGTTATATGCCCGATGGAATCAAATGCGATACGCTGGGAAATGTTTATTCAGGCACGATGAACGGTATCGAGATATGGGACAAGTTTGGAACTCCATTGGGAATGATCAAGGTCTGTGGGGGAGTAGCCAACTTTTCTTTCGGTAAGAATGGAACGATATATGTTTGTAACGAGACTATAATGTGGAAAATTCATTTGGATGGCATCGCTCGCGGCGCCTTGGTCGGTGGAAGATCGACGGAGACGTGAGATATGAGATATATTGTTTGAATAGAGTGTACCTGTAAACCATTACCCTTCTTGATCAGCATCTTGTCATAGTGATAGTCATACTCCCCATCAGGCCTCAATGATGACCTCCAGTGCCTGATAATCAACTTCCTGAGCTTCAGCGATGAGGGTGAAGGAATGGAAAACATATGGTTCTGCCAGTTGTGTGCATCTCTATAATAGCCGAAGACTTCAACAATATGCATCATGCATCGGAAATTAGATAGTGGTGGGGGCCAGTTACTCGTATATACGACTCCAATGACTGAATTCTAGCCATTCAAAACCTACAGAATGGCATGTATCGCCTCACGCCTGAGAATTAGCATCTATAAAGAGAGATGCCTGGGTACGAGATAACAGTACTTGTATACTTCAATGCTATATCAAGAGCTAGGGGTGTATTCACGGGAGATGTCGATTTCATATATGTATAATGAACTTCCCGAGCTTCGTCGATGAGGGTGAAGGAATGGGAAACATGCGGTCTGTCTCTTGTATGCATCTCTATAATAATCGAAGACTTAAACAATATGCATCACACAGCAGAAATTTGATAGTGGTGGGGGCCAGTTACTCGTATATACGACCCCAAAGACCGAATTCTGGCCATTCAACACCTACATAATTGGATGTATCGTCTCACAACTGAGAATCGGCATCTGTAAAGAGAGATACCTGGGTACGAGATAACAGTACTTGTATACTTCGAAACTATATTAAAAGCCATGGGTATATTCATAGGAGATGTTGATTTCATATATGTCGAAGCATTTAATAATGCAAAGTAGCAATTTTTTATTCACTTTAGATCCAATATGTTCAATGACTGATATTAATTCCCATAGTCGGTTTTTATTAGACAAGACCTCTTCTGAATGTTCAAATCAAGACATTACTTATTGCCATTATACATAATATCGTGAAGCAGTCCGAGAATCTGCGGGTACAGCTGAGTCTACTGCGGGGGCTTATGAGCGGACTTCCCACACCTCACCGACTGGATGGGAATTGTTCCAATTTATCCTACATGTCGCAAATGAATCGCTATTGCGCATCATATCCCGTTCTCCCTCTCTCTCCATCTCCACAATCTCACTCCCAATAATCCTCACACTCGTCTTCCTTCCGGCGCTCCTCATACGTACCTTCGGCCAGACCCGCACGAGTATACGAGAACGATACTGGTACGTTGCCTTTTCTGATATCCTCTGGAGTGATGCGCGCATATCCTTGATGGAGAACGATTCTTCGGACGTTGCGGCCTCCCGAAGTCGCATCAAGCAGCCGATAGATCTCCGCTATGACCTGATTTAGTCCAATCCTACGTGATTTGAAGGTGCGCTGAGAACATGGTGGAAATGCTAGCTCTAACGTAGTCAAGTCGTGGAAAAGAGCAACCTCCTTCATTAAGGCTTCTACCTTTCGAGTGAAGGCGTTAGAAAACTTGGAAAGCCCCAATGTCTCACTAATGACAGGTAGATTGAGCTTCAAAAGCTTCATTTCCGGAGAGTTCTCGCGAATGGTTCTGAGGCAATTTTTAGACACATCCTGGGTTCCCAGGCACCAGGTCAACTCCCGTAGGCTATCGTGTTTTCTCAGTATTTTCCCGATTTGGAGTTTCCAAGGTTTCCAGGCTGTAATCTCCAAGGCTTCAAGGCCGGAAAAATGCTCCAAGAACTCGTCGAGGTTCCCCGATGTGTTTTGAGTATGGCTTTCTTGTGCGTACTGGATGGAAACACGGATCGTTTTTAACCTAATCGGATTGCCTGTTGCCATAAGGCCTCCCAATAAACCAGGGATTGACGTGCATTCCTCTACGATTAATTCCTTTACTGATGGGACATCAATCTTGTTGAATCTTGTATTCTGGCAATACTGAAATGAGATATTCCTGAAAGCCAGGGAAGAAATGCGAATGAAACCTTGTCCATCAGTGGGAAGCTCTTGAAACCAGCTGTCTAAGCTTGGTGTTAGTAAGCCTCGACTGATCTTGAGCGCGTCGATGGTTCCAATGCAGCCTGACTGCTTTAAAAATTCGCAAACGCTCGAGAATAACGGCCCCTCAGTTTTATCGGAATGAGGGTGTTGGCTGATTCCACGTCGAACACTAGCGTCGGCTCCTCCGGCGACGGTGAACATCATTGCACGACTCCCGGAGCTGGCCTTCCCCTTGAAAGTGCAGTGGAACATCCCATTGACTCTGGTACCCATGCCGAGAATCATATGCTCCTCGGGGTTGTGCATTTGCACTGCGGTTGGAAACCTTAGGGTTTGAATATGCGGATGGGCGTGAAGAAACGTATCAAGCGCCGAGAGCGATCGAAAACTGACAATCGACCGATCGAAGACGAGTCTTTTCAGCTTGTCAGGCTCGAATTGGGCGAGGAGGTGTCGTAGGATTGCCTGGGATTCCATTTTGGAGACGTGGAGCTTCAGCTCCTTGGTGTGCTGGACGATCCTCACGAGGGTGCCTTGAGTATATTTGTTGGTGTCATCGAGGTCAATTGCAACCTTGCAATACAGTCCTGAAGTTACAGGCTCCCTCATCTTCTTGTTCACCTTTGAGAGGGCGTTTATGGACGAAGTAGGCAACTAAAATCTTCTGTCAGCAGAGTGTTGATGATCAGTGGAACGACGGGACATGTGGCAAGGCCAACAGCAGATTCTGATCCATAGTGCGGACGGGAATAGTCAGAGATGTGACTTACATTCTCGCAAATCTGAAGTATGAGTTCTTCCGCTAATGTCTGAATACCTTTGAGGCATTCCTGCTTCTTGCTGGATTTCTCCCCATCAGGCGAGCCGCTCCTTGCCCGCTTACGCCCTCGCGGCACCATCGTGGGTTCATTCGTTGGGATCTCTGGAGTGGTACTCTTGGAACTCATGGCGTAGGATACCGTAGGGACTGTGGTGGGATAAAGGAGAGTGGTGACAGAGGTGAAACAGAATTGGATTGTGGAGTGAAATAGGGAAAACTCTTGGCAGGCGCGAGTTTTCAGAAGACGCGCTCGGTGAGGGGTACATCTTGGAGGGGTATCACTCTTTTCTGCCCATGGCGGTGATTGTTTGGCAATGATTTCGTTGATACTGCGGCCTTTTTTGGTTAGCGTACGATTGCCTGCTCTGGCGGAGTGGGGGCATAGAGGCAACCCTAATTTCAATGGACTGTTCCATAAGATTACGGAGAGTCGGAACTTCAATAGTAAATGACGGCTTCTTGATTGGTGGGTCGATTAGTTTCGAATTTCTTCTATTCTCGACCCCAAAAGACCATAGCTACGCTATGAGCTAGTCACATATATAACGGTGAAAGACGTTTCTGTGTTGGCTGCCCGTAGAAGGGCCTTCCGGTAGAGATATTGTAAGAGACATCGAGAATTTTCAGGTCCAACATTTATACAATTTGACAAAGAAGTGCCGCTCCTCCTAGTAGTCGTTTGGACGAGCCTGATCTTCGTACCTACGGATTCGCTCCCGGGTGTCTTGCCAGATGGTTCGTCTTTGCTGTGGATGACAGTGGGAAGGTTTCTTGAGGATTGGACAGTTTTTGTATCACATGACGGCTAGATGAAGTCAACCGTAGTTCACTGAACGCAGCGAAAGTGCGTTTGAGCGTGAGTAACATGCTGAAGGGAGGGCGAGTCGCGAAATAGAAATTTATGAGCAGGTGGATATCAAGACCGCAAGAGAAGAAGGCGTACATGATTGCCATAGACCGTTTACAATATAGAACCGAAGAAGCTTTAATGAAGTTGGAGAATTCTCTGCATCAAAGAATATTCTTCCACACCGAACCGCTCAAGGCAGCAATGATGTTGAAAAAAGACAGAGGCGGGKGATAATCAAAATCAGTGGCAGTACTTGTAAAAGCCCCCCGAAGGCAGTACTGAACATCCACAGAAGGTCAAATGATGCGGCTTGGAGTGACCAGATTCCAAGTCGGCGGACAGCCCCATCCAACGCTGCCAGCGATGATCCACAGCCAGTCGGAATTTGGATCTCTCTCTAGGCTCATATCCGAAGATACTACCCATCACACATCCTCCAAGGTCGAGAATTGAATCAAGACAAGAGGGGAGTTGGATTGGATCGTCCTTGAAAGCCCCAACAAGCTCTCAAGTAGACTCGCGACAAGTCTCCGGGGTATAGGCACCGTGGCTCACATCGGTCGATCGTGAGTCACCTGGCCTGCTGCGGGCCGGAATGCTCCAACGCTTAGACCTGGCACATGGCAGCAGGCAGGGTGACTCCCTGGGCTGTCCTACGGGGAATGCACGGGGGCGAGACGCCGCGGTACAGGCCTGTGAGCGAGGGTTTAAGATAGAGAACAAGTTGCGGGGGAAAGTTATAGAAAAAAGTGTTGGATTCGGTCGTCATTAGAAGCCCCAACAAGCGTCTAACTAGGCTCGATAGCCTCGAAAGGACCGTGGCTCACACCGATCGATCGTGGGTCATCTGGCCTGCTGCGGGCCGGAATGCTCCAACGCTTAGACCTGGCACGGGGGCAGCAGGCAGGATGACCCCCGTAGGCTCTCCTACGGGGAATGCACGGGGGCGAGACGCCGCGGTATAAGCCTGTGAGCGAGGGTATCAAAGAGAGAATAAGTAAAAGCGTTGGATTCGGTCGTCGTTGAAAGCCCCAACAAGCATTCAACTAGGCTCGCGACGAGCCTCCAGAGAATAGGCACCGTGGCTCACATCGATCGTTCGTGGATCACCTAGCCTCTCTCGGCCCTGTACTACAGTCGGTGAAGGTCGGCGTTGTGACCCTCTGGGAAGATCTATAGGTTATCCGCACGCGGGCAGGCCCATAGATGCAGCCCTGTGAGCGAAGGTATCAAAGAGAGAATAAGTAAAAAAGTATTGGATTTGGATCGTCGTTGAAAGCCCCAACAAGCATTCAACTAGGCTTGCGACAAGCCTCTGAAAATAGGCACCGTGGCTCACATCGATCGTTCGTGGGCCATCTGGCCCGCTGCAGGCCAGGAATGCTCTATCACTTAGACCTGGTAGGTGGCAGCAGGCAGGATGACCCCCTGGGCTGTCCTACGGGGAATGCACGGGGGCGAGACGCCGCGGTACAGGCCTGTGAGCGAGGGTATTAAAGAGAAGAGAAGAGAAGAGAAGAGAAGAGAAGAACGTTGGATTTGGATCGTCGTTGAAAGCCCCAACAAGCATTCAACTAGGCTCGCGACGAGCCTCCGGAGAATAGGCACCGTGGCTCACATCGATCGTCCGTGAATCGCCTGGCGTTCCGTAGGTGTCCATGATAATCCAGGCCCTGACAGAACCATGGAGCTACAGACGGCGTTGCGATTCCCTGGGAAGTCCTACAGAGGGATGCACGCGGGCAGGCATGTAGGGTGCAACCCTGTGAGCGAAGGTATTAAAGAGTAAAGAAATTATAGAGAAAGATAAAAAGAAGCGTTGGGTTTGGACCGTTATTGAAGGTCCCAACAAACCTTCAACTGGGGTATAGGCACCATGGCTCACATCGGTCGTTCGTGAATCGCCTGGCGTTCCGCAGGTGTCCATGATCTCCCATTACTATGGCAAAGACCAGGGAGCTACAGACGGCGTTGCGATTCCCTGGGAAGTCCTACAGAGGGATGCACGCGGGCAGGCATGTAGGGTGCAACCCTGTGAGCGAAGGTATCAAAGAATGAAGAAGGTGCAGGGGGAGATAAACAAAGCATTGGATTCGATCGTCATTGAAAGCCCCAACAAGCATTCAACTAGGCTCGATAGCCTCGAAAGGACCGTGGCTCACATCGGTCGTTCGTGGATCACCTAGCCTTCCGTGAAACACTGTGGGACAGCTACCGGTCAGCGTTGTGACCCTCTGGGAAGTACTACAGGTTATCCGCACGCGGGCAGGCCCATAGAGACAGCCCTGTGAGCGAAGGTATCAAAGAATAAAGAAGTGGTAGAGAAAGATAAAAAGAAGCATTGGATTTGGGTCGTCGTTGAAGGTCCCAACAAACCCTCAACTAGGCCCGCGACGAGCCTCCGGAGTATAGGTACCGTGGCTCACACCGTTCGATCGTGGGTCACCTAGCCTTCAGCGAAACACTGTAGGACAGCTACCATCCAGCGTTGTGACCCTCTGGGAAGGTCTACGAGAGTACTGCGCGTGGGCATGCCCATAGATTCAGCCCTGTGAGCGAGGGTATTAAAGAATGAAGAAGGTGCAGGGGAAAGATAACAAAGCATTGGATTCGATCGTCATTGAAAGCCCCAACAAGCTTCCAAATAGGCTGTCGACAAGCCTCGAGAGAAGGACCGTGGCTCACACCGATCGATCGTGGGTCACCTGGCCTCCCTCGAAACACTGTAAAACAGATGGTGGTCGGCGTTGTGACCCTCTGGGAAGATCTACGAGAGTACTGCGCGCGGGCATGCCCATAGATACAGCCCTGTGAGCGAGGGTATCAAAGAGAGAATAAGTAAAAGCATTGGATTCGATCGTCGTTGAAAGCCCCAACAAGCTTCCAAATAGGCTGTCGACAAGCCTCGAGAGAAGGACCGTGGCTCACATCGGTCGTTCGTGGATCACCTAGCCTCCCTCAGCCCTGTACTGCAGTCGGTGGAGGTCGGCGTTGTGACCCTCTGGGAAGATCTACGAGAGTACTGCGCGCGGGCATGCCCATAGATACAGCCCTGTGAGCGAGGGTATCAAAGAATGAAGAAGGTGTAGGGGAAATGAACAAAGCATTGGATTCGATCGTCGTTGAAAGCCCCAACAAGCTTCCAAATAGGCTGTCGACAAGCCTCGAGAGAAGGACCGTGGCTCACATCGATCGTTCGTGGATCACCGAGCGTTCTGTAGGTGTCCATGATAATCCAAGCTATGGCAGAACCAGGGAGCTACAGACGGCGTTGTGATCCCCTAGGAAGTCCTACAGAGGGATGCACGCGGGCAGGCATGTAGGGTGCAGCCTTGTGAGCGAAGGTTAAAAAAAAGAAGAAGAGTGGTGTGGAGGAGAAGAGGTGAGTTGAGGTTGGGATTTTGATAGCGGTGGCGTGCACGAGCCAACGCTAGGCAGGCATTGTACGTCCGCCCTAAACCTAGTTAGGCAATATCGCCATGCCAGAGCGTACCATTCACACCGCACACGTGACCGTGACAAACGGACACAGCAACCCCAAAAACAAACTCTGAGGTTGACGCTACCCTCAACCACACTTCAACTCTCGCACATATTCGTGCTGCGCATACGTCCCATCATGCCCTCCAAACAGCCATCCCCACCTCCCTCCTCTCCTCAACCCCCCCGGCCAGCTTCTCCGGATGAAGCAGAAGCCAGCATCTGTGCTGGCAAAATAAACAAGCGCCAGAGGAGCCCGTCACCAGACAGGCAGAACAAGAGACTGGGAGAGAAGAAGAAGGGATTGTTGGACCTATCCAACGAGCTCCACTTGGAGTACCTTCAATATGTAAGTGACGTTCTCTTTCTATCTTCTGGAAGCCCTTCACCTTCCAAAAGCTGTCAAATTTTCTCTGCCGGGACTTCACTTTTGAAATCTCACTACCTCGACCTCCGAGAACCGGTTCCCAGAATTTTCCTATTCGGAATTTGATCTACATCCTTCTGTTGGCCTTGCAAGGAATACAAGCTAATCAACACAATAGGTTTCTCGAGCCGATTTAACCCAACTTGTGCTGGTCAGTCATGCTGTGCAAGATATCGTCACACCGGTGCTTTATGAGGAAGTCAAGATCGATCTCGATAACGAGAAGGGGTACACCAAGGAGACGCTGGCCAAGATTGCGACTACCACCAAAAGCTTGATACTTCGTGTGTCTAAAATAGGGCAGGCACAAGCCCAATTTAAAGACCTGATGAGAGCATACAAAAAGGCTAAACTACGAAAGCTTATCTTTACCCAATCGATACTGAGCCTTCAGTCCCTACAGTGCCTCAGTTCAACCCTCGAACATCAGCCGAACATCCTTATTTTCAAGATACCAAGCTCCGCGTACCTAGAGGATACATCTGTGGACAAAGAGCAAGATCTTGGCGAAATAGTAGACTTGTGCCTCAAGTGCACCTTTCAAGTCAAGGGCAAGAACCAAAGCGGAATGTTCAACTCTGAAATTTCCAAACAAGTGTTCAAGAGAATGGACGACCCATGGATACTGAAAGAATCTGCCGGTCCCCCAGTATTAATGCTACAAAATTACTTGCGGCGATGCTCATTTGATGGCAGAGTCCAAGATTTGCACATCAGCCCCGGATTTGTGTCTCACGGTACTGCTCCACTCTTCCGGGCCCTCGTAGGTGCCTCCATGGGATCCCCGGTAATGATCACCCGCATTACCTTCTTCAGGATCAGCTTTGTTATAAATAAGATCAGATTCCCCCGGATTGACCTAGGCGCGCTGGAGGAGCTTCACGTTATAGATTGCTTTTACGTTTCGACGCTGTTCCAAGGCATCATGGTATCAAAGACGCAACTCAACATCCGCAAACTCCGAATCGAAAATTGGTACAGCATAGATATGTTCTCCCGAAAGCATCCGTATAACTTTGCGACATTTCTCAACTCTTTCAACGGCTTGAAGTCTCTGAGAATCTTCCTCTGTAACCCATGGGATCTAAGGCTCAAGGAAGTTGTCTTGAATCATTCGTCACTGGAGCATTTCGAATACAAGATTGGGTATAAAGTCCTAACCTCTAACGCCTTGAGAGAGCTCGCGAAAGACTGTCCGTCGCTCAAATCTCTCACAATGAATTTCCCTGCCATCACAGACGAGGTTGGAAAGCCAAGCTTGTCTCGGGCATTCATCGTAGAGATGGAATTATCTATGGAGTATTTGAAGAGATTCAGAAGCCTACAAAGGGTCGAGTTTCTACACCCACCTACCAATGACACGAATAATGTCCAAAGAGCCGGCTATTATAAGATCGTGGGGAGAATGTTCAAATTCCTCATGTCTGGGAAAGCTAGACCTTCGATCCAAACCATTACATTTACTCCAAGGGATGCATCCTACTCGAAGGAAACTTTAGATCGAAAGGACGGACTCCCAAGCAAGTTTTCCTTTGGTAGGAATTCTTGAGGCGAGTGCTTTAGGAGTTGGGCAATGCAACTGGCATATGATATGGGATACGGCAGACGACTTTGTACCATCACACGAATTATGTATAGTATAATGAGCAATGGTCTCCTTTAGACATGGAGAACCAGGACTACCTTCGAATATGAATGAATCACAACATGAGACACAAGCAAGAAAGTGATGACCTGTTGCGAGACCCTGCTGATGTGCAGAAGAACGACTATGCCCAATACCCTGAAGTACATTAGCATCATCACCCCGACACAACCCAAGTTTATTGCCGAGGACCGCTTCATCATGCTTCTAAACAACTACTGGCTTTGTGTGTTCTATCAAGACGTTGTGAGTGCCTCCAGCTCCAGGAGCGAGCGATTCGTGACTTCCAGATCGGGTGTGAGCGGTCAAGGTTTATATGTAGGAGGTAACTGTATGGATCTGAGAGTAGGCGGCGGTAGGGAAAGATCAGTGGCTGTTTTTTCGGAGGACTGCTTGGATTTCGGTTGTACTGTGCTGAGAAGTCTGCTGGTCCAGGACCTTTGGGCGTCAGTGTCGTGTTATACGACTTCAGTTACCACGGAGTGTTAGGAGGGAGTGTCTGCACGGGACTACTACAAAGAAATCGGTATCATATCAACATGAAAAGATCGCCAGAACGTCCTACCATATAACTACTTCAGTTGAGCTCCCCAAAGGCGAATGAAAGATCAGGCGAAGTATGAAGTAATGAAAGGGATGACCGCAAGTGGCGTTCAGGTCCGTATAAAGCCTGGTATCCCATCCACATCTCGAGTCCTCCTATTGAACGATGTTTTGGATACAACCTCTGCAACAAGAGCATAGATATGGAGATATGGACCCTTTAATGGAGGAGATGAGGACGTTGTGGTTCTGCTCAGTCACCGTGCCCGTGCACCTAGACGGCCCACCAAACTGGCGACTGTTTCAGGAGCATCTGGAGAAGGCGTATGAGACGTCAAACAGAACCCCAGTGTTAATGATCTACCAGATTATTGCAAGATATGATGGAACAATAATGTGTAAGTCTCTTCATCTCACCTGCCTGTAGGGTAGTAGGCTTGTCTTTGATATCCAACAGAGCAAATTTTCACCACCATAATCTGTACCCTTTACCCCCATCAGAAAACAACAACAATATCCAACTCTACCAAAAAGAGACGTACATAAGTCTCTCGATCACCGCAGCCCATTAAGACGATGACAGAAGACCAGCCTCCTCTGCCTCACCCGAAGGTCAACGAGAACGATTCAACGATATCCTCGAACACATCAGAAGAACGCGGTTGAAGTGGGATTCAGGATAGGCATGACTGGAGTATTGGAACGTTTGGATTGCTCTAACACGAAGCCTACCCTTCTGCAGAGAAGGAATCTCCCAATATCCTCCTTCACCTGTTAACCTCGCCCTCCCGCCCTCTCCTCAAAGGCCTTATCAAAGGCCATCATGTTATACAGTTATAAGATAAGCTGAGAAGGACACCGGAACAAATGGTCGGACTTAGGTTGAAGGGGTGGGAGATGAGGGCGTGATGAAAGCATCTTCAGCGACCTGCAATCGCTCACTGTCTGACGCCGTAAGTCATCGTGGAAGGGCCTGCAAAGTCGGTACTATGTCATTCACTGTTCTCTACCCTCCGACCTCATTGTCAGCTTTCTCACTCCATCAAAAAAGCCTCGACACTCATCTGGGCCGCGTACTTACCAGGCAGTACCTCACTCCCACTCCTCGATTCGCCACTCGCCGCAAGAACCTCACTCCCTTCTACCGAGCCCTCACAACAAAGTTTACTAGACTTGGCCTCGACGATAGACCAAATATAATGGCTGCGCATGATACAAAGTCTGAGGGATCTAGATCCCAATACCGAGACAAACAGACTTTCTCGCAGTCCCCCTTAGATCAAAGTCGAGACTTCCCACCACTCCCTCGTAGTCACGGCTGAAGACGCATTTTCGCCATCTCCTACCTTGTGGATATGGAAGGCTTGAATTCTAGCCTTTCGCCATCAGGATAGCTAGAGAATCTACTTGCGTTCGTCCGTGGCCGAAGTCTGGCCTCATCTGCTAGTGACTGCTCGTATACTCGCGGCTGCGCATTGCTGAAACGTATGACACTCGGTAGATCACATCATCTCAGCTGGGGTCAGGCCAGTCGGTCCAACACCGAGATACGGTGCGTACTATTCATTCTACGACTTCATGCAGGGCAGGGCAGGGGCGGGCAAACTGGATATGGGTACGCCCAAAGGACAATTACCAATCATCTCCCCCCTACAATTTAGGAAGCGATTGTCCGCAACGACAAAACGCCCCTAGTCACATCTCATACGGGATAGCCTACCTCACATCTTCCCAAACCGTGAGGAAACGTCACAATCCGGGCGAGCACAATCTCACAAGGGAAACAAAGGGAAAAAAACGTGGGCAACCGTCATTAAGCTTGGTCAAGCGCCAACATCCTCACCAAGAAAGTCCCTGCGCCATAATGCATGCATACAGGTTACTGACACGACACGGGCTCGGATGTGTTCGGGTATATTTGTGTTTGGTTGGTAGATCTAGATGCTAGGATAGGAGGGGTGAAGATGTGCGGGGATTTCATACCAGGTTGGCATGTATGTCCCTTGTTGGTAGAGCATTGACATTGCGACTAATGATGTCTAGTGTTGGTGTTGTCCGGGGCCCCGGGTTGATTGAAGGGGTGTGGTTTGGAGATGTGGTGTCTGGGGATAGACTGGCGGGTTTCCTATAGGCGGAGGTGTGGGATTGGTAGGCTAAGATAGTTTGAGAGGCAGAGGGAATGGGAAAGAAAGTTCGTTCTATGGTTACAAGGGCGGTTGATCGGCTTGTGGATGTTAGATGGTTCCTGATTGTACCGTGCGTTGGGTTGCGCACTACTGTGTAGTTGCAGGCATGTTTGAGATTTCCAGATTTTTTTGCTATAACCGCGCATTTGGTGGAAGAGGAGGATATTGAAGCTCTCTTTTACTGAGTACATGTCACTGTTATGTATATATGGCGTTTACAGCGCGTATGGGGTACGGACATGGAGGCGTCCAAGTGGGCCGGAGAATGCAGGAAAATGGGGGAGATATGGGGAGAGCACAGGGCCAGGGCGTGGCAGGCGCTAAACCCAAGACGGACTGGACATGACAGCGGCGATTGTTCGGCAGGGACTGCATACTGCATACAGAACAGGGGAGCGGGCGCGCATCAGATGGTTATTCGATCACATCGAGTAACGCACAAGAGCGGCGCGCGCTTTGAATGGCCCGTTCCGCTGCTTCTCTTGGGTTGTGCTTGCCTTTGGTGCCCGCATCATCACTGACTAGATTAGACAAGAACTAGCGCAGTCGTCCTTGCCGAAAACGTCATGGCAAAGCCGCCGACAAAGGCACGAGAGGCACCAAAAGCCCGCCAGAGGCAGTCAGAGAAACCGCCGGCCCCCTTCCTACCTCGCCCGACACGCCCGTTTTACTACTTTCTATCGAGTCAAACTCACCTAATTGAAAAGGACGCCCGGCCGCAATCTCTCACCTGCTTAGAGGACCTGAACATACTTTTACAATTTTCTATCGAGTCAATCTCACCTAATTGATACCTTCGCCGGCCATGCCTCGACGCACGCACTCTGCCTCCTCACCTTGGCCGCCTGTCTACCGTCTCACGCTCGGTCGTGAGGGAGAGGAATATCGCCGTCACGCAAACATCTGGTCCATTCACACTCAATTTGACGGATGGCATTTGCACAGGGCCATCGCATACCACACATGAAGGATGGGACGACAGGACGACGAGACAAGCAATGTGCCTTTCGCACCTCACCTCACCGCGCAGAAAGGGTCCACTGCGCACCGACCAATGACGTTAATGTCTGTCAGAGTGGACTAACTGCAAGGGTTGTTCCATAGAAAACCTTGCGGTTCACTTTCCCAATCCTGCACCGGCCATGTGTGCCATGCGTGCCATGCTAATCTGCTAGCTCGTTGCTCTCTTTTATGTTGCGCTTCTATCCTTCAATGGCCTAGTCTACCAGCTTTCATAATTCGTCACCATTCCCGTTATCGGCTTCTACAGGTGCCGACCACACCAACACATGTCCAAAACGAAATACTTCCGATTTTCTCTCGTTGAACGCCAGGGTCGATTGACAGATTTGACAGACGGACGAAATATCTGGTCCTGCCGATCGTAGATTCATATTTGTGGATGCATGTAAAAACCATCATACAGGCTCCACAACCATGTACTGGGTAGAGCCGCACAAACATAAGCTACATACAGTTCATCCCGTAGCTTGCCACCACCATCCGCTCCATCGCTAGACCCATCTAAACGGCCTAGTCGTCAGCCCGAGACCCATACAACTCGGTCCTACGAGCCTTGAAGCGCGCCGAATAGCCACAATGAATCCAGAACGGCACCCGCTGATCGTCTTCCGACAGGGCCTATCCTCGTGCCCAACTACAAGGCAGCTCTAGTCTATTCGCTTCAACAGTTACCCCATCTACCCCATGTCACACCGGCTCTCAAATTTGTGGGGATTCGTCCAGCCGCCAAGTATCGGCCCATTCCTCCAGCTCAGCAGAACTATCCACCAGGCCTACTTGACCCTTTTAAGACCCGTCTCCGCAACTTGACTTGTTCTTCACTTCCCCAGACTCCTCCTTCCATCCCCATCTTTCATCAACATCAACACCATGGAGAGGGTCAACAAGAACAAGCTCAAGCGTGCCGTGGACTTCATCGCCGTCAAGAATGAAGATGAACTCACGCCCAGGCAGCTGATGCTGTACAACCGCGATCTCAGGCCTGTTGAGCCCGAGAGGCGACAATGGGGCCCATGGAATTATGTCGCCTTTTGGATTGGTACGTTTTGATGTGTATGGGGTTGTCGTTGATACTGACTTGATGAAGCTGATTCTTTCAACATCAACACCTGGATGATTTCATCGTCCCCGATTATCGCCGGTCTTTCTTGGTGGCAATCATGGATCTGTGTTTGGGTAGGTGGAGACAAACCATTCTGAAGTCTGTATCTAACTCATCTTCAGCTCGGATACACCATCGCCGCTTGTTTCGTTTGCACCACTGGTCGAATTGGTTCTCACTATCACATTCCATTCCCCGTGGTTGCTCGATCCTCTTTCGGTGTCTGGGGTTCCTTCTGGCCCGTCTTCAATCGATCTGCCATGGCTTGTATTTGGTAAGTCCCATATCATTCAACTTTCCGTCTACAAACTAATTTCTGTTTATAAAAGGTACGGTGTACAAGGCTGGATTGGTGGCACCTGTGTCTACCTGATGATCCGTAGTATTTGGAACAACTGGCGACCCGTGAGCCTTCTAAACCCACGCCTCTACACTACAACTCTAATATGATATAGGACGCGATTCCCAACGGCATCCCCAACTCTGGCACCAACACCGTCGCACTCGTGTCCTACCTGCTTTTCTGGGCCGGCTCTCTCCCAGCGTTGTGGTTCCCCGTTGAGAAGATTAGGCATTTGTTCACGGCCAAGTCGTATGTCGCTCCTACAGCCGGTATTGCCTTTTTCATCTGGGCCATCGTCCGCGCCAAGGGCATCGGCCCCATCGTTCACCAGCCTGCCTCAGTCCACGGCTCTGAGCTCGGCTGGCTCATGATTCGCGGCACCATGGCTTCGATTGCAAACTTTGCAGCCTTGATCATCAACAACTCTGATTTTGCCCGTTTCGCTCGCAAACCCAGCAACGCCGTTTGGCCACAACTCATCTCGATCCCCATGGGCTTCGCTATAACCTCTTTTATCGGCATCATCGTGTCTTCATCATCCACTGTCATCTTTGGTCGTCCAATTTGGAATCCGCTCGACCTTCTCGAGTCATTCCTTCAAGAAGATGGTGGTGCTGGTCAACGATTCGGTGTCTTTGTCATCTCCGCTTCGTTTGTCTTGGCTCAGCTCGGTACTAATATTGCTGCAAACTCGGTCGCTGCAGGAACTGATATGACTGCTCTTCTACCGCGGTTCATCAACATTCGCCGTGGTTCCTACATTTGTGCGATTGTCGGTCTCGTCATGTGTCCATGGCATCTTCTCTCATCTTCCAACAGTTTCACCACCTATCTATCCGCCTACTCGGTCTTCCTTTCTTCGGTAGCGGGTGTTATGATTTGTGATTACTACTGGGTCAAGAGGGGATACCTCGAGGTTAAGCATCTCTACAGTGGAAAGAAGACGGGTCCTTACTTCTACTACCACGGATTCCACCTACGGGCCTACGCAGCATATATCTGTGGTATTGCCATCAACATTGTTGGTTTTGCGGGTGCTGTGGGTGCAACGGTACCGGTCGGTGCACAACGCATCTATGATCTGAACTACTTTTGCGGGTTCATTGTTGCGGCACTCGTATACAAAGGCCTCTGCATGCTCTCACCGATCCCTGCAACCAGCCAGACGTGGCTCGAAGTTGGATCCGACTTTGACGACGTCACAAATGACAACGACTCAGACGATGAGGATGGAATTAAGAAGGTGCGTGCCGGCAGCATTGAGGAAATCAAGCGTGAAATCGTCACCACGGAAAGTGTCTAATCGTTACGATTTTAGACGCCCAGAGAAAAGGACTCTACGCTTGGAGTCGAGCCCTGATGAACGATGTCGATGATCGATCGGATATGGATGATGGATACAAGGATGGATCTTGGAAAGGAATTTGTCATGGCTCGACACTCGTTCGAGTGTGACTCTGTATATATGGAGGATTTTTTCACGATGAGATGAGTTTGGTGGTTTGGATGATCACTTTGATGAAGGGATTCTGAACTGGTGTTTTTACCGCAGCAGAATGAATTAAATGAATCCTTGCCAGTCGTTATATTGGTGTCGTTTGAGTGTGATGATCTTATTCCGTACTTGGACATGAGTCGAGAATTTAAATGGCAACGCTGACTTACCTTATGTACTCAAGGACCGGTCTTACCGTCTTTGACAATTCAAGCATTGACACTCGAGGCATGTGCCGATCATGACCCAATTTCTCCAGCACCTTCTTCAATCTTGAATCTTGGAGTTCGGTGAACGCAACCCTTTCCATCCTCGGATACCTACTTTCGAAACCAAGCGCCAGTAGAACAACCCATGTAAACACAAGTACTTGCACTCCACAAACTAAGCAATATACCACACACATGTACCCCCGCCCTGCATCATCCCTGCCTACCTATCTATCTAGTCATGTAGTCATGTAGTCTGTGGAATATAAATAGTGATGCGCTGATTGGGATTGGGATCTTAATGGGAAGTAGAGGACTCTTAAATGATGTTGTAATGGGGTCTTTGTTTTACTTTTGGCGTCGGTTGGGGATTTATGTTGTTGTGGTTTGGGAGTGAGTTGGTTGATTGGTAGAGGGAGTGCGGGATGATGGGTTGGTGGGATTTAATTGGCTTGGATGGTTTGTGTTTATAACGGATGGTGGATGAGGTGTTGGATGTTGCGTGAGGTTGAGTGTAGCTAGAGGTGAAAGGCATGGTCATGTGACTAGATCATCAAAACCTTATGCTCTGGGGTTCAAGCGTTTCACGATTATTGGCGTCCACGAAACTGTGTTGCAACGTGGGAATGGCGTATCTTAAGGCGGAACTATATCGGAATAACCCCGTTTATTCCTTTTTAGGCGGCGATTTCAGAATCTATTTACAATCTTGCATACAGGTCACTTTCCCACTTCACCACAACACGCACCCCATAGATCTAAATATGCGGAATAAAATTCGACCACTCAACAGCCGTATAAGCCTCCCTAGGCAACCTCCTCAACCCCACAAAAACCTCCACCATCAAATAAGTCCTCGCAGCCGAATATACCAACGTAACAGGCACAAACGCCAAAAACTCCCAAAACGGTACAAAATCCGGATGAGCCATAGCCTCCTCCCTAGACGGCCTACGTTCCTCCTCTTTCTCCCCCGATAACCAGGCTTTTATAACTTTTCCCCGATCCCGACGATTCCAGTCCGCCGTTCCTTCGATGAAGAAAATGACGATCATGGAACCGCAGATTATTAGACTTGAGATTCGCCAGAGGAGGACTTCTGTGTGTGTTGGGAAGGCGAAATTCCATGCTGCTACGTGTAAACCTGCGAATCCGTGGGCTACGAACGTGTAAAAGAAGACTTCGAAGCCGATGCCCACCATGGGGAATTTGTCGTTTGTGAAGCGCTGCATGGGACGCTCTGGAGGGTCGACGCGGAAATAGAGATTCTTTTGCACGTTGATCCACCAACAGGGTGCTAGGTTGTCGATGAAATCTAAGGGAGTTTGTTTGTAGGGTTTTGAGGCTATGGGGCCGGCTTCTAGGAGGATGTCTTTGATGGGGGTCGAGATGTGGATCGTGGTTGGCGTTTCGATATCCAGCGGTTTGTGAAGCCACATGTAGTACATTCCCAGTGCGCAGATGACGTAGGTCAGGCTTGTGAGTTCGAGAGTTGTGATGGGGAGTTTTTGAACGATGCGGCCGATTACTTGTGTCACTTGCCAGAGAATCTGTACGCAGACTAAGGTTTTTGTGAAGAGATCTGCTTTGCTCTTGTCCCAGACTTCTTCCATGCTGATTTTGGGTAGTGGGGTGTAGCCGTTGGCGACTAGGTAATGGAGATGTCGTGCAGTGATTGGGAAAGTGGGAAAGTCCGGAGCTTTCAGTCTGATGCCACCCATGTTTGCATAGAAACCGTGTTTGATGGTCCACTGGGGACAATTAATCTCTCGAAACATGTGGACGCTGAGTTTGGCTTCGTATCGTTGGCCGCACGTAAGCCAGACTACGAACTCTGGGCCTGCAAGTGTTTGTAACATCCATCGTGCCTTGCGTAGGTTATAAGTCCAGTATCCTTCTTTTGGGCCTGGAATATTTAGGTGGAGCGCGGTCCATGTGCAGAGGAATATTGTAGAGAGAGAGCTCCATAATATATCAATGGTACCTCGAGTGTTTGGACTAGATTGCCAGCCATGGACGGAATCTTCCTCTGTACTGTTTTCAGCGCACCGACATGTTTTGACATGGAATAGCAGCAAGCAGATGGAGTAAAATAGTGCTAATTTGGACGGCATATAGGTCTGTGTGAGCGAGTATACAATCAGTGCTGGAGAATTCTCACAACTCTACCGGCAGGAGCTCGGCTTATACATCTTTAAATCCGGTCTTCCAGGCTGAGGAAAAGCATGCGGCTTTGACTGAGTTGGCGATCCGTAGCCAAGGCCAAAATGGGGCCAAAGAGGCTGTTGTACGTCCTTGTCTCGCTGGAGCTGTCCAATGTGAACTGCCTATAGTAGAAATCACGCGCTGCATGCAATCCTTCAGTAACCCCAATACGGACGCCCCTAGACTAAAATTGAAGCTCTCCATTTTCGATTGGATGGTTACGCTGTCGAGTATGCAGACACGGCAGGGGAGCAGTATTTCTTTTGCCGACCAACACCCTAGTAGTTATTCCCGGCTTCTGATTGATCATGCGGATTTGACATGATTTTTAGCGCTGCAGCAATCTCAGCCTCGGCCTTGGGGGCTATTCTTCGTTCCTTCCACATTCAACCCGGCCACTCGCTTGCGCTAGGCTGCACCTTTATTCCGAAGTTTTTGCTGAGCTCGATCGTGCATATTGTTGAGCTACTGAGACTATATCAACGTTCATTCGCGCCGTAGTGGTTGATCGCATTTACTGTTTGAATTCACTCTGCGCGACGTATGACATCATGGAATCGGAACCGCTCATCGACCAGCCTACGTCAAACTCACAGGATATTTGGTTCCCTGCGCCAACTAGCGACACCGACAATGACGATGAATATGTGGTTTACATGATTCCTGGCAATCCATGTCTAATGACCTATTACCAGCTATTCCTCTCGACCCTTTTCGACTCGCTGAATACAATTCTGGAACCTCGAAAGCTTTCAGCTCACGTGGGAGGCTACACTCTACCGGGATTCGGATTTGAGCCCACACACCTCCCCAACGTCCCATTACCAGCCTCACTCAAAGAACAAATTCAACATACGGAGAAACTTATCCAAATCGCACTCGAAGAGCACGTCTCAAGAAAGAGTTCGGAAACAAATTCCAAAGGACCAAAAGTGATCTTTGTAACGCACTCGGTCGGGGCATATATAGCCTTAGAAATCCTACGTCGCCGGGCGGACGGACAGGGGAATTTGACAGATGTGGATATTGTGGGAGGAGTCTTTGTCTGTCCTACAGTAACCAATATTGCGCATTCAAGAGATGGAACAATTGTAAATGTACGTCCTCCTCTTCGACCCATACTCCCTACACAAAACCTCCAGAACCACCACTATTACCCAAACTAACACACCCCCAACAGCTCCTAACATCAATCCCCTACTTCCCTCTCATAACCTCCTTCTTCTCTACACTCCTAACCTTCCTCCTCCCGCTATCCCTCCTCTACACCCTCATAAAAACCGTCGGAAGAATGCCCCACCACATCGCCCTCGCAACATCTCAATTTCTAAAAGCCCCTTACGCAGTCCAACAAGCACTGCACATGGCACGCGATGAATGCCGTGAGATTAAAGAAGATAACTGGTCGGACGCTATTTGGGGTTCTCCATCCAGTAAAAAAGTGTCCAAGACTTTGCAACTCAAGTTTTATTTCGCTGAACATGTACGTACACATCCACTCACCCTTCTCTTCTCCAGCTTGGAAATTCTTGAGCTCGGTATAAGTCTAGCTATGATACCATAGCGTAAATCCAGAAGTTTTTCTGACAAAAAGAAAAGGATGTATGGGTATCCCCCCGCGCCCGCGACGCTCTAATCACAACCCGTGGTCGCACTACTTCAGAAACGTGGAAACCTGAAATGATCATTGATAGAAATGGAATCTCGCATGCTTTTATCATCGGTACGTCCTTATACCCTGTCCCCTTTCCCTTCCCTTCCCTTCCCGTCTTTCCTCTACTTTTGTTTTATTCACAGGCATGTTTCCTTTTTTAGGTGGAGCCAACTTGTTTTGATTTTGATTAAAACGTCATGCTAATGAACCACTGTATCACAGAACACAGTGAACTCGTAGGCAAGAAAGCAGCAGAGTTGATCGAGGAGATCATTCTCGGTGATAAGTCATGACTTGATATGAAACTATAGACAAGTCAGATATTGGTCTGGCGTAGACACTTCTCGGATCAGGATGCTGGGTGGATATTTTGGATATGGGCGTTGAGGTCGAGGTCTTCTGGACGTGGGAATGGGTTGGGAATTGAATTGATCCTATGAGCAATGTTTTTCCTGTGGGTGTCTGGGTATGGAATATTGGGTCGAAGAAGGATGTACACCTACATTATAATCGACTAGTTAGATCGCCGACGCAACACTTGAACATCGAACCTCTGAACACAATCAATCAAGGCAAGGAAGGCGTATCTGCGGAATGAATCCATTCGAATTTCATTATACAGTGCCAGATTTCCGGCCTCTAAATAAGACACTGAGGGTACCTCAAAGTCACCTACTTATTCCAGAGCGCCAGATTCCAGCCTCCAGATAAGGGGCCAAACTACCAAAAGACTCCAGGATATGCCTCCAAGCCTGCCGGGATATCTTCCTAGACTCCTCATGATATGCCTTTGCCAAATTGAAACGCCGCCCATGATCATCATCTCGCGTTCGATTTGAGCGCTACAAAGCATCCCAACCCGACTCAAACATGCTTCCCCTCACCTTATAGTCGTCACCCTGCAGAGCAAGTTTGCGAACGACTTGCATCGCCCCAGTTCCAAGCTTGACGGGTTGGCCCATGATGATGCACTCTGACACGCCGTCAATGTTATCAGTCTTGCCCTTGGCCGCAGCTTCGAAAAGATGATCTGGCGTCTTCTCGAAACTGGCCAATTGCAAAACGCTGTCTCGAGTCTTTTGGAGACCAAAACGAGTGATGCCAAATACTTCGCCCTTGTAAGTCATGACATCTGCGAGCAATTGCATATGGCGAGGGTCAATGTCCATGGTCTTCATGACTGAGCCAATCTCGCCGCAGATTGTGGCACGCGCGGCCTCAATACCCAACACCTCCTTGACTTCCATGACGTGATTGGACACGGTCGAGTAAGGCTCGATGCCAGGCGTTGTCATACAATTCTTGAAACCATACCCTTCAACAAGGAGCTGGCATTCGTATTGACCTTTTGCATTTGGTTCCGTACTCTTCTTGATAATGGCACGCGAACATTCGGAATAGCCTTTGATGACCACGTCTGGAACGAGTGCCTTGACTTGCTGGACGCGTTCGAAATACTCCTTTTGATTCCTGGTGGTCTTGGCAGTGGTCCTCTTTGTGGACATGCTGGGATCTGGAACCTCGACGCGAATCAAGCTTGAACTGACGCGTACGCTTGTACCAGCCTTGCCCCATTTCAAAGGCTTGTGTTTGTTGATGGCGGATGCAATCTCGTCGGGGGTGATTTCGATGAAGAGTTTGTTGACCGTGTCCCAATCGATTCTCATCGCAATGTAAGCACCGTTGGGATGCCAAACGTCTTCGACATAGGATATGATGTCTCGAAGGAACGTCTTTTCAACACGTGCCTTGACAATACGGGCAGCCGCCTCGTCAATCTTGTTGGACAGCTCGCACGTAATGACTGGAGTCGAGATGTTAGTTGAGGCGTTAATGATTTCCTTGATACGCGGTACACCTTGGGTGATGGACATGCCCGCAACACCTGCGAAATGGAAAGTCTTGAGCGTCATTTGCGTTCCGGGCTCTCCAATGGACTGTGCTCCTATAGCACCCACAGCATGGCCTGGCTGGACCTTGGAGCGAGCATACTTGGTAAGACAGAGGTCGATGAACGTGTCGAGCGCCGTCTGGGACACTTTTGCCATGCCGTCTGCAAGTCCAAACTTGCCCGCTTCTTGGGGATTCTTTGGTTTCCTAGATGGGAGGCCATTGATGTTGAGATGGATCAGAGTCTTTTCAAGTTTGTCAGCCTTTTTGAAGATGTAATCCTCCACCGTGTCAAGGAAGTCACGAATGGACTCTTTTTGATCGATGCTATCGTCGCTCTTGTCATTATATTGGAGTTTCGTGACGCCGTCCAACTTGTATCGAATGTGTTTATTGCGCTCCGCATTTATCAATGCCAAGGTGTGTTCTCTCACTTCGGCGGGCGTAAGACTCGGTTCGGTATTGTCCCAGGTGGATGCAACAGCGTGTGAAAAGGTTCGATCGAAATGTACGGGTTTGGCCTTGCCCTCCATATCCACTGGATCTAGATGGTCGTCTCCGTACTGGAATTGGATCACAGACCCAGAAGAATTTCGAACAGTATCGTCGTATCTCGCAGCAAGATCTTCCAGTGACTTCATCAATCGCCTACTCATGTATCCAGTCTCTGCAGTTTTGACAGCCGTATCGACAAGACCCTCACGGCCACTCATGGCGTGGAAGATGAATTCAGAAGGATTCAGACCTGAAAAGAAGCTGTTGCTGACAAACCCCTTGGAAGCCGGTTGACGCGCAGCTTTTGGAAAGTGTGGAAGTGTTCTGTGATGGAATCCGTCGGCGACACGTGCACCACCAATCATCTGTTGGCCGACAGAGGCAACCATCTGGGATACGTTAATGTTGGAACCTTTGGAACCACACTTTGCCATGATGAGTGGAGCGTTCCATTTGCTCAATTCCTCGAAACAAATGTCACCCGCAGCTTGTCGGACTCCTGAGAGAATGCCACCGATTCTATTTTCCATGGTCTTTTCCTCGTCGCAACCTGCGTCTCGCTGCAACTTGCCTTCCTTGAAGTCGAGGATGAGTTTGTCACACTTGGCGTATGCCTCTTCGATCAATTGCTGCTTCTTTTGGACGAGCATTGTTCCTGGCGTCACGTCGCTGATGCCGATCGAAAATCCGGTATTGGAGAGCCATCGAGCCGAGAGCTTCGCAAGTCTATTCATGCCTTGGACGGCATGATCTGGGCCGAAATCTCTCATCATGACGTAGAAGACTGAATCCTTTTTGCCGTCTCCTACAGTAGCCTTGTCCATGACCCCACACATGACTTCGGAATTTCGAACAACAAGGTATGCGTCGTCAATGTTGAGGTCATTGGGCACGCCATGTGTGACTTTGAACTCTTTTCCAGCTGCTTCGAGGTTGACCAGAACTCTCGAGCGCTTATTGGGCCTCATCAAGACATTGAAAACTTGCTTTCCGGTCCATAGACGTTGTGGTTTGAGAACGGCAGGAGGTGGAAGTTCTATTGGAAGCGTCTCTCCAGTGTCCGGGTCATATGCTCCCTCCCCGGCGAACATGTAGTTGCAAATCTGACAGAAGCTGCCTCGATCGTAGAAATTGTTCTTGCTGCTGAGGAGATAGGCGGCGGTGATGAAGTCTTGGATTGCAGCAATGATTGGTGTTCCATTTTTTGGTGTGGCAAGATTATACTTGACGCCCATGAGTTCGATGGCTTCGGTTCGAGCTTCCTCTGTTTGAGGCACGTGCAAATTCATCTCGTCTCCATCGAAATCGGCATTGTAGGGATTGCAGACGCATTCGTTGAGTCGGAATGTTCTCCATGGTCGGATTTTGGCCCTATGGCTGAGAATACTAAGCTTGTGAAGGGATGGCTGACGATTGAAGAGCACAATGTCCCCATCTTCCAAATGTCGCTCCACGGTATCTCCGATTTTGAGGTAACTTGCCGCTTTTTTGAGCCTCTCCGCTGCGTCGTCGAAACTCGCAAAAACAGCCAGTGAAGTCTTGCGATCCGAATTTTCCTTTATGATGAAGTTTGCACCGGGGTGTCTTAATGGGCCATTCCTGATGAGCTTTCTCAACTTTTCAATGTTGTAACGGGTTACCTTTTCTGGATATGTGAGGTTTTTGGCGACACGGTCTGGTACAGCCACTTCATCGATGCCCAAGTTTGGATCTGGTCCAATAACGGTACGTCCAGAGAAGTCCACACGCTTGCCAGAAAGATTTTGACGGAACCGCCCGCCTTTTCCTTTAAGTCGCTGACAAAAGCCACGCATCGATTTTTGGAGCCCTTGTTGCTTGAGCCCCGGGACATCACTATTGATGTACATGGCGATTTGAAGTTGAAGGAAATCCCACTGTTCCATGAGAATCTGCAGAGGAAACCCTCGCTGAAGCCCAGCCCGAATGATGCCACTGACCTGACAGATGTCGCCAATCTTGTTGGTGATGTCATCTTCGGTCGCGCCACCTTCCTGCTGGACAGACGGTCGAACGGCAATTGGAGGGACAGGCATATATTCCCAGATGAGCATCTCCGGGCGAGCATCCTCTGGGTTCATGCAAAGAAGCTCACAGTTCTCGTCCGAGATTTGCTTGAACAAGGTGAGAACCCTCAAAGGATGCATATCATCCATGGCCTTCTTCAGGTGCTTCTCTATCTCTGGATTTGAGGCCTTTGCAGTCTCAAAAGACTGATCAAATTCAACCTTACCCGGAGGAGGTACCTTGGATTTTGCCGTCGACTTGTTATAGGCATCGTAGCGGTTGTGGATGATCTTGAGGGGATGGCCGGCGACTTTGCGAATGGTTCCATTGACGGCGCCACAGTAGGGGCAAGTCTTTTTCTTTCGACACTCTTCAAGCACCTTCTTGGAGATGGCTGATCGCTGTAAACTGTCCATGCCCGGGCGGCGTACGCTGTGTAAAAATCTCCTCCGCTCCGCTTCGGTCAGCAGAACCTGTGAACAATCTTTGCAGATGCAATTGAGGACTTCAGTTATTTGTTTCAGATATCCGACGTGGAATGCAGGTAGGGCGAGCTTGATGTAACCAAAGTGTCCATTGCACTTGTCGAGAGTTTCACCACACGTTTGACAAGGTGCATTTTTGACAGCTACACCCATGCGCGGGTCCATGGGTCCATGTTCGGTGTGTTTACGGGTATTGTCCGGACCGACATTGAGATCGTAGACGTTGCGATCGGAGACTTCGACGACGGCTTGATTGACAATGTCTTGCTTGGAGCTGGAGAGAAAGTTAGCTTCATGTTCAAACCGAGTTTGAAGGGAGTAATACAAGATGCCAAACTGGATCTGCTTGATGCGCGAAGGCACCTTGTCGACTACTTGCTGCTTGACGTCCGTAGAGACGGGCTTGGAAGCTTTTGACATGGTTGTTGGAGAGAGTGAGTGAGCGGAACAAAGTCTAGGTATTGGGTTCTAGAACCTAGCTCCACCGCTACGGGAAGTGCTGTACAGAGTAGTCGAATACCTCAGCAATGATGCAATCGCTCATTGCGGGGTCCGACACGAACTGGCGGAGAGGAGAGGAGAGGATAGAGTGGGTGAGTCGACAAAAGAGGGACGGAAGCGCAGGAAACAAAAGTTGATTGCAGTAGTCGGGTGGGGTACCATCCCGCCGCCACACCGCGCTTAACTCTTTACAGTCCATCAGCCACAGCCGTATCAGTCTATGACCTCTCTTCGCTCCGTGCACGGAATGACTGGAAGACGGTGCGGGAGGGGAGCTGGCACGGCTGGTACTTGGCTGGTGCGGGACTGATAGCCAAAGCCGCTATTGTTGCAGTGTCCTGAATAGTGGTTGGAGGTTCCAGTTGCGCAATGGACATCATATGACTTCGCTGCCTTGAGGCGTGGGGAGCACCCTCCAGTCCCTCCAATCCCTCCAGTCCCTCCAATCCCTCCAATCCCTCCTCCCCTCCCTGCCCCGCCAGAAGCCTAAGACAGCCTAAGACAGTGAGAGGCCGGCCAGACAGATAACTCCAGCTATTCCCTCAGCCTTTTACTCTCTTTCATCTTCGTACCTCTCTCAACCTCTCCTCTTCGTCGTCGCACCATCCACCCGTCTGCCAGCTCACCACCGGGACAGCTCCAACTCCAGCCCCCGCCAACAGCTCTGCCTCCCTCTGGTGCCAGCTACCAGACCCAACCCAACCAAACCACCAACACCTCTCATCCAAGCTCCGGCCCCGCAGCTGTGCCTGCGTCCACCGTTTCACCTTGTCCTTCAACAACCCCCCAACCCTTTATAACCCACGCCTCTCCCACGGTAGGCTGGAGAGTCTGGCAACTCTCCCTTCCCATCATCTGACGCCATGCCGCCTTCCGGCCCACGTAAGTACTTTATCCCTCGACCTGCACAAACCCGCCAGCTTACCCCTCCAGCAACCGTTCAGGTCACCCTACGCTGCCTCGACGGCACAGACGACATCGACGAACGCAACTTTGTTCTCGGACCCGGTTTGACCGTTTCCGTCGGACGAAGCTCGAAGAATACCAATAAGCAGCTCATGGCCGCCAAAGACAACGCCTTTATCGATAGCCCCGTCATTTCCCGACTTCACGCTACCCTATCTACCACCACCGAGCCCAGGTTCGGCCTTAATGTCTGGATCAAGGATAGAGACTCTATGCACGGCACTCTTGTCAACGACGTTCCCTTGGCTCGCAATACCGAGAGACAGCTCAAGGATGGAGATACTCTACAGTTTGGTGTGAATGTGGTCCGCGATCAAGGTATGTGTCGTACATCCCCCTCCTCCTTCACTACTGATGTCGGTGGCTTTACAGAGTCTTTCTTCGCGAAAAAGTACTCGTTTTCATACAAACCTATACAGTCCAAGCCCGAGGCTTCCTTCCCTCGTGGTTTCAGCGTGCCCGATGAAGTCTCATCTGATGAGGAAGTCGAGGACGATCACTACGACGCATCACCCTCTGCTGCCCCGCAATACGGCAGCGAGTCGAATCCCGTGAATATCGACGATTACGAAGACATTCTCGAAGTCGAAGAACTCCCAGCTAAACCGTCCGACGAGCCACCCCAAGACGATCAAGCTAAGCGTCAAGCCTCTCCTCCCGACGAATCCTATTCTCCCATCAAACATGACAACTCGGAGGATGAGGAGAGTGCCGATGAGCGTGACGATGAGTTCCCTCCGGCCTACGTGGAAATGGAGTTGGGGTCGGATCATAGTGGGGACGAGGAGGAAGCACACGAAAAGGTCAGCGTAGATGATGATGAGAGTCTTTCCGGATCGGACATGGACACTTCTGAAGTAGATGAGGATTCGAGGTCTGATATCGAGAGTGTACAGTCTCCCACGTTGCCATCTTTCCTCGAGGTTGCCAAGGCTGACGGTATCGATCAGGATCCTCTCACTAATACTATGCCAAAGGGTCCCAGCTCGGGTCTTCTTCCGAAATTTGGCCTCCAGGTCCCAGGAGTACACTTTCCGCTCAAACAACGAGCCGACGAGATTGAACAAGAGAGGATCTTCGAGACTGCCGGTATGTTTGGTGACGCTTACGCAAACAATACTTGGGATGGTGCGGTGCCACCAACAACTCCCTCTCGACCATCCGCCCCAAAGCCTATGCAATGGTATGGGGACTATACCAGCCCAGTTCTTATGAGAGAGGCTCCAGATTCATTCGGCTTTGACGATTCGCCTGGAAATATATTGTCACTAAACCCAGTTTATCGTCCAGACCACGCTCCGTTTGGCAGAGTCCCGCCACCGGGTGTTGGTGGTCTGCATCATCCATATCCATTAGGACGTCCTGTCCAATCGTTTCCCCCAGGATTTCCTTTTTCGACTCATTCAAGGATGGACGAGACGACTAATACTCCAAACTTGGATGCTGCTCCAGCCATGACTGGAAACGATGTGGCTCCTCAGTCAAGCTCGCGTACAAAGGTATCGATTGCCGAGATTGTTGACGAGCCTGAGCAACATCCTCCTACTCCAGTATCGGTCTCTACACCAAACTTGAAGCGCAAGGCTGACGAGATGGATATGGAGGTGTCGGAACTCGACCGGGCGACGACTCCTGTAGAGGTGGTTGCGACGACTCAGACCGAGAACGAGCGACCAGTGAAGAAGGCTCGTGGATCTCTTGGATACATCGCTTCTGGCGCGGCCGGATTCGTTGCAGGTGGTCTAGCAGTGTTTGGAGCTCTCTGGTCCCTGCCCGAGGCCACGTTCCAGTGAGGGCTTGTAGTGGATTGTCTACAACCAAGAACTCGTGTGGATCTTCGACAACCAATGACTCTTGGTGGTTGTTTCGATCCTCGCTCGACACTATACGAGTCCGCTATCATAAGCTCTCCACTTTCAATATCGGGAGACTATTTCCTTTGTTACTGCATGAGCTATGAGTCATGTCACTCCTTTTTCTAGAATCTTGGGCGTTGGCGGGACTAGGTAGCTCTTCAAATCACCCACGGCTGTACACATGCGATGGGACGGGTCACGGGCGTTTATTTCTCAATTAAAGCGCCCACGGACATTTTTCATCGGTTGAGTATCAGGAAGGGGACAATCGGCCAGCATGGAAGGATTTCTTCATTTTTCCTTGTCCTTTTTTGCTGGCGCTGACTGGGGTCAATTATCCTCTCACGGACGATGGAATGACATATATCTTAATGAAAGCCATATGGTATCGCAAACTTTTGACCATGAAAAGTGGATGATTTACGTGATGTGGGATAATGTGTAGAGCAGTCAAATCATGCGTGTACCATGAAGCTAGCAAATCAGCATGATTGATCTGAAAACCGTCCATGTAGGCAGAATACCCTGTGAGGTGTCGTATGGCTTCTCATATATTACAGCAACTGATTTAGTAACCCCTGCAGTTGATTCCTCCCTCTTTCCTTCCTCAATGATGACCCACATCCACACCCTTGACTCTGAACACTCGACAGTTCCCAGCAAACAAAATAGTCTACTTACCCGAGACCATTAAACGGACTCGTTGATGTATATATAAATAACTTTTATCCTTTACATGATTTTTGGTTTGTATGAAGATGGATCCACAGTTCGAATAAGAATGTTTGTTCCCCAGTACAATTTTTCACATGAGAATAAAATTTCTACATTCTTCTACCATGATGGTCAAAATTCTGTTTAATGCAACTCTTTACTAGCTTTTCAACATCCCCCGGGCAGCCTTACTACCCCTCACACGCCGATTTTCCCACCATCTGTCTCCTAATAACGGTACTAAATTACTCCAGATATCGGGAGATACCACAGATACTTTTTAATCCCACTACCGATTCTTTAATCATTCAGGAATTTAAATCCCAGTACAGCTTGGTGATGACTATACATGGGGGATTTAGCATGATGAAAACATATGGTAAATCTGAGAGTTGGAGTGGTTTGTTTGCATGTGGAATCTAGAGCAAGAACACGGGATGGTTGATCTTAGATACCCGACTATGAAGTAGCGTAGAATTTGGACGGGCCGCGGAGTCTGTATCAAGTATATGGGTTGGCTGATCTGAGACTCCCATACCGTATGGATAATTCAAGACACACAACCACCAACAGCGTGTAGGGAGTGGCGGGCGATGGTAGATTAAAAGAGCATATGACAGCCGTGAGAATTGTAATGCAGTGTGGCGAAAACCGACCATGATAGGAGATAAGAGAAGATATGGTTCAAATGAGTTTTGCGTGATTGGCGTAGGTGCATTCGCTGAAACGAGTCAGAGTTCAGAGACCCATAAGCGATCATCAGGGGGACGGATAATGATTTCGGAATTTAGACCGATTAATAAATGCAGTATGGGATCGTAGTTCACAGAATAGAGGATTTTCTTCCAGTGGTTTCGTCTTAGAATGGATTTGAGGTGGTCCTTTTCTCTTCATCCTCATGGTGCATCAGTGGCTCCACACTCCTCTGTACGACCGTCTATGGTCTGGCCACAACAGAACACTGAGCAGTATGCTGAGAATCGTTGAAAGTAAGGTCGATTGCTTCCACGCACGCAAGACTGAGCAATGAGGAGTGACTTGTCTGCAGTGCTCCACGTGAACACACTAAAAGCCTGTTCCTCTCGAATTTCCTGTCATCTCCATGTAACTCTACACCTTTTTCATTGTAAGATGAGCAATATATCCGCAGGTAATCGATGGTAAATTTATGGCTCACCATATCCCAATCGATAGTGCTTCAAGTGTGAAATAGCTGCAAAGCAGTTCAATCCTCTCGTGGAACAATGATGAGACACAGAGCTTGGATAAGCATGTAGACTTGATGTTCTCTGTGATACATCACGACTTTTGTCCCTCCGTAGGTGTAGTGCCGTTCACCGGTGAAGAAAGATCATACCTTGATGGCTAGCAAATTTTCCGTCTCAGTGACACAGGTAGCACGCATAGAAGAACACATGACTCGAGTCTTTTTTACAATGCATGAACATGATGTCGTGGTGACCCTTGACCCGACAAAAGTCTCATCACTAACGAAAACTGTATAGCGGACCCACTCCTTAGGCAAAGACGTGGATAGCACTATACCAATCCCTGACGATGGAATCTTTTCAGCCCCGTGAGACATGAAATGGGTGATACAACTGTCAGCAGCCTCGAGGACCTTGCTCTGTGTACTGCAGCTGCGTCACTGCCATCCAATAGGTGATCTTGTCCAAAGGTTTTTGCACTCAAAAGCACTCAACATTTTACCACCAGTCACTACAGGAAATTGTTTAGGGTGTGGCTTTCTCTGCACTTCGTTCTTAGGCGAAGGCTGACTGCAGGTTCTACGTTTCAGGGGGAGTGAGTGAAACGGTAGATAGCGTGCTGCACTACAACATGTTCCTTGCTGGGACGTACAGTCTTCTGTGCAACTTTTGCTCCGAAGAAAATTACCTCTTTGGTCACCAGACAAGTTCTGACAGCACGCAGTTTATGTAGTGACAGTGAAATCACAGCTTGTTGCCGGGCCCACTACGAGAGACCCTGTCAAATACGTTTATAACCCAAGGTTGCCGTCAATTACTAACAATGTCATGTCACAATCATCCAAGACCACGCAATGTTCTACATTACTGGATAGGAACGGGCCCAACATTCAAGAATATGGTTGCAGTCATGTACGTTCTTGGTTAGTATTGCTCACAGCATTGAAAGATTAGTTTCACAGGCAATTCAGTGTTGGCTGACCAAGACGGGTTGCTGTATTCACCGGTCTCGGACTGTTCATTATAAGTTGACGTTGGATTCCGCAAATATCCAGTCAAGCTATCTATCGTCTAAATATTCATACAAATCAGCTCCCTCTATCAACCACACATATAAACTACGCGTTGAGCCACCTTTTACCGCAGTCCGTTACTAATCAGCGAAACTCAAAATGCCCTTGTGTACTAAAAACTGTGTCGGAGGAATCCTTTGCGAGACATGCGCTCATTGCAAAGGGAATGTTAGACAGTAAGTCTGATCTCCTTATCTTTTTCTTAATTCTCGGTTCAAGGAATCGAACTGATGGAATACGATTGACTACTTCAATGTTTGACCTTGGCTGCGCTTGGTCATTTCATTTGTTCTCCACGGACTTCTATCTGCTGGGTGATGACTCGCAACTTCCGGCTGACTTGGACAGAGAATGTAATTTTTGCGACAATAAACGATACACCGAAACTCCTTGCACATGCCAAAAGGATGCCAAAGAATCATCCGACGCTAAAGTTGGCAAGAAGAAATGAAGCCTCCGCCACCACACAAAGGACAATTACTTCCAAGGGACACAAGTTGTAGCAAAAGACCTATTATGTGGCTGCGGTCAATACCAAGTAAGGCTCTAGTGTTTCAAAGGGTAACCAGCGGAGCTATGACCGAGCCGTTAGGCACTTTTGCGGACGTTTTGTCTCAAAGGGAAATAGTTCCTCGACAAGTCTTGCTTGTATTACACTCGCTCATATGCTCGTCTTGAGCTGACCCAATCTAAAGTTGGGAGCCAACAAATTCAAAGGTTGGCCTTCCCTAGGGCTAGATGTAAATCTACAGTCATTCAATTCTCAAAATGAAATCTCAAAATCTCTTCTTCAGTGACTACAGCGCGTCCAAAACAAACCAGAAGGAATGCAATTGTTTTAAACCTTTGTAACTTCCCCAATTTGTGCAGCGATCCTATTCACAATAAAATCCCGAATGAGATGGGCTTATAGATCAACAGTGTCTATACTACAACTAGCTAGCGGGCAGGTACGCGTGAAATTTATCTAGTCCTACACTACCATTGCAGATCGGCTACAAGAATGTATGACAGTTTCACCAATCTCACGCTTACACGGAGTGATCTCCATACGACTGTATCGATATCTACAATTACCTTCACCCATTTCTTCCTACGCACTCCCATTTAGTCAAAGAGCCGAGAACCTCGGATTGCAATCACTCCACTTCGTCTCAGTACGTAACCTTTCACAGACGCGACTCGACCGGCACCTAGTCGGCACTCACCTGCGCACCCGTGGTTCCCACATGGGTCTTGAGATTTTCGAGTCCTCCATGACACAACATTGTTGCACAACCACGCAACATCTAGTTATTCGTTCGGCACGTCGGCCGCATAGTGCG
The DNA here is from genome assembly GCA_001007845.1 of Nigrograna mackinnonii. Classification (NCBI taxonomy): domain Eukaryota; kingdom Fungi; phylum Ascomycota; class Dothideomycetes; order Pleosporales; family Nigrogranaceae; genus Nigrograna; species Nigrograna mackinnonii. Next base: position 161,933 of record JGVQ01000084.1, on the reverse strand, counting down.
TACACTTAGCTACCGGAACGTTAGTGCCAGCACTAGAGAAATGGTAGATCATGTTTCACTCTTCTATTCGTTTCTATCGACCTGATGTTGCGTCTAACTGTTTGATACGTGTAATTACCCCATGGGAGACTAGTGACCTTTGGACGTCCTGACTTCTCGTCGCTTTTCTGCTACCATCTAGACTGCATAATGCCTGACAGAACACTTCTCGACAATTGATATTATTTAAAATTTGTTCCCTGCGAGTCGTCCTTTGAATGCCCACTAATAGGTTATTCCGCTCTCTACAAGCTCTCACGAGGTACTTTTTACAGTAACGTGTATGGCGAACGCTATGCATTGAGGTGCATTCTTCGATCTGCGGTAATTTCACCTCATGAAGTCCTGCTATCTTTAGCTCTATTCGTCTGAGAGAATGCTGCATCCACACAAAGCCCGATTTCCGGAGTTATATAGCCATACATGTCGATGCCATCTCCTAAACCGCTCATAATAAAACATAACACAAGCTTCGTACGAGAAGACGGGCGCGAAAATACCGCAATTAATACATGATCTAAATAGGCAAGTGTTTGGTGTCTTACACTCATCGATGCATTCCCGAATGGAAGAGTATTTACAGGGCAGAGCATGTCATCAATCCTGCACGAAAAAGTGGTTCTTATCAGCAAGCTCTGGATTTATCCGCCTTGCATATGCAGTCGGCAACGAAATATGAGTGAGCACCAAAGTCTGGCTGCATTCTGACCTAGGGATGCTGAGGATTCATACCTTCATTGTCGAGCATCGAACATAATTGACATCATCGAATCGAATCCGTCGCACGTTTCTTCGTTTCAGCATTCCGAAAACTCGGAAACACGAGGATGCATGAAAAATACGACGTCAGTGAGCGGCGTAGTACATTCATCGGCTCGCCAGATCGGACATTTATGCTAAACATGGCTCTGGGATCGCGATAAGCCAATCCCATGCTCTTGTAAGCCTTGCAGTTTGTAGTTTTTCGTATCAAAGACGCAAAGTCCAAATAAGCTTTGACACAACCGCATCGCATCCGCGCTATGAATTCCTGGCTAGCTAATTGTTCCTAGACACTACTCACCCCATGCCCCACATTCTCAATCTTCTCCACGAGTCTACCTGAAGCCTGCTGACGCAAGCTTGAGTGGCAGGATCGAGTGGCATGAAATTGACACTAGCTGCCCCTGCTCACAAACTTCCTTCAATGGCAGGCCGCGATCAACAAGGAAATTGCTTTTATGGGCCTAGTCATCACAATGGCTAATTTATCCCACAACCGATCTAATGGTGGGTGATTTATCAATCTGCCGAGACTGGACCCTGGTGCATGACGGCATTGGATGGACGACTTGCTACCCCTCCCTGCTCCCACATGTATCCCGCCTGAGCAAGAGGCACTGGGTGGTCTGAGAACTGGTGGCCGGGTGGATAGGCGCTGCTGTTGTTATTCAAATGCAGAAGGCTTGGCCGGTTTTCCGTCGGCCTCGTAATTTTCTCTTCTTTACTACATTTTCAGTTCTGGAGCTCTGATTATGGCTACCAACGCTCAAGTCAAGCATTTGGTGCATAGGTGGGTCGATAACTCCTACGACGAACAGCTAGATTAATTCTATCAGTCACGCACATGAGGAGGGAATTCCAGGGACGGTCAATTTGAAAGCTGCTGGTAAGCTCTGAATAGACAAAGCACCTCCTCAAACTGATCATGAGTAGAGGGCGACGACACTTATTACGGCCAAGCGCTTTTTCCGGTCCCAGCGGAAGATCCCAATGATCCCCTTCAAGTAGGTAGTCTATATACGAGAATTCGATGCTTCCTGACATAGTTAGTGGTCCAATACAAAAAAATCTCTCATCCTTCTTGTATGCTCGCTGTATTCATTCCTGGGCAACTCCGCCTTACTAGGCCCGAGCGTCTACATTGGCCTTTATTCGGAGTTGTTTTCGATAAGCCCAACCAAAGCGTCTGATCTCGTTTCGTATCCAAATCTAGCTTTTGGTTTTGGTAAATTGATCGTCAAACTATGGCTTGAAACGAAGGAAGCTGACACAAATCAGGTTCGCTAATTCTCGTACCGCTTTATTTGAAAATTGGAAGAAGGCCTGTTATGCTTGCATCCATGATTTTGGTGCGTCATGTTTCCGCGCGAATCTCGTATGGAATTTCTAACAATACTAGTTTGCTGCCGGCCTGATTGGAGCTTCGCAAGCTACAACCTTCAGCGGTCTTATGGTGGCTCGTGTGATTCATGGATTTGGATCAGGAGTGTGTGAAGCACTTCCTGTACAATTGGTCAACGACATCTTCTTCTTGCACGAAAGAGGAAAACGAATCGGCTATTACACTGGTATAAACAACCCATTCTTTAAGTGTGTTTATAAAACTAATTGTTCAAGTCTGTCTTTGTTTCGGATCTACCGGCCCTTTGTATGCTGGCTACATGTTAGCCGGCGGATATTCATGGAGATTGTTCTTCTACGTGGAATTTGCCTTTGCCATGGGCTTGCTAATCTTTGCTTTTTTCGTCGTCGAAGAAACCGCATACAAACGCGACAAAGCCGTATCCCCTCCAGTTTCCAGCACCAATTTTGATAAATCCGCGGATCCTGCTCATCAGGAGGTGGCGGCGGCGATCCCGCTTCGTAAATCCTACCTTTCCACGCTAAAGCCGTGGAGCAAAATCGACCACGAATCGGAATTTTGGATTATGATCCCACGGTCATTTACATATTTCTTGGTTCCACAAGTCCTTTGGGTTATTACCTCCTTTGGTAGGTTAGACGCGGAATGATGGTAACATCACTAATCAATCACAGGAATATATATCGGCCTAGGCGCCCTCGCCTTCAACTACACGTTCCCATTGAAGATTACAGCACCTCCATATAACTGGTCACAAACAAACTCAGGTCTAATAACCATTGCATCATTCCTCGGGTACCTCCTCGCCATACCATTCCTCTCGTCCTCGGACCGCCTCGGCGCCTACTTGACCCGCAAGAACAATGGTATCCGCGAAGCCGAGATGCGGCTTGGGGTTATGCTGCCTGCCATGATAATTGCTCCTTGTGGTATTATTCTCTACGGTCTGGCAGCTGAGAAGAACCTCCACTGGGTGGCATATTTCTTTGGAGTCGGTTTAGACCAGTGGGGATCGTTGTTTTACTTTTCATTTACCCTCGCTTACGCGGTAGATTCCTACCAGGCAAATACCTCTGAGATGCTCATCGCCATGAACCTTGGTAAACAAGCAATCTCATTTGGTATGGGTGTTTACCTCCTCGATTGGATTTTGGAGCGAGGATTCGCCGTCACAATCTCGGGCATTTTTGCCGGTATTCTCCTGGCTAACAATCTTTGTTTGATTGTGTTTATGATTTGGGGGAAGAAAATTAGGATTGCTATGAGTAGGACTTGGTTGGCAAGATTGCATAAGAGGACTATTAGGAACGTGGAGGTTGCGTAGATGAAGATTGTCAATATGAGGGAGATATGGGAGGGTTATGCGTTGGATACCAAAACATGTCAATGGCGGGCCGGATTTTGATGTGGTGCCAAAAAAATTGACCCTAGTGTACGCGATATGATTGGAAAAAAGCCATTCCGTATATTATGGATGAAATTAGCTAGCTCGTCGAAGCGCCAATTTGTTGTGTATTACTCTGGGAAGAAGGTTGAGCTATGGCTTTCCCGCTTCATGGCAAACTCTGCAATGAATAGTCATCTGATATTGTCGATCTATTAATCCATGAGTATGCTACTTTTGTAATAGCAGGATCGTGCTACATTCCCGTCTACTTGAGGAATGCCTTTCAAAAATCGCTAAAAACATTGAAAAGCCATGAAAATAATCATATCATAGTAAATAAAAATACACAACATCTACTCTCGCCGCGGAGGTGGTATGATATCGTCGTGATCCAGACTTATTCTCCTATCTGCCACTGGACTTTCGACAATCATCTCCTCGTCTATAAAAAAGGTTGCTTTCCCTCTATCCAATGACACATCTTCCTCGTTCACCAAAGTGTTTGTGGTGTCCATTCGGCTCACTTTCGGCTTAGCCGCTGCTACTGAATCAAAAGATTCCCAAGTTCTAAGCTGCTGCGGTGGGGTTCGTGGATGATCACTAGCTTTCATCGCTAGGATAGAAGATGTATCTGAATTTGATGTCCGTGGTGGCTTTTCCCCCTCCGAAGAGGTGATTGTGGATGTTGACTTTGGATCCCAGTCCTCGGGTCGTTTGAAGAGAACGTGGGCTTCATCTTTTGTATCTATCATTGCCAATTTCTCTCCTGGTTTTGTGGTTGGATGTGAAAGCCCGCCATAAGACCAGGTCCCCACCCCAATATGCTCGTGTGCTAGCCGCTGTAATTGTAGGGTTGTGTTTGCAGCCCATTCTAGTCGCGCGTATTTACTACCTGGGTTTAATCTAGCCTTAGTCTTGTCTTGAATAAAGTCTACGAGACTTTCGAGAACCAGATCGAGGATCATAATCAGGCTGCCGATGCAGAGAATCAACCCAACGCCGAGGACGGAGAATGAGGAGTAACGAGTTGACATGATCTTTTGATTCTTACACACTCGCTGCTCGTCGGTATTGTTTGGTGCGATGCGGAATTTCTGCAAGCCTGGTATTGTACCTGCAGCCATCTCTACAAAGGAGGATTGTATAGAAGCGAGCGACGCTGAAACCCAATGGCTGACTTCAATCATATATTGCCTGTCACTGAGTGGTCCTTGGTCAGTTGCGGCAAGCAGTTGACGTGCCTGAAGTGCAGAAGATCCGAGCGTGTCTACAGTTGAGGAGATGGACAAGAAGCCGAGCTGAAACATGTATTTTGACCACTCGATGGTTTGTTTTTGAGACTTGGTCTTGTATAAGTCGGAGACGTTGAAGCGGTCGTCGGCATAGCCGGCTAGAGGGCCACATTGCTGGGATTTTGGGAGGTTTGGATTGCAGAATTGGACCTATTCAGTGAGCAGAAGTTCAGAAGGAATATATATCACACTGACCTGCATTGTACATCCCAATACACCTAGCCCGTCTGAGAGATATGTTTGTCGACTTTCTCCTGTGAGCCGGTTCTCTACCTTCTCCCCAAGCCGGTGAGCAGATATCCATGGATCATTGGATTCTTCAACAAATTCGATCCCCGGTGCGTTGACGAAGAAGAGCATTAAATCAGCGTCTTCAGTTTTGAGCTCGTCAATGGGTTCAAACATGTTGAACCGCTTCATCTTTTCAATAGGCCCGCCATAATTTTTAAGGAGGCTGGGCTGTTAGCTATAGTATAGAACGGGGACAGCCAACACTTACGTTAGACTATAGTCTGCCCTCGGGCGTACGTGAATTGAACGGTAGCTGCCCCAGTCCGTATCAGGAGGAGGCGTTTCCTGAGTGAAATTATATCGATTATCATGGATTGGGCCATAATAATATCGTATGACTTCTTGCGCACTCTCATTTGCTTTGAATGGAGCGCTGTACTCTTCGGTTTTGAGTGGGGCACATTTATGAACGAACCGCATTTGAAAGCGGTTTTCCTTTGGGGCATTGAGGCCCAGATCTTTGTGGCTGTCGATTAGAGACTCGATGACGAGGTTCTCCGTCTGAGACTTGCAGATCTTCTTGTCAAAGGGACAGCTTGCATTGCTTTGTATGGTTGTTTGTAGACTTTGTTTGATATAAGGGAAGCAGTCTTCTGCACCGGAAGAATTGTCTCCGTAGCATCGTTGAGCGTACTCGGAAAAGGCCGTAGCTCTCCGCGACTGATGAGGCATGAATACACCTGCATAGGCTTGATAATCCCCATCATCGGAATCCGGCAAACCGCAGTTAGAACTAGTAGAAATCAGTTAACATGTTCAATAAACTCCGTAGAGGTATTACCCAGTCAGTAAGACTTCATTGGCTGTATCCGTCGTAATTTGAGACGAGAAAACTCCAGCAATGCCAAAGCAGATTGACACTGTTACTGCCAGAAGAATGATTGACATTAATCTAGGGAATGGTCTTCGAAATCTCGGCCGGACCCGCCATGCCCATATTACCTGTGGATTGTAAGTTTACTGTATGGAAGAATCTCCGACCACTGACCTGTCCGAGTTCCCACGCAGCATCTTGAGCTGTGTCGCAATTTCGTAGAATGGCTTGTAGTTGGTGATATATCCCGTCACGCGGTCTGGGTGACGATAACATTCGATGTAGAACGAAGCAAAGAATTCTCCAAAAACTCTTCCCCGCAGCACCAATGAATATGGCTAAAAATGCGGTCAATAGACCACCATTCCGTCGAGTGAGTGTAAGTGTAGCACCCTCAATCTTTCCCAAGGACCAATTCGTCCAAAACCCAAGGTGAACATTATAATTCTCTACAATGGTCATCTTGACGATGGAATGTAGTGTGGGGAGTGGGACTGCAGGCGGGAAGGAACATTAAGGATATGAAGGCACGTCTCTCGGGTTCGACAAGTCCTACGAGCAGGCATGCCCGAAAAAGCCCCAAGCTGAATGCCTGGTGCGCCTGCAGTCATGTTTGCATGCTGGCCCCAACTTTAGCAACCAATATGAACTGATCCTAAAAATCTTTGTCGGTTTGAGATACAGGCTGGATCGGTTTCGTGATAGTTCCCCGGTGCAAGGGACAGAAATGGAAACGTCGAGGCTTGTTGCAGGAGGTTAATATGAAGGACCAATGGTAGTTGCCGTCACATTGCGCCATGCTGACCTGTACTTAGCCGGTCGAGCAATCACATTTGATCTGTCAGCCTCGCGTTTCTTGGACTGACAGGGGTGGTCATGTTCCTGATTAGAACTTCTGGTTCGATAAGCCGATTTGGAGGGTAGTTGAAGAGAAATTCCGTGGGGGCGAGATGTCAATCTGTAATGGAAGATGCATTTTGTAATCGAGATGAAGCCGGTGAATGGTTGTTGAAGATGGTCGACCTCTATAAGACCAAGGCGCTTATACCACCCAAAAATAGTCCGAGCGTAGATTGACCGATGTTCTAGACTATAACTAGAAACTCATACGGCCCGTCTCTTGCTTGTGAACATGGCGAGACCAATCGATTGGGAATCCGGACATTTTTTATCAAGCGGGAGTCAATTTGGGCCCTAAAAACAAGTTTGTGATGCGTGTTCTGTATAGATGCGGCGAGGTGCGGCTCGGAATCCTTCGATCCTTGGAGTCTTGTGTGCATGTGGGCGAACTACTCCATACTGCTTTGGGCGGTTTTGCAGAAGCGAGGCCATATTCTGCTGCAATTATGACTCGTTCTAGGCTGTCATTTTTGGGCTCTTGTTGAAAGCCGATGCAAATAATCTTTAGGCCTCTTAATGCGATAAGAAGGGCTGCCGGTTTATTATTGGGTGAAGTCTTTGGTTTTACCGCTTATACGAAGGTGACGACATCTACTCCCTCAGTAATCGTTTTCAATCACCGAAATCTGCATGTATATCCAAGAAAATTCCTCGTATCTAATAAAAGACCTTTGTTGTCTCTATAAGTTACACAGGATAAGTCAAAATCCTGAGTATTCTTCGTATCACGGCGCTGAACGGTCCACAATCAACCGATTTGGCGATGGTCAGAAATATGAGTTTGCTGGTGGTATTCTGTCCATTTTTAACCAGTTTATGTGTATACCTACAACGTAGGGACACATAATTGGACATGCCTGCAAGCCTTTCGCAAGTCCTTCAGTCGAAGACTGGCAGATCAGGCGACCGCTTCTAACCATGGTCTAGTATTTTCTAGACAGAGTTTAACATCTTCACAGTCATCTCGGATTATGTATCTATACTCTAGTGGTGAAGAATTCTCGAGATGTACATAGTATTGTGTCGCCCGCAAATGAAATAAACAACGTGACAACTAATTACCGTAGCATAGTGCTAGGTTTCTATTGTTCATCAAAGTGTTTGTGGTGGTCAGGTGCGGCGGTCGGCCAAACTTTATACCTATCGTGAGTGCCGATAAGCCCACAAACCCACAGAAAAATTCACCGCCAGCCTCGTCTTCTTCTTTCTCCTCCCTCTTTGTCGTTCCATCTTTGCTCCAAACTTGTCAACTTTCTTGCACCCGTTCTTTGGGCTCAATAGCGAGTCTTTTGTAACTTAATTTGAGGAACTGTGGTCTGGGATACATTTTCAACGTGGAGACACGTCGAAAATCTAGCTCGGATACCACCACAGTTGTTTGTCACTGGGCCGGTAGCGGAGGGGATCTTTCATATTTATATTTTCGTATTCGTATGAAAGAGCATGTATTTTACATATACATGTGGGGCCGCTAACCAATTCAAACCTTTCGTACAAATTTGTTCTCATGCTATAATATGGTTGCGTATTAAAGAACCGTCATCTCTATTTAAGAACATCATCAAATAGAGTGACAACTTTTATCGTTTAATCGCCGCTCGTGTTATCACTGCCTATTTTACACACAGAATACTGTATCATCTGTCTCTGGTTTGCTACCTTTAGATCTGAGCAAATACCATACATTCCACTATCTACTATAGTGAGATGGCCAATTGACTGCAGTCCACCACAATACCTAATAAGTTGCCTACAGGGTGTATCTAAAGAAAGGACTTCTATCACCCATATCCAACAACTCCTGCTGTGTATACTTGGCCCGAATTGCATCCTCTCCTTCTTCCCTGATCAAAGCATCCCTCCTCTTATTCTCTCGATCGTAACCCCATCGTAAAACAAAGGTCATTGCAATAGCCGCTAAACACATTGCCAAAGACACACCAAAACCTGTTTTATACGAAGGCGCCTCGCGATCTAGATAGATGTTGGACCCACAAATGCCACCCATGTTACCAACGGAGATTAGAAGTGCCATTCCTACTGCACGTTTCGAAGATGGTGCGAGCGAATTGGCAACCCAGGAGACGAGGGAGATGAATGGACAATATAGACCTCCAGCAACGGGAAACAGGAATCCATAAGTAAGGCCTGGATATTTCGGATGGGGGATGGCAAGCTGAGCAATGAATCCACAAGCTGCGATTGAATAACCTGCGATGATGAAAGGAGAACGTCTTTGCCCGAGATCACTCCACCATGCGAATATCAAAGTTAGTATGGCTGCAAAGACGTAGATTGGAATCGTTAGGAGCTGAGCAACGGCAGCAGTGTAACCGAGATCCTTGATGACTGTGGGGACGGTAGCGGTGAAGCTTTACAATGTCAGTGATTGCCGAGAAAATCAAGACAAGACTTACCCGTATACACCAACTGTATTTCCCCAGAAGATTACTACACCAGCCCAGACTCTCCAGTCAGACAGACCCGCTATTATCTGATCCTTGTTTATCTTGTCTTGATTTGTCGTGCCTGTCTCTTCTTGTAATCGTCGGACCAAAAGATCCCTCTCCGCTTGAGTCAAAAAGGATGCAGTCTCTGGAGAATCAGGAAGAATCTTCCAGATGACGAGTGCGAGTGCCACAGGGATCAATCCCTCAATGAGGAAAATCCATTGCCAGCCTTCTAATCCAGCCCGCCCATCAAGTTTCTGAATCGCGAAAGCGAGGAGGCCGGAAAATGCTCCGGAAAGGGATGCGGCAATGTAAAAGACTGCCATGCGACGCTGGACTTCGAAGCGACGATACCATAGCGTGATGAGAAAAGTTGCGGCTGGAAAGAAGCCCGACTATTCGCAAGTAAGCATTCAATGAGGCTGGCTTGGAAGTCTTGGTATGCTTGACCTACCTCTGTTACTCCCAAGAAGAACCTCCCAGCCAACAAACCCCCATAACTGTTCACTAGACCCATCAATGTCATGACGACTCCCCAGCTAAACATGAGAATAGCTATCCAATGACTTGGTTTCATCATTTTCAGAATGATGTTGCTGGGAACTTCGAGGAGCGTATATGGGCTACACAGACGTCAGCATGCTCAGACAGTTTAACGCGAGACATACACAAAGAATAGCGTCACAGCAGTGTTGTATTGCATCTTGTGCATGTTCAGGTCATCCGTCAAGCCAGCCACGCGTGCGTTTCCGACTGGGATTGTCAGCAATGGTCTCAAGAATATCCTTCCATCAACTTACTATTACTCCGGTCAATGAAAGCAACCAGATACAGCAAAGCCAACATCGGAACTAGCCTGTAATCAACCTTTGCAAGTACGCGCTTCGCTTCAGCCTCGTCCAACTGCACCCGGTTCGCCTCCAACTCCCCCTCAGAGCTAATCTTTTCGCCAACATCCTCAAGTTTGTTATCCCCGGCAACAGTATGCTTTACGTCGTCTGTAGCAGTCGCCATTCCGGGCGTAGTTCGCTGTAGTCGTACAAGGGAGAAGGAAAGAAAAGTAGAATCCTATAATTTTCGTCCCAACAACGGGGAAAGCAGGGTCCTATGTATGTTCCGGGGCGCGGAATGATTCCAGTGGTTATTCATCATGCAAGAAGCTTATCTGGGTAATGCTCTGCAATTACTGGCGAAGAGCTCCACAATCTGGGGAATATTAGCGCGTCTTGTGCGGGGCAAGCGTTGAATTGACTCGTGGGATACAAAGGAGTCACCAGTCTGATTGGATGGGTATGACAGGTGTACTTGCCGATAAAGAAGGAGCATGTACCGGGAATAATTGCGCAAAGGATTTCTCGACTCGAAAGCGACTAGAGCGAGGTAAGGGATTCGAATTCGCGGGGGAAGAGGCCCCGACGGGCTTATTGTGGAGGAACAAGACTGGGGGATCAGCCAGGTGACGAACGCCAACCCACTGAAACCTGGATCCCGAGCTTGGCTCTCTTTGTCCACTGACGACCGTTTCACGGCGTTTCTTGTCGCGAGTTTGTGTAGCTTAGCAGTAGTTGACCGTATTCATCCCTTGGTACAAGTATCAGGTTGGATTCTTTAGAGTGTTCATAGTCTCCGCCCTGTCGCTGGTGGGTGCTTCGTGCGCTGGAGGCTTGTCATTGCAATTCACAGTTGGTTGTTCGACAAACGTTCATTTTGCCATATACAATCCGTACCTTTCTCGTTGGTAACACAATGCGTCTCAATATCATCATCGCTCAGTATACGTGGTGTTGGTGGTGTCACTGTAGTCGACTCGTCGGAGGACGGGATTGGGGTCGGCCCGATTGCCCGAATATCGTACTTGCTGATGTCACACACCATATCGTCGGAATAGCTGTATTTGCACAGAATTTTGCTGGGGGCCCATTTGTAAAGCTCTTTGGAATGTCGTGAATGAATGCCTTATAATTAGTCGGGCTTCGGCGCAGGCTATGACGTCAAGAAATTTGTATGGCACTTCTGGCAGAGGTTTCTGAAACAAACGGCCTGTAAGTGGACTTTCTACATGACTATGGGAGAGAAAGTGTCTTTTGCCAGATCTTACAGTGCGGTCCCACGCTCGCTATTGGAACCTACTAGCAAAGTCTCTATACAATATCCTACTATTACGATCCTACTCAGTCCCCAATATGATTCCGTTCCTAGCAATTGTCGATGTAGCTCAGATAGCTGCGTACCCGTCATCATAACGCCGGCATTTACGGTCCCGCCTTCTCGCTCTAAAACCTTCCCCACCAGCTCCCCGACTTCGCAAAGACAATTAGATCCCACAATGGCTTTAAATCGCCCCTAGTAGGTATCCACAGTAGGCAAGCGTTAACGGCGTGGGTTTAATTCCACCTCTTTCGACACGAATCTCTTGGCACGCCCTACAATTGACGAACGAGTTTTTATAGACCTTTTCATCCATTGAAACACCACTACTTCAGAAAAAATGCCGGCAATGCTTGATGACCCCAGTTCGGCGCCAATTCCTTCACCTCAAGGAGTCAGCAAGATCCTCGACTTGAAGCCGGAAAATTTTACTTTGAAAGATGGCACAAAAGCTACCTTGATACCATTCCCATCGCTTTCTCTGGTCCCAGCACCGCTCGTGGCCTTTCTCTGTGCGCAGCTCGGTGCTGAAATCGAGGCTGGGGATACATATCCAATGCTAGACCCAATCCCTCTGGCAGCTTTTGGGCCGTATTGGTTTGGGAATTTTGGTGCGGTTATGCTGGCAGGGGACTGGGAGGGCGCGGAACTGATCAGCAAGACTGAAGGTGTGGATTGGGAAAAGGTTTGCTTGGGAAGCTTCTATATCAAACCAAATTACCCTGGAAGAAGTTCTCATGTTTGTAATGCCGGATTTCTTGTCAATGAACGAACTAGAGGGAACGGAGTAGGCAGGTTGATGGCAAAGACGTATGTTGATTGGGCACCGAAGCTGGTATGCAAACCTGTGGAGTCGTTTGAAGATATGGCTGATGAAATACACAGGGCTACAGCTATTCTGTTTTCAACCTTGTATACGAAACAAACGCCGCGTCATGTCATATCTGGGACTCCTTGGGATTTGAAAGAATTGGGAGGGTTAAAAAGTGTGGCAAATTACGCAGTTCGCATGGGAAGCGGGTTGATGCTATTGTGTTTGGCTATGACTTTGAGCCAGACGCAAAGGATTGATTTTAATGAAGATTTCTCATACATGAAAGTCATCCAACTCCACTTTACGCCAAAGACTGGAGATGTCGAAATTTGATATTATTCACTCTCAATGTATCGAAAACACTAATTTAAAAACATCATATAAGACCTTTAGATCAACGTCTGCTGATGGCTAATCATCTTCCATTCTCCGTCAGATTCTCTTACCCAAACACTCGAACACAATGCCCTAAACACTTCCTCATCCCGAACTGCCTTGACTCTATAGTATATCATCGCGGCTCTGTCTCCCAGAGGCACAACTTCATCGTGGCTGAGTTCATAAGTTTTCCATGGCTTGAAGCTTGGATCTTTGAGGATCTCGTGGAGAGTTGGAGTCGAATTGGCAGTCAAAAGGAGATCTTCGGGGAAGATCATGACTGGGTTTGTTGATAAGAGGGGGATCAGAGAGTCGCCCGACGTGCATAAAGCTTTCCAAGTCATATGCTCTTGGGTGCAGATCGTGGCCGTGATCGCCGGAGAAGATACGTCTGAAGATAAGTCCGCCATGGGTAGCGATTTAGTTTTGATGGTGCGTAGATCTTGGGGTCAACTTGTGTTGGAAGTTCTCGAAGCCTTCTCTTTCAGATGTGTTTGGAGTGATTAATCTCATCACTGCGGTGTCGTATATGAAGCTACCATGTGTGACGTAGGTGGCGCGCACTTGACTTTGTGCTACAAGTCTCAACACAATAGCTAGGCACTGGAGACTACGAGAAAATCAGAAACGTCACCGTGTCTGGCAGACTTTCCGTTAACATCTGCCCTTTGAGTAAGGGCTAGGGCCTCTTCGCAAAAATTGATTTGCAGACGTATGCGATTTCCAACTCTGTATCCTCCTGTCTGGCGTCTTCAATCGTGGGAACGATCTCGTGCTTACTATGGGTGCTTGTGGCCTTTTCTTTTTTTTTTTTTTGAGATATTGACGTTGAGCTTCTCGACTGTGTCGAAAGCTCACCTTGACAATCCTTCAGAGAGCGGCGGCTGATCTTGGCGTATGAAAGACAATAGAAATCTCTCCTAAACGCTACAACTTCAGATCACATTCTTGTATCGTATCTTGTCTCTTCTATGACGCGAACACACTGTAAGAGGTAACTCACGTTTTGTGTCTGTTCTGATAAATCGCCGAGCTGCCAGGCATATTTAGCATTACGGATTTTCGAAACGCTTCGATTCAATTGAAATTAGTGTGGCTCGAGAGTGATTCACTTTCATGCGGAGACTACATTTCGGCGAGCTATATTTGAGCCTTCTAGCCTCCGAAAGCTGATATTTGTCTCTCCAAGCAAATGTCTTCCTTGGAGAAAATCTACCCCAGGCAGAATAGAAGCTCCGCACGACCGAGTTTTATGGCACGGCCCATTACCACACAGAGATTCTGAAGAGTGCATTTTTGGGCAAACTGGAGCATGTACAGGCTCTTCCAAGAAAAATTGCGCATGGGATATCCATGGAAATTGGGCAAGAAGATCTGAAGAGAGGGCAACAACTCGTGAAGCAATTCCACTACTATGCAGCAATACAGAGATAGAGTGGGTGAATTGGGCCTTGACTTCCACCTAAGTAGATATCCGCAGGAACTTTGAGGAATAGAGGAGTAGGAGGTCTGATGTACAAGTCTCTCGTTGAGGGTACACGTTAAGGTAGAGGAATGTCAAGCCTTCAACCTATACAAGCCTCTCGTTGGAGGGCACATGTCAAGACAGAGGAAGGTCCGCTCGTTGGAGGGCACGAGCTAAGACAGATGAAGGTCAAGCCTTCACTTGACCTTCAACTTGTACAAGCATCTCGTTTGAGGGCACGAGTTGAGATAGAGGAAGGTCAAGCCTTCATATTGCATTGCAGACAGGCTTTTGCACCTAGTACCAATTTACGGTAACCTACTTTTACAATCCGGCACTTTCTGTAAATAGACCTTGTTCCCGCCACGGCATTACCACTAGAAATCAGTTACATAGGTGTGGCTTTATGATATGCTCTAGCGGGAATCAGCGTTAGTTCCGAAGAGGACGACAATGGTAGAGCCATGAAGGATGTGACTGGTAGAAGCATGTTCGAAACGGAGGCAAATGAGAAAAACCACGAAGAACGTCAATAAACTCCTCTTCCAAACGCCGTATGGGGTATATATGCGAAGAAAAAAGGTCATGATTCTCTAAAACCAAAATTATTTCACGCCCTTCTCAAAAGGCAGTCTATCAATCCTCCTCTAACTCCTCATCAAACTGGTCCTCCTCTTCCATCTCCTCATCAATTTGGAAATCCTCCTCCTCGTCAGCCAGCAGCTCCTCCTCCAATGCCGACTCTTCAACAGCCCGCGACTCCTCGATCCGAAGTTCATCAAGCAGCTCTTCCATTCCACCCAAGGCCGCATCCCAGTCATGCTCTGCGTAGAGCTTCTGATGCTCAACGTTGAGCGCGGACAGTTTCCGCAAATCGGCAGCGTACTGGTTGCAATGGTCGTGGAGGTCCTTCATGATTTTGTCGCACTCTTGCTTCTTGGCCTCCAGTGCCTGGCGGCGCTCAGACAGATGTGCCGACTCATCAAGAAGTTGTGTCCATTGCGCATCCAGCTCATCAAGCAGCGTTTGTTCTTGATTGACGCGTCGTTGCTTGGCGGCATCGAGTTCCCGCTTGCCAATCTCGAGCTGCTCGTTCAGCCGTGCATCTTCCTCTTCCTGGGCAGCCCGGATGTTGTCTTTGAGGGGCGATGCTTTGAGGGCGACTTCCATTGCATATGCCCACTCGACGCTGGTGACGGTCTGCGCTGAGTGGTTGCTGCAACCAGCTGGGTAATGGCTGAATCCGCCGGCGTTGCTCGTGTACCCTTCTGCAAGCTTTGTCCAGCCAATCTCTGAGATTTCAGCCTGCTCTGGGCTCCAGATGAGATAGATGACTGCTTGCTCGACCCGAAAGTGCCTGTCGACCTCTTCTTCCCAGTAGAGAACTTCGAAGATTGCCTCCATCAAATTCATGATGTAATTGGAGTTTTGGTGCTTCGAGTGCTCCTTGAGGCGCGAGACGCAGCGTTTGGCATATCCGACCTCGACCAGTGGGTACTGGAGTGGCTTGTCGTGGTCGGCGCGAGGAATCCTGGCCAGTCTGGCTTCCAGCTGGTCGCAGAAGTGTAGAGTCTCCTTGAGACGATTGAGGACGCAGTGCTGGTTCTTCTGCCTGTTCTGGCCGGTCCTCCCCTCAAAAGGGTCCACGAGTTGCTGGACACGAATACCTTCTGGGATGCGGTCGGTCGTGGAGTAGACTCGCTCGGGCTGGTCCCTCTTGCGCTTCTTGCCGCCAGCTGCCTCGCAAGTAGTTGTCCACAGGTATTGACGGAATCCATGCTCGGACAGGTGCATGGCCGTGGCGAACTTGACTCTGTCGATGCCGTTTGCTTGCTCGTCATCGGCGTCTGCCTCGAGGTCATCGACGAAGGGGTTGCCAGTGCCCTTTGCGTAGTTTCGCATGCATTTGAGGGCCTTTGTGAGGTGGGCGGGAGAGGGAGAGTTGCCGTCAGAATCGACAAGCTGTCGGTGGTAAATCCCGGGCATATATTTGGATTTACCCCACAGTCGATAGAGGTGACCGTGAAGGATTGGATCTCGGCGGCGGTCTTTTGCGAGATTTCCAAATGCCACAGATTCGATCACGCAGGATGGGGTTGACTGGAGAATCCAAGTCATGACGTCCCCAGACCAAGCAGTGTCTTGCTCCTTGAGTGTTGGCATGTCTTTGAGGCGGCCTTCAATCTCATGCTTCATCACCGCTTGAGCCAATCCAGCGTGACGCTCTTGCTGCCAGATGTGTTTCCACGCCCGTTTGTCTTTGGACAGGTCTTCATCACTGGGCAGAAGCTGGTCCTCGGCGGCTTCATGAGGTGGGTTGCCAGCATTTCCCATTGGCGTCCTGTCGAGAAATTCCTGCTCTTCTTGCTCGTCGAATTCTGGAGCTTCTCGGTCTTCGGGATCTGCTCCATTGGCATCCGCGTACCTTGCGTTGATTTCTTGAACCCGTTCTTGGCGGACATCTTCGAGGTTCTGGCCGTCGTAGAGTGCAGCAATCCTACGGAAAGCTGGGCTGTTCATGGGCAGCCGCCATCGACGAAGGGGTGCCGTATTGTCATGCTCGTCAGGTCGGGGTGGTTGAGGGCGAGGTGAAGGGGGCATCCTGCCTTGTGTCAGCCGTGTTCATGAGAGTTTAGTTTTTCTTTTTTGAAAAGTTATAATAGGAACTCGCTATTGAGACCTGAGGAGGGGTGCAGTAAAGTTCACAAGTTTGGAGCAAAGATGGAACGACAAAGAGGAAAAGAAAAAGGAGAAGAGGTTTTGGGTGGTGGGCGGTTTTTAAGCTCTGGTGTTGCGACTAGCGCCAGAGTTGGGATGACCCGCACCTTTACCTTTACCTCTACCTTGACCATAACCTACACGCTTGGAATGCTACAGAGTTCTAGACTCGTATTATATCTGCATATAGTTCAAGATGTCTTCTAGGTTAACGCAAGGGCCACAAAAGCTCTTCAAGTTCGCGCAACCGTTCGCGCAACTAAGATGGCATGCCGATGGACCTCTGGGCAATGATAACATAAGAGGGGCGATTAAACGGTTACACTTGTCACAATATTCGATATTGTTCTTGAAATAAACGTAGTGGTTATTTAACGATGTTCATATTTCAGAGCATAGTACTGCACGGAGCTCCAAGACATCGTCAAATTCACACTCAAGTCGGCACTCAAGAGGCTGCGACCTCATTATAGCATGAGAACAAAGTTGTATGAAAAGTTTCCATTGTGTAGCGGCCCCACATGTATATGTACAATACATGCTCTTTCATACGAAAGATCCCCTCCGCTACCATCCCTATGCACTATGATCTCCGGCAAATATCCTACATGTCCCCCCCTAAAACATGGAAATATAACCCGGAGAACGTAGTACGCCAAGTTTGTATAAATAGGAACTCGCTATTGAGACCTGGGGGGTGAGGGGTGCAAGAAAGTTGACAAGTAGAAGCAAAGAGGGAACGACAAAGAGGGAAAAGAAAAGAAGAAGAGGACGGAGCGGGAGGGCAGGTTTTATGTGGGGTTGTGGGCTTATCGGCACTCACGATAGGTATAAAGTTTGGCCGACGGCCGGCCGGTGCCTAATCCAAGAGACGTCAATGACCAAATAGCAGCAAGTGATGTCTGAGGTGCCGCCACAATCAGCCTCAAGTGTGCCGTTACAAATAAGGTCCTAAACATCAAGTGTGTTGCCCACAGTGTAGTTACTAAAGATGGAGAGAGTTGGCAGCCCGTCACCAGTTATGGCGAGCAAGTCTTCGACTTCATACGACTCTTAGATTTCCAGGCCGTGGACCGTCATAGAGTTTCAAGATCTTCAAGCTCAAGTATCTGGACATTCACATCTATCAGGCTACGTTGAACACGTCTGAGACCTGTTAAGAGAGTTAAGTGAACGGAGAACAATCCTTTCACAAGTCAAACAACACCAGCGCCTGCAACCGTTGAAGTGGACAAAAACTCGGTCTATTTGAGTCGAACCAGCTCGAACTTTACAAGCTCGCCGCGTCAAACGTGTACGAGTCATAAGTCCCATCGCTATCCGACTCCCGCAAGTCATACCAGTTCACTGAAGACCACAAGAGCAGCGTCTTTCCCGTCGCCAAGACACTTCTAAAGAACTTTCCACCCGCTGCCACTGTCATGCCCACGCACTTTAACGCGCAGATTTAAAATATTCTATGATGGGCTGGAAATGTAGGGTCCATGGGAATTCGAAGACTTGCTCTCCACAACTGGTGCTGGACTGTCTGATATCTACATCTTATCAACTGCGTTGCCGGCTGCACGACTTGATTTGGTTGATCTTGTTTGTAGGGGCAACCTCGACGTTGTATTTCAGACGTCGACTACTGCTATTATCTCATTAACGCCTCTCGACTTCCGTATGCTAATCCACAGGTTCGCATCGACAAAGTGAGTTCCTCGCTGATACGATTGTCAACCTTCGAAGTTGCCGCTTTGGTTAGTAGTATCTTGATCTCTACTTTGGCTTTGAGGAGCCGTACTTATCGTGGTCGTCGATTTGGCTCTGGCATAGCGTCTGAATTTCGTCACCGAGCGCTCGATTCTTGTAATTAAAAAGTCCTGTAGATACCAAGGCTCTAAATTGCTTAGATGTCAAAAACAAAATCCATATTGTACAAGAAAGGATTAAATCTCTCCCTCACGCCTGATACCGTGATATTAGCCCGCTTTATTATTCCTCATCCTCGCCCCCAATTCCCATGAAGGTCAACTTACGCCGTTTTACGGTCAGTGTTTTATGATTGAAGCGCCTAGCTAGTTTCGGGTATAATAACTCTAGAATAGTGTGGAATCCCTATGTATTATATTCGCAAGAGCACGTATATTTCTCACATACACGTGAGGGTTTAAATTCGCCTGAGATGATTGGATTAGGATGTTAAATGAGGCAACATCTAGGACGACCTTTATGAATATAAGATAATGAAAGCTGCGAATTCTAAGTCAACTTTAGGATATGTAGCCACCCACACAAAGTATCCATTGCTACGGATTTACACAAATTTACGACTAAAATTTCTAATACTGTCAGATGCCGTTGGATTTTGTGTAGTCTGAGGAGTTCAAAACTGAAGATGAGTGATCGCATAGGTATCATTATAACGATAGAAGTCGACCGTGATGCGATGATGAAAACATATGAAGCCAATGTAGCGGATTGCAAGTAGCCGGGTGTCGGTAAATTTCTGTAGCTGTTTCTTGCAAGATTGACATTGCCAGCTCTTATTCGCTTTACAGTATGTGTTTTTAGCAACGGCTACGGTTCTCTAGTGAGAATTGGTTCGTAGATTTTTGAAACCTCGAACTCTATATTTCCCTGTTAGGTATCTTCAATCCTGGGATGGGTATTTCCGAATGTACTTGGCACCCTACTCGTTTGCGACCTTTCTGAATTTTACTTCATCCGTAGAGATTATTGTAGAGGGGGATAAGAACACGAGATCATAAGAATTAAAAAATCAGCCATATGAATTAGAAATGTTTGAACAATAGAGCGGATGGCTTGCTTATTGGCATCATGTCTTTATGACGGCAGAGTACATTCAGAATTGGTATGTACTACATACTCAAGGACGGATCTCTCTCTAATTATCATGCTCCAACACGTAAGAAAATTGTGCAAGCTGGTTCTCCTGCTGCGTGATCGTCTCCTCAGCGACCCTGAGCTTCTCCTCCACGACCTTGAGGTCCTCCTCAGCCTTCTCCTTGACGATCTTGAGGTCCTCCTCAGCCTTCTCCTTCACGTCCTTGAGCTCCACCTCAGCCTTCTCCTTTACGTCCTTGAGCTCCTCCTCAACTTTCTCCTTGGCGTCACCGCTATCCCTCAAAGCGTTGGACAGTTTTGTAATTCTCTTCGCCCGGTTGCTCAAAGTGATGTCCGCACGGTTGAGCTTGCTTTTAGCGGAAATAATTTCGTAACTACGCTGCGCCAAGTCGGATCGGAGGCCCTCTTCAGCTGTCTTTGCAAGAGCAAGAAGGTCTCTGTTGGCGTTGAGCTCGCTGAGGTTGGCTTGGATGGTACGTTGTTTCTGTTCCAACTCCAACTTGGCCCTATCGAGGTCTTTTTGGTAATTATCGGCCGAAGATTTGGCTACGTCGCGATCCATTTCAGCGGTGAAGAGCTTGTCCCCACAGGCCTTGAGCTGGGTTTGGAGGGTGGAGATGGTATTGTCTTTCTTCAACAGAGTAGTCTTCAAGCCATCGAGTTCACCCATCATCTGGCTCGCCGACTCAGTAGTGCGGTCGTTCGATTGAAGAATTGAGGTCTTTTCAGCACGAAGGTTAGCAATTTCGGCATAAGCCTTTTCTAGCTGCTCGTCCTTGAGCTGGCAGGCTTCCTTGGACGCGACCAGATCCGTCTCGGCTTCGGCGACACGAGCAGTCTCCTTATCAACCAAGATACGGAGATCAGAGCGGAGGTCATAAACCA
Organism: Nigrograna mackinnonii; assembly: GCA_001007845.1. Lineage (NCBI taxonomy): Eukaryota > Fungi > Ascomycota > Dothideomycetes > Pleosporales > Nigrogranaceae > Nigrograna > Nigrograna mackinnonii. The sequence continues at coordinate 141,377 of JGVQ01000084.1, read as the reverse complement.
CTTGTATACTGTTGGCAAGAGCGACCTCGCGCGCTCGAGTATTCTCGTAGAGCTTATGGGAAATCTTTGCTCCTTCAACGATTCCTTTGACCTTGTTGTTCTTGACACGATTGTACATGTTCTGTACCAAGAGGTCTCTGTTGGCCTGCTCCAATTCGTCGACTCGAGTTTGCGCTGTCTGGAGCTCCTCTTCCGCTTTGCCATGGGCGGTGGCATCTTGGCGAAGTTGAATCAGCTCATATGACAGTTTCTCGTTCTCCTGTTTGAGGAGCTCATTCTGGGTGCCAACGTCGTCGTTAGCCTCCACAGTGACCGCGGTACGCTTTCGGAGTTGTCGATTCTCTAGCTCAAACGTCACAACCTTCTTGTTGACCTCGTCGAGCTCAGCCTGCATAGTCTTGCGCTCATTCCGGAGGTCCTTGACCGTGGACCCGAATGCGTCCATGAACTCGCGAACAAGCTCCTGCTGGTTTTCGTCCTGCGTAGCAGGTTCGGGGACAGGTTGTTTGTTGGTGACAATGGACCTATACTCGTACAGCAGGGTGTTCGTTGTTCGCTGTTGCTGCATGAGCCGCAGGTTTTGCTTCTTCAACTCGGCATTCTCCTCGTCGACTTCGCGGAGTTGGTCTGATTCGAAGCGATCTGTTATCGCCCTGAGGTTGGCCAAGAGGTCCGCCCTTTTCTGATTCAGACGCTCACAATATCTGCGACGCCCATCCAATGCGGTCTTCTCCTTCATCTCCGTGTAGGATTTTTGGAGCTTCTGCAGAAAGTCCGAAAGACATTGATCCTGAGCGATCGTAGCCTCGACGTCGGAGGTGATCACATCCCTGGCAATTGTGAGGTGCTCCACTTGTTCGCTCAGGTTGTAGATGCTCAAGGCGTATTCTACGTTCCTCTCAGTCGCCTTTTGAAGAAGCTTACCCGCCATCTCGGCCCGCGCCACTCTCTTGCCAGCTTCATATGCCAGATTTGCTCGGTATTCCCCCATGGCGGCCATACCATCTTTGTGTTGCCGAACGGTATTGTTATCTCCCTGACGATCCCCAGAGAATTTGTTGTGGGAGACTACAGGCGATGGGGGTTCATCCTCGTAGAGAGCAACCCGTTGAGCTTGCGGATTGAACGAGGTTTCGTCCGCGTTCTGCTTGGCGTTTCCATGGTTGTTGTTGTTGTTGTTGCCGGGAGCCATGTTTGTATGCGAGAGAGAGTAAGAGAGAGTGGGTGGGAGAGTTGGTGAGAGAGAGAATATATATATATATATGTGTGTGTGTGTGTGTGAATGAGAGAGTGCGCGGGTGCGAGTGTGAATGTGAGAGAGAGTGCGTGTGAGTGCGTGCGTGTGAAAGAGTGTGTGTGCGATTTTGAAAAGACTCGCTATTGAGCCCTAGAAGAGTGGTGCAGTAAGGTCCACAATGCAGGAGCAAAGATGCGAACTACAAAAAGGAAAGAGAAAAGAAGACGAGAACGAAGCCGGTGGGGAGTCTTTATGTGGGTTTTTGGGCGTATTCAGCGCTCACGATAGACGATAGGCATAACGTTGGGCTGAAACACTGGATCCTTTCTGAGGCGCTCCTTAAGATGTTTATGGAAATGCTTATGCTTATTCTAGATATTTTGCAATGTAGCTCAAAAAGACCGACTTCTTCGACTCAAATCGAAACATGCAAGCTCGGCCGAGTTCTTGCCAGCTCAGTATGACTATTTGGCAACCCGCTTCTATATTCCCACAGTGCCGGTAAGTAGGCTTTGTTGCCAACACTTCGTTACTATGCGAGGCTGGTTACGTAGTTGCCGTTTTATAGTATGCTCTCACGCTCGCCGTCCGTCGCGCACGTCATGATGATCAAACACAACCCAGGGCGGAGAAGTGACCGGACAATTCGATTAAAAGAGGGACTTTGGCTGCATGTCTGCGAGAAGAAAATTTGGCCAAGAGTATTCAGAAGATTTAATAGATAGATAGAGTATCGTACTGACTACAAGCTTTAATATCGCTTCCTGTCCGTACGCAGTAGTTTGGTTAATATCAGATATCACATGACTTCTCATGTGACTACGCACGGTGCCGTGTTTCACCATTGATAGTTACCCCTTTCCTCTGTAGATAGGATTCGAACAAGCAATCAATCAATTACCTATCGCAAGATAACCCCCGTACGCAAGTACAGTGACTAGTCACAACCTATCWATCGTACATGGACGAGAGATAGTCCATTCAACACTTCCATTGTCAATTCTTTCTACAATATGTTTCCACGATAGTTGCCAGCGCCGAATAGTACAATGTCACTATTATAGCCATGTATGCGCTTGATCAACAGAAACTGATAGAATCACTCGCTGCTGCTAGCTATACGGAAATCAAATTCGATGTGGCCACAGTAGACTCGTTCCAAGGCCGCGAAAACCGCATCGTCATCGTCCACTTGCTAGCCGCATGGCAACCCTTCCTCGACTCGGCCGCTGGCAAGGACCAGCGCATCAATCCCGTTGGTTTCTAGGGTGTTAGGCGCCGTCGCGATATAGCTCTGTCCCGCGCCCAAGACATGAGCGTCATTGTCGGCAACTACGCCTTCCGCAGGAGCAGGATGGCCGCAAAATGGTACCGGGCGCCGCAAAATCAAACGCCAAAGTGGAATGATCAAGCTGTCCCCCAACATTAGGCATTCAATATTATGCTGGATCTTGTCACCAAGGATCGTCAAATTGTCGAATGGAACGTACGCACGACTACATGCCAATGGACAACAAGGTGTACAATGGAGGACGCAGAGTTCTCAGAGAAGGAATGGCAGCCGCCATTTGCGGAGGTGGAGGATGAGGATCTTCTTTGGTTTGTCCGTTTCATCATGTGTACAATCAAGAATGTTCAAGCTCGACGTCGACCACGAGTAGTAAGAGAAGGCCGCCCTCCAGTAACAGCTCGACAAAGTAGAAGAGGAGATAAAAAAATTGAAATCCGAGCTAGAAACGGCTAAGGCTAATAACAACGTTAGTGAAGAGCCCATTTATGTCCGCACGAGCCTCACCAATCTCCAGACCACGGTCAGCGGCCAAGCGACTGTGGTGAAAAACAATACGGAAGCAGTCAATACCCATAATATTGCAATAACCAGCCTCGAGGCTACACCCATGGACAAGAGCAACAAAATCACCTCTGTTGGCGACAAAGATGTTAAAGAGTAATCCAGGTTCCCGGACGATAAGGTCTTGCCAAATACAGGTGACGATTGGTACAAGAGGGACTAGCGCAAGACCCAGTGAGGACATCTGCCTTGCTTATCAGAGACATTCTCTATGGCTCAAAACGGAGGGCCAAAATGTCGTTTGCGGGTACAGTCCAACTTCAAAGCGTGAAGCGGCGCCGAAGTTTTAGAGATGGGGCGTTTTTGCATAGGGCTTTTTCCAGCTTAGGAACTCCTTGTACTATCTGGTCGATTGGTCTTGAGTTCTATCTAGGTAGATATGTGAGGCGTTTAGCTGGTTTGAGACCCTTGGTACGATTATTACGTTCCGTTTCAAGTGATTTAATGCATATTCAGTCTTCGTTCTGTACTAATGGATTACCTCACATCATTACCTTTACCACGCTAAGACCATCCCGGTTTGTTTCGTCCTCTTTTACAAGTCTTGTCCATTTGCAAATGGACCGGTGCTGAACATGTTCATAAGCAAAGCATCAAGATGTGTAGCTATCTGAGTGGGTATTGAATCTACAAAGCTTCCGAAAAACTTGTGGCGGGTTTTCATAGATCGTGAGTAGATTCTAATTACTGAACACTCGTAGTGGATATGAGGAATCGAATTTGACAAATACATTTTGAAAAGTCCACTAATTTCCATCAAATTCGTTAAAGGCTTGTCATCTGGAAGTCAAAGCTCCTCAAGTTTGGAAAGACATGACCAATTATCTTCTAAATACTCATTCGTAAAAGCTAGGAGCAGTAATACCCTCTCAATATTTGAATATCTGCTGTAGCCGGGTACCATATCTTGTGTTCCTGTTCAGATACTCTAGTAACGATCACGCCGGTCATTGAACTCGTCAAGCAGCTTCCTCCTGTGCTCATCTCGTCCGCACCACGATACATACCAGCTCTGCTGTCCATGGCGGATGCGGCAGTTTCGATCCCATCTGCCATCAATGTTGCCCAGATTATTCCAATAGTTCTCGTCCGATCCCGGTTTAAAACGTGATTTGGTCATGCAGTCCAGACATAGACCGTCGAAATTTGCGAGTGCCTTAACCGATGCAGTCTCAACATTCCCATCCCAGTCGACACCACAACTATGGCAGTCGGGGACTATATCCATGTCGAAGGTGTCCAGATTAGACAATATCCAGTTTACGGAGTGTTTGGGAAAGGTCATTTCCAATGGATATGCCTTGGTTTCGACTAGCGCGGCGAAGTAATGGCCAGCAACTGCAGCCCAATGCGGACATGGATCTGACGTCTTTCCTCTCTCTAGTAGAGATCCGACTTTGTTCCAAAGGCCTCTATGGATCACAGTCTTGAGTCCTCCTCGAGCATGGTTCATTGGACCTGGTGTAGCATTAGCAAACATGTCAATGATCGGAAGAGTAGGAATATGACTAACCCACGAAGTCCGGGGGCCCGAGATGAAGATGGCTCCACTTGATTTTGACAGGCCTCAGCTCCGTGATATGACCTGCGTGGTTATAAGCCAACCACTTTGTGACCCGCGCGAACCCTTCAGGATGATCGAAATAGAAGCAAGGTAATGCCAACTGCCTCGCCTTGTCTGAGTTCAGTTCAAACCCCCTTACTTTCTTGCCGTAGAATTCATGGAAGAATTTTAGTATGGCGGGACATTCCAATTGATACTTGTCACAGGAATTAATGATATGCCAGACTCGAGTGATGTCAGTCTCTCGAATGGAGGGCTTGAGCCATAGTGCGCTGTGGTCTTCATCTTCAGCAGTATGAAGAAGAGCAAGACAAACATGCATCGCACCAATATTGTCATCCTTCAAAACAATGTTGTGGGGACCGTGAGCTCGATTGAAGCGCTGACTAGCGGCGAAGTATTCGGAATTGGCTGTGAGTTTGGCTTTGTTCACCATGAATGTGGTGACGGATCGTTTTCCATCATTATTCTTGACACTCATGACTTGGATTGTGAGGTCACTATCTGCCGCAATTCTGACGGTATTGTGAGCAATCGTGGGTGTGGTTGGGCGTTCGGGCTCGTTCGGGGCCATCTTTGCTGACTCGTAGACGGTCGTGAGTGGTAGGAAGCTGCGAGCTGGAGCAGGGGAAACGAGGTTTATATACTCTTGTAGCGGTGAAGGTGGACATAAATACAGTAGCAAGGAGCGGTGAACTCGGCGATCTTAAAGTGAAAGTGAAAGTGATAGATATCTTTTCATGTATAAAGAGTCGTGTAAACGGAAGTTACAAATCGCATTAAAAGCATCACCAAGTCCCTTGTCAGTTTCATTTACTAGCCACGCAGAAACACCGCTATGTAGTCAATATTGTGTGTCCATAAAAGTTCTCAATCAGGTCGACCTGGCCTCATGCTAGTTTTTAGCCTCGTAAGAACATACTTCAATGAAAGGGGGTGAGCAAACAGAGACATTATATTTAAGAAATCCATTATAAGCCAACGAAATAAGTCTTGAGCTAAGTAAGGGAGCTGAAAGTGAAATTGCTAACCTCTATCTAAGGAGTGAATACTATCATTCTAAGATAGCAACGAGGTTCTGAAACGATCTAAATCAAAATAATAAGAAATCGCAATGGTGTTGATGTAGCAACTGTCAACTACCAACCAAATGATGTGTGACGATTCTCAGATCAAACAAGAGTGATATGAAGATTCTACACTCTTTTAGTCGGAGTCATTGTTGGGGGGAGGGTTGAACAAGCCTCCGTAGTATGGGAATTCGACAGTCATACCTGTCACTCTCTCAATATCTTCCACGATCAAGTCGAATGGCATCATATAAGAAATCAGCTGGTCCAACCTACGAGCGAAGCCCAGTCCAACAATGGGTGCTTCTCCGAGGTCCTCCTCCGTGGTTTCATAATTCAAGAGAACCTGACAGCCAGAATCACCGGGCTCGATCATTCGCATATCCTCTCGCTTGTTGACGATAGTATGGCACAGTGCTACCTCCGGACGTACACCATCTCCGTCAACAGCCACTACCGTCGCCGCATTCAAGATGGAAGGGCAAGCCGAAATAGTTCCCGTCCGCCATCCCGTGGTACGTCCGAGCTTGGCGACCTCGTAGTTTTTAAAGGGGTCGATGGAATAGTATCGATCCAAGCAATTGCCTCGCTTGAGACGTACTTTATCAGGGGTCTCGAGCAGAATTCGTTCAAACATCTTCTCGGCTAACAGCTTGATCAAAGCCCAGTCCAGGACCCATTTCACCGGAACTACCGCTATCGGTTTTCGATCTTCGCCATCTTTAATGTTTTGATCCCAGTCCGGAACCTTCCAATGCCGTATGTTGGAGTCTAAATATCCTCCATGCCTCTCTACTCGACGTCCAGAGGATGCAAAGTTGGTTCCGATTTTGCGGTCAAACGCTACCGCCTTCTCCTTGTCCGCCATGGCCGTCTCCCTGTCTGCCTTCGCCTTTTCCATGGAGGGCCGACCATAAGAGGCTTGTGGAACTTTTCTCAAAATGACGTTGCACTCCGCAATTGTCTTGTCTTTACGAGCGATCATATCTCGGTGATCTTGGTCGGATGGACTTACAACCCATCGGGTTTTCTTTTTCACCAGGTCGGACTCGGGACTCACCCAACTATTCTGATTACCACTCACTTCTTGAGGCTTAGCTTCATCCAAAGTTCGGACGGATTGATACGTACCACTTCTAACGTCGTCATCATCCCATAGTACGTGGTGATTGGTCAAGACACATGTGGTTGTTTCTGACCCTTTTGAGAGCTTGATCATGCCGCCAAGTGTCCCACTCCAAGTTTGACCTTCCACTCCACATGAGGCTCCCGTGGGAATGTAGTCATCAACATAATTGGCCATGGTAGCAAATGGCCCTCCCGGGAGCAGATCCGCATTGGGATTTTTTGTCTTATTCTTCTCTGTAGCCAGAATATGATCCACAAACGAGAGTTCCACTTCGACCTCAGGCGACAGCAACGTGCGTAGGCCAGGTAGCGTATCGTCCCACCACTGCTTTTCGTCAGCATCCTTGGCGCCGATTATCAGTGTTGGTTTGCAACTATGAGACCTGTAGCCTGTGTGAAGCAAATCAATAGTTTTCCACTGGTGGCCTTTGATGCGATTCAGAATCTCTGGAATGTTTGACTGAAACTTTTGGATAAGCTGATGCTCATGCGAGAGAATAGGCTTCGAGATGGGGTAGTCCCAGATCAAGCCATAGTCAATAATCTCAAGAGGTATGCAAAATCCGTGCTTGATAGACTCTGCTCGGAATTTTGTGGCTGCCGTGACCCATGCGTCGCGCGCACCCTCTCTCTCAATGTCAGAAATGACTACAACTGTGGGATACTTTCCATCTTTTGAGGCGCCTTCCCTCAGCCGATATTCTAGATTGATTCCGCGATACTTTACTCTACACTCGTCTATGATACGTGCAATTGTATCCACATTCTCTTGAGCGTTCGGGGAAATATCTGCGAGAGGTTTTTTCATCCGGATTGACTCGAGGGGCAAGACTGGAAGCACCTGGCTCCCAATTCTTGCTGGGTGTCGCTCATCGATTTCAGTGTTGTTTAAGTCGTTTACGTCGGCCATCGTGTTCTCTCTGAGTTGTTGTTGTATTGCTAGTCTTTGCTTTGGCTGTGCTTTGAAGCGTTGATCTGAAGGAAAAAACCCCTTCGCGGTGGTCGAATGGGCATTTATACCTCCATGAGGATGGCGCTGTAAGGTTTCATTAGCCCGTTGTGTAGAGTCTACTGTCATTGTCAGTTTGAGCACAATTTTATTCAAGGCAGGGAATAGTGACATGAGTATTGATCTGGTAGCACCTCCCATTTTTCACAATGTTTTGGATACTCTGCTAGAAACATTGTTTCGTATGCCTACTCGGAGAACGAATATGAGGGACGAATTGGAGGAACGAACTCTTACCACAAGAAAAGATGGATTTACAACCCACAAGGATGAAATAAATACATAAACATATCCTTTGCATACTTGGTTTGTACAAGTTTGAGATACTCTGCACACAGCCCATTTGGTGCAGCAAACCGAATATCACAAACCCAATTCCAGGGCGCACAATGATTTACCAAACCAGCAATCCGCCAGATCAATACCACACAATGTTTTGTTAGCTTTGTTTGTTCATAGATGTATGCCATATGCATCTCTAATCATTAGTGGGATGTTCGAAGCGAGATGCAACAGTACAATCCATGCACAAGACGTGACTGTATACTCTCCTGGTATACATTTCGCTAAACACTGCACATCGGGGTGTATTTCCATACATTGATCCTAGCCAGACATCTCACTACGCGTAAATCAGAGTACTGCGGAGAGACACCTCAAAGACTTTGAAAACAATTTCATATTCGATACACTAAAAAAGAAAACAACAAACGCACACACACACACACACATACACACAACCCAGCCTCACAAACCTCACAAACCATCTCCACCTCACCCACCACTGACTCCAGATTCACGCCAACGACACACCAACGCAGAACCCTCCCAAACAATCTACCATCCATCATCCCATGCATCCAAATCCCCATACCCCTTACTCTCCACAACAACAAGTCTAAGAATAAAGTAATAATAGGGGTATTTGTGGATAGATGTTTGTCTTTTTATTTTTTTAATTCATCTATTTATTTATTAGTCATGTGATTATGCACACCAAGACAACAATACAGAAAAATAGATCCAAAGGGCGATTCTGACGTACTATGGTGGATAGTGGATAGATAGGGAGGTAAATCAACCCATGGTTAAGTAACGTGTGAATAACCATGTAGGATAGCAGACAAGAGCGATTAGAGTGTATTTTTTTTTCTAAATGCGTGGGATACTGGGTGCTGGGTGAAGGTGAAGGTGTGGCATGTATCTTTACTGGTTATCGAACGCCATGTACATATGCTTGCTCATCACATGACTACTTTTTCACCACAGTACGTATAAGCAAGTACATGCTTCGTCAAAGATTATGTGTTATGACAACTATGCAGTCCAACTTAGACACGAACAAGGCCACTTTACACCTCACACTTCACACATCAACACGCACAACCCCATCCCACATGGCATCACAAAAATCACTCCACAAAACACACCACAAAACAATTCATAAAGTGTTTAAGAGCATAGTACTAAATTACACTACGAACAAATAAGAGACGACCAAAAAACGCCTCCTTGCCCTGCCCACCCAATCCCATTTCCGAATACCATTCCAATCCGAAAGGGAAAGAAGAAAAAAAGAAGCTGTCATGATATACCTTCGATATACTGTATCCGACCGCTACCAGTCATCCACGGATCCCCCTCACATCTCCGCCAAGCAGGAAAAAACACCCGGAAATGCTCAAGAACCCGGATGATTTGACGACTCGGATCGAGTAAAAAGGCTCAGACAGCCAGAGAAAAAAAAAAGTGTCAAGCGACTAGGCCTCATGTTCTTTGTACGCCGCAAACGCCGCCATAACTAAACCCACCCATGTATCTACAGTCCAGAGGTTACTAAGGAAAAGTGTGGCGCCCGATCCCGACACCAAAAAAATCATTTAAAAGTGTTTTGGGAGCCGCCAATTTTCGCCCGCCGTCGAATTCAGAGACTCGACTGTTGTACAAGAGAATGTTGTCAAGTAGCATGATATTAAAAAGGGTATAGGCCAGTATTGTCATCATTCGTCCGCATCGTTCCTCTAGCCTGGCATTTCTCAGGAGTCATACGCAGGCTGTGCTAACTGGGAGGCTGTAAGTAATGGTTCTGGGGGAATTGCGGATTCTCCTGGTCCTCTTCCTTGATGAGTCGAGGAGGGGGATAAACGAACCGATTCTGCATCTGGGTCCCCGGCTGCATGGGCATTCCCATCTGGACACCGTTGGGCATCTGAGCGATACCGTACGGATTCTGGTGGGTGGGCTCTCCTCCAAGGAACGAGTTCATGTTCATTCCGTTGAGGCCCTGGGCATGCGAGACAGGGCAGTCCTTGTGTGCGAGGAGGAGGGTCTTGAGGTTGACAATCTCCTCGCGCAGTTGTGTGACCGTCGCAGATAGGGCATCGTTTTCCGTGCTGAAAAGCTCAACCTTGGCTTGGAGATTGGCAAGCCACTGCTTTTTCCGCTGACGACACTTGAGAGCGGCGACCCTACGATTATTAGCATAGTCTTGATATGAATGAGTCCGACTAACCTGTTTCTTTCGAGGAAATTCTTGCGCTTCTCCTCGTCCGTCATCTTCTTGCCGTTGTTGTCTTCCGGCTTGGGACTTGTGTCGTCTTCCGAATCTTCCTCCATTTCTTCAACAGGCTGTGCCGCGCCCTTCTTCCTGCTCCCCTTTGGAGTTTCTTCGGCCTTTCGCTTGGTACCAGCGGCTTGTTTACCGTTGGCGGCACCCTTCTTTGCGCGCGAGGCTCGAGTGCCCTTTTGCTCGCTCTGGCCGCTGTCTGAGAAATCACCAGTATCGGCTGAACCGGTCATGCTGTTGATGGAACCCTTGGTATCCCGCCGACCAGAACCCGAGACTGGTTGAACAGGCATATGTCCGAGATTATTGACTTGTTGAGGTTGATTGGCCAATGTGAATTGTTGACCATTTCTAGCCGTTCCGTTTTGAGTGGCAAAGGACAAGAGATCATTTGCGGCGTTGCTAACATCATGATTTGCAAATGGATCATTCTGACCGCGCTGTGCGGGTTGCGCAGTACTCTGAGCCTCCATTCCGGCAGTGGCCGTTTCCGGCTGAGAGGTCGGCGCAGAGGTGCCGGTAGTCTTGGGTTGATTCGCTTGAGCCGCAGCTCGAAGGGCGGATTGTTGAAAGTCGGCAGTGCTTGGGGTCACTCCACCGCTTTGTAGATTGAAGATGGCTTGAGTGTTTGGCGATGGGGCAGGGAACATGGACCCGCCTCCGCCAGGCGTCAAACCGGTTCGAAGAGAAGACTCGTTTGGTGTGGGGAATCCACGGAATGATTCGCTAAAGTAGTCGGTCTGAGATGTAGGTCCAGTCAGCATAGCCGGGCTGAGAGGACCAGACCGTAACGACTGCCACCCTGGGGTGATTCCCGGTAGCGGTGATGGGGAAGTGATGTTGGCGACCGGAGGAAGAACGGTGCGCCCAGGTGTTTCTACTGATGGGTTGCCAAATGACTGCTCAAAGACATTCGGCTCCAGTGAGAAACGATTGTGTACAGTATTAAAATAGTCGGTAGTGTCGCCGCTGGCATTGGGACGAGGGGGTGGAGCAAGAGGAGCGTTGGAGGTTGCGACTTTGGTGTCGGATCCAGCAGCGCCTTCTTCTGCGGTGGTAGCTGATGCCATGTGAGATGGTGACGAGAAGGTCGACGAGAAGGACTTACCTTGTTCCTGGCTACTTGTCTCGACCTTGGTCGGTTCTATCGACACATGTTAGCGACGCTCTTAGCGACACGGTCGACGACACTCTTATCAGCGACGCGCCCGACGACGATGCGATGACGACAGTAGACGAAGACAGACGACGACCATCTCACGCGCAATCACGGGCGGCGGCGACATCGACGGCATTGTTAACAAAGGAGAGGGTTGGCAGTACTGAACGACAATACTGACTACAACGACAATGACGACGACGTACCTTCAGACTTGGTCACGACAGGACTGGACTTTTTGCTGTCCTTTGGAGAGGACATTCTCGAGTTAGTCTGGGGAGAGTTGTTGGAGGGTCTTGTGGCCGTAGCAGCCATTGTGGGTGGTGACGTAGAGGGTGCTGGAGGTTCAAGGATCGCCACGAGTGGTGCTTTCGGTCCTTCAACCACCGATTCTGCCTTCTGCTCTACCCTCGGTCGGTCGCTCACTCACTCGCGCTCGTTGTTTCTGGGCGGCGGGAGACTTGTGGGCTTCCCTGTTCGTCAGTTCAGTCGGGGTTACATGCACCAGGAATGCGATGAGATCGAGGGGCGCGAGGGAGGTCTCTAAGACGGTTGCGGTGAGGGCGACTTGTGGAAGCTCTTGTCGCAGAGTCTTCTTCTTTCGGGGGCGGCAGCGTGGCGACGGGGGAACAACAAGGACAGGACGGCAACGCACCTTTGCGACAGCGACAAGCTGGGAAGAACGCCAAAAGCGGGGTATGGGCGTTCTTTCTGGGTCAGAGCAAATATTGGGAGATGCAGCCAAACAGCGGGCTGGGGGTGGGCGCGTTGCAGCGTGGTGGTGAGAGGGAGAGATGTGTATGACGCAATGCTGGCAAAAGGGAAAAAGCAGGTCCCCCTGATGACGGTCGCACTGCTCGCACGCTTTTCTCTCCTGTTGTTGCGCGCGACGGTGGGCACCGCTGCCACGGGTTTTGCTCTCTCAAGATGGATGAGGCTCTTGGGTTAGGCCGAGCTTGGGTAGGGTGCTGGGGGGGGCGATGCTGTTCGCTGGTGGTGATGACACTCGAGGCGTTCGGACGATGATGTCGATGGGCGTTGGCGAGGGAGGAATTTTGGGAGCATAAACGTCACCGGCGAGAGGGTCACGTGAGGGAAGTTCGATTAATAAAGCACACGGCAGCTCGGAAGGGTATGGACAGATTGGGCGACTCTGATTGGGCCGGCTGCCACCAACTGGCTCCTTGTCGCTTGACCGCAAGAGCCGATCAATGCCCATCGAGGCCACGCCCGCACGGCAGCGCTGTGAAATGTCGCCCGCCACGCATCCCACTAATACCTCCAAAAGACCCGGCGATATTGCCTCTTATCGCTGCACATGAATCTATTTGCTGGGCTGCCTCTCCCGGCCATGTATAGACATCGCTCAGGCGTGGTCCACACTCTCTACCTACAAGTACACTACATTGCAGCTGGAATTGCCATGGGACTGCCATGGGATTGCGTTCCACGGCTCCTCGGGCTTGTTGTTCCATGTCGCGAGGCTGCTCATGCAGTCTCATCCCTCATCCATGATTGGCCCAGACGAGGCTCGCATAGTCCTGACCTACTGCCGCAACCGGTAGGTGCAAAAACCCTCGTTGGTGTCCCCTACTGTTGGCCTTGCCCTTGGCCCTGTAACCGACTTCCATCTCCGATCCCTCACCCATCTGCCGATCTGCACCCGCTCAATCGGGCGATTGGTCTGGAAATAGTCCACGTTTAGCAGTTCCCCAAAACTTCATTCTCCGCGAGTAGTAGTTGGATATCTTCAGTGTACTGCCCTTGTTGGACATGAATAGTCGACGGGGAATCGTGTAGACGTGGGTTGTGATGTGATTGGTCCGTCATGGTGTCAGAAGTGTCGGGAGTTACACAAGGATAGCGCAATATTGGGTTCACCCATCCATCCATTGCACAAACAATCCAATATAGGTCCGGGATCAATTATTCTAGAATGTTGGAAGAAGTAGGTGGATGCCGTTCTAGGGTGTGGGTAGTTGAGTCAGATGCTGATTCCTTACACATTTCTACCGCTAAGATGGATATCGTTTTGATGCATACAACAACAAACATGATACAACCCCGATGCATATGTAGTCAAACATGGAATCTGGCTGGTTGTTCGCTTTCCATTTCCTTTTCGCTCCCCGGTCCTCGCCCCTCGCATCATCCTCATCCTAAACAAAAGCATCAGCAACGTCATCATATCATCAATACTCGAGTCCGTCCGATAAGCTTATTCTGTCTTAAACCTGCCTTTTAAGAACCCGAGCTGGACGGCCTGACATCTCGGGTAGCCGCCCCGTATGCTCAAATCCAGTATTAAGGCTCGTGCTCCTGGAGATTGTACGTCCTTGCTGTCGTCAAGAGTTATACTTTTATGGTACTGTGAGTTATATTTGTGCTATGGATGGGCGTGTCATGGGTTACCATGCCTCACGTTCCTGCAGGTGCATGAAGAGCGTGTACACCGGAGGGTTTGATGTTGGATTGGGATTAAGTTGGATGTATCGGGGCTTCGGGCTTGGTAGGGGTCTCCAAGGTCTTTTTGTAGATGGTTTGGATTCTCACTTGATGTAAGCCGTATTCATATTGTTGGTAAGTAGCGGAGGCTTACTTCTAGCACTTTTGAGTGTAGGCTAGAATTAGAGTCAAATATATAAAGGAAAAATTCCCAACGTCTCCATATAGTCCTCCACCCACATCCGTGATCTAGTAGATCTCCAACTTCACGCCACTTCCGATCGGTAGAGATCTCAGCATGTACTTGCTAAAGATGATCATGCATGCATTGATGACTCGCAGTTTGAGCCTCTGCTTACCCATGTGTAACCCATAGGAATCAGATAATCGTGAAAGCGGGCGGGTAAGCATTGCTTGTTGATCTTTGGATTTTGTGTTGACTTTTTACACAGCGGATAAGGTAGACCTGTCCTTCACGTAGATATCTATCTTCCCGTATTCCATCGCTGTTGAGTTCGCTGCTGAGTAGAACGCAGCAACCGCGTACCGTATAGGTATTTCCCATATAGCTCTTCAACGTTTTTCAACGTCCCATGTCCCTCATACCATAAACCCCAAATCATCCACCCATTCCCAATCTCCCCATCTCCCCAACCCCCAAACCTATCAAACCACCCTCTAGCTTATGACCCCCGATACGTTGTATACCCAAAAGGCCCCAAAAGCACCGGAACATGATAATGTTCCCTCTTCCCCTTCCCACTCCCCTTCTCCCCATCGACCCCATCCTCTCTAACCACAAACCTAACCTCCACCTCTGGAAAAAACGTCCTAATCCCTCTCTCCCCAAAATATGCATCTGTATTAAACCGTAGACTCCATGTCTGGTCGCCGGGGGTGTGGAATGTTTCTTCGATGCTGGGAGATGAGGAGGAGGTGGTGGATGGTGTCCAGGATGTTACGCGGCCGTCGATGTTTGTGGTTGCAGTGTATGTTGGAGTGGACGAGGCGGAGGGGGAGTTGTGGAGGGTTAGGGTTACGGGGATTGAGGACGCGGGACGCCCGAGGGTTGTGTCGAGGACGTGGCAGGTTATTGGGGGTTTCTTCTCGGTTGCCATTTTGTTTTGGGGTGGGAGGTGGGAGGTGAGGTTTTTGAGGCGTTGGGTTGTGGATGAGGAGGGCATGCGGGTGTTGTAGGTGGGGTTTCGCAGAGGTGGACGAGATGTACTTCTGTGTATTCAATTAGTCCTCCGTGAATCAAAATCCCAAGGTAGAATCTTCTCAAAATCGACTTACCGCCCTCAAATCCCCAATTCAAAAGCCGTCACAAATCCAAGCCTGACGTCAGACCCAATTCTCACTCTCTACCCTCGAACCAAGTCTCCTCAAATTCTCAGGCTCAAAAAGGCACCAAGTATAACAGTACGCGAAATAGTAATCAGGAACAGGCAATCTTCTGAGGAGAGAAATATACCTGTATGTATATGTAAAGTCTCAGAGAAACCCCAACCCAGCCCCTCGGCGTAGGTAGGTGGGCGCCGCAGATCATCGGCCCCTCCCGAGGCTTCAGCCGCCGACCGCCGAACGACCGTTTCCTTCACTATCCCATCCCATCCCACCCCGAGGTTTGTCAATACTAAATCCCCACTAAAGGAACTGCGGGATTCCTCGTTGAAAAGTTGGCTATTTTGATCGTAGTCTCACAAAGCCACTTCACAAAAACGCAGCAAAGTTCTTTTCGATTGGACAAAGCACAAAACTCTAGATTTTGCCCATTCCAACCACCACTAAAAGGAACAATTACAAAAACCACCTCCCTCCCCGAATACTACCCTCTGTTACCCGTTCTTGTTGACTTCATTTTCTACTCCTCTTCTTCTTCTTCTTCCCCAAAACCACACATCCCTCCTCCGTACTCCATATCTCCAACAAAAAGCATCTCTCCATCTACTATGTCCTTCCTACCCCGAATACACCCAGCAAAACCCACCCCACCCATCTAAATCCAACATGTACTCCGTACAAATCAACAAAACGCCCCAGACCACGGAGCAAAATTCACACACCATAAAACCCCACAAAAGTTATACTCATACTTATCCACCTTATCCACTTATGCACCCACCCTACACCAAAAAAAAATAAAAATAAAATTACACAGGACCCGCCCCCTCCCACGCCGCACGATTTGCGTTTCATGATCCAAAGTCCAGAACTTCTCTCCCCACCTATTTTCCCATAGGCAGGTAGGTAGGTAGGTAGGTAGGTAGGTAGGTAGGTAATTAGTCATGTCCCACCGTCGTTGATCGGATACCCTCCTTTTCAAGCCAAGGTTGTTTCAAAACGAAAAAGATGCAATGATTGGAACATAGCATCCATCAATGCATGAACCAAACCTTTTTGTTTACCCGCTTATTTCATTATGCGATATACTCGTTTAATCTCATCGAATCGATCGTCAAGATTACCGTTCCCTTCCCTTCCATCGACAGTTTCAATCCAAACATCTCAGCGAAAACAAATAAGTATAATTGAACGCCAGAATTGTAGAATATGGTTTTAATTCGATATTCTCCATACGAGCTGTCTGTCTATACCTACGACTAGGATAGTGGTACATTCACACTCACATTCAACAAGAATCCATAGAACTACAAGCAAGACCTCAAAATGAAACGTGCCCGTCGGGTTGCCATGATTCCTCCAGAAAACCACTTCACTTCATCCTCCTGTTTCACATCGCATCGCATCGCGTACATTCCCACCAGTAGGATATCCAAAACAAGAAAAAGTTCTGCGTCAGATAATCTGCGTCGATTTCGCGTCGATCCGCGTCCAGACAAATGTCAATTCAAATTCCCATTTCCCGTGGGAAAACTAAATAGCCGTCCAAGCTTTCAATAAAAATGTCGAGATCCTTCAAGACAGGCATCTCATAGAAGTGAATATAAACAGTTACAAGAAAAAAAAACATGTGATCGCCGCGTAGGCTGTGATATCTTTCAAAATCCCTCAAGGTCTCACCAGATAAGTGGCCTTTTTCCCAAGTCAAAACGCCGTAGAATCGATAGTAAGGAAATCGCTGGATAGCTAAAGATCACTCCTGTTGTCATCGGAAAAGGGACTCTGAGCGCGAGCCGATGCGCGACTTGCACGCTTGGAGCCCTCTTCTCGAATAGGAGTCATGGGGGCACGAAGGCCACTAGATGTTGACGTGTGTCGGTGAGGCATGTCTGGTCGTTGGGGCTCAATCGTGGAAGCATCAGAGAATGGACTCTGCATCGTCGATGGCGTGTCTTGGATTTCGGTAATATCAGAGTCGCGTAAGAGGCTGCGTCGTGCACGGGAATGGTCATCAGCGTCGGACTCCGAATCGGAATCAACCCCAGCTTGTCGCGCACGTGCATGGGCGACACCCTCATCGCTTGATGCGACAGATATTTCTGTGACAGGTCTTGCGGGAGCTTCCGATGGTGTGGGTGTACTGACGGCGCTGACACTGCTGTCACTTGTAGATCCTGAAGAGCTCTTTGGTAGTGTATTGTCCGACTTCTTCTTGGTGATGTTCAATGCTCGCACAGGACCAAGAGTAGCGGTACTTCGCACTGAATTCTGCGGGCTCAGAGATGAAGCCGCACTCGCCATGCGTGGCATCTGAATCTGCACAGGCCGGACAGTGTGCTTCGGATCGATTTGGGGAACCGGCGGGGTGTCGAGACCGGGAGTTTCGGCCGGGCTGTTTGAACCACTAGACTTGACACTGACAACCGCCGCCTTTCCACGAACAATGGTTTGGGCGGGGAGGGGTGAGACGATGGCGTTTTGGCGATAGACTGTAGATGCGACGCTGCCTCGTGCAAGACTTGGGGCAATGCTCGTTCGGGCATAGCTGCTGCGAGCATCCGTGGTTCCCGAAGCCATGGAATCCCGAAAGTCTGGGACGAAAAAGTGCTGCTCCGAAGTCGAGTATGGGGTGCTGAGTCCAGATGAGGGCGACATTTGCATTGCGGGGATTGGGGGGACTGGGGGAACGAGAAGGTCGGGAGATCCTGGGCCTGATCGGTTGGTGACGCCGGGGATGTATGCGATTTGGATAATGTTGGACGCGCGGGTGAGGACAGACGATGCCATGGATGCCACGGTGTGTGTAGATGCCCTGGTGCTGCGCCGTGATGCGAAATCGTTTTCGACCTTTTCTTGTTCCGCCATGTCCACCTCTTGCCAAGTTCCCTCTTCGACTGTTCTCCTTCGACCCTTGAGGCAGAATTTCCAGATGATGAATGTAACAACGGCAACAAAGACCACACCTCCGACGACACCTCCAGCGATGGCTCCTACATTGGGACCACTGCTTCCTCCTGATGATCCAGAGGTTGGGTCGACGCTTTCTGGTTGGCATATAACATGTCCACAGACATTACAACTAGGAGGAATCTGAACGCAAATCTCTCCAGTCGGACAACTCAGCGAGCCACAAGAGGGGGGTTCCTTTTTATCGCAGACCAGACAGCGCTTGAACACGGATCGAAGGGTTCGCTCGACATCTGTACATGTTAGTCGTCGACTATTATAGTAATAATCAGAATCTAAACACACCCCTCTGGGTTATGGCCGACATAATGTCGGTGGTTGTAGTAAGAGATCGCTGAGGTGGAGGAAACTGATCGGCAGTCGCAGGTTAAAAGAGTTCCCAGGAGTCGTAATCCTCCTTGACCGGCTGAGTGACGTGCTACGAAGAAGGCGACAGTGGATAAGCGCTGCGGTGCAACGTGGATTGGGAGGGCGGGTTGGTGAATCGGTACGGACAAAGGAGGACGAGAAGAGCGTCTAGCAGAGGGACCAATGGAGGCGCAGCAAGGGCCGGAGAAGAGACAGAAAGCGGAGTGAGAGAAGAGAAGAGAAGAGCGGTTGTAACGAGCGACAATTAAGAGGGTGACCAGTAGCGCAGCCTGTGGGAGAAGAGAAGGTAGGAAAGAGGACAGGCTCGTGGGGGAGGAGAGATGGATGAGATGGTGATGAGTGGTGGTGAGTGGTGAGGAGAGGGAGATTGTCGACGGGGGCAAGTTGTTGGTTGCTGCGGGAGGCCTGTCGAGCTGTCGAGCGGGCGGCGAGCGTAAGCGGACTAGGCCGTGTTTCGAAGCGTCGAGCGATCAAAGAACGGACCAGCCCCTGTGATGTGCATTCGAAATGTGGACCCTTTGTCAGGCACAGAAGAGTCGAGCCGCCTCTTGATGTGTCCTGAGGTAAAGTGGAGTGGAGTGGTTGTTGTCGTGGTCGTCTTTGAGGAGGTTGTAGGTCAAAGGAACGCGCAAGACGAGATGGCAGACCAAGACGACACGATCTGACGAGATGAGATCAGGCTGGGCTGGCTGGAATATCTTGGGCTGGGCAGACAGGATCCAAAAGCAGGTGCCCAGCGGCGGACGAGGCAGCGTCTAATATGTGGATGCAGCGTAGCAGCAGCTGACCGGCGGCGAAGAGTCCAGGTGGAAGCTGGAAGAAGAGTGCGAGAGCAGAACAAGCACCAGGGCAGCGGGACTCGACGCCAGCACAAATCAAATCAAATCATCAATCAGGGCGGGAGTGCCTGGTCAATGTTTGCCCTTTAGAGCCGCGCCACAAACGAGCCCAAATCTATTTTTTGCTGGGGGCTCTCCACCACCGTTGACCTGACTGGGGACCCCCCCTTGGACTCCCTTTGATGAGCCGGGCCCCTTCCCGAGATGAGTCTGCGGAGTATGGCCTTTTTTTGATTGTCCATTATTATTGTAAAAACGACTCGCCGCAATTACTCTGTAGAATCGAGGTTGCAAACTCGAGTCTGAAGTCCAACGCAATCAATATTCGCCCTCACATCCCGACTGCAAACAGGTAGCACAACTTCATCTGCCGCGCCGTGCTGACGGGGACACATGGAGACATGGGCTTCTTGGGATGCTCAGACTCTTGCCCTTCCATTCCTTCGATTGGTTGGGGGTAAATGCACAATTGCACACCACCCTTGACCCTCTGCAGTCTAACCTCCTCTTGGCCCAATATAACGATTCCTCTTCTCGTCTGCCCATTCCACGTGCCTTGTTCTCTACTCCAAGTGTTCCCACACTGCAATCGATAGGAATGGAATGCTGCCTACTTACTGTAATCTACCGATTCGGACATGACACTCTGTCCTACCCTCCACCACTCATATCCCTCATCGCGGTAGCCTCAACTACACCGCGCAAGCCACTGTCCACTCTAAAAATTCTAGACGGCTGGACCTGCATGTTTCCACGCAAGCCAAAGATTTCGCCTCTTCAAAACACCGGTTCCTCGTCTCCACTTGCTGATGTGATTATCCTCCGACTGGTTCAACACATTAACCAAATGTCTCTGAATCCAGGCACGTCTAGCCTGTCCTGCAGTGCTCCCCGTCTAGCCTCTCTGTCAGTCACCTGTCAACCCATCATCAGACGGCTCTATCCGCAAGAAATCTTTGTTGCAAATTTCATTCCTCCACCCACTCATGTGCTGCCATCCACCTATATTCGTGCAACCAAAATCAACTCTCTCCCAAGGGATGACCCTGTTTCCACCACCTCATTCGCGAATCATCACCCTCAACTAATCTGCACATGTCTCTGGTCTAGATGTCGTGAACCTGTCTGCAACATTCAACAAATCTAGACATACACAGACCTGAAAACATCCGAAATTTGCCTTTTCTTTTCCGACGGTGGACTGCAGTCAGCAAAGCCGTGCGATGACATACGAACACTCCCCACTAATCAATCCGTTCCCATGCTTTGAACGCCCTTGGTATGACACTCTCCCAGCAAACCCTAAATCCTGGGCCCATCGCACCATCCCAGTCAAGCAATGTACGCAAAACGAACAACATAGAACGACAAGGGGCCTCGTAGTCACACACATATATCTATCGGTATTTATTTTGGCTGGGTCCGGGGGGTAAACCAGCATTCTCCACACAGAAATTTGATAATCGGGGAATCCCCGAAGCACTTTACGCGATAACCGATTATCTTATAGTTGGATGGCGAAGGGAAAGGAAAACAGACCACGGGAACGATCACGAGCGTTTACCGCTGAACAGGGTCTTGTCGGGAATGTTTTTTTTCTTGATGTTGGTTGGTTCCCGAGCGAATCACGCACGGGTTGTAGTGTCGCGCAGGCGTGACGATCAAATCGATGATCCGGTAGATGGGGATGGATACACAGAGGGCGTGCGATGAGATGTGCGGTTCTGAAGCAGGCCCTGGACTTTCGGATCTGCATCTTCTGGAAGCTGGCCTGTTTCAGTAATGCATCCCATCCAAATGGCAGACGGATCATTGGAAAGTACCACGTTTCTCTAAACCGTTTAAATTCATATACGCGATGAAACCGAACATCCAGTCGAGACTTCGAAGGGTCTTGAACTGATATACTGGATCTCCGCCGTACCATAGCTACTGTACTGTATCGTAGCGTATTTGGAGATGCGCATCCATCGTTTCGGGCCCTGATCCCTCACGTAAAGTAGTCGAAGCGTGCCATGTGCTGCTAACTCGCTCTCTCCACAGACTTACCATAGTTACACCCTCCCTCCGTTGCCTGAGGCATAACATACCCAGGTATAAACCGCATCATATACCCTCCACATCCTCACTATCCCCACCCCAATTACCCACCCTAATCTGCGCTCACCCGAAACCCACAACCTCCTGAACTACTACCCATTCCGCTCTTCAAGACTCTACATCTCATCTTCTTCCGAACCAAAGTATAAATTTCACACCACCCAGAGTCCAAAACCCCGGGCTCTTATCCGAAATGATATCATATACGCGAACCATTGTTCCGCGCTTCGAGCCCTGGAGGTTCGTGACTGGGATTGATTGCGTATGACGACATCAGCACTACGTTTCTGAAACACAGGCTCGCGAATGTGAATTTTGTTAATGTGTCGCGCGAGTTGGGAAACGAGGTGGTGTTTACAGTTCAAGTGTATTGTGGGACGCTCTGAGACAGCTTGGGCTATTGTCGCAATTTTCATCAATACTGCGCAGGCCTTGGACTTGGGTTTAATCGGTAATCGCTGCTGGGAGATGGATATGCCGTAAACATAGCCTTGTGATGGGGCGTTCTCTGTAGACTTTTGATTTTGATGGAATCCAGATGAGGAGAATGCTGGAGGTTGAGTCATCGTAGAATTTAAGCGCGCTCGTTGGCATTGTGCAGATCAATGGCTAGACTGGACCTCAGTGTGACAGTGTCTTTAGGAGATACGTCAACAACTGCGTTGAAGCAAAACTCTAGTTTCGACGTCAATGTTCAGCTGTTCTGGTGATTGTGACCTCGGTCTAGCATGCATTCGGCACAGGCGTAGCAAGAGGCTGTGCCGCGTGTCCAATCAAGATCGATGCACACAGTCGACCGGTCACCTATTTACCTCTCGCTTACGGTGGTTTGCAGATGCAAAACCCTCACGTGCATGTACTTTTGGCCAGTCAAAACACCAAAAGAACCTGACGTGCATGAACAACACAGCTGTAAATGCACGACGGACTCAGCCTTGGAACTATGCAGAACACAGCCCTCAGGTATGATGATGCAATGTTGGAGTGAGGCTCTTTGCAATATACATAAATGTCGAAAGCGTGCTCATAGATAGGAAAACTGACAGACAGCTCGACTAACTGATTACACTTCTTTCATTGAATCTGCTCAGCTGGCCCTGAAAATACTTCTAATCCAAGTAGACACAGGTCAGACTTGATCTGTCATCGCAATGGACACCATCGCCTATAATCGAAGAGAGGATAGAGGAAACTCACCTCGACGCCCAGACGGACCTCGTTCTCGTCGCAAAAAGAGAGCGGACACACCAACCGGCACAAGAAATGAACGGTGCGACGATCAGTTGGAGTCTGTCGCTGGCACTCGCATTGTCGTTGGGGATAGTCGGAAAGTGCAGAACAAAATTGAGGACCAAAATACTCAAACCAGTAGTCATCGGGGTGATGATCGTTCCGATCGCAAAAAGAGAGAAGACAGTAGGACTCGGCATCGAAAAACGCGAGACAACGCGGCTCCAGATATCAAAGAAATTGGTGATAAAAGACCTCAGCGTGAGAAGAGATCCAAAGCTCGTCCACATTCTAGTAGCGGCGACACAAAGAGAGAAGAGAGTAGGAGTCGGCGAGAGACAAAGCACGAAGTTCCAGCCCCAGCGATTGAAAAGAGTGACACAATACCTCAAGACGCGACCCAGAATAGACTCAGTCGCAAGGATAGTTTTGAATTGAGAAAAGGTCGCAGAAAGCAGCAACCAAAGCAAGAAACCCTACCGATGAGAAACCGGAACGACGAAGAACATACCAAAGACGAACAAGACCGCCGGGGTCGTAGCGAGCGCAGAAGTCATTCACAAAGCCGCGACAACTCTCAAGATGGCAATCGACAGAAAAGCTCTTCTCGCAAAAGAAGGCCGTCCCACGGAAGAAACACTTCTCAAAAAAGAAGCTCGTCCCGCAAGCGAGATCAAAGCCGTACTCGCGGTTTAGGGGAACGAGTTGTCGACATTATAAAACAAGGAGTGGGACGGGGAGGAAGAGCCACCTCCAGAACAAGAGTGGATCTGGCAAGAGGAGAAATGGATTCAATTGTTCTTGGCCGATTCTCTGGAGACAAGGAAATTTCAGTCAAAGCCCATAAAATTCGACTTGGGAAATGGGGTCGACATGATGCCCTATACCTACTCATTGATGTCCAAATGACTCGTATGGAGAAGGAGGAGGATATTGGGTTCACCTTTCACTTTCGGCCAACCAAATGTGAGGGTCGTGAGGATGAATTGTTGCAAATCCACCACGGCAGCCCAAAAGTCCTCCTAGGCTCTCCGCAAATGGTTCATGAGGGAGGAGACGGTGGCTATGGTATGTCTGCGGGAGCCGGGTATGAGCCTGGTGCAAACGTGGCGATCAATAAGAACAAGAACAAAAACTTCAGCTTGGACAGAGACCACCGGGCAATGCTCGAGGTCACTGCACCCAAAAAAATCCTTCGTGCACGACTCCGAAAGACTGGAGAACAATGCCAATTCACCTCCAATTTCCGCCTCCAAGTAGTTGTAGACTATGAGGAAGGTGGAGTTGACATTGCGTGTGATATCAAACCGGGAGGTATCAAAGATGTCAAGAGTCGTTGGAGAGGGCTGGTGGTACATACGAGGGATGTACGGAGTACCCGATATGATAAATGGGAATCGGAGGATTGGAAAAGGAATGGGCAGATTGAGGGATTCGAGAAGATGTAAGTCAAGCCTCATGTACACCTTCATGTTCTGACATCTTGCAGTGAGTCCGTTTGGTTGTGAAGATGTCAGCATCCTCCTACCTTATTTCAAAGCCTGTCATATCTTTGAGTAGTTCATAGAATAGTTTAGCGGGATATTGAACAGCCATAAATGGGAGTGCTCTCTCAGAACGAATGGGCTGAACTACGAGGATACCCTTTGCACAAATTTGCGTTGCATTTTATTCGAGGAGCGTGATGTAATTGCCGGCTGAGAGGGTCATGCCAATGTCGCCGTCGACAAGAATCGCGCAAATGCATATTTGTCTCGTCTTGGCGGCGAGAACTGAGCTGGGTTCACGGCACATTCCACGAATGCGGTATGATTTCCTCGTTCGGTTTCTAGATATGATGTTTCCACCCTGCTATAAGACTGTAGTCACTTTCTGGCTCAGGGAAAAGTATCGCTGGTTCTTGGCGTCATACTCAAGAAATGGTTGTTTGGCAGAGCTCCTTTCGACGATGGTATATTCACTGTGTTCGCAACGGCTAGTGCGGTCGAGGTACGGTATTCGAGGTTACTGTCGCCTAGTCAGTGAGCCAACAAAAATATCTGGAACAGCTTTGTTGTTCCCGTCCTTTGTCGGCCCCTTTCAAAGTCTGAAATCTTATAGCAGCACATGTTCCTTGAGAGAACAGTTCCTAGACACAGCTACGCAAAATCTTTACCCTTGCAAGGGCCACGTTCTGATTCTGGTGACGGGCTCTTGACCTTTGACTGTTTGAGGGTTTGTGCAGTGGTACGACGACGTCGATTTGCTCATAGCGGAATTTCTGCAAGAATTGCGAATGATTGGATTGGCCTGGGAAAGAATGTGAAAGCCATGAATCAAACCACGCAACAAGGAGTAGTGGAGGAACCTTGTATTTGCTCTCTTTTTGCCCAGTCCGTATCCAGCTACTTTCGGTGTTGCACCACCATGTAAGGCCGCAATAACTGACGGTAAGAGTCAGACGTTACTTGACAATTGCTCATGGAACCAAGATGTTCACAAGATGGCTAGGAAGCGAAACGGGTCTCTCCACCTTACTGGTATGCCTGTTCCCGGAAAGTCCACGCAGACAAATTTCTTTATTTCTTGTGCATTCATCCCAGAGCTGTGGCATATGCTGAGCTTTGGCCGACACTTCCAGAAAAGGATGTGCCACATGATCGCCGTAGTTGGAGATGTGCTTTATGTCGCGGGCTGTTATGATTACTTGCTCGGTAGGTCGGACAGAGTAGCGTTTGGACAAGTTGAGGGACATTCAGAGAGTCAGGTAGTCTATCATGCTCTCAAGATCGTCCAAATGTGGAAATCGGAGCGATTTTCAAGATCTGAGGTTGTCATTCACAAATTTTTCAGCTTCATTCATGTCGAAGGTTAGGGGGAAACGTAACTCACATCTCTCTCGCTTATATCCAGCTCCATCACCTACAATATATGCAATCCAGCTAGTCCTGCCAAATTGATCAACACAGTGTATTGCTTGCCTGCGTCTGGACTTGCGAATTATAGGATCTGCTGTTGGGAGAGTGGGATTAAAGAGGATCATGTAGCGTGCGTCCAGTATCGAATGAGGGAGTATCGTCGCGAAAAGGAAGACCGAGGCCAACGCCCCTACGTTGTGTCTGGATGCAGTCAGTGAGCTGGTGATAGATTCTATGGTGGGACGGATAACTCACTTCACCCTTGACTCTGGCCTGCTGTATTTGGGGGCTTGATTTATTGTTTACTCCGCATTATTCATTGGAACGATCAATCCTAAGATGACAACGGAAATGATGGTTGCAGGATTGCTAATCCTGGTGAGGTGGAGATGAAGAGGTGATGGAGTGAAGGAGGAATAGGGGGCCAGCATGTCTGAGAACAGAAGGGGCGCGACTTCCACGTACAGAACCCTCGATAAGCTTAATTCAACATTAGGTTCGCATACAGCGATGAATAATTGCAAGACGTAGAGTGCGCTGATTAGCTGAGAAACTGACTTGTCGAGACCGGCATTGCTAGCTTTCACAAATTGACATTCTGTGCGATGGCTACCGGTTCTATGAGCTCAACGTAAGCGTCAGGTCCACGCTTCCTGACCATGCTGGTCTGTCCTGGCCAGACAAGGAGAATTACAAACAATCTAGATGGTCAACTCTCCCAAGGCAAATCTCAAAAGAAGGCAAAGCAAAAGAATCATACACGCAAATAGGGTCAATGACAACGGACTGCCCAAATCAAGCAGGTGTAATCTGGAGCGACACTTTAGCCACTCAAAGCCACCAGGTAGTACAAATATGGTTATCCGCAGAAACACGAAGACTTGTTCAGCATCGACTACGTGTGCTTGGCATTTTAGCACCACACCAAACATTAGTCTGGCATGAATTGAAGCCAACATCCACGCTACCCCTAAATGTCGAGCGTCAACATCCGAAGACATGTTCGAGACCGAATAGTACTTTCTGGGGTGCAGGATGCTGGGGTACGAGACATAAACAAGGGGATTGGGGAGGGTACTGGGGAGGTATTTGCCACATCAAAGGAGATGTGGAGGAGGTTCGTCTTGCAGTGGAGGCTCCAGTCTTACATGCGAATAAGTTAATTGTGGAGAATTTCACTCTGCATTGTAAATTTCGGAACTGCTTCAGTCATCACAACAAACTCTAAAGAATACGAAATCCCCGTCTTGAGATGCGTAATTCTTTCCAACTCTTAGTAATGCAGCAGTCAACAACATGCAACGGCAGTAGCACCGGCTCACTCAAGTAGATCAGGCGAAATATCTAAAATCTCTCGTGTCCGGGTTTCCCAAAGCCGTACTGCGCTGAAAGAATAGATGTCAAGAATTGTAAGTTCGTTTTATTCTCCGAGTCATATCCTTTCCATGATAGTTCAAATGAAGCGTGGCGCTGCAGACGTGATACTGCGGGTGTGCGGAGAACTGGACAGGGGCTTGCTGATTTTCGGGTGGTGAGATCTGAGCTTCGACTACTCGGTCCGTCCGACGGGCTTGCCTTAATGGAGTAGGATATATGAAGAGCCGCCTAAACCCTAAAGCGAAAGCGCGCGATATTTTCGAGTGGAAGGCTGGTAATGACGTCCTCTCCTCTCATGGCGAAGAGTTCCGAGATGAAATAACATTATATCGCCACACCCGTCCGCGACGAGCCAGAAACTAGTCAATCGTGTGCTCCTTTGGCTGAAATAACTCAACATATTGTCATCTTTTCTTTCCTCTTCTACTTCAGTGCTCTGCTGCAAACAATCTCCCCAGCCATTCTTTACCATGAGTGGCATCTCATGATTCATGCCGAGACCAAGTCACAGCCTGACTGTTTTTGCGACTGGTGGCCGTAAAATCTGAGATTATCCAACGCTCGAACCACCTGCCAAGATTCTCGGAATATCCATATTGAGTAACCCGCACCAGAACGAGCATGGGCTCTCCATCGACGGTGAGGCTACACCTTGTTTGCATTCTCCACAGTTACCAGGAAAGTAAGAAATGGGGCCTCCTCATTGGGGTACAGCTGCAGGTTGCGGAGTCCACCGCCAGTTCCACCTGCACCGGCGGCGGTAATGCGGGTTTTGCAGGGAATGACGCTAGAAGAAGTTTTTGTGGAGCTTGGAACATCCTGAGGTACCACAAGCACGCGACGAACATGTGCAGAAACCTGTATATAACGGCGCGGCCCCGTACCATGGCTCGAGGGCACGCTCGCGAGTTCTTTGACTTGTATTTGCCGTCGCGTGGGACTGAACTTTTATTTTGAGATCATCCACTGCCGATCCATCATCATGTTTGGCAAACGTTTCTTTGGCCTTCGAGGCACAAAGTTAAACATTGCCGTAGGAGTGCTCGCCGGCCTCGATTTTCTGTGAGTTTTTGCTGACGGAATTGGTGTTCAATTTACACCACCACGTTCTCCCTGCAAACGAATTCTGCTGACAGCTTGCAGTCTCTTCGGCTATGATCAAGGTGTCATGGGTGGTTTACTTACGCTTCCAAGCTTCTTGCGGACGTTTCCGGAGATAGATACTGAAAGCGCACCCCCTGAACGACGTAGCCATGTTTCTACTATCCAAGGTATTTCGGTAGCGTCATATAACGTTGGCTGCTTTGCTGGCGCCATCATTTGCATCTGGCTCGGTGATTTCCTCGGTCGTCGAAAGACAATCTTTGTTGGTTCCGCAATCATGGTACTCGGTGCTGCACTTCAATGTGGTGCTAGTAATCTCGACATTTTCATCGGCGGGAGAGTTGTCACGGGTATTGGAAATGGTATGTATCGAGATTGATAAGAGGGCCAGCTCGTTAACACATTTGTAGGAATTAATACCTCGACTGTTCCGACCTGGCAATCTGAAACGTCCAAAGCTCATCGTCGTGGAATGCTCATCTGCATCGAGGGTGCCCTTATCACTGGCGGAATTTGCCTCTCCTATTGGCTCGATCTCGGCTTCTCCTTTCTCGAACCAAGCACCATCTCCTGGAGATTCCCAATTGGATTCCAAATCGTTTTTGCCATTCTCATCCTCTGTTTTATCCTCGAGTTGCCAGAGTCGCCTAGATGGCTAATTCTCAAGGGTAAGGATGAGGAAGCCATTGAAGTGCTTTCTGCTCTTAGCGATTTACCAAAGTGAGTATTTATTCAATAAACGACTAAAGTCGTACTAACAAATCCTAGGGAGGACCACTATGTCCAATCGGAATATACGGCTATCAAGGATACCGTGCTGGAGGCCGCCAACTCAAGCTTCAAGGATTTGTTCACCATGGATGAAAACCGCCATTTCCACCGTGTTGTTCTTGCATACGTCAATCAAATGTTCCAGCAAATATCTGGAATCAATTTAATTACGTACTACGCTGCAACAATATACGAAAAGTACATTGGTTTGGATGGCCTGACGTCTCGCATCCTTGCGGCGGCCAACGGAACGGAATATTTCCTCGCATCCTGGATTGCCGTCTTCACAATCGAAAGGTTCGGTAGAAGACAGCTAATGTTGTTCGGTGCTGCGGGTATGGCGGGCTCCATGGCCATTCTTGCTGGTACAACGTCCATAGAAGGGACTGGTGCTGGTATCGTCGCTGCGGCATTCCTCTTCATCTTCAACACCTTTTTCGCCATTGGATGGCTTGGCATGACGTGGCTCTATCCTGCTGAGATTGTACCACTTCGAATTCGTGCTCCTGCAAATGCTCTGGCAACATCAGCCAACTGGGCTTTCAATGTAAGTGTGCAAGTCAATATCACGTGATCAGCGCTTACTCTTGACTTAGTTCATGGTCGTCATGATCACCCCTGTTGCCTTTGAGAACATCCAATATCAGACATACATCATCTTTGCCGTCATCAACGCCTTCATTGTGCCCGTTGTATACTTCTTTTACCCAGAGACGGCCTATCGATCTCTTGAAGAAATGGACACAATCTTCCACAAGACAACTTCAATCTTCAATGCCGTGTCTGTTGCTCGAAATGAGCCTCGTCGCTATGGCAAGAATGGAGAAGTTCTCATCGACTATGAAAACACCGATGAGGCCGAGATGCGGAGGCAGAGTGTGACTGGTGGAGTTAAGAGGGAGTCGGTCGGCGAGACGGCGAGGATGGAGAATGGCCAAGGGCAAGATCAGAGCAACGGAAGCTCGGATATTGAGACAAAGAGCGGGTAGACATCGTCGCGTCGTGTTTGGGGATGAAACAAGATATGTAGCTGGTCGGGCGATCGAAAAGGGATATGAATCTCTTAGCTATGCAAGGCCCAGTAACCTAATGATCTGTTGAGCTATAGGTGGATAATGGGTTCCATCTTCGTTTGCGTTCTTTGATATCATATTTTCGGAATTCTTACTCCACAGGACATGGATTGTAGTGGAGCAAGGATCAATGTTGCTCCGCAAGCGGGTCAGGTGACTTGAGCGGGTTGCTTCATAGAAGTTTGGGGCTTCTTAATACAATTCAATCGATCAATTCCTCTAATTTGAGATGCTTCTCATTTGACGGAGAGCTTTCAGATAACCCATGACAGTCCGAAAGAAGCCCTATCATGGTATGATTGTTTATTTTGCAGTCGGGTGTGAAAATCTTATCAAGTTTGTTGAGTCAAGATGCTGAACGTATGAGAGGCCGATTTTAAAGTTCGCAAACGTATCATCTTGTATATTGCCAGGTTTGGTCAATACTATGAGAAGTTTTTCTTTGCATAATCAAGTAGAAAAGAAACACTAAATTTGATATCAAATAAAGCTCCAGTGAACCTGTAATTCTGGCAACAAGTCAACCTATGATAGCTTTTATGAATCGTACCTCAACCCTCGCCTTACACTAGATCTCCAACAATTCTCGCGCATCCATCGACTGTGCGTTCAGCGGTGTTCTCCATCTATCGACCACACTAGGGCCATTGGTCGTCGTCTTGTGCCGTCCTCATGGTCCTCTTTCGACTACCCAAATATATGCGAGCTCTATGTACTGTAGATAAAATATCACAATCGAGATATCCCATCAGATATGTCGCGAGTACGACCCCAGGAAAAGCCACTACCAGTAATAGATAACTTTGCAGCTGAGAAGGACCTAGAATGGTCTCATGAAACCTAAGAGAGAAATCAGATGCTCTTGAAGAATAATCAAATATACGGCAAGCTTCCCAATCTAGAAAAGCATCAATTGCCCATTCATCTTCGACCATCATCGCCAGACCCGCCGTCCCCATTATTGCCCAACCCAAGACCAAAGGCCTCGCCCTTCCTTCGTTCCTAGGATTCATGTAGACACTGGCTAAGGACAAAGAAAAGTCTATACCTATACATCCTATCATCTGTTGAGACCGTCGTATTGTTATGGCACGTAGAAACTCATCATAAGCCCAGAAGCAGTAACCACCAAGAGCAACACTTAGGCCAAGAAGAATCTCGGGATGCTTAGTTTCTGTATCTATAAACGCGATCCGGCCGGAGGGTGGTAGAGAATAAGA
Source organism: Nigrograna mackinnonii (assembly GCA_001007845.1). NCBI lineage: Eukaryota > Fungi > Ascomycota > Dothideomycetes > Pleosporales > Nigrogranaceae > Nigrograna > Nigrograna mackinnonii. Next base: position 110,056 of record JGVQ01000084.1, on the reverse strand, counting down.
TTTTTCAATGAATAGATTGGCGATGTGAAGCAGGACCAGAAAGAAATGTTTGAGACTTATGAAGTGCTTGGAAGAACTGCTGTTGAGTAAAACAATGTCCAGTATGATAACGGAAACAGAGAAGCCCCAAAAGTCTTCTGGAAGGATGAAAGACCTTAACGACATGGTGAGAAGGATGAGAAAGATCGGCAATACAATCAAATGATTATCTAACACCCAAATACGCAATATATTTTGCCCGGGCGCGAGCGTGGTGTGTTGAAGGCTCAGGGAATCTGCAATAGAACGCGAGAAGTTGGAGAGATACCGGGTCGTGTTATATGATTCTTTTAGACGGAATAGCCTTGCATGATCGTCTTGACTCATCTGAGCCATCCCATCTGCGGAAGACATGTTTAGTAGTCGAGAATCTTGAAAAACATATTCGGTGGTTCGAAGCATTGGCGTGATAAGAGATTCAGCTTCAAGGATGACTTTGGTGATCACTTCAGTTCGACGAGAGATATTGTCGGTACTTCGAAAGACAAGTGAAGCCAACCGCGCACTTGCTTCGACGTGTTTTACTTCATCAGAGATATCTTGAATTACACCAGATTGTCGGAAGTTCTCTAAGAGTGTAATTTCCTTTAATTCTTTCATCATGTAACGGAACGACTGAAGTTGGCATAAAGTCCATTCAAAAGAGCGAAGAACCGAGACGTTGTTTAGATCATTCAAGTTTGCCGTTGACTCCGAGATTCGCAAGGGAGCGTTCAGAATGGCGACAAGATCCGGAGTTAACTCATACAAAGGATCTAAATCCAGTCCATGGGAACTATAGAGTTCTCGTTTAACGGGATTCAAAGCCAGCTCAATCTGTGACTTGATTTCGTTACATCTTGGAAGATCACGCAATTTCTATTATCGAAGTTATATTAAAACATCGATGTATCGTTAGATTAGTACTAACCTCAGATGCCATACATATGCTGTACTGGGTAATCAAAAGCTCCTTCTCCGCTCTCATCTCTTCTTTATCAGCCTTAGCTTTGGCTTTCTCTTGATACCACCAATTTGGGATGCCGAAAACGATAGCGATTATGAGACCTAGCACTGCAAATGCTCTCGTCCAGCCCACTGGACCTTTATTGCCGTGGGGAATCTGTGGGGTGGGTATTTGTGTCCCATCATATGTCGATGCTAAATTCTCGCTTGACGACGCTGCTTGAGCTACAGGAGGGGTTGAACTATTTGCAGTCTGTTCGGCCACAGGCGGCGTTGAGATATTCGCAGTCTGTTCGACCACAGGGGGAGTTGAGCTATTCGCAGCCTGTTCAGCTACAAGCCCTGATTCAGCGTCATTTGCGGCTGCTGGGAGCACTACCAACGGTATGGAATCGTTGCCTTCCTCTTGAGGGGCGTTGATCAGGCTAGGTGCAGGACTAGGTGTAGCCATTATGCCGATCAAGTAGTTGGAAAGCCAAGTGCGAGTCGAAGTCTTCTGTAATACTCGTAGTAGTGCATGGAAGCGATGTGTGAACTAGAGATTGAGGCAATGAGCAGAATTTGAGTGCGGGGAATCAGGACCGGCATCACGTGAAGAGGAACGAATCAACTTCGAACTTGACGCCACCATCGAGACCACACACAAGGCTGAGGCTGATTTGGGGTCGCCAGCAGTCTCTTCACCGGTCTGTCAGCCTGACAAGCTGCAGCCGATAACTCTTCCCTCAACTCCTCACTTCGATTCTAAAAAGGTTTCGTAACCCTTTGATGTTTCAAGTGAAGGTATATGATCCATTTCCAGCTGCTGGCGCCGCCGTTGGAAACGCTTTGAAATATCCTGCGCGTTGGAAACAGAGTTTTTGCCCTTTGTAGGCAATCTCACTTGTGCGTGCTCCATCAGCGGGTGTCAGCTGAACAGGTTAGCCATTCTGATATTCCACCTTTGTTCCTACTGAAGTGAATTGGTTCCGGCCTAAGACACGATCGAAAAATTGATACAGGCCGTGCTAAAAAGGTTAAGCATGGAATTGCCTAAGGGTGACATATACGTGGGAGGACCGGATAACAAGGAGAGAGGCTTAAGATATCTATTATCCTGAAGCTGTAGATCCATACTTTCCCGAGAGCCTGTTGGAACAACGAAAAGGCCTGGGATGAATACTAGGGCGATTTTGAGCTCTTCATAAATTGGTGGAAGTCCAAAATGTAAGAAGGATAAGCGCTTTCGGCCGAGGCGTACGTAAACGTGTACGAGACTTCGCAACGTGGGAGTCGAGCTGGAGGAATTATCCGAACCCGAATACTAAACTTTTACTACTGTCAGTGAGGAAGAACTCCGCCAGTGGTGCTCGATACGTAGCATCGAAATCCATGAAGTAAAGGAGCTGTCAGGGTCAAAAGTGCCGCAGTCCCCATCACCACCTCCACGCCCTACTTATTCCCTCATCAATAGCCAATAGCCCATCGACCAGCAAAATGGCCCCCACGATGAAGATGGTGTTGACGTGCCAGCTCGCAAGATGAATAAGCATTCGCACGATTCACCACACATTAGGATAGCGCACGGACACCAAAGCCCGAAACGAACTATGACCTCACCTCCGATCTCTCGCTAAATTAGTCCAACCGACTACCATTCACGGCAATGACCTGCGATAGGAACCGTGCGGCGACCCTCAAACCAGCTCACCCCCCTGCACCCAATACCGCAACTCCCCTGACCGTTGATGATCCTACAGCGTCATAATGCTATAAAAATGCCAATGTCAAAAGGTCTTGGTTTCCTGCTTTTCTCCATGTCTCCTACTTCTTCCAAGAACACTATACGACACTACAAAACACAAGCAACAACGCCTAGAAGACCCGACTTATTCCAAGCAATATAGCAAAACCACCATGGGTCTATTTCGAAAATCCAAGAAACAAGCCGCCCTATCCTCAGACCCTCTAGTAACATATTCCATCACGCAAAACCTCGCCGGTAAACTCACCGTCACATCGAGCTACCCAAACGCCTACGCATACTCCATCACCTTGACAAAAACAAAGGCATGGCGCGACACAATCGAAGTCGCAATTCACCGCTCCGTATACTCAGACTGGCAGCAACAAAATGATATCGTGGGGCATTGCCAAATCCAAACCGCACAGAGTAAATTCCTAAAGTGCAGGTTCGATGCGTATGGACAGGATATCAAGCTAGATCGATCTGGCAGCAGGGTCAACATGGCAAAAGCAAACTACGACCTCTCAGTCCCCGGACTCGGGGATTACAAGTGGTCTCACGATCACGACAGCATTACTGGAGCACACAAGCGACTGAAGCTAGAGGCCGTGGACTCTGAAGGAGTTCTGGCACGATTCGGTGGCGCGGAGAAGGGCGTCAGTGATTTCGGTGTGTTGGAGGTTTATGATCCAAAGGTTGCGTCGGATATTGATTGGTGTGGGCTGTGCATTCTTACTGCGGTGTGTGTCTTCGCGCGAGAAGAGCGGAGTAGGGAGAGGAAGGAGAAGACGAATGGTGTGGTCAGTGCGGTTAGCAACTGGGGTGGTCTGTTGACCATGGGCATTCCGGTTGGTCCTTGAAATGTTGGATTTGTAGAGCATTTGATTCGATTACGTCTGGTATCATGTTGGCAAGCGAACGGCGTCTATGCATTATTACATCCATTGAAAAGAGGTCGGCATTGTAGATCATTGCAGTCTTTATATATCGGAACTGCACAAATGCGAGATTCCAGTATGATTGAAAGTGTACAGCCTTCCCTATTCCCCAGTGCTTGCGTAGGAACTTCTTATCAGCGTGGCCACACCTTGAAACATCTATTCCCTTCCTCAAACMCCCCAGTCAACGAGCCATGCTCCCCGATCCAAAAATACGTTTCCATACAATTCCCACCTCATATCCTTCGGAGATGAACAATTTATTTTCAATCCACCCCCAATACAGAGCCTCCCTTCCTCTTCTAAACCTTCCCCAATCACCTACACATCCACACCCCCAACCCTCTCCACAACCCCCTCCAAAACCCTCCCCAAGTCCCCCGCCCTCCCTAACATCGGAAAATGTCCCGCCCCCTCAATTCTCTCAACCACCAACCCACACACCCCCTCCTCCCTCGCCTTCCGAATCTGAAACTCTGCATACTCAACTCCAAAAGACCTATCATCCGTACAAAAGCACATAAGTAGATGGTATATGTTTCCAGCCAGCGTAGGTGGAAGTGCTCCAAAAGACGCCGGCGCTTTGGGGAAGGGTTTGGTTGATGTAGTGGGTGGAGAGGTGGGGAGGTAGGTCGTGGAACCAGAGGGTTGAGGCGAGGGGTTTGTCGAGGGTTATTGTGCCTTGCTGTATTTGCTTCTGTCAGTAGGGTGTTGTTTCATTTCTCTTGCAAAACATTTCCCCAAGATATATGAGAGGAGATGGACGCTCACCTCGACATCAGTAACCATAAACTCCCTAAACCCCTCCGTCGACCCGCGTTCTGCGGCTCTAAACCCTTCGGGCACCATAAACGCCATGATGAACACAAGTCCCACGACGCCGCCTCCTTTTCCTTCCTCCCCGCGTTCCTTCTTGCTCAATCCCTTGACAGCCTCTGCACCGGGTAATCCGCTATACGAATGCATCACGAGTATAATATCTTTCCCTTCATCGGCGAGTGACGTAAGAATTGAAGAGATGGCGGTTAAATCTTCAGTGAAGTCGTAGGTAGGAGGATTGCAGCCTACGGATGGAAGTGGTTGTTTTACACAGGGATATGAGGGGGATAGAAGGGATATAACGGGATCATAGGTATCCGGCGTGTTCCAGGCTCCAGGGACGAAGACAAAGGTCGGTTTAGTCATGACACTTACAAGATGCGGTTTGATATTGGGCGCTGTTATTTGATTTCGCAGGGAGAGAGTGAGTTTGATTCCATTGACGGTGAGGGGTTCGTCATGTTAGATATAACAGCAACGCCGTGAGTGCGGCGTAAAATGTTGAGGCCATGGGGCACGGCTGACGAACTGTAAGCTGGAATCTTGGAAAACGTATCATAAGATCATCGTTTTACCCTTTACGGATCAATATACGAGTAGAAGTGTACTGAGATTTCTAGTATAGAGAATGATGGGATCTGTATGATTGTGCCGTACAGTTAGTGCTTACCCAAAATGATTGATTTGGTTCATTCCGCGCTGACCAAGTACAGTCAAATACCGTACACGCAATAGGCACCTGTGTCCTGACCCATACACATGTGGCCGTCAGGATTTTGAGCTTACAAATAATATGTGATAGGCATTGTTTTTGTGGTTCGCAAGTCGGTTGATGATTTTTGAGCCACCTTCATGGTCCCTTTCATCACGTACGAGTGGTCGGTGGTCGGCAATGGGGGCGGAAACTCAGATTCTAAAGCACAGCAGTGTCGTACGAATAAGACCCTTGCACCGAATTATAAGACTATGCTTTGTGAGATTAACAACATTGACAAGATTCATGCACCACTTTCAACAAACATCCAACTTACGAAAAGGATAACGTAAATCGGCCGACTCAAACTTGCGAATGAATCTTAACTTGAATCAAGACTGAAACGGTATGACTGGCGGTCTCTTCCTCAACTTGACATGTAAAGGTTTCTTTTCCTACATGATAAATCAGAAGCGATCTTCACATATGCGGATTCACCTACCCATAGGATGTACGAGTTCTGACTTCCCCAATCCCACCGGTCGTTCTCGTCCTCCAAGGAAATGTCAAACGCATAAATCAACCTCGCAAGCACCAGCCGTAACTCTGCGTATGCCAAATTCATCCCCATACACGCATGTCTGCCTAGTTGAAAGGGTTGAAAAGTGGACATGTCATCTGTCTTGGGATTTGGATTTAGGAAACGCTCTGGAATAAAGGAATTCGGGTGCCGAAAGTTGCGTTGTTGACGATAGGCGGGGAATTGATTGAATGCAACATATGTCTATCCAATCATCAGTCCTGCACAGGCGAATACATCCAAGACTGTACTTACACCCCCCGGAACAAACCGCCCGCAAACCACATCACCACCACCAGGTACCACTCGAGGAACTCCAATCACAGTCGGTGGACATAGTCGTAGCCCTTCATTAATGACAGCATTCAGATAAACCAGACTTCCAGTCGTTGAAATGGTGATTTGAGTCTCATCGTTGAATGTGCCTCGGATTTCACTCGTCAGCCTATGTAATACTCCCCGGTTCTGAACCAGTTGCCTCATAATAGCTGATAATGCGCTGGCTGTTGTTTCGCTACCGGCAAATATTATCAGAGCCATGTTTATTTCCCATTCTTTATCAGACATGGAAGAATGTTCGTCGCTAAATTTCTTCGCGGCGGTTATAAAATCTGCTCGGTTCGTATTGAGAGCGAGACGCTTTCGAGCCAAGGCAGCACTCATCTCCCGATATTCAAATTGCCGCCGCATGACCTTCTTTGGGATCAAGTAGCGCAGCAATTTGTGGAACGGTGGGTATTGATTGATTGAGGCGAAAAGCGCAAGACCTTTCCCAAAATCGGCAGTAATCTCCACCCAAAGATGTGGCTTTCCATTCTTGATGTTGTCAAAGGATTTGCCAAATGACAAATCTCCAGAAATATCAAAGGTCAAAAAGTTGAACCATTTAACGAGGTCCACAATCTTCTCTTTCCATTGCCGCCCAGCGTGTGCCGATCTTAGCTGCTTCATCATCAGCTCGACGTAGCTCTCGATGATTGGTGATTGATCTCTCAGGCTTCTGTCGGAGAATGAATTCGCAAAAGCACGCCGCATCCTCGCATGCGCCTCTTCGTGTGGACCAATGATTGAGAATGGAGCATCTGGTGTGAGCTTCCTAAACCAGGTTGGGTTACGCTTGAATGGCTGGTGGCCTGGCCTATTCGCATAAATGTCCTTCCATGCAACACCATCAGCGTATGATAACTCATTAGGCGCGACTCTGACAATAGCTCCATAACGGTCGTGAAACTGCTTGAGCCGCCGGTGAACGTCTCCACGATGAACCGCAATGACGTATGGAAATCTAAAGGCTGTCCATAGTATCGGCCCAGGGTAATGCCGTAGAGGATGTAAAAAAGCATTGTACGAGGCGTAGAGAAATGTAGCCTGTGCCGCGATCTTAGCACTGCCCTTCCAAATCCCACCTTGGAGATACATACCACTAGTACGCCACCCAACATGTAAACGCCTTGCACTAGTGGGGATAACCCGAAGAACCAATCGATGAGACCGCGCATGTGCGGCGTGTCCATGTTAGTAGTTATGCTGCGTATAACGAATTGCGTGGGGTTGGTGCTTGCTAGACACGCTTGACAAGTCTGGGTCTATACGTCACCAATTCAGCTAGTGTAGGGGTACGATAAGAGCCAGCATATGGACAAGTGGAGCATGGTACAAGGTATAACCTCTGTATGGTCTGACTAGTCGAGTTGGATGGCCTGGCGAGAACACGAGTAAAGGTTATGGAGAGACAGGGTAAGGGATGTCTAGGGTTGGCCCCGCAAGTTGGGAAGCTCGCCTGCTTAGACAATCACCTGTCCGCTTCATTCAAGTGCTTACTCTGGCAGCTCTCGTTTCCAACGCAAAGTCAACACACTTCCCAGATCGACTGGCTTGGCTTGGCTACCTGTGCCTTTCTCCAAATGCCACTTGTGATGCATCGAGTATCATTGAGGAATGGTGCCAACTTTTGGGGTCCAGAAGATCCGCACAAGCCAGCAAGCTCTCGCACGGAGCGCAAAAACGGCGGCCAGAATGGTGGGCCACCTCGGAATTGGACCGACAAGGACGAATCTAGCGATACGGCGTGCATACATCCAACCGAGGCCGGTGCAGTTGCTACACGTTTGGTATCTTGGCCGAGTCCTGTCACTTTGAGGTGGTCAGGACGATAGAAGACTCTCATTCCGGCATGCCAATACTGGGCTCAATACTAGGCCGCTCATCGCGTACGAAGGACACGGCTAGCTCCATGAAGTTCTCCTCGGTCATGGTGGGTGTCACGGTTTCGGATGCAGGAGCTGTCAGGCTGATGATGATGGTTCCGTGCTTCGATTCTGCAGTCAAAATCTGCTCCCCTGATAGAGTAATCACATCATCATCTTTCACGAACGCCTGAAAATAGACATAGGGCTGGATAAGATGGTCTCAACGGTGCTTTTAAGCTCTGGTACCTGTATCAGATTCTGGGGGATAAGAGCTTGAAACGCTCACTTAATCTGCCCCGAGATTTCGAAACGCGCTAGCTTCGCGACCTGACCGGCTGTTCAGTCATCAATACTGCACCAAAACAAACCAACGTCTTAATCGAACTGAATCGTAATTGTGTTCATTTTGCCGACGGACAGAGATATCACCTAGGGAGGACGAGTGACACCCAAGGAAGAAGAAGCAGTGGTCACAGCGTAATGGCTTCGGGCCAATAGCGCTTCGGGCCCTGCGTAGCGCCCAGGTAGGCAGTCGGAAATGAAGCTAATACTTCCTTCTTTGGCGCTATGAGAAGATGAGAAAATAGCATGGCGACAAGCTTCTGGATTGATTTGATTTCCAGAGTTTACCTCGTATGCTCGTGTAGGATGCATCGGATCTGGCTCTCTCCGCAAGAGTAATCTAGAAGGCAGCAGACAAGATATCTCTTTCCAATAAACCATAGCCGGATTCCAGGAAGGAGAGAAGAGGAGGGTCAGCACAGGGCCGCGTGGAAGGCCAATGGGCAGCCAGGTATCGCAAGGGAATGGCGCTCAATGGCTGGCAAAGGGCGGAGGATGCGTCTACCCAACGTGTTGGCTGGCAATGGCTGCAGCAGAGGCCGCGATCCGATTAGCCGTTAATATCGACTGCTGCAGGTTTAATTAGCTAGGATTCCGACCCGAAGCGGGGCATTTTCCAATAGCTCATAATGCCACAATCGGGCCATTTGCTGGAGATTTGGCCGCACAAGGCATATTTGGCTGGATTCACAGCGACTTGGCTGCAGCAGCCCAAAATCCCACTGACCCCAGTCACAGCAGACGGTTGAATTGCGCATCGACCCCCCGGCTCTGACCCTGGCCCCGACCTCCTCGTTTCGTTTTGCCTGTCGAATTTGAAAACAGTCCAGCCCTTTCTCTTTCTGCAGGTACCTGACGGGAACGTTTGGGATGTGCGAGAGGGTGTTTGGAGGGTCAAGGTGAAACTCTTTGAGATAGAGGAGTGTTGACTGAACATTTCTGTAAGAATCGTACGATAAAGAAAGAGGACTATTCTGCCTACTGCATGCTTGGAGTGACTGCAGACAAAGATCCGCGGGAGTGTTGGATGCCATGCCATGCGCGATGTGAGCTAGCCTGGCTCGAGTTGAGGGAGGACACGACAAAGCCGCTGTGCATGGCATATGCGGCTCAGTAGGCGGGCAAAGCCAGACAAAGGCAGACGAAAGAGTGAAAGGTGGTGGTGGGGAGGAAGAAATGGTGGAGGCCGGTCGCTGCCCGCCGCCGCCCATCGTATCGCCGGCCGCACACCCTGGCCTCCGATCCAAAGAGGCTGGCGTATCAGGGGCATCGACGCCTCCCAGCCATCCCCATAGCGGCAAGCGCCATCTCCGTCCGAATACGCCCCTGCCGACTTCTAAATCCATCCAACTTGCACGTCTCACCAATTTGACAATGCATGTCGCTTCAAGGATGCCAGCCCGAGTCTTTGTCGAAGGCGGGCACGGTTGTTTGCCATCCAGAAAGTATGCTGCATGCACATGGGGAGCATGGGAGCATGGACCCGCCGCTGGTTCGACGGCACAGGCCCAGGGCTTGCTTCCAGACTAGACGCGTGCTGGCTTTTTGGCTGCTGCAAGAGAGAAATTATAAGTTCACCAGAGGGGAACGCAGTGCAACACCAGACCTCCAGCCTTGAGAATCCCCTCTCCTCTTCACCAATCTTGCTAGAAGCGAGTGGACTGTGATCAGCACTGTCGTCACACGTCAACCTCCTCTTCCTCCTTCCTCCTCCACTACCATTTTCGTCACTTACTCCTCTACTCCCCTACTAATCTGTGCTCACTGCGTGCGGCACATCTTCACCTTCATCATCCCTCAATTTCTCCATATATATCTCGTGCGCCCAAAATAATCTACTCCTTCTTTCCTCACCTCCTACACTCGTAACCACGCTACCTTGCGCTTTGTCACCCGCAGCATAAAACCCAACGCCTGCTCGTCGCTCTACCTCAATCTTTCAATCCACTCAATTCGCCACTCGCAATGCTCTTCTCCGCTCTCTCAACGGCCATTGTGGCCCTGCTCGCGACTTCCGCCGTGGCTTTGCCTGTCGTTGGCGGCCCATCAAAAGGGCCAGCCGACATCTCCAAGCTCATCTCCAAGATGCCCAAGAGCACCCTTCCAGCTCCGGATGGTCTCGTCCTCAAGTTTGTTGGCCTCGGCATCGGCACGCAAAACTATACTTGCACCACTGGTGAACCCGCTGCAGAGCCTGGCACTACCGGCGCGCTTGGTACGTTGCACACTTATAACTCATCACTCTCGAGTCTTGTTTAACATGTCTGCCCACAGCAAAGCTCTACGATCTCGGTACTCGCCTCAACAAGGACCCACAAGCACAGTGGAAGATTGGTTCCATTAGTGGCCTCGCTCTCTCCATGAATTCGTCTCCCAAGTTACTCGAGAACTACCTCCAGCGCCAGGGCTATCAGCAGGTCCTCGGCGATCACTTCTTCACCCAGACGACTCCGACGTTCGCTCTCAACAAGGTCCAACTCACCCCCTTCCCATTGGCCTTTGTCAAGAAGAACGGCGTCATGGATGCTCCCAAGTCTTCTTGCCCCGGCACTAAGAACGAGGGCGCCATTCAGTGGCTTCAGCTTATTGATGCTGGCAACAGCGTCGGCGGCATCAACACCGTCTATCGTCTAGAGACTGCTGGCGGCAACAAGCCCAAGACCTGCGACGGTCAGAAGACCACCTTCGAGGTTCCCTACGCAGCTCAGTACTGGGTCTTTGGACCAAAGTAAGCTGAGCGCTACGGTGATGGAAGTTTCGAGGAGATTACGACACCTGTGACGCCGATATAACGAGATACCCCTAGCATGTTACCGGCGTAATTCATGCATTAATTAGAAGGCGGCAATCCGGGTCACTGGACTCGCGAAGAGTAACCGCCGGAGAAACATGGAGAAGCATTTTGGAAAAGCACGACCGGAGGTACCAAACGTGTATCTATATGAAGTGGGCCGTGCGCTTCCACGTAAATAATATTTTCATTTCAAGTCCCTCGTTTCGAGCATGTTACAGTACCACACTTTGCCATGGGAGGCTTACTGGGTACGGCGTTTATAGGAATGGGCGGCATTGTGGGTTATGAGGGACCTAAAATAGATTCACCTAATCGTGTGCAATACCAAAACTTCTCCATGTCAAACAATGTTCAAACCTGAAATGAAATTCAAGTGACAAGGTTGATCGAGGCTCACACCAACACATTTTGAAGATGTTGGAAAGATGGTGTACCCTAACCTGAAGGAAGGCAAATGACGAGTAGAGCTAGCGTGGCTGTCAGATGATAGACCAGGGCGCTTGCTGGCACCATAGACTTTGTCCACACCACCAAGCACGTACGACTGCGCCTCTTAACTAATCAACAGTTAGTATCAAGGGTATGTATCCACAAATCCGTAGAATCCAACACTATCTAGCAAAAAGCAACATCTCTCGCTCTCGAAACCTGCTTTGATAAACGAAAAACTCGCGATCGACGAGAAGTTACCGACCCGACCCACCACTCACGAATCCCATTGAATGTTTGTGGTTTGGTTTGTCTGCCAAGGGAAATACCCGCCGTCCAATCAAGGCGACCAAAGAACACCCACACCTGCGTACCCACGTACCCATGTACCTACCCAGCGAGCGGCTTCTCGAAATCTCCCAATCCCCAGCCAAGTCTAAGTTCAAGGATCGTCGAGATAGGTACCTAGACGGTCACCGCTCGCCATCCCACCGGTTACACAACCCGTCGGGCCGTCAGTGTTTGGTAGCCAGTTAGCGGTTGAAGGTAGCGGTTGCGTGATTATGCTTGTCTATGGGTAGGTCACAGGATGGGCATGTAAAATGCCGTCGCCCTCGTTATTTGTATTCGGTGTGAGGATGGGGGACGAATAAGAGGGGGAGGATTCAGGCTGGATGACTGGGGAGATCTTGATTTTTGGTTTGGATGGGATTTGAGTAGATTAGACTTTGTGTTGTGTTAGTGGGAGTTGGGAGAGTGTCTTTGGCGATCTTTGAGTGGGCATAAAGGGTATGCGAGGTGTCGATGGTGTGGGTTTGTTGGGCCGGTGGTGGTGACTGTGCGGCGTGGTACGAAGCAACGAGTACCTGCTAAGAGTTAGGTACATACCCTCTCAACTTGACTGTGGAGGTTCCTGATGGGATGTCCACATGTGCTGTACATACATCCAGGCCACGATTATGCGGAAAATTCGTGGTGCATAGGATGCACAAGCACCTACATTTCCCGCCGCTTTCCCACTGCTCCCCCAACCCTGGCAATTAAAACGGCCACACCCGCTACCTAGCGAGACTTTCAAGGCAGGTAGAAGGCGCAAGATTGGAACGGGAGCAGGGATCAATCAGTCTTTAATTACCATCATATATTGAGTCTGGGGGAACACGAGGCCATGAAGACCCACACAGACCCACGGATAATAAAACCCTTTTTATCGAGTATTTCCGGGCGCGTAGGTAGAGTTTGGATGGGGTTCGGGTACAGGTACCGAGGAGATACCAGCGCCCTTTTTCTTCTTCGTATGTACCAAGTTCGGTCACCATTTCTTTCTTCATGGTGTGGGGAAACAGGATCTTTAGGTGTTTACGCGGCCGCGTTTTAGAATTGCGTTTTCGCGTGTCCGTGACGACTTGCCAATCTGGGAGATAAGTATGGATACCTGGCGCTTGGGGAGGGCGGTTAGCATGCTTGGCTTTTCTGCGTTCTTGGAACGCGATAAGACGGTGCGAGTCAGATTCGATTGATGCATGTCATTGTACGATCGGTGGCTTGGCGGGATCGTGAATGGTTATTTGCTAGTCGTGGGTTTCGGGTGGTATGAACGTGTGTTCATGTGCTTTGGTCGTGTGAGCTATAAGGGAGACGTTGGAGTAGAGTGATGGAGTTGGAGATGGCTAGTACGGCGCGAGTCTTGCTAGTGGGTGTGGGAACCAGGGGTGGGTCTACCGGCGCGCTTTGTCTTCTGCTGGTTAGCTTCCGGGATTAGATCAGATCGGCAACGTCTCGACATCATTGACGTAGTAAACGAATGAGACTATCCTCGCTCTTCGAATATTCCGAGACATGGTCTTTGAAAAGATCAAACTGGTCAATCTTCCTATCAATTACATGGACATACCATGAAACGAATCCCCTTGCGCCCAAAACTCACAGCATTCAATTCCACCAAGCCAATCTATCAATCCACGCTCATATCACTCAAAATGACCACGAACAAACCACAACCTCCTCCCTGGCCAACAATTACCTACCAAACTTCCCACAAAACCTTCCCCTATACTCCTGCAGACCTCACCCGCTACGACCAATCCCCAGACTCTCAATTCTACGCTCAACCACGCATAAACATCCAACACATCTCACCAACCTGCGTCTCCGCACTAAAAGCATACTACGCCTCCATCCTCCCACAAAGCGGACGTATCATCGATGTGTGTACGAGCKGGRSGAGCCATTTTCCGCCCGAGGTTGAGAAGAGGGTGGATGATGGAGGGCTGGGAGTTTTTGGAATTGGCATGAATGCAGAGGAGATGCGGTGTAATCGGGGTTTGAATCTAGGGTGGCGGGTTTGGGACTTGAATGAGAATCCAGAGTTTGAAGATGTATCAGAAGAAGGTGGAAGAAGAGCGGCCCAATTTGGAGCAGAAGAGCAAAAGTACGATGCAGCACTCCTTGCGCTGTCGATTGATTACTTGACGAAACCCGTATCCTTACTTTCTCATCTTCGGTCAAAGGTAAAGAGGAATGGGAGTGTATATATCGCCGTCTCTGAGCGGAGGTTTCCGACCAAAGCAATCAGGATCTGGGAGCGCTTGAATTCAAAACAGCGATGTGAGATGGTGGGGGATTTTCTTTGGTTTGCGGGTTGGAAGGAGGTGCAGATTGTGGATGTAGTCAAGGGGTTCAGAGAGCGTGAGGAGGGTCAGGAACACTGGGATGGAGAGGGATTATGGGTCGTCAAAGGTGTGAATTTTGAAGAGGGTGATGTCGATAAAACTGCGTAATGGTTCCAGAGTGCACATCATGGATGGTGTGCGAATTTCTATGAGGATTGACCATCACAATTCTTAGAATTTCATGCTCTCTTGACAGAAATGTACATATTACAACAGTATTCTAAGAGTTGTCGCTCTCTTAAAGAGGCCAACAAGATCTAGTGCGATTTTCACGTGCGCCCTTTTACTTCTAGTCACCAGTGCGTATGTACGTCATCAAAACAAAACGCAATGCGCACGTACTAAGCCCTCCGAGAACCATCATTCCTACTCAGCCACTATTAAACTGATTCGCATACCTAGTGTATATAATTAATTAATTTTCAAGATTTTCAACATATGAGAGGATGAAATCATTCTGGTTGATTTGAAACGAATTATTCACCTGTTAAATAGACTATCTCTCATGTGTATGATCGATAGCTCGTGACTACTCACTACGTACTCGCGTACAGGGGTTATCTTTCGATAGGTAATTGATTGATTGCTTGTCGTTATCCTATCTACAAAGGAAAGGGGTAACTATCAATGGTGAAACAGGCACCGTGCGTAGTCACATGAGAAGTCATGTGATATCGGATATCAACCAAACTACTGCGTACGGACACACACCTATAATTGTGTCTTATCCTCGAAGAATGTTGTATATTGCTTGCTCTTGATCGGTCGTTCTTGATGTTAGCGCTAGGGTCCAGCTCTTAAATGGCTAGAAACCCTCAATGTTGAGAGTGTGTTGATTGGTTATCCCGTTTCCTGCAAGCACTTCCAAGGTAGGTAATTATAGCGACGATCACCAGTGAGTTGAGCTCGAGGCCAGCCTTATCTGACGCAACTTACTCGTTGAGCTACTTAGATGAAACATAGAGCTCATCCTACTCAAAGCCTTGTTGCCTTTCGGAAAACCTCCTCCGTACCTCATGATGCTTAAGCATTCCGTCACGATGCTGAAGCGTTCCGTCACGACGCTAAAGCGTTCCGTCGCGAAACGCAAGGGAAGGCTACAAGAGAACAATATCCGCCAACCTGCGACGCAACATACGCCATGCAGCCTCTGTTACAGTCTGAGAAAGAAGGATGAGGATGACCCGAGGCTGGCGGTGGAACTGACCGCTGAGCAAGCTCTTCACATAGAGGAGCTCAAATCATGCGACGTATGCTCTCTCATCGTGGGAGGAATCCGGCATTTTGAAGATGCGTCCTGGTCACTGGGAACAGATGTATCGCGCATATATATATATGCCTTGTCGATTAAGGGTGATAGTCTGACAGTTGAAGTATACTTTCGCACAGATAGGGCGAAGCTTGTGCTGGAATTCTACCACACGGACGGTAAGTTTCCAGGGCTTTTTTCCTGACAAGAGATCAAATTGGAAATATAGACTGCCCCAAATGAGCGCAGAATCTTCAGCTAATCTTAGGTTTAGAGTCGAAGCCACCATGGGAAGCCATTCGGAGACGATCGCCTGTGACTGGCTATCCAGTACTAACGAAGGGTGTCCAATGGGTCAAATCCACTCTCGACCAATGTCTAGGCCAGCACACTTCTTGCGCGATCACAGAGGAACCACTACTTCCTAAGAGAACCTTATACATCGAAAGACTGAGCAGCGGGCACGTATTCGTCAAGCTTTGCGAGCACGAGAACAAGAGTGGCCGCTACACTGCGCTCTCACACTGCTGGGGCTCTGAACAGACATGCACCACGACGTCCCGAACCCTAGAGGTGTATAAGAAAAGTGTGCCATGGGATGCATTGCCAGTCACCTTCCGAGACGCCATCATCTTCACTCTAGAGCTAGGGGTCCACCATATGTGGGTCGATTCTCTGTGCATTATCCAGGAAAACACGAAAGATTGGGAGGTCGAATCCTCCCGTATGGGCGATATATATCAGAATGCGTACCTCACCCTCGCGGCCACGGCAGCTAAAAATGGCAATGAAGGCTGCTTTTCGATGCAACGCAAACCGGTCCAAGAATTCTGCTTGCATCCCAGAAATGCAGATGGGTCCGTGATGGTTCGCGAAAAAATTCAGCATTGGCAAGTGCCGTTTACACAAGCTTCCATGAAGTCCTTCCCATTACTTACGCGAGGCTGGGTCTTGCAGGAGCGGTTCTTGTCGCCAAGAACACTACATTTCTGTTTGGACGAGCTGGTCTGGGAATGTCTAGAGGATTTGACTTGCGAGTGCGGAGGTATTCTCGCCGATTGCGATCCGTTGGTGCGGCTACAGCTTGCCGCCGACACAGCTGAGCCGGCCAATCTACAGCCCAGCCCACTGCTTATTGACGAGACATATGGGCAGAGACGTCCCAGTTTGTTGCATGTTGAAAGAATGAATAGTTTGTCCCTAGACGATGGCCCCTACGATCCCACCTTTGGTGAGAGCTTTCAGTGGAATGCCCACAACCAAGATGGTTCTCTGGTAGATGCCCCGGATAGATTGACCCCAAATTCATCAAGTCCAGACGCTACTCCCATTGATCGACGGTCGTTCTTTGGTCGGCTGGTGCGCTCACTCACTCGTAAGAAGCGGGATGACCCAACACAATCTTTGGAGCATATATCAGACCAGTGGCACAGCGTTGTAGAGCAATACACCTCGCTCAAGCTGACCAAAGAGACTGACCGATTACCCGCGCTTTCAGGTCTGGCCATGTTGGCTTCTTCAAGCTTAGGCACATACTCTTGTGGTCTGTGGCTTAAAACAATCGCTCACGATCTTATGTGGAGGGTCCCTCAACTAGTCCATGGCTACGGCAGACCCACAAAATTTACGGGTCCTTCATGGTCCTGGGCTTCAGTAAATGCCCCGGTCGCATACTGGAACGATTTAAACAATGAAGATGACCAAGTCGACATTGATGAGATTGAACGGCTTCAATATGACGTGAGGACCTCTGAAAATTGGCTCGAGTATGATGAAGCGAAGCAAGCTCTTCAACGGCGCTTGCAAGCAGGAGCTGCGCGCCGGCAAAAGCCCCCAGAGTTGAAAGCAATCTGCAATGTCACTCTTGCTGGAGAAAACCCTTTCGGGGAAGTGAAATCGGGCACCCTGACAATCAGAGGACTTACGCGCGACGCAAGGTTGCTCTATGTCAGTCAGCCAAGAGTAGCTGGAACAGGGTATGCTTATAAACATGACCCATTGCGATATCAGTTAAAGCTACAATTCTCGGACCGATGGCGCCGTTCCTTTGACAAGGTGGAGCTCTCTTATTCATTTGATCAGGAGTTTCCTTTTTTCGCGGATTATATTCTGAGCGATGACCACTATATGGTACCTGATGATGCTCTAGTTACTTTGTTTCAACTGCAACAGAATGTATGTTTAGTCTTGAGGAGAAGTGATGGTGAATACCGGCGAATTGGCATTATGAGGATGCCCAGCGGGTATCGATCGCTCTATGGGCTAGATTGGATGTCTGGGGCCACAACAGAGATTGTTACAATTGTGTGATTTTGACTGAGGTTTTGCTAGGGTTGCACTTCTCCCATACAAAACGCCTGAATGGATTTCGGAACGATATGGTGCATTATGCATCTATCGACTGCCGGCTGTCATGCCAATAATCGTGTTCAAGAATATCGTGTATTGCGTACTTTTAATGGGTTATTGTTAGTCTAGATTAGGCATGGAGATCACTCTCTCATCACTGATTTGACGTTAGAGCTCGGTTCCGGCTTTTGTGTTGCAAGGGGGGCGCCCGGGGGCCTCCAAGCAGGTTGTTTAGTAAGTGTATCATTAGATTGATTATCGAAGGAGCCAAAGGCTCCTGAGAAAAGTGGCCTTCCCCAGTCACCTGGTCGCCCGTCGGAGCAACTTTTATCCTACTCCACCACAATACGGCCGGAAATCCTCAATGTTATCTCACTAGAGATTCACAGGGGCAAATCTTGCTTGGGATTCTGGAAAGGGCAGTACCCTGTACGATAATCGCACATGGTGGTTGGTTCATCACAGTTCATCACAGTTCATGGCAAGAGCAGATTCAAAGTGAAAATTCATATCTATTGAGCTCATCTTGGCTTCTCCTATTTCAAGGATACTAAACCCCAGCACCACGGTAAGGTGTGAGCTCGTCGCTGGGGAGGGTGACCTGCGAACAGGCCACCCCCACCACCCGTGCACGCGGGTGGTGTCATCAGTCCAATTCATGGTTGGACTGGGAATTGCCTGTATCCGTTCTCGTGCCAGGACTTAGGCAGGAGCCCTTCCAAACATGTTGAAAAGGGAGAAGGTCGGTAACCCTCTCTGGATCCTCAGGTCGCCTGTCTTTGGTGGACTGAGTTCGGCCAAGATCTCGTGAAGCACAGGTTCTAGTCCCTGTACATCAGTCCTAGATCCTGCGGCGGCCCCACGGATCTCGCGAGTTACTGCAGCTAGCGCTTGCAACTCGGTCGTTAATCCATGAAGGCTGCCCCGAAGCGTCTCGGCAGTCGACCCCCCATGAAGGGTCAGTGCCGTCCTCAACGCTCCGACGTCCCTCACCAGGTCCTCGAGGCTTCCCGGGCGTAGGGCATCTCCAAGGTCACGCAACGCCTTGACGGCAGTTGAGATCTCCTGGAGATGTTCAGCAACGACGTCTTTTCTGACATAAAAGACATGAACGGATAGACCAAAGGTCAAAGCGGTGAAGACGGCCCCGACAAGCGTGCAAATTGCCGGGAACCAGAAAGAAAATGACTCATTCATGATGGTCAAAAGAAGTGAAGAAGTGGGCACGGGGTTAAGCAAACAAAGTGAACAAAGTGCCAGGTGTCAGTCCTGAGGAGAGAGAAAGAAGAAACAAAACCAGAGAGCGGACGAACATTTTTAAGTAGCCTCGCCAGTTTGTTTATTGCTCTTTCCTTCGAGTTCTGTAGATGTAGAATCCGAGCGCAGCTGAGCTTTTGGAGGAGGAAAGTACCAACGGAACCCGGAGGTCTTCCGATGTAAGCAGGAAGTTACGAGGGACAGGACCGATGATAGGTTTGTGAGGCTTCGGAATGACCATGTCCGAACAATTCGGTATATTTACAAGTATATACCCCAAAATACAATTCATCTTACGCATAATACTCACCATAGCTTCCATGGATTTGGCCTGAACACAAACTGTTGCCTCCATCGTGTCCTTCATCCGCGGGGCCGGGCAGGCAGAGGTGATCCAATCCATTTACTTTGGGTACTGCTATCAATGCCCTCAGCTTTGTTCCATCTGTCTCTGATGGCTCCAGGGCCGTATTCCGAGGCATACACTGTCCGCGGATCGTTCACAATGTATAGGTCTTTCATATTACGCCAAGTCCAGTGGAAAGGCGACCTACAATCTCCAAGCTGACGATACGAAGATACTCTTATAAGGAAACCCTTCTTTTTACCACGCCATAATATATCCACGCAATAGTCTGTCAGACAGAATACGCAAGATCCGAAGGATTCCTCGCAAGGGGCGAAATAACTAGGCCCATCCTTGCCCTTAGCTAGCTCGGGAAGCTGCTCGAGACCGGGACGAAGGGACCTCTTTCTAATGGAGAGATGTTTACAAGCGCAGCTTCCCATGGAGTCGACGTGGTCCCTGAGCACCTTCGAGTCGCCCCGTGAATGAAAAAGCGTTTTGACTGACAACAATAGAAGTTGACCATCGACGATTCGAGCATGTACGGATCCAGAGTCCACAACTTTAGTTTTGAGCCAAGTTATCCGTATCTGGTACTCGATCTTGCGTAAAGGCAACCCGTGTGTGGGCCCGTAGAAATATCGATTCATGACCAAACGCGCATGGTGATATGGAATGCAGCAAGCGTAGAGAAGCTCCAGGCTATCTTTTCGGATCTGTTCCCGACATGGCAGATCATCCCAGTACCATGAAAGATTATTCCTGGAACAGCGAGAATTACCCCAGCGTGTGTGCCATCGATGGAGCTTTATGCAGTAAGGGCAAAAGTATAGAGTGGCGATGTCTTTTTCCAGTAAAAGAAGGAATTCTTCCTTATCTGCCATGTCTAGATGCGGGTTTCGGGGGAAGCAAAGGCTGTACAGAGTTTGGCAGGTCAAGGCAAGACATATGTTGGATGGATTGGTGAGATGTGTGGCAATTATCAGGACAATCTCGGGAGGAAAACCTAACGGATGCTGGCCTGGTTGAGAGCGTCGTGACCGGAAGGGGGCGCAAGTGCGTTGGGAAAGCCGGTGAATAGCATTTACAATCATTCTGATTGACTATGCAGCACAAAAGGTGAGAAGAGAAGCAGCTTTCCGAGAGCTGTGTACGAGAGCTGGAGGGTTGCGCCACAAAGATTGGGATGGGAAGAAGCTCGTTATATAATCATCAGGTGACCCGCGATTTCAATCTACCGGTGGTTGGTAGGCGCGACTGCATCTATTGAGTTTGCAAAGTCTCTTCTCTGTCCCACGGGGTTGGCGGCAGTGCGGAGTACTCATTGCGCCAAGACGATGAGCGCCAAGCCTTGGAACACGCTAGTTGTGCCAAGGTGCGAAGGGTGAATGGGCTATGGATCGATCTCAAAGTTGCATGTTATCAAGCTTATTTAAAAAAACTTCCCTTGGAAAATCATTCGGTTTCCACGAGATACTTGATTCCTTGACTGACAACTCGCGAGATACTTGGCGGAACTCGGCTCACGGTACGTGTCTTCGTCAAAGAGGAGGTTGCAAGTCCGCTTTCAAAAATGAGTACTCGTAGTCTAGCAATCAAGGTATATTGAAGATATTATGTCGCTGCTTCCGTCCTCTATCTAGACACGCCCAGAGCTAGCCTATACTTCACTCTTTCTAGCTTCCTTTGCGCCGCTTTCCTATAAACGCTAAATGCTCGCATTCCATCGACTATTTGTCCCAATCTTATGGTGGCGGATCGTCGGGAACAAAGCTATTTACAGATAAACGTGGCATTGCAATAGAAGGTTGCCAGAAAGCAAATCCAAGTCATTTGGGCAAGTAGGACCGCCCCAAAGTAGCGCACGGCCGCGCAACTGAATCCGCCAAGTGATTGCCCACTTTGATGGAGACATAAAGATGAATTTATGGCGGGATTAGTTTGCCGCGAGTGGCTGACTCCTTTCAATGCTTGAGCTATTCAAGAACATTCAAGGGTCTATACATGTTGCCAATGTAGTCAGTTATTCATCTCAAATCAAACGACTCAAAATAGAACCCAACCCCGCTTGACTTGAGGATTATCAAAGACTGAACCTTGACCCTTCATATCAATGTGAAGGATTCCAAGTCCCGATTCACTGTTTCTTTCAGACCCCTCCAGTCATCATCTGTCAATTGGCTCTTGGTTTTATTGTCGATGAGTTCCCGGCTTTTACGATGCAGCCCAAACATAGCTTGCCCGTCCATAAAGCCGTGGATAAAGCATCGCCCTACGAGTTCGTACTTTTCCCCACGTTTCCGAAGTACGAATGGAGTGGAACTGCCAAGAGGGATGCAAATAACATCATCCTTCTCTGCTAGGTTTGGAACTTTGGTAAAGTATCCCTTGGAAGTGATTGCGAACCGCCAGCCTGGGAGGCAAAATCCAAGTTCAGATAGATACTCTGAAATGTTGCCATCTTCTGGGAATGTTGCGGATTTTGTTTGAGATCCGAAGAGTACATGTTTGAGGTTTCCAGCCGCATGTCCCTGTGCAGTACCGGTAAGACGAGAATTTATGAGAAGGGTCTTTGTAAATGCAAGGGTTGCACTCTCTAGTGTAGGACGATAGACTCCGGAGACCATGTCAGCCCAAGGACTTACGGCGTCTTGGGGCGATTTGTGGAGGGTGAATTTGCTATCGTGGAGCTCCAAATTTTCTCCAAGTTCATCCAGTGTATCAAGGCGGATACCTTTGATTGTAAGCTCTTCGGCTGGCTCGTCTTCGTTCAGCATCGCTGCAACGCACGATAACGGTGTATACGGAAGATCCCATTCGGGTATGATTACAGGAGTTTGCCAACTGGGTCCGGTCCGCTGGTTGTCTGATTTGAAACGAAGGCGGATATGAAACCATGGTTGGTAATCCTCTGCTCTCGATGAATTTTGTCTGCTTTTACGCGACATTGAGCTCCTGCCTGTTGCTGCTGCCGGTACACTATCAAGAATATCGACAGTGTCTGGGTATTCACAAAAGTCAGGACACCAGGTCGGGAGGCCTGGTGTGTGTTTCGTCTTGATGTTGTGTGTTGGTTTAAGAAAGTCCAATGGTCTGCAAGGGATATTCTTGGGGCCTTGTGATATCACTTCCTTCATGAACTCTCCATACACTTTTGCGGAAGCCTTGTTGTAGTCCTGGACTATTGAGGTACACCTAGGGAGTATATTCATTAAGCTGTAGATCTTGTCTTGCGGGAGGTATGCTCTACGGTGCCTGTTTAGAAGTCAGCTTAGGATGTAGCAGACAGTGACGTCTTCGGGGTTGAAAGTCATGCTAGGACTAGAGAATGATCCATATTACTCATTACCGGAGTCATGCACGTCGAGAGACCACTTTCGTACAACTCATTTTGGTACATAATGCCTTCCCCAATTCAGACATACAAGAGTCACGTACCTGCACTGCCATAAAAGGTTATACAACAGATTGACGGAGGAAGAACCGACCAATTCAGTATGCTTTATCCTTTTCAAATGGTATACCTCTGATGACAAATGACGGGGAGGTTGGCCGAAGAAACCCAACCCCGTCACAAGTGGCGTACCAGGTTTCCAGGATTTAAAGTCGAATATAGCCTCATTTTCCCCATACAAGATTAGGATTTCCTTGGCAAAGAATAGCTCTTGCACCACCCAAGCACGGGACCAGTATGCTTCTGCAAAGAAACTCTTGTGGCGTCGAGACATGGTGCGGCTAGCTATTGGTGTACGTAGCGCATTTTGTTGGTCCAACTGCTGGCCAGCTGAATCATCCACGGGGTAAACCCAGACTGAAATGGCAGATGCATAAATTCGATGCATGATTCGAACCTGTTGACTTCTTTCCAGGATATTGCCCTGGTTGATACAAATGGCGTCTGCCCATAAGAACAGGCGTTTGTTTTTCCAATCATATGATGATCGACCTCGAATACGGCGAAGAGCACTTGCAAGATTGACAGATATTCGATGCTTGCGGTGGATTGCATCTGCACCGAAGCTAAAGTCATCGGGAGAAATGAGAATTTGCTCTTTGATCGAAATATCCCCCCAAACATATGACAGCGCTATGTAATCAGGAGCTTCCCTTAATCGAAAAGCTTTCAATCTACAGAGTAGGGGTGCGGACGAATTTTCATGCCAGAGCAATTCGAGAAGTCGAATCTCCTTTGAAGGGTCATTCAGTTCGGTATATTCATATGCTGGTGGATAGCCAGAATAGTCAGGGGTCAAATCGTCACGGGGATCCATGTGAGCCATGGTGGATGAATCGACGTATTGCTGAAACCTCGTTCACGAGCTTCAGGTTATCGAAATCGAGGGCTAGGCTCCCCGTGAAATGTGGTGTGATGCTTCCCGGTCGGTGGTTGCATGTGCACATTGATCCAGTGGCAGATTGAAAGACTCTCCCAGAACGGGGCTGAAGTATACGCGATCGCCGCTGTACTGCTTTTTGGGGAATGACGGGAATTTCGAGCTTTTGAATCGTGCCGGGGATCGATAGTTGAAGTCTCAGCTAAGCACGAGGCTGTTATTGACGGGGAATGCTGACAGTTAGAGTGCTCACGGATCCTCAAGGAACGGGCACTAAGAAAAGATGGCGTTGAGGAGTGACGGAGGCGACTTTAAGGCGGCTGTGTGGGGGCCGAAATGATCGGGCGCTACTCCTAGATTGGAAAGTATTGCCTCCACATAGTCAAAACACCACAATTACGAGAAAGCTGCTATCCTTGTCTTTCATCCTCAAATTTGGAAGAAGTAGACATGTCTCCATATTCATTGTCGTTACTCCACGACTTTTCCAAATCCAAACCCAACAACCCCATTACTAACCCACACACCTTCCCCAACTTCTACCGTGTCTACACTGACCGGTTCTTCCATGCACATTCCCTTACTCAAAGCCCATCTTCTTGTTGTACCTCTCTGGCCCCCAGCTCCTACCTTGGAGCTTCTCAAACTATGTCCCCAACGGCCAGCAAAAGGTTTCCTCAATTCCCCCTCATCCCACCTCTCACTACCATCTCCATCCTTCAAGGTCGATGCGGTAAATTCTCCAGCTGGTACACCCACGGGTGGAGTCACCCACCTTCCGCCACGGAAGCAATATAGCGAGGTTATTGAGCCTTCAGTCAGCTCGTTGCATTCATTATAAAGCATGACCTCAACAGCATTAGGAGCCTCGGAATTGGTAGGTAATGCTCTTGCACGCGAAGCATTGTATATATCTCGAGCGGTAGTCTTGAGTAGCGTTACTGGTGATGAAGGAGTCTGTTCCTTATCTAGTCGTACAGCCCATGTTGGCGGGTCCTTGCTTGACGATTGTGAAGGGAGCGAATCTGCCGGTCCGAGATGGAGTGCTCCGCCTGTGAGCGGGGATACCTCCACAGGTTTCGCCGCATGAGGCGTAGAAGAGGTTTTGGGGGGGTCAAGAGACTTTGGATATAACGAACACAATGAAACGGGGGCAGTCACTGATATATCGACTGTGAGCGTCCCACTCTTGTCGAACAGGACCCTAAGCTTGAGTGGCTTGGCCTGATCTTCTTGTCCTTTCCATTCTTGCACTCTTTGCAAAAGACTGTCATGGAAAGCTTTTCCATCTTGAAGTTTCTTGACTGCTTCGGGAAATTCAAAGTGCTGAGCGGCCTCAAGCAAGCGATCTCGATGATATACCAATAGGTAAAACGGAGACGGAGAGACAAAGTTTAGAGTCGGAAGGGAGTTTTCGGTAGACGTGAGTAGAAGAGGGTCATAGCGGAGAGAAGTGAAGATGTGAAAGGCAGATTTATCAGAAGACATAATGTAAACCACTGCTTGATTTATCGATTTGATTTATCAAGTCCGATGCCGGATCGTGGATGAGGAGGAACTGTCCAATCTTATTAGGGTCGTAGCAAAATATCGAAACTCTAGACTAGGCAAATGTCTAGATGATAATCCCAGGCAAGCATATCTTCCAGACTTTCACCAGGCAGAATTGTCATGAGAAGTTTCATACTTCTGGAATCTCGAGTTGGACATTCCGAGTGAGCGGAACCTTGGGTGGTCCGTGCATGTGCCCCGCCATGTCAATGTCAACACCCAAAAACATCACGCCCGACGACGTTGCTGTCATAACGCGTCGAGATCCTACCTCGAGCTACTGCTTCCATGGGAGCTGATGTTTCATGGCTTCATTCAATAGGGAACGCGTCGAACACGCGTTGAATGAGTTATTGGTCCGCATAATCCCAGACGATCCCAACGAGGACGAAGAAACCGCAAACGAGCGATTCGAGGCAGCATTTGACTTTGCTCTCGGCGAATTAAGCACTGCAGGCGACCCTTCAGTTGCTCCCGATATCAATCATGTTTCTAGTCTGATTGAAAGGCGAAGTAAGGCCCTCAACTCCCATCTCTCACACAAACTGACCGTTCTACAGTCTCTGGCGGTGCCGATGGCGTGCAGAAGAGTGCTCGGTTCAACAACCTCATTTCTCGTCTTGTCTCAGCCCCCGTGTTAGATCAGAAATGGCGAATGCTCTACTTTTTGCACCAGCTTTCTGGTTTACCCCCTACCTCCGAATACCCTCCTCGAGACCACGCCCGCGTTCCCCTAACTCCCACGAAACACCAGCCCTCAAACGGTCATACACTTAGTAGTCCTGCCTTCAAGGAAGCTTTCTCAAGAACAGGCCTCGCACAAATTCCCGTCAACGACGGATCACCCACCGCTTCGCCACGTCAGGCAGTTCCAGAGAAGGCCGAGAAACGCAGAGACAGGCGAGCGCAAGAGTCGAATAAAGAACAAGCAGCCAACGGTCAATCGAAAGAGCCACCCGCTATGCCTTTGGGCCCCTCTGAGCCGTCGCTACTTCGCGACCTGCCATTCACTTTGCAAGGCTTGTCATCGACCAACCTTGCGTTTCCATCCTCGACCGCTCTCAAGCTTCCAGCAACCCTTCCTGTACCTCTCATAAGCCTTCTACACACCCTCGCTGAACCATCACTCCTTTATCGTGGCCTCTCTGAGTTTGTGGATTCATCTGAAGGTGGTCTAGTTGGTCAGAGTTTCCGGTCTGCCTTGGGGAAAGAGCTTAGATCATATTTGGGTATGGTTGCAACACTTGAAGGGCAAGTTCGTAGGGCGCTCGCACAATTAGATGAAGGTAACGGCATCGGAAAGGCGGGAGTGACTCTTAAGCGGTGCGTAATCTGGACACGAGAACCGACCATGGGACTACGATTGATGAGTCTCATGGTCGAGGAGTCAAAAGGTTTGTTCTTACATACATTCGAGATACAGACGGCTGACAAATTCCAGGCAAGAAAGGTGGAGAGTTGATATCTTTGATTCATTCATTCTCTTCGTCTCATGGCGACCCATTCGTCAGAACATTTGCAGAACGGCTACTCTCCCACGTCACCCGACCCTTCTCTGACATGTTGAGACAGTGGATTTACGATGGTGAACTTGCAGACCCTTTCGGAGAGTTCTTTGTCTCAGAACAGAGCGAGGACGATATCGACGAAGCAAATGGAAAAGAGGGGAAAGGCGGTGCTACAAGTGTGTGGGAAGACAAATACAAACTCAACGAACGAATGATACCCTCGATTATTACAGAAGAGTTCGCCAACAAGGTCTTCTTGATCGGCAAGACTCTAAACTTTATACGGTACGGGTGCGGAGATGCAACTTGGGTTGATACGTACTCCAAAGATGCATCAAAAGAGCTCGACTATGGCGATACGGCCAATCTAGAGCAATCCATTGGTGACGCGTACAAAACTACCATGGCCCGGCTGATCGATCTCATGGCCAACAAATTCAAACTTTTCGAGCACCTTCAAGCCCTCAAGAAATACCTCTTACTTGGTGCAGGAGACTTTATCGCCGTTCTCATGGAATCTCTTTCGGCGAACCTTGACCGACCCGCAAACACTCAATACCGACATACCCTGACCGCCCAGCTTGAGCACGCCGTCCGAAATTCAAATGCTCAGTTTGACTCGCCAGATGTGCTTCGCCGTCTCGATTCCCGCATGCTTGAGCTTTCTCATGGAGAGATTGGGTGGGATGTGTTTACGCTCGAATATAAGATTGACGCACCTGTGGATGTTATTGTCACCCCCTTTGGCTCCAAACAGTACCTCAAGGTCTTCAATTTCCTTTGGCGTGTGAAACGAGTAGAGTTTGCCTTGGGCTCCACCTGGAGAAGGTGTATGACTGGAGCAAGAGGAGTGATTGGGACAGTCTCTGATAAAGTCGGAGCCGACTGGAAAAAGGCACGATGTGCTGTTGCTGAAATGATCCATTTCGTCAATCAGCTTCAGTACTACATCCTCTTCGAGGTGATTGAATCATCTTGGACAGAACTGCAAGATGCTTTGAACAAACCCGAGAGTACCTTGGACGATTTGATTCAAGCACACGCAAAGTACTTGACCAGCATCACACGGAAAGGATTACTGGGTAGCCAGGGTACAGATTTCACAGGTCAACTCCACGAACTCCTCAAGACGATGTTGGCCTACAAAGAGGTTGTCGATGGCCTTTATTCCTTCTCCGTTGCCGAATTCACTCGCCGACAAGAACATGCTGCCAAAATCGAGACCCGTACAGCAGCAGGCCGATGGGGCACTTCTGAACGAGACCAACTTGACTCTCCTGACCCATTCAGTAGCAACCGACACTCTGCTCGCTCGGATCCAAACTCCCCGTTCCCACCTCCACTTCTCAAAATCCCTGGCGCTGCCACCGGTGCAACCGAAGATGACACCCTGCCGGCAATCCGCAAACGCCTCGCCCATCTCATTGTAGACTTTAGAGCAAGAGTCAATGTCCTTCTAGGCGATTTAATTCATCAACCCGACCACGATCTTAGATGGCTAGCAATGGTGATGAATTTCAATGACGTCTATCAACCCGCGCGAAGGAGGAGGAAAGGCGGTAATAGCGATAAGAGGAGGGAGCGGGAAAAGGAGACGCCGCAACCAGCCACATCCAGCAAGGGCGAGAAGGATGCTGCCGCTGAGAAGACCGGGTGAAGAGTTTAAGATTTCTTGATAGCGCACCTGTAGACTTTGGTCTACCTTTTCCATGCGTTTATGAAATCTAGTTTTTATGGCGGAAGTGTAGCAACAAATCGATACCCCTAGTTCTTAACGGAGAGTTCTCCACATACTATTTAACCTTTTCGTATGAATCGTATAGTGTTTTGATCGCTGCGTGTGTTGGATCTGCCTCCAGCGAAATCAATCTACTTTCCGAATAGTACTGGCATCAAGTAATCACATGGCTACAGACAAATAATTTTAGCAGAGACTTCATTTTATTTGAAATGCCATGATATGCATGACATCATTGGTCCGAATGACAAACCTCCAAGTACCTCCAAGAAGGAAGTACTCAGAGATGAGGTCTTAGACGTAAATAGACTCCGCAAATCATTCCAGTCCCCATAATCCTTCACCATTGGTAAGTTTTAGTCGTCGATTGCGTTTGAGCAGAGCGGGCTCAGAGTAACAAACACCCATGAGCAACCATGACGTGGAATCCGAAGATGGTCAGACATCTACCAGCCTCCACCTGCCGCGCCAGGAGCATCCTCCCAGCTGCCAGCGGCCTCGGCACCACCTGCAGACTCGCCGTACCCATTGTCACCTCCGGCGTCTCCAGCAGCGGGCTCCTTGCAACGCTTGGCTCCATGACCGAATTGCTGACAGTTGCTGCACTGAACCTTGCTCCAATCCTTGGGCTCAGGACAGTCACGGGCGAAATGGCCTTTCTGATCGCAGTTACGGCAAGTGTTGTTGGCAGGGTTGCGTGGCTGATCACAGTCCTTGGCCATATGCTCGGTAGAGTTGCAGTTGCGGCAGGTGCGAGCTTCGACATTGGGGCACTACATCATATTAGTACAGGCATTTCAATGAATGAGATGGATACTTACGTCCTTCGAGAAGTGGCCGAGCTGATTGCAACGACGGCACTCGACATCAGCTGCAGAACGTGGCTCCGGGCAGTCTTTGGCATTGTGACCCTCTTGCTTACAGTTCCTGCAGGCATTATAATTGATGCGCTCCTGAGTACAGTCGCGAGCACGGTGGCCTGGCTCATGGCAATAGACACAAGCGACAGCTGGAGTTTGATTCTCACGCTCTGCAACCTCCTGCTTGCAGTGCTTGCGAACATGTCCAAGTTCTATGTGCAGTATCAGTAAATATCGAGATAGAGGGATAGAGTTCCACTTACCACCACAATTGTCGCAGAGGGGAACACCACGATCACGAGCAAAGCCAGCAGAGGCCAATCGCTGAATATTCTCCTCCTTGGATTTTGGCCATCCCACCGCTAGCTTGGCACGCTTGGGCTTGTCAGAAGTCTGGATGGTGAGGATATACTTCCTGTCTGGGTTTCCAAGAATGTCGACAACGGTCATGGTCTTGGGGAGGTCTTGCTCGGTAGCAATCAAGTAGACGGGCATACCGTCCTCTCGAAGCGCCCCCTCAATCTCTGGAAGATTGAAGTCATCTCCCAAGGCTCGTGCATATGCTTTCAAGCTGATGCGAAAAGTGTCGAGATCCCTTAACTTGGCAGCATCGATCAACTTTGTCCAGGCATCGTCAACACTAATTTCGGGGACGCCAGTCCAATCAACGATTCGGCGAGAAGTGCAATCAAGCGCCTTGTGTCCCTCTTCACCGCAGAGCCTACACTTCATAGCTGGTTTGGTAGGACAGTTGCGCGCGGCATGTCCTTCCTCACCACACTCATTGCAAGTGCCGGTGAATGGACGCTCGACCCTGGGGTTCGGGCAGTCCGCTTTGTTATGACCAACTTCGCCGCAGTTGTAGCATTCTCCAGTCAACCCACCGCCAGCAGGCTTGTCCGGACAATCGCGAGCAAAGTGGCCCTCTTGGTTGCAGCTATTTCAATTAGCATGATTTAAAGGAGGCAGCTGTGAGGACTTACATTCGACAGGCACCAGAGCCAGCATCACCGCCGGCAGTGCCACCACCAGTGTCTCCACCCCAGCCGTCGTCATTGCCAGCATCAGCGTTGAAGCCGCCAGTGTCTCCCTTCCAGTCGTCCTCACCACCTGCAACAGTGGATTAGCCATGGTTCAACTCAAGGCAAAGGGTTGTTTGTTGTAGAAAATTTACCTGCGTTCCAGCTCATGATTGCTATCGGTAGAGCTTCGCTTTGGACAGGTAGTTGTGAGCTGAGCGTGCGCAAAGATGGGATTGCAAGATTGTCTTACGAAATTGCAGGCGCGTACGCAAGCGTGCAAAAGACACGTCGACGTAATCTAAAGCAAAGAAGACTGTTAGCCTTATGGTAGAGATGAGTTGATGGCGGGGGAGGAAGCTGTAAAATTGTGTTGTTGTTGAGACGTCCCTGCCTGGGTGGCGCGCAGACGCCCAAACTTCGTGCCGGAGAAGGAAAAGGAAAAGCCAGAAACTTACCAAGAGACTACGAAAAGCGTGTGTATACCTTGACGATGTAGCTTGCGATCTGCAGTGACCCTATACTTAGATGTATGAGAAGGGTGGACAGGGAAGGGTGGGTGAGAGGCGCGTTGTTTATATGACGTGGACCCTGCCGAACAGTTTCTCCGCTACCGGGCGCCGCGACGACGTTCAGGTGAAACACCGTGCAAGTGTTCCTGGCTCGCTAGTAGGTCGTTGGAAGATTCGCTCGGAAAGGTGCGTTTGGATGGTTTGTGGTCGTGGAGAGTGAGTGCGGCGGCAGTGACGGCGGCAGTGACGGCTTGCTGGATATAAGCTGGCTTCTTTTGTCCCTGCAGTCCACATTCGGGTATGTTAAACGTTGAATGTGAGGGAGAAAGGCAGACATGGTGAGGACGAAGTTCATGTGTACTGTGTAGGCCTCTGATCATATTTCTCTCTGCGCCATGCCATCAGTTTTCTACCCTGCGTGGCTCTCCAAACTTCCAGCTATTCCTAGTCAGCATTAAACCCCATATGCCTTAATAGAAGCATGCTTCCCATGTAGCTGGACTTACAAGACACAAATGTGTGGAAGCATAGAAACAGATATCAACATATCTCACTCCGCACCACACACCCCCAACTTTCTATCTCAAAAAGCCTCATAACTTCCAGCTATTCCTTGTTAGAATCAGTAGACCCATGCCTTTATAGAAACATACTTGGAATAATGGCAGCTAGACTTGCAAGATACAAATGCGTAGAAGCATGGAAACAAAGATCATGCTTCACTCTAGGGCACAGATCACCAACCCTACGTAGCTTCATGCTATTCTTATCAATATCTGAAGACACCAGCATAAAGGAAAAATATCACAATGCTCGGAAACAAGCAGCAGGCCTACAAGACATACATTCAAGCCCCGATCAAATAAACCAGACATCAAATCACAAAGCATAGACAACATCACGACATAATAGAACAGAATAGAATGATATGAAGATGATTCCATGATGATTTGAAACAATGAAAAAACACCCAATACTTATCATAACACTAGACTATCAAATGCCCAGAATAATGGATTGGTATCAAGACTTTAAGTCGTCAAAAACTCTCGTTACTCCAAGAAAACAGCAAACCAGTCATGCATACGTAAGCATTTTTGGAAGGCGGAAAGCTAATCCAACGCTACCATTCATTCGTCTAACAAGCAGAACATATCTTGTACACATACTGAGCCGTCAATACACATTCATAACTGAATGTCAATGGCAAAATCACACTCCGCGGAACTAGAAAAGGTTAGCGTTTGTAAGGTAGCGCAGAAATATTTGAACTCACCATTCTTACAACCAAGAACCACATGGCTCCAATAAATCTGAATGCAGACAGACCAGCCACACTCCAGAGAACAACTGCTAGATAGATTGTCGCTGCTTCATTCTTCTTTTCAGCTGCTTCGTCGGGATTCGAAACGGTAACTTCAAGTCCACCAGATTGCAAAACTGCGGCACACAGTGCTAGGTTGCAGAACATCCAGAACAATACAACACTAGACCGGAAACCTTTGTAGTAATCCTCTTGTTTGTCCGATGCAGATGGCGTCTTCTTTGGTTCCACGTACTTGGTGCTGAAAACTCGGAGCTCCGATTCATACTGAGTGTTGAGATCGGCATCATCGGTTGGTGCGTGGATATCTGCTTTTCCGTCGGCTTTCGTCGTAACTGATGGCAGCTTGTCCGGTTTGTCGTCACCCTTCGTACCCCAGGTAATGTCGTGAGTGTTGCAGAAAGCGTAGACGTTGAGAATGTTGATGTAAGTCGGCGTCATGAGGAGATATTGGATGAAAGAAGTAAACATATGCCATGGATCCAAGAAGATGATTGAAACAATGAGCCACATTGCATATGTGGAAGCCAGTGAGACAATCAGGGTGAAGAAGATCCTGTCCTGGACAATGTCCGATACTTTGAAACCATCCTCATCATTGACTTGAGCTTGCACGGATCGTACGGTGATGAAGATCGAGGCAAACATGAGGTAAGCCATAATGATAACCCAAAAGTAGACCATGGTCATGTAGAATTTGTTGGATCCTTGAGGTCGGTTACCCAGTGACAAGATGAAACAAGTGATCAAAACGCCTATGTAGAGCCACTCAAAGATGATGAACAAGACTTTTCCAGCAGTACCAATTTCGTTTGCCAAAGAGGACGTGAGGATACGGAAGACCAAGAAGAAGTTGCCGAGAGCGAACCAAGCGAAGAGCATACTGATTGTCTGATAGGTGAATTCAACCAGGAACATCATCTTTCGGAGGAAGGAGTGGTCGCTGCGGAAGATGTCGAACGAGTGAGCCAGAGCATACACGGCAGCGAAGAAACTACCATTCAGCCATCTTCGACGTTGGAGAATGAAATCTGCCATTTCAACTGGCACATCAGTCTCACCGTTCGATGACTTGACGTACTGCAGAATCCAATGGCAATTTCTCTTTGACACCAGTTCGAAACACAGGATACGATCTTCAGCGAGGTACATGTTGGCTGTGAAAATACCAGCATTGGCGCCGTGCATCTTCTCACCAGCAAAGTACTTCTCTAGGGGTCCGTTTCCGGTCTTGTCGTTCTGGAGAGCCACATATCGGTATGCAGAGAAAGCACCGGGGAGCACAGTGATGAAACCAAAAGCGGATTCCAAAGGCTTATCGAGGATATTGCTCATCTTATACTCAAAGTTCTGTGTGGCTACCAGCGGGTTCAAAAGCTTCTTTCCGCGGACCAACATGGCCTTGATTTCACCACAAGCACCAGCGCACATGGGTTCGAGGTCGAATGCCTTCCACAGGTGGTAAACAGAGTCCTTTCCGGGTTTGGTACCAGCATCAATCAATACGCAAATGTTGGGGTCCAACACAGCGCCGAAAGCCTGGAAAAACCATCGATGGGAGTTAATCTTCTTTTGATTCTTTTCCTTCAAACAGAAAAGCATCTGAACTGGGGTGGTGCCCTTTTTAACACCAACCACGCCCTTTTTGATATCCAAAGCCATTTGGGTGGTGTACTATCTCAAATTAGTCTAAATACTTAATTTTAGAAATTCAAACATACCTCGTAAATATGCGCAGTGACATCTTTACCATTGACCTGCTGCTTGGCAATGCCGTCTTGATACACTCCTAGCGCTGCGAGCACGGCTCGAGTCCGAGGGTTGATCTTGGCACGACCATCGCTGACGACGCACACTACAATCTTCTTCCACGCGTCCTTGCCCCACGTCTTACTATTGGTCCGCGAATTCATGTATTCAATGTTCTTGATCACACCCATCATGGTTCGGGCAAATAGCTCATCCTCCTCATTGTACATGGTAATCACAATGAAAAGCTCCGTGTGACGGGGCTTAGCAAAGAGCTTCTGGCGCAGAGTAAAGCGCTCAGCAGCAAAGTCGGCTGGATCGCAAGTCGCCGCAGAATATCGCATATGGGTGAATTCGTCACGCTCAGGAGGTTGCGCATGCTGCACCTGATTGAGCAGTCGTGGCGGGATTGGGCAGTCCAGCACCAAATTTCCCTTGAACAGCTGCACCTCCTTGACAGTCTTCCATCTCTTAATAGGCGCGGGGCTCGGTGTATGGTGCGGCTCGTCATGATATGGATCATCTGGATGACCTCCATCATGGTCGTGCGCATCATGCGGATCGGGCCCGAACGTGTTTGCGCCGTGAATCATTGGTCTCCTGTCATCATCGTCCTGCCAGTAATGATCTGGCTGTGTTCCATATGCGTGATGCGGGCTCTCGTCGTGAGGAGAAGGGTTATAAGGCTGGTTGTAGTAGGCATCGGCATGCGCTTGGGGATCTAGGGAGTAGTCGCTGCCATGGTTTGGTGGTGTTGGCCGGCGCCAGTCATCGTGGTAGTCGTTGGGACCGTAAGGAATGTTTTCTACTGAATACTACACCAATGTCAGCCAGGGATTTCATCATTCCACCTCCCAAACCACTCACGCTAGGTTGTAATTGTAGCCTGTCTCCTGGCGTTCCAGGGCCGGGACCTGGTCCCATGGGAATCTCAAGAGGTCCCGCACTCGAACCATATCTCTCGTCGAGTTGGTAGCTCTGCAGCGGGTGGCCTGGCGAAGGAGAGCGGCCCGGTCTTCGAGGGTCCATGGTTGGAGAATAATGCTCGTCCGCCCCTACGTCGCCTGCGCAAGTGTTTTGGTTAGTGGTTTTGTTGCGGGCAATGGGCGCAAACGTGTGGAGCGAGTGTTGATGGGGAAGAATGGGGAAAAAGTGCGAGAATGACGGAGAGGCAATCGATAACGTTGTCTGGGCAGGGCCCGGGTATATCAGGGCGACAGGGTGCAATGTGAAGGAAGGTGAACGAGGCGCAGGCAAGGCGTCGTAATAGCCCTTTTGTGCTCAGAAGCGAACGGCAACCTACCCAAACGATTGTAGCCAGACATGATGCAAGATGCGGGTTGGCTGTTTTACTGCTGCGCCTTCCAAGGTTCTCCGGGTGCGTTCTGATCTCACACACACACCTCTCTCGACAGCAGCTGGATAAATGGTATGACCCGCAACGAGGCTCGACAGGCGCGTTAAAAGGGATTGCCGAGAGAGGGACGAAACTTGGAGTGTTGATCTTGGAGGCAGAGGGCCGGGGTCACAGGCGTTTCAGGTGGGCACACTGCAATGTGTTTGGCCGGCGGAGAGGTCGGGGTTGGCGCTGCGTGTTTACCCCAGCAACGGCCGTTGCGCAATGAGGGGGGACAGCAATAGGATAGGATGGAGATGGGGGGATTGAAGGGAGTAGGAGGTAGGAGGAGAAGCAAGATTTGAGGCCTGACAAGAGATGCAAGAGAGTAGTTAACGTTTTCCCAGATTTTCAGCCCTTTGCAATCCCCAGCTCTTCGCTCGACAACAAGCAGCGCCAAGGGCCCGCGCGCAGCCCTGAAACTGGTAGACGACCCCTGCAAACCAGTGGCACTCGTCTGCTTTTTTGGCCTGGCAACTCTACTCCGTAGATAGTACTCTACCTTTCTTTCAACGCGGCGCCACAATCCCACAGCCGCACTGATCACTCTCCCATACTCCCTCTGCCATCGCCTTCCAGCCCACCGCCACACTTACCCGTCATTCCCATTCGCCTGTGCTATTTCTGGCCCCTCTTACGCGTCGGCCACCATCATATCCGTCATCAAATCCTCCGAAAATGGCTTACACTTTGTCGTTCTCTTCAGGCTCACATTGGCCTGATTGACTCGTTGTCTGCACTCTTCCCACAAGTGGCATCTATCTTCTTTCAACGTCGAAACCCGCCCCCCCGGGTTGTTCCCTCAGCTGCCTCAGCTGGGCGTCAACTAGACCCCGCTTGGGACATGGCGCATGCCTTCTTTCGGGACGCTAGAGCCGAGTATAGCAGAGGGGCTGCGCTTGCTAGACGAACGAGGACTGCGGCTTGTGGATGGGTCGTTCACGAGGCTGTAGTACTTCGCACGTAAATCGTCGAATTCGGCCTCAATACGATGGCTTGCTAGTTATGGATGGCGGTCAAGTTTTTGATGCCCGCGCCGTTCAAGCATGGTCAGGGTATCAACTGTCAAATTCAGGCTTATTCCAACTGCTCCTCCCGCACGAGACGCCTGTCATCAAAAATGTCATTTCGTTCGTAAAGCCAATCTCTATTCGCTCTAGTAGAATCTAAAATGCCGTGCCATCCAAGGAGGAGATGTCCACACCTGCCATGCTTCCATCCATGTAATAGCAGTCCTTGTTTCTTGGGTATCTATCACGTCTATGCCTGCTGTTGTCGTGGTCACCATTCCCCTCTTAACTAAGTAGCCCATCTTCAAGATTCTCCAGAAACGCCTTTGAGAACCGTACACTTTGCTCATAAGCAGTATCAAACCCATCTCTCGCCCCATAGTATGGATCCGCAACCTCCTCCCCTCGTCCACTCCGCCTCTTCTTCCCGCCAAAGTCCCCGAACAACATCACCTTGCCCACACCCTCTTCCTCACCCACCCGCTTAACCTCCCTTGCCCGCAATCGCAATAAATGATCATAATTATCATCGTCCATGGCCAATATATAATCAAACTCCGCAAAGTCTCTGTTCTGGAACTTTCGAGCGCTGTGACGATACGATGTAATGCCATTCTTCTCGAGTGTAGACATGGTGCGCGAGTCTGGGCCATCACCGACATGATAGGCCCCCGTACCGCAGGAATCGATCTTCGCTATCAGAGGATGCGCGGGCTTCCCTGCTGGGCGGGTGAGGCTCTGGAAAACGCCCTCTGCCATTGTGGACCGGCCTACGGACTCTTGCGTAAGTTGACTCGTCAGATGGTGGAGGGGGATGAGGGGTTGCACGGACAAATGTTTCCTAGACACACGAAGAGGACTGAAACTGGCCGGGGAGATGTGTCGGCAGGCATGCTGTCCGTTGCTGCTGCTGCTTCGCCGGCCGTCATTGTTCCGAAAGGTTGGGTGAGGTGTGGTGAGAAAAAGTTCCGGTGTTGCGGAGTTTGAATCTTCGGAATGGTGCCAAGACATGAATGATCGCCATGCTCGCTGAAACTTGTGCATTATTGTTACAGATATTCATACATGACTACAGCTACAAAACATTGACACCCGCTAATCCGTACATCCATCAGCCTAAAATGCTGCGCTCGCCATTTATAATGCGCCTTTGCCAAATATGCTATTTCCTTCTACCATGATGATACGGGATTCTGCATCTTGATGCAAGCGAGTTGGTCTGATGGCGCAGCTGAGGCATATAGCCTAAGCGTGTTACTGGTCCAGCAAGCGGGTCTACATCGGTCAAGGCTCGCATGTATATAGCTAGATCGCGCCGCTGTATAGTGGCTATCCCTGCTTCATCTGAGACTCAAGCTCTTTGAGTCGCGCAACGAGCTTTTCACGAAGGAATGGCGACAATCCAAGACTACAAACGTCAATTTCGTCATCATCGCAATGGACAGATACTCACACTCCCTCGCGTGAAACAATGCGATATGTCCCACTGGCCTGATAATTGCCGCCGCCATCGACAAATCTCCCTTGACCATCAACCTCCAAGCTCCCGAAAATATCTTCGGGCCATGCTATCCTGCCCCAATCTGGAGGATTCCTGGTATCGCTAACATGTATCCACCCGCCCCTATTTGCACCTCCCATCCCGCCTTGTTGGCTCGCTCCTCCGGCACCCTGTCCTGAGTTCCCGCCGAGGTTGAAGCCACCTGGAGAAGCAAAGACGGCTGCTTGCTGCTTTACATCGGGATCCTGTGAAGCATATGTATGAAATACTGACTGGAGAATGCCGAGAAAGTTGTGGTTTTCGGTAAAATTATCCGTGGTGGGCGGAAGGGTGTCCGCAGTACCAATGGCAAGCGACGGCGTCGGAGGCTCAGTGGGGAGTAGAGACAGGAGGGATCTGCTGGGATCAAGTGGGTGTTTGAAGACGTACTGGTAGTTGTGAGATGAATTGGTTGAGTACGAGGTAGTTTTTACGCACAATATGAGGATTGTTTTGGAGGGTTGAAGCACTTCGTAGACCTTGTACAATTAACTGGTATTGCCGTGTGGGCTGAGTCCTGCGCAAAGAGCGAGAACAAGTGTGAAGAAGCATGGCGGAGAACGGAAAATTATAGTACAGAATGAAGGTAGGTAAGAGCAAGTCGTGGGTGAATTACTTGCTACGGCGACGTTGAGAGCTCAATCCCAGCAATGACCGATGACGAAGTTCGCTGGAGCTTATTGCTAGGATGGAAAATCACCCCGCTAGTCAGGTCTGGGACGGAAATCAGATAAGATCGCCACGGATAAGACCTTCACAGCAACAAAGTCTGTCGACACTACAACGCACCTTTTCCACGAGTCCCGTGTCCAGCCGACGCATATCCATAAGTAAGTCGTTCTGTGAGTCGAACGCTACTATTTCCTCTCCTCGCGTGAGCTCCAAGAAAACGCCTCGACCTCAATCCTGCATGATCGTCTCTCATTCCGCCTTTAGTGCCCCACCAAAAAGTCGAAAAGCCCGCTCCACGGCGAATGGGAACGCCTCGAGCTTCTCCCGGGCGGCGGCCGGCATCGGCTCTCGAAGTACCTAGGTAAATTAAAAGAATATGAGCAGCGCTTGCCTCTACGTTTGCGACAAAGTGCTTTTCTCTTCACTCTTCAAGCTACGCGTGTGAAATTTTTCATAGTTCTTGATGGCTTCGGTTGCAGAAGGCCATGGCTCGGCCCGGGAAGGGATAGGACGGTCACCAAATGTTGGACCAAAGCAAGATGGTTTTCCTCAAGATGTAGAAGTGGGCCAGGAAATGGTAGATCTTGATAGGATTGAACGTGTATACAAGTATGTCATTGAGCACTTTCAGCATGATCTAGTTACTCACATGAAACTAGAAAGCTTGACCGTAGAATCTTACCAGGTACTAGTCGCCGACATAATTTGTTCTGCATCTACTTATAAATTTAGCGTTCTGGATATTGTACTTCCTTTGCTCAGCTATCCGATCCAATGTCGGGCTTGCGCAGACGATGAATACGCAGCAGGGCCATGATCTTGCGTCTGAACTCAATTTGACCCCAAAGCAGGTCTCGACTGGCCTAGCCTTATTCTACGTCTGTTACGTACTATTTGACTTACCCTCTAACCTGGTCATGTCTCGCCTCAGTCCCCATGTTTGGATGAGTAGGATTGTCACGGGCGTAGGCATCATTGGGACTTGCTTGACAGCTATGAAGGCAGCATGGAGTTTCTAGTAGGTTCAGAAAGACTCTGCACATGCAATCTACTTACCTTACCACCTTACCAGCCTCCTACGTCTACTATTGGGTATTGTCATTGCTGGAATGTGGCCCGGCATGTCGTACTACCTGACCCTCTTCTATCCGCCTTCGAGAACAGGCAAGCGTATTGGCCGTTACTTTACTGCAGCACAAGTTTCCGCGGCAGTGGTTGGCTTGGTATCTGCAGGTTTCCAGGAAATGGACGGTCTAGGAGGCCTTGTCGGTTTCCAATGGATGTTCCTCCTCTACGGCCTTGTGGGGACACTAGTCGGAATCTCACTACTCTGGTGGCTACCAGACAGACCTCTTCCTCCCGGTGAGGTCAGGCCACGAGATGGATGGAAGAAGTGGATCCCCGAAAGCAAACCCGCCTTGACTGGCGAGGATGCACGCATCCATTACGAAGATCTTACAAGAGTATACCACAACCGCATCTGGACCATGAAGCAGCTATGGCATGTTGTCATTGATTGGCGGCTTTGGCCTCTTGTGATAATGTACTTTGGAGTGGTTGGCGTTGGTATCGGAACTCAGAGCTATGGCACTGTCATTATCCGGGGGATCAACCCAGATCTTACCGGCATCCAACTAAGCTTGCTCTTCGCTCCTATTTGGGTGGTAAGTATTGCTGACCTAGCACTAAACGCCTGCCTCTGACACCGATAGATGGATCTCATTGCAATCTTGATCGTCACTCCTCTCTCTGATCGCTTCCATCACCACCGCGCTCTCTTCTTCAGCGCCGCGGTGATGATCCAAATCGCGGGTCTTCTCGTGACGACATTTGCTGGAAATGGTTCAAGCTCTTGGGCTCGATATGGAGGGCTGTTGATGGTCGGCTTTGGGCTTGGACCAACTGTTCCAATTTGCATGACTTGGACCAACGAGATCTTCCAGCCGCGACATGGAGAAGTCGGTGTAGCAGCAGCCAGCGCACTAGTGTCTGGACTGGGTAATTTGGGCAGCATTCTGACCACATACGCCCTATATACTGGCTGGCCTGCGGACGCGGTTGGGCCACACAAGTACCGGAAGAGCAACCTCGTCATGATCGGTATCCTGTGTGCCAGCATCTTGAGTGCCGCCACAATGGTGACATTGCTCAAGATATTCGGCAACTCGAGCGCGAAGCAAATCAGCAGCGCAAGCTCAACCAGTGAGGGCGAGGCTGTCTATGTCGATGGTGCGGCTCGGCGCGAGGTACAGCAACGAGGGTTGGGCCGAATGTTTTGCTTCAGGTGAAGCTGGACCCTTGCAGCTGGTGGGACCGCGCCATGTTCAGGGCCGAGGGACGGAAGCAGAGGTGACCGATGGGGATTTCCAATTGGTGATGGGAGTTGTAGTCAAATGCCCATGGACTACGGTCACGAGCTTCCGGCGCGTGGAGGCGGGTATTCTTCATGCGAGTCAGCATCCTAGCCTGGAGCTGACGCATGGCGGGCGAACTGCTCGAGAGCTCTAAACCGGGGGAGCAGATAGATAGACTGGGCGAACGACGCAGATCCTCTCTTTCCGTTGAAGCCATGTCGTATTTCTCTTGCTGTTGATGTGTTCTGTTGTTGAAAGACGTTGCAACCTGCAACCTGCTAGCTGGCGATCGGCTTGGCTTGCCATTCGAGTCCCCGAGTCGCGCGCCCATTCACAGTGGCATCCATCCATCCTGCCCCACTAATCCAAACCAAGCGAGCCAGCGGCCGTCCCTTTCGTCGTTTTGCAGGCAGCGCAGGGCAGCGCGCAGGGCGGGATTCCACCTCTACTCGGCCAACGTCGTCTTGTCACCTTCGTCCAACAAGCTCCTGTCCACCACATCCCCCCCACCGAAAAATCTGGCCTCCAGAAGCGTGGCCGCCCGTTTCTCGTCTGTCGCTTCCTCAACACTTTCCCCAGGCTGACTTTGCTTGCTGCTCGCAAATTCATTCGGCGCCCAGTCTCCCCCGCTGTCCGGACCCAACAACTCACCCGCAACCCTCCCACCGCCGCTGACCGATCAGTACACATACTTTCGACCGCAATTCTCTAATTGGGCCCTCCGTGATACTTGCGGTACATTGGATGGTGAAGAGTCCAAGGCATCCGTGAGCGGGGGCTGCGACTCGGTAGTCTATTCTCCAGGCGCAGTCGACGCCAATTCAACACGTCTCCGGAACGCATTGGAAGTCGAATACTTCTATAAAATAGGTACGAGCGTGTGGGTATTTCTTGAGTCGAGTACCTACACCCCGTTCCTCCCGGATTACAGCCTAACCTGAAAGTTCCACCACGATACACGCTCGCAAGTGGGGCCCAGGAATAAACACTACTCCCAGATAATCCACTGCTCGGAGTATCTGCATCGACATTCTCTTGTGAGTATTCCAAAATCGGGTCAAGTCCACACTTGCAGTCGTTGTTGACGGGGTTCGACTTCGAGGGTGTGAATATCACATGCCGAAAGCCCCTCATCACCTGTACAGAACCAACGTCACGATAACAACTTGATGCTAACACTAGACACAGCCACTCCTTTTCGACATCGCAAACCTTTGGGATCAAACGTTCCCCATTATCCCCACCACTCTCACCGTCCTCGAGCCTCTCAGCCAGTTTTTGCGTTCTGCATAGTCGACGTCGCCACCGTCTTTTGCCATGTCGGCCGCCATAGATAACGAAGACCTGGAGGAGCTCTCCATCTCCATCACCCCAAATCCAAAGCGCAGTACTGTGAGAGCGCCCGACTATGCCGCCGTCCCACAACAATCCACGGCACTACACGAGAGTCGGACTGGTCGCGATCCGAAAACCACGCAAAGACTCGGTCAATACACAATTGTGAAAACACTCGGAGAGGGATCCTTTGGAAAAGTGAAGCTGGCGAAACACCAAGTCAGTGGACAAAATGTGGCTTTGAAAATAATCAACAGGAAAAAACTGCTCACGAGGGATATGGCGGGTCGCATAGAGCGAGAAATTCAATACCTGCAGCTGCTCCGGCACCCTCACATCATCAAGCTGTAAGTTGCATCAGCGCGGGTACCTGCATTTGCTAACGCCTCCAGTTACACGGTGATTACAACCGCCACCGAGATCATCATGGTCCTTGAATATGCGGGATTCGAACTTTTTGACTACATTGTGCAAAATGGAAGGCTGGCGGAAGACAAGGCTCGCAAATTCTTCCAGCAGATCATTTGCGCCGTCGAGTACTGCCATCGCCACAAAATTGTTCATCGCGATCTGAAACCTGAGAACCTGCTCCTGGACGAAAACTACAACGTGAAGATTGCAGACTTTGGCCTAAGCAACATCATGACAGACGGAAATTTCCTCAAGACCAGCTGCGGTAGCCCGAATTATGCTGCACCAGAGGTCATTTCGGGTAAATTGTATGCTGGCCCGGAAGTCGACGTATGGAGTTGTGGCGTAATTCTCTACGTGTTGCTCGTGGGGCGACTTCCCTTTGATGATGAATACATTCCGACACTCTTCAAGAAGATTGCAGCAGGAAACTATAGCATCCCTAGTTACCTCTCACCTGGGTCCGTCTCCCTCATCAAGAAGATGCTAATGGTAAATCCAGTCCATCGAATCACAGTCGCCGAGATTCGTCAGGATCCGTGGTTCACCAAGGACCTCCCCACGTACCTGAACCTCCCTCGTGAGGAGTTTTTAGACACCGGGATCGATCCAAACAAGGCCATTGATCCAAATACGTTGGGTCCGATGCAGCCGGGGGCTGTCGTACAGAAGCTACACGAGACGGTAGTCGGAAAGCTGGGTAAAACTATGGGTTATGCGAAAAATGACGTTCAAGAAGCACTGGCTCGCGATGAGCCAAGCGCAATCAAGGATGCGTATTTAATTGTCCGCGAAAACCAAATCATGAAGGAGAATCGTAAGTCACCTGCCCCTACCAATATCCGCCTTGATACCCAAACCCCACGTTTTTGATCGCGTGCCTGCGGAAAAATATATATCCATACTCACTCCCGAGATTACATTCATTGAACGAATAGCAAAACTAACATGCAATACAGCGCTATTGGCCCAAGACAAGACTCTAGATACTTTCTTCGCCCAGTCGCCTCCGGCACATGAGAACTTTATGAGCACATCGATCCCCCAGGCTTTGGCATCCGCATCACGACCCCAAGTCATTCCACCTTCGTCCGAAACTGAGCGAGCACGGCAAGGCTCGACATCAAGCAGTCAAATAGCAAGCGTTCGCAGCCCCATGACCACGATTGGTGTCCTTCCCAGCAGTCTTCCCGAATATCACAAGGCTTATATGAACGGCCATCCAAAACCGTCTCCGCAATCCAAAGCAGAACAAGATCGCATACCTCCGATCGCAGAGCAAACAGACGAGCAACGGCAGGCTCAGGCGAGACGATTGAAACCAAATTATCGAGCAGCTCAAGAGGCAAGTAGGCAACGACCAGAGCCAATGACTAGTCTACCCACGAAGCGCCCCCGCCCCACCAAATGGCAATTCGGAATTCGGTCTAGGAACCAACCCGCAGAAGCCATGCTAGCAATCTTCAAGGCATTGAAAGCCATGGGTGCTGAATGGGAGGTGCCCAGCATTCGTAGAGCAGGTGGTGGAAGTGGGTCTCGAAGCCGCAGCGGCTCTCGAGAACCAAGGGAGGGCTCTCGATCTGGTTCA
Source organism: Nigrograna mackinnonii (assembly GCA_001007845.1). Lineage (NCBI taxonomy): Eukaryota > Fungi > Ascomycota > Dothideomycetes > Pleosporales > Nigrogranaceae > Nigrograna > Nigrograna mackinnonii. The sequence goes on along the minus strand of JGVQ01000084.1, from coordinate 65,787 downwards.
CAGCGCCGTTCTCGCAGCTCCTCGATTTCATCCAATTCGTCGCAAGATCGTTATGATGACTCAAGACACAACTCCGATCGCTCCTTTTCTTCTGAGCACCGTGAACCTCTTTCTGTACGCAACAATGCCGAGCCCGACTCAAAGGAGTCGAGAGGCAGACGGAGGAAACACTACAATCAACGCAACGATTGGGGTTACTACATTCCTGAAGATCCTTGGGTCATCAATGCCCGATTTCGCAAGGATGGCATGTTTCCGCCAGGCGTTGCACATCCTTCCTCGACTCACTCGTCTCGCGTCGATCTGACGCACGATCCTGCCGGTCTTCGAAGGCGTAGCTCCACAAATACTAGCCACTCTAGTCTGACGCATGTCGATGGTATCACGACTGCAGAACCACGAGCGGGCTCCATCAGTAGCGATTCGAATATGGGAAGGTACCCAGGCGCAGACGAGGCAGTCTACATTTACATGTCGATCCAGCTCTACAGCATTGACCGCGACTTCTTCGTTGTGGATTTCAAGTGCGCAGGATACGAACGACTGGTTAACAACTTGGTACGGGAGATCAAAGCTGCCAGCACATCCAACACATCGATTTCCAACCTTGCCCTCAATGCGTCCCAGCATCAGGATGGATGGGACGATGAGCAAGGCGTTTGGAGAAGGCTGGGCGAGGGTGAGCCGTTGCCAGAGGACCTTGCAAAGGAATTCCGAGAAGGTTCCTCCAGGGGACTATTGAGGGAGAGGCATGAAGAAGTCGGCGCAGGACGCTCACAGGGAGAAAAGAGAGCCACAAGTCCATTCCCATTCTTGGACGTTGCAAGCACCTTGATCCTGCAACTTTCCGGGGAGTAGATCAGTTGAGTAAAAAACAGGGGATATGGCTTTCAAGGAGAAGCGGATTGTTGTTGTAAAGAAGAAGCTAGCTGTTGAAATCGTAGTTCGGAGCCGGGAGTCGGAGTTCATCACGATGCTAATGCCCCCACCTTTTTATTTTTCCCTTCAAGATATCTTGGGAGGTTATTGTGGGTTTTTTGTTTCTTCTCTTGTATAGATGGATGGACCGACCGGGTAAGCTTTTTTGAACAAAAAAAGAAACAAAAGCAACAGCAAAAGCAAAGCAAAAGCAAATCTGGTCGTCCGAGGCTCGGTAATTATTCCTGTTTTTCTTGTTTCTGCAGAACTCTATCCTGCTATGCCCTTCGGGGTCGATTAGTTAGTTAGTTACTCCAATGTCGTGTATGGTACGTAACAACACTAGTATTGTTTCAAAATCTTGCTTTTTGTCTTTGTGTTTGTCGGACTTGTATGCATACACGGCACTGCATGATTCTCATTGTTATTTCAATCATCTAGTATCAGCAACATCAAGCATATTCCATAATTAATCATTTTTTTGGAAAGTTGAGATAGTATTCATGCATTACTCCGTCCAGCCATCCAAAACATTTGTACCCTGTTTGTTATTCAGGTCCAGCCGCTGCATCCATCTTGGAATCTGACAGACACAATCTGCCGCGCCCCCAACGCTAATCGCCGCTTCATTACACTACATGACTGCATACGTACGTATCTTACACATCCTCTCCTCAAAGTAGAAGGACCGGAATTTTTATGGGGCCGAACGGGGAAAAGTGATATACATGCAGGATAAAATGAATAGGAGGCAATCTCCCAAATGTAACCTATGTGGAGCGATTTTGATGAGGTGGAATAGCAAGACCGTGGTGAGTGCGGGGCAGTGTTATTGTTTTACCGCATACCAGGGCCAAAGCCAGCGCCCATTGCACCAAGCCTTGACGCAAGCTTGGGGTATTTCTCTTGTACCTGAGTGGATTGTTAGCAGTGTTCAAGTTAAATTTGATTGTTCCAGTCATGACATACCTCTAATTGCGTCCTTGTAGCCTCTGCATAAGAAAGAGCGTTGATGATCTCGCCTTCTGTTCTTGACAGCTCTGCTGCACGCTCAAAATACTTGAGAGCTTCTGTGACCTTTCCTTGCTGGAGGAGTAGTTGAGCCATTGTAGCGACAGCAATATCACACTCTGGATCAATGATCAATGCCTTCTCACATAGTTTCTCGGCTTCTGAGAAGTCATTCTTCCACTGGAACAGCGCAAGAGCCTTGTTGATGAGCGGAAGAACATTCATGCCCATCGGTTTCGATGACTTTTCCATCTCAACTGCAGTGTCAAACTTCTCAATAGCCTCTTGGTACTTTTGCTGATCAAGCAAAAGCTCACCATAGTAGTTGTAAACATCAGGCACCTTGTCAAAGTTCTTCATACAACGGCGGAAGGTGGCCATGGAGGATGCGATGCTGCCCATCTTATATTGCGTGACACCAAGTTGAATGTGCGAGAAGATGAAGTCCTTGTCCAGGTCGATCGATTTCTGGTAGTCCTTGGCGGCTTCACCAAATTCGGCCTTGATGAAATGAAGTTGAGCGCGGTGGTAGTAAATATCCGGATCATCCTTGTTCTGGGCAAGGGCAGAAGTAAAGTCTGTTTCGGCGGCATCCGGGTTGGCTTTGAAAAATGGACGTCAGTAAATACGTTGTCTTCCTCAGTCTCCAGAACTTACCAAGTTCGAGATGCATGCTAGCGCGCTTAATGTAGCTCTGGGTCAACGAAGGTTGGAGCTCAATGCTCTTGTCCATGTCCTTGAGAGCATCATCGTTATCACCCTTCAAGTACCTAAAAGTCCCGCGCATGTTATACGCAAATGCTTCATGCTCACCAAGGTTGCCGAGCTCCAGAGCCTTGTCGAAAGATGTTGCAGCCTCTGTATAGCCCTCTGCTGTCTTGGTGTTCATGGCACTCAACCCCTTGCGCAATTGTCCCTTTCCACTTTCCTCGTCCAGTTCTGCGTCCGCGTCGAGACCATAAGGCGGGGGCTTGGGCCGGAAGCTCTGAAGATAATTCGTGACAAAGGTTGGGCTCGGCAACTTCTTCTCTTTCGAAGCCAGGATAGCCTTGCCCTTAGTTTCGGCAACCTTCTTAAGCAGTCGCTCTACACTTTGTGCGCTGTTCTCATTGCGGAAACCATCAATGATGCAGCTGGCGGTGTAATCCAAGAGGGCTTCGCTGTTGCGCTCAACTTGCTCGTAGGCGTTTGCGCGTCGGTTCAATGCCTTGACGTATTCATTGTCTAGATTGATAGCCGCAGTTGTATCCTCAATCACCTTATCCCAGTTCGACATGGCATTCCAGCATGCGGCTCGATTCGAGTAGAAGACCGGGTCTTGTCTGCAGAGAATCGCTTTTCCGTAGAGATCGATCGCGCGGTTATAGTCCTTTGAGCCGTATGCTTTGTTTCCGGCGGCCTTGAGCTTCGCGGCGTAATCTTTTCGCTCCTACATACTGTCAGTACATCATAAACAGATACTATCAATAGTGTACCTCTTCAGACAGCGATTGAACGCTATTTTCATCGACTTCCGGTAGTTCCTCTTCGGTTGCGGCTGAGACTGATGCCTTTTTAGGTTCTGTTATACCATTAGCCCCAGTTATCCTGATAGTTGAGCATTCCGCATACCAGCTTTTTCCTCTTTGGCAGCCTCTTTCTCTGCCCTTTCTTTTGCCTTCTTGCCACCACGCTTGTTCTTCTTCTTCGTTGATGTGGTGCCCGGGGATGGCGCTTCTGACTTTGAATCTGAAAGATAGTAGATTGCACCTCCCGCACCCACAACGAGCGTGACTCCTGCGATGGCGTATACTGTGCCTTTATTCTCTGATGCCCATGTTGATATCCTATCCCATAGCGAGCTTGTACCGGCGTTTGGAATCTCCACGGGGAACGGGCCGGGGCTGTTCGGGAGCGGAGCTGCGTTGGCGGACATGATGAATATTAGAGAAGTGCCAGATCAAAAGAAAAGAAAAGTATGGCAATGGAGGTAGGAGACAAGGACCAGCGCACTCAATGGGCGGCTTTAATGAAGATGAAAGGGGATGATGCTCTCAACTTGAGCTCAGATGGAAATTTAGTCGCGTTAGTCAGGAAGATGGCCCAAGCTCGGATGGAAAAAGGACGTCATCAAACCAAACCTCACGCGATTACCGACGACCCCAGTAGTATCTCAAACACATACTAGGGAATCATACTGGATGTTGTTCGCAATAAATGTAACATTTTTCAGACTTGCCTTCCACATGGGCATATAAAAACTTTGGACTACTATTAAATCTTCACAATTATATGTGAGCGTTCCAATCATCGCCCTGGTTGTTGTGTTACTAGAAGCTCGTTTCAAACAAATAATTTGTAAAGACTTGCACCAGACCGAACTTTAATCTATAAGCTCCATGACCATTTACAGACACGAAATCAGAGACTACCAAGGTAGAAACGCTTTGCATCACGTGATCATGGTTTTGAACCCTACCTACCTACTCTCCTCCAGTGAAAGCATGAGAACCAGAAGTAGCACTAAAAGATTTCTTTTCTACACATGATCAAACATTTATATTTCTCAATCACCTAGGTACAGCGCGGCAGGCATTTATACGATTCATCCCCTCCTCTCGGTCCGTAGCTCAGATTACACCCACAAACTAAACCATCAAGTAAACGGCAAGGCAAAATAATACATTTCTCTCTTGAGATCAGAGTACAGCAATTCACTGCCATTGGAATCTCCTTTCACCTAAGAATCTAATAGTATTCCCACCTATTCTCATCACTGAGAATTGGTGAGAGCCGCCACTGGCTCCTGGATCAGTACGCCACCTATCATTCACTCTTCAAGTCTCTCTTCTCTTTCTTTCAACCCACCATATCCTTCGTCGTCTCTTCTCACCTTTCTTCACCCCACCTCTATCAAGTACACTTGCAATAGAAATACAAGATCCGACCACCAGGAGCAACCATGGAGTCGCAATATTTAATAGTAGACGAATTTGATGAGCGCTCGGATTCGCGACAGACGTCACCCTCGCAAGAATCCTCGAATTTGGGACAAGCACTTGCTGAGACAGCGACTCAAGGGAATGGACAACCAACGAGAGACAAGGCGATCCAAGGTTATCGTCCATTCCAGCAAGTGGACACCTACTCTTCTCTCGCATATCCTAATGAAGTACAGGGACCTTTTCAAAACCCCGATTCAGATTGCGTACGGGGAGGAAGCAGATGAAGTCTGCGTGGTGCACCTTGAGATTCTGTCGTGTTACAGTGAGAAATTGGCAGATCAATTCAACGAGGCAAAGCCAGATCGCCAGGAATTTATTCGTGCGCAAGCGATAAAGAAGCAACTCAAAGCATTACTGGGTCTAAAGAAGGCCGATGAAATGCCCACAGTCGAGCGTATGAATAAGGTAAGGCAGTCAGCGCGTGCATTATAATTTTTTGCTAAGACATTCTGGAAGACAATTCCTCTTCTTATTAAATGCATCAAACATTATCCTCTTCCCACCTATCAAAATACAGTTCGAGCGAATATTACGACTTGGGTGGAAGATGCTGCGAAGAACAAGCTGTTGAAGGGACCCCCGTCCACGGGCGGCCTCAAGAGAAAAGATCTGGGGGATATGGACGTGGCATCCCGCCTCAATCTCCTCAATTCAGCTGGTGTGCTGGACGTTGCAACACGCTTGCTCATGACTCTCAAGAACATCAAAAGCCGAGAAGTAGAGAAGACATTGTGTGACCAGAAGACAGCAGCAGCACATCACCGCATTGTTGTAACGAGGTGCAATGAGGAGACTGTCCGTTCAGTGGTACACTGGATTTACCTACAAAAGCTCGTGTATGGAGATGCCAAACGCCTCTGCCAAATACATTCTCTTGCCGACGAGCTTGGGATCAAGATTCTGGCTGAGACATGCCTCAGCAAACTTTCAGCCGCTACTACGCAGTTAATCGACGAGGCTTCCCATCGAGGAGTATCCCTGCGAAAGTTACTTCAGGATGAGTCTGGAACAGAGTCGGGGAATCAAGATACTTACGAAATCGACAGTCACCTTGAAGATGCAGTATCGGCCGTCTTCAAGTACGTGCTCCACCATCAGAGTCCGCCACCAGTGTTACGAGAACTAGTCATCGAGGCCATTGCCGATCAAACGGAAGCCCTCGAAGACATAGGGTCCACTATGAATGCCGCTCTTTCTCACCAGCTGAATAAAGCGATGGCTCAGCGACTGGCCAGATTGAGAAATGCTAGTTCGGATTCTTAGTCGAATGGGAACGGAGAACTTGTTAACAATTTGGGCGGCAATCCTTGATAGAGAACAAGCCAGAGCCCCTCTTACTATGGCATGAGTCCGCAAAAGCAGCTCCTCGTCAACGAGCCCTTGAAAGCTTACACAACACTGACTGGCTTCGGGAAGCTATCGCAAACAGACGTTTCCTTTCGCAGATCTTATTGAGGATCTTTGCAAACCTCTCCTGTACCTCATGGTCCGCCTCTCAACTATAGTATCTATAGCTAATTAGTCGCAGTTTCGCTCTGGTATTGGGATAAATGAAATGAGTCTGGGTCCCATTATCCTTATGGTTCTGACAAGCTTATTCCATATTTCATAAAAGCTTGCAAGATTTTCTTTCTGAATATTTTCTTCTAGTTTTAGCATGAACAGTTCCGAGTGTTACAGGGCTCAAACCTCTGAGGTCATCTATTGCGCGGTGCGGTTCTTTTCTTTGGTTAACATTTTGCTGCATCAACAACGGAGATGCTCACAAAATACATGCATGTGTGGAATATCCCCATTCTCGGGCGGCATTAACTATTCTTCTCATCTTTCTTTCTTTAATACAATCTCTTCCTAGACAAGTATTGATCCGAGTACTGATAATTCTTCTGTGGTCTCTGCTCTTCGAGTTCTCAGTCTTATCCATAAAGGGACATAGTAAAACGAATCGTAGGTCACATTGGCGCGATGTAGACACATTCGTCCCTCCAGTCCACTATTGAATCGGATCATTATGAAACTGACGCAAAGCAAAGTGCTCAGGTATCCGCTCCGGAATCTTCTGTTCTCGATCGCAAATTCAACTTCGATCACATCGTACATGAACTACACATATAAGCCCACACTCTCGTGGCGCCGCTACACAATGGCAAAGTTAATGAACACAGTTAGCTCTCTACTTGAACCGGCTGAAGCTCTCGGGCATTTCACTCAGCCGTGACCTTGGGCATATTCAACAGGGTTCTTGTGTTACGAGCGACTAGTCTTTCCGTATAAGATGTGGTGATGCGAACGGCTCACCCCTTGCGTACGACTTGCGGGTGGTATCCTGGATCAAGGTCCCGACAACCGGGTCGAGGAAGGGTGTAAAGCGTGCAAAGGAGATTTTGACAGGTGGTTGTGTCAAGGCAACATGCATGCGCCAGGAGATTAGACTTTTCCTTGATTCCACTGTGGTCATTGTAAATAGACATTGCGCTGATGAAACGCATGGTTAATTCGCAGTGAATCGAACGATTGGGAATCAGATCAGGCCCACAGAATCCCACGCCTTCGTGTCGTCTTAGCAGCACACTATGACCAACTTCGAGAAGTGTAGAGACACAAAGGGACCAGAAACACCAAGCTGCGAAGGTGGCTTGCCTTGCAGCAGAAGGAGGGAGCACAGCAGCCAAATTTGTGCGAACCGTTGCACCCCCACATCCGAACACGCATCTGGTGCAACAATGGCAAAACTTTGTGCATCGATATTGCAAAACTTGTTCTGGGCACGCGTTAGTAGCCATAGATTCAAGGATCAGACAGTCTCGCTCTCAGAGATAAAGGGATGCTGTAAGAAGTATTGAGATTGCCAAGCTCTCCCTGGAATGAAGAGGTCGATGTCTGTGTCTGAAACGTCAACAAGCAGTCCACACCCTCGAAATATGATATCTCAGACCTCGAGTCCGAATTGACAGGCGCGTCGGAACCCGTAGCCTTCTAGATGCCACCCGGTCACGGCGACAAGATCGCCAAGGCAAACTCGAGCAGGATACTACGCATCATTTCCACGCCGTCGAGTCCTAATCGGGTAGCTGGGCGGCTTGGAGAAGCACAATGCTCTACTAAACGTGCACTATGCATGTTGTGCTTTCCTAATGCGCATTCCACGTGGGTCCTGTATCTTTTCACGGCGTCACCGTCAACTTTCACAGCCGCTTTTATATTACTCACCTGGCCCGGGTCTCCCCTCATTTCAGATCCTGTTCTTTCACAACCATTCTCTCCCTGCTCTAGCGCTTGTTATAAAAGTCAGACAGACCCTTGTTCCAAAATGGCCTTACCTAACATCACTGTCACCTAGTATTATTCCCCTCCTGCTTGTCGTCACCAAATCTCCGCCTTCTTCACACAGTGTCGAAAAGTCAAACGCCGCGAAGGCCGAAAGCTGTTCTATTGGTTGGGACACAAAAGGACGTACACATGATCGACTTCCGCAACTACCCTTTTATCGCACCATTCCTCGCTACGAATACAGAAACCATGGAGTCGTACGAGTTGGAGACCAAACTGGAGAAAGGCGCAGTACACATCGAGATAGCAGCTCCTGCGAAAGCTCTCATAGCTGGCCAGACCTCGAATGGTGACGACGAGATGGGTCCGGAAACCACCACCGCGGATTCGCAGTTGCCACCGAAAAAACCCTTCCGAGTGTTGCGTCATTTGCGGTTGACGGCCCTGACGGTATATCGTCGAATATGCTCCTTGATCATCCTGGTCAACATGATAGGGTTGTTCTTTCAGTTCCACAAACCAAAATTTGCAGACGTGAGACCTGACAAGTTGGCGACCTGGGCATCAACCAATTTCTTGGTGTCGATTCTAATCCGACAAGACTTTGCCATCAACTGGATGTTTCGGACAGCTTGGATGATCCCCTGGTCGCTGCCACTTCGAATTCGTCGTATCACCGCGCAAGTCTATAACTATGGTGGGATACACAGTGGAGCGGCGATGTCTGGCACGATTTGGTATCTCATCTTCACAGTCTCCATCTCACTGCGTTCTACGCGAGAAGGCTGGCACTCGGTTGGAGCCATTCTTATCCCTTGTTTCATCTCCGTGCTGTTGGTACTCATCTCCATTCTCGCGTTTCCGGCGCTGCGGTCGAGGTTCCACAATGTGTTTGAGATATCCCATCGGTTGCTGGGATGGACTTGCATATCCCTCTTTTGGATACAACTCTTTGTGTTGAACCAGCATGCCTCAGCAAAGACAGGAGCGAACGTAGAGTCCAAGTTGCTCCTGGTTAGGGATCCGACCTTTTGGAATCTCACTCTAATCTCTGCAATGATCATCTACCCTTGGCTTCGCCTTCGAAAGTGGACATTCACCGTCGATAGGCTATCTACACACGCACTGCGGCTCTCATTCACAGACTCCGTCCACCGCTTCTCCTGTATAAGTATATCTAGTTCGCCTCTGAAGGAATGGCACCCTTTCGCTACATTCCCCTCCTCAGACAAGAGGCATTCGGGGGGTTCAATGGTCATATCAGCCGCAGGTGACTGGACATCATCGATTATACGGAGGGCTGAGTCGACCCCACAGCTAGAGTTCTGGGTCAAGGGATCTCCAAAATCTGGCGTTCTATCACTAAGCTGCATGTTTCGACGTGTGCTCATCATAACTACTGGAAGCGGTATCGGCCCTTGTCTATCTTCTCTTCTCGACCGCCCGGAGAATCAGTTCTGTCGCCTCGTATGGAGTACCAGGTCCCCGATGGCAACCTATGGAAGTCATATATGCGAAGAGGTCATGAGAGCCGATCCAGACGCGCTTGTCATCGATACTGATATGATGGGTCGCCCGGACTTAGTCAAGATAGCCTGGAGGATGTGGAAGAGCACTGGCGCAGAAGCAGTCTTCGTCTTGAGCAACAAAACAGTGACAAAGAAGGTTGTCTATGGGCTCGAGTCTAGGGGCATTCCTGCCTATGGACCAATATGGGATTCTTGATTGAGCGGACGGGGAATCTACGTGTATACACTGAGATGGATATTCAGGTTTTGTGAGGCGGGGGCCGCCGGGGGGCTTGCAATACCCGGTTGATGTATTAGAGTGTCATCTCAACTCCAAATGTGGGTGTAATTTGTGCTGTCACAGCACCAGAAAACTCAACCAGCCTGGCATGGCTATATAGACAATAAAACCAAGTCAAATAAAACCAAGTCAAATAAAACCAAGTCAATTCAAAATTGCAAGTTGTAATCCGATCTTTCGTTGGTGTTGAATAAAACTGGATTTGAAATGACGATTTTCCATTGTTTTGTTCCAGCTATTTTGTGATATTCGACATGATATAATACAAAGGACCGCCGGCTCAAAGAGACTACGCTAGGAGAGAGGCGACTGATGAAATAATAAAACAGACCCAGCTTCGAGGGAGCGAGGGAATGAATTGAATGTAAGGCTGCAATGTAAAAGGTTGAGAGACCAAGACGCCATCGCTAGATGTTCCCTCCTAAACTGTTAATAATAATCCTTGTTATCCCAAAATTTGCCATAAATACCATTTTCCATCGGAGCGAGGCTTAATCTTCATCATCACCTCTCTTGTAGCCCTTTTTAAAGGCATGTGGGTGTCCGCCAAGGATGGCTTCGCGGTCTTGCCGCATGCCTTCAAGGACCGCAACCAATCCGCCCTCCCTCATACGCTCGAGAACGACCTTCATGCCTTCCCGGGCATTAGGCTGGCTTCTTGTGGCCCTTTTCAAGCCAATGGCCTCGATGCTTCGTTGTAGTGAGGCCGTGCTCCAGCTTTTCAAGAAGCCCATCTTTTGTGGCTGCTCTTCCTCTGAAGTCCCATCAGCTGCTTTTCTCTTCTTCCACTTCTCTCCAATGTGTGAGTGCAGCGTGACGCTGCTAGTCACATCAGTCGTCTCAAAGGAATCCTCCACACGGGTGCCAGAGCCGAAATTGAGGAAGCCGTGGCGCCGGGCAGCTCCCTCCATCCCCTGCCACATTTTGCGCTCTTCTTCCGCCGGGGAGGTAGGACGACAGAATTCCTGGCGTTCGACGACGCTAAGAATACCCGTCCACTCCAGATTTCTTGACTCTGTCCTCATAATTCCTTCCTTCATGTCCACGATCGACTTTTCAAGAATGTAGGATTGGGTATCGCCGGCAGCCGAGGCACCCAGTAGAGACTTGGGCACAAGCCTCAAAACTGCCGAAGGGAGTTTCGAGCGTTTGAGATGTAAGCGGACAGTAGTGAGTTGCTGCTTCTCCGCGTCATAATGACGGGCGATTGTATCTGTGGACAAGACGTGTGTGGAGTACGGATTAGGATACCGTAAGAAATAGGCGAGGGTCACGGCGGGGAAGGGATACGGCAGAGACTCGTTCGCAGAATAGAATTTGACCATTTTGAGAGAGGATTGAGCTTGGATTTGTTCAGAGTGGTGATAGGATTCAGAGGTTGATGGCTTGGGCCCGGAGCAGCGCGTTTCTTATCGTAAAGGTCGTAATCGCATGGTCGAGCGCATCCAATTGCTCAGAGACAATTGGATTGTCGATTGAACAGTCAGCTAGGGTAGGGGTGAATGGGAGGGGTGGTGTGATGGCAGCCCTAGAGAAGAGGAGGTGCTCCTGCTTTGGGTCTGACGACTATCACAAGATTTGCCCCCCGGAACACGGAGCACTTCCTCCGATCGACGCCACAAGTGTGGCTGGGCATGGCGGGGGATAGTGCGGGACCACTCGAATTGTTCCTGATTATATCTGAGTCAAGGGTTCAATCTAATTGTGAACACAGTCACCACAAGGCAATTCTTGAGGGTGACAATCTCTCCGATCGCCCTCTGCCCGCCAGCTCGACAACCCTACGACAATGACGGAACCTGAGCCACCCTCAGTTGCTGCCCTCAGCATCGCCGAGACCGCAACCCAGCCCATCTCAAAAGCAACCGCACAAGAGATCAACCCATGGGACGTTCAGGCTGCTATCGACGAGCAGGGCAATGTCCTTGAATTCGATTATGCAGCCATCTCCGAGAAATGGAACACGAAGCTGATCGATGACGCCTTGCTCGAACGATTCGAGCGGGTCACTGGCCACAAACCCCACCGCTGGCTACGACGACGCCTCTTCTTCTCGCACCGTGATCTCGAGCTTGTACTAGATATATATGAACGAGGAGAGGACTTTTTGTTATACACTGGACGTGGGCCGAGTAGCGACTCCATGCACATTGGTCACACGATACCCTTTGAGTTCACCAAATGGATCCAGGATGTGTTCGATGTGCCCCTGGTAATCATGTTGACGGACGACGAGAAGTTCCTGTTCAAGCCGAAATTGAAGCAGGATGAAGTCTACAACTTTGCGAGGGACAATGCAAAGGACATCATCTCGATTGGCTTTGACCCCAAGAAGACCTTCATCTTCATTGACTCTGAATTCTTCACATCTGGACACAACCGACACTTTAGTCTCAATAGTACAGAATTCGAGAAGCTAATAACGAACAACCAAGTTCGCGGCGCATTTGGGTTTGACGGAAGCACGAACATTGGAAGCAATGCCTTTGCAGCTAAGCAGTGTGTGGCGGCATTTGCATCCTCGTATCCTTTCATTTGGGGCGAAGCGCAAAAGTCCTATATCCGACATAAAGACCTTGCCGCAATACCTTGCCTCATTCCCATGGCAATCGATCAAGATCCTTACTTTAGACTTGTGCGCGAGAATTGCTTACGAATGGACCACCCACATCCGAAACCTGCACTGATCCACTCCAAGTTCCTCACGGCTCTGCAGGGTGCCGGTGGCAAGATGAGCGCGTCCAATCCCAATTCCGCAATCTTCATGTCCGACACGGAAAAGCAGATCAAGAATAAGATCAACAAACATGCCTTCTCTGGAGGCCAAGAAACGCTAGAACTACACCGAGAAAAAGGAGGAAATCCGGACATTGATGTTCCTTACCAGTACCTCGCCTACTTTGAAGATGACGACGAGAAGCTTGCCAAATTCGCTGCCGACTACCGCAAGGGCGAGATGCTCACGGGTGAAATGAAGAAGGAGTGCATATCCATGATGGCACAGTACGTCAAGCGGTTCCAGGAAGCGAGGGCTAAGGTCACGGACGAAATCCTCGAGGAGTTCTTGAGACCTCGGAAGTTGGAGTGGAAAGGCAATCCGAATGTGACGAAGCCAAAGGCTCCCGACAATCAGGTGAAGAAAGGTGAAAGTGCTGGGCCGCCGACAGTTGGACCCGACGGCCAGCCCTTGACCAAGAATGCCCAGAAGAAGGCAGCCAAGTTGGCAGAGATTGAGAGGAAGAAGAAGGAGAAGGAAGCTGCAGCGGCGGCGAAAAATTGACTGTTCAGGAAAGAGCATGGGCTTAGACAAATGAGCAAGAATAGATGTGATACCACAAAAGATCGGATTTCGATACAGCAACCGTGCACTCATCCCCGTACGACCGTCATTGTGAAGTCATTTAAGCTTTTTTAACGGTGAGTGAGACGCGCATTTTAAATGTTAGTGTTAGTATTATGCAAGCCATTTGGCTGCACCTTTTGCAAGGTTCTTCGCCTCACGAAATCACAATGTGCAAAGCACGTAATCCACTTCCCCGAGATCGAAAACAGGGCGGAGCACTGCATGCACGATGCAGATTTCGCGAGGTGATGTTCAGGCCCTTCCAGCCGTGTATGCCAAGGTGAGGCGCCGATAACGGTGACATGCAACTAAAAGGGGGAAATTCACATGTCGAAAAGAATCAGGTGGAGGTGGCTTTGGGGGGTTATGGTCCTTCAGTGACGTGTAAACGGTGTAAAGTGAGAAGGGCGAAGAGTGGGCGTTGGGCGTGGGGATGGGGGAAGTCGACTCCAAGAAACGATCATCAGTAAGCAGAACCAGCATCGAACGAGCGGTCTGCGGTGACTGTAGTAACCAGCAGCTTGGGGAGGCTCAACAAATATACTACCGTTCAAGTGAATATGGATATATTGAGACCAAATATTTGGAGATGATACCAAATGTATATATTCGGACCGGAAACAGGAGTTGGAGCACCACAGAAATGTTCTTCGTCCCCGAAATCCAAATTCATGATCAATCTGAGTTATCTGCCGTTGAAGTCCAGAAGAAGAATTACCCAAAGATAGTGAGCGCTGATATGCCAGTGTGGCGTCCAATTTGGAGAAGGAAATCGTGAACTTCGGATCCAGGGAAGGGGATAGTCATTGAGATTCGTCATGGGATACAAATGCTGGTTCATCGTCATAATTGTACTCATTCATGTTGTAGTTCTGGTCGTAGTCCTGTTGATGGTCCTCGTAAAAGTCGTTGGCATCGTTGGGCGCGACATACGATTCCTGGTCCTGTGAAATATAAAGGTCTGGATTGAAAGCAGTCGGCATCTGTGGTTGGATATACTGCTGATTCTCTGGCTGCCATACATTTACCAATGCTTCCTGGCCCATTGGAGATTGTGTATGATCGTTAACTATATTCATGAGCTCGTTGACGTAAATAGGAATTGAATCGGAGAAGTAGTTTACGAGCCAGTCTCGTTGTCCTGAAGTCAAAGGCGATTGCTGGAGTATCATACCCTGCATGTAATTACGATTCATGAGCATTGTCTCCTCAAAAGAACGAGAAAGTGCCTCAACGATCATATCCAGGGAGGCGGCTTCGTGTATCTGTTCATTAGTTGTATTCGCCGAAAAGTTTTCGATACTCGTTATCCTGCCAAATCCGTCATTAAGAGGCAACTGTGCAAATTCCTGGGTTGCGAGTCCTTCATTAAGGCTTTGTCCACCAGTCGGGAACCCATTTATTGAATTGCCAACTGTTGGCTGATGCAGAGATAGAGCGTTCCTTGGCTCAGCCACGATACCGGGCGACTCGTCGACATCTAATACATGACTTGTCAATGAAGCCGTTCAAACTTTTGCGTATACTCACATGGTGAGGGTATGTGATCTTCTCCTTCTCCTTGAAAAATGTTACGGTATAGGTCCTTCCATACCCTCTCCTGAGCCGTTCCTCTTGGTTGTGGTAAGCGCTGGCCATCTGGAAAGTTGTGCTCATAAACACAACCACCTGCCTGGATATAATAACCCCCGCATGGTCTACAGTGGTTCACGCGTGGCGTGCGATCTTTATGGCATTGGCTTTGCAAATGCTGAGATACTCCCCACATGCTCGAGGCACCCACAAAGTCGCATTTCAAAGGTCGTTGATGATATTCTTCAAACTTCCTGATAGGGCATGCGAACAGTCTACCAGATAGTTTGACCGGATCTTTGGCGGTCTTCAGGGAACCTCTCGGGCCGCCGCGAGCCGAACGTTGACGCTGCATGCGGCTACTTTCTGCTTGCATAAATGGGTTTCCGGAAGAAAACGACGACAGTGCAAAGGGTATAGCGGCATTGGAATAAGTTCCCTCATTCATCCCACCTGAGCAAGTCTCCATCCCAGCCAAGGTCCATTCCCCCTCTTGAGACCGGAATGAAACTGATAAACGAGTCACAGCGCGACCGAATCCTGCCCTGAGGGCTGCATCAAGACTTGATAACAAAGTCAGTAAAATTTGCAACGGTGAATTCAGGCCCCATCCTAGAGCACATACTTTCTTTGATGCATAACACACGAAATTTGCTCTAAGTTTCCGAGGCAGTTCGCAATCTTGAACGGATGCATATGCACCTTTAGATAATTGAAGAAATCGAAGATTTTGTACGTTAGGATGAGAGGGTTCTCGTGTTCGATCTGAGACGGGGCCTGTCGACTTTCGAAATTGCAGGCCCCCTCAACATTGTAAGGGCTCAGAGGTGCTAGATCGGCGGGGTTGATATTGCCGGAGATCGTGGGCTTATCTTCATATTCGTAGCCCCAGGACTCTTGTTCTTCATTTTCGTGTCTTTTGCGTACGTGTTTTTGCTTTGCGTCGATTCGTTTGTACTGCTTGTGGCAATATTGGCATTCCAGCTTTGGATTCATGCCGGGGCGGTGCTTATGTCTAACGTGACGAGAGCGATTTCCATTCCTATAGTCTCCGGTGAAGGCAGTATCACAATGAGGGCAGGTCACTGTAGCGTCTTCAACAGGAGAGTTGGCTTCGCTCCCTTCCCACTGGTAACCGTCAGGGAGGGAAGTTGGATCGTTCGGGGAGGGAATGTCGTATTGGAATATGTCCATTGTGCCTGAGTTCATAAAGCTGAGGTGATCGTTCGCTGGTGACTATATATATCAGGCCTTTAGAAGGGCTTGTGGGAAATCCTGCGCCAGTGTTGCCGGGTTGCAGGTCCCTCACAGCCACAAGGAGCGCCCGATGCGTGTAATTCGAAAAACATATCAACTCATTATGCAGGGAGGTGGAGCTGCGGGCGCCGAACTACCGGAGATGTAGGGCGATTCATTTCTTAAGAAAGATATCTTGCAGACAAATAGCATACCACGACGTTCATGACGAGGGGGTGCTAGGAATCAGCCTTGCCGACACATGTGTGTGATGAGCGCTGCTGTGTCTCCTGGAAATGAATTGGAAAGAACATGAATGGAAATGTAGCGGCCAGCGGACGAGCGCCAATCGGGGTACCTGAGTGAACAAGTGGATATGTCACGGTGAGAAGGAGGTCCTGCCTGTTTGGCCAAGAATTGATGTGAGATGTGATTGGCTGCCCTGCAAATCGCTCCGACGAACCACAACCTCAAATTCATGTCACGCAACGATCCCAACCTCATCCAAATCCAGTTCGAAAAGCATGCCAGCGTGTATCTGATTATGAAACAAGCAAAAAGACAGCAGAACAATAACAATCCTTGATTATGACTCTTACCTCTTTGTGTGTACACAACAAAGCTGGCCGAGTGTAGCGATTCACTCTTGCTCCTGCGTCGTCCTTCACACCCGCCGGAAGAGTGATTGGTAGCCCCGTTCTGCCTCGCAATAGAATCCGTCATATCGGACGTATCGGCGATCCATGCTCGCGCCTGTTTCAGACTGTGGATCGAACAGAGAAGGCTGGAAGCTGTTGTAGCCGCCCTGAGTGTTGATTACCATAGCTGCGGCCATCCCAAGGGCGCCGTCATCTCCGGTTCTGGATTGCTGCGATGATACTCTGATTCCATCCACGCCCATGTGCGACATGGTACGTTCAGCTGTGCATCCAATTTCTTTCCGAAGAATCTTCCGTGGACTACCCTTGCCCATGCAGCTCTGCGTTACCGCGAGCATGATACATTGCTCAGGCGGGTAACAGCACGTGACTAAGCATTCACAACGCCCGGGCGAGACTGAATCTAAGGGTACGGAGTACCAGCTCATCAAGTAAGACGTGGTAAATGACCGCATCGAAGCAATGTGATGGCACAAAGGGGTCAAGACGTTATCCAAACGCATCTCGCGTATCCTCACCTCAGCAGTAAATTACACCCCGTGTGTCACGATAACTACATTGCCCATGCCTATTCCTCCTTGCATCACTTAATCATAGGCGAAGAAGTATCCAACAACGGTTGGTAATATATCGCTTAACTCCCATTTAGGCAGGTGTGTAAGGCTGGCTTCGTATTATTCGCTTTCTGAACGTCGATCCCTCTGACCGAAAGCTATATTACGGTCAAGTCCACCGCCCACATGGCGCCTTGTCTGTCGAACGCCTCACCGTCAACCGAACGTGTGGAGCCACCTGAAGCCCGGGCCATCGAATCGTCACAGTCTGTGCAATCTTCCAGAATGGATACTGGGCTCTTCAAGCCACGCCCGGGATCGGCGTCCAACAGAAGCATGATGAGGATACTGGCAGTGCTTGCCGGGCACATCTTCACCATGAGCCTAGCATTGCCTGTCGAGAATGGCTCGTTCATCTTACCGCAAGGAACAGGGCCATATCGATCATCGCTTACCATCACCGAACTTGTCGACAAGTCACGCCTGGACCCGTGGAACTCGTCTCATAGCCGCAGAATTATGATCTCACGCTTTGATCCCGTGGCTATTGATCATTGCACGCCGACGACTGTTCCATATTTTACACCTAGGACAGCGGAAGTCGAGAACGAAATCCTTGGTACCTACGAATTCCCCGAGATCCTCGGCAGCTTCTATCTAGAAGTGTGTGAAAAAAAGCAATGGAGCCGTGCGCTTCACAAAACCGGAGACTTTCCCATTGCCCTGTATAGTCCGGGCGGAAACACCACAAGACTTTTCGGTTCGAGCATAGCCCAGGAAATTGCGTCTCACGGCTTCATCACAATAACGATCGATCACCCGTACGATGTCGACTTTGTTGAGTTTCCGAATGGAGACGTGATAGTAGGAGGTCGTCTCATAAAACCCGAAAACGCAAATGGTTCGACCGCGTCTGTTGAAAAAGCCCTGGATGTTCGAGCTCAGGATGTAAGCTTTGTTCTAGATTTCCTTGGCGTGGGGAATCCGGGCGAGGTGGTAATGTTTGGCCAGAGCTTTGGGGGCGCGGCATCTGCGACAGCTTCACTACGTGACAAGCGAATTAGGGCGGGCGTCAACATCGATGGCAACATGTACGGGCCGATGGTCAATTCGTCATTGGGGTCCCCCGAAACCCCGCAAGCTTTCTTACTCTGGGGATCTGAGGGCCACAACACAACCACCGAGCCATCCTGGGGCCAATTCTGGGAAACCCTGGAGAAAAGTGAGTACGTGGACTATAGGAAAGAATTCACCATCATACCGAGTACCCATGGAAGTTATTGGGACCTCGCTGTTCTGGTAGATACTGCCGGGATTCGAGATCAACTGAGTGAGACTGCCCAAACACTGATTGGTCCTGGAGATGGGAGGAGGATATCAGAAATAATGGGTAGGTATTTGTCTAGTTTCTTTTGGTTCGTGCTTGGGATGAAGCCCGAAGACGACATCTTGAAAGGTCCTAGTGAAGAGTTTCCAGAGGTGAAAATATTACGGGAATAAGAACACTATTTAGTCTAAGTATATACCGAGTCTTGGACATTTAATCATGGATTTCGAAATCTCTAATTACGTGATGCGGCTGCTCGATGTTTGTTTGTGTCTCAGAATTTATGCTGGCGAATGAAGAGTGTTCCAAAGAATGCCGTCACCGAAAATGCCAAAGACAGACCTTGTAGAATAGGTTAGCATGTAAAGTAAGCAAAGAAGTACCCAAAATACCATGAGTCCAGGTCAGTGCCTCCACGTAAGATCCCAGAACGGCCTTGGCGATGGCCGGTTTTGCGTGATCAATGTAATGGACGTCGGCGGTTGCTTCGTCGATGATCTGATTGTTTCAGCCAAGAGTTCAGACAATTGGTGTTTTCTTACCTTCCACTTCTTGTGGTCATTATACCCTAATCCATCCAGTCGTCGCTCAAGCCCCGATCGTAACATTGTTTGCAATACGGCAGACACGCCGGCCATACCAGTGATCATACCAATTGAAGACGCAAGGTATAGGGATGCAGCCGCTACGGCTGTATGTGCGGGGTCAATCGCAGCCTGTAAGCTAATGAAGAGAGCTGACTGAGCTATTCCAGTACCAAAACCTCCAGGAACAATATACAAAGATTCTAACCAGTTGGTGTGGCCGCGCCAGCGAAGGATAAGTAAGAGATAGGCACCTGATGCTGCGATGGTTGCAAGTAGTGTGAGTCCTTTATAACGGCCAGTTCTCTTGATAATGATACCAGACAAGATTCCGCCCACGGCATTTCCGGCCACTGCAGGGAACAGATGCGCTCCCGCTACGGTGTTGGATGCCCCAGCTGTGATTTGGAAATAAAGTGGGACGGCGAACATCAACTAATGCGTTGTAAATAGTGATATCCGGGCAAGTCAGGTTGGAAGAATTGGACTTACACCGATCTGTGCAGAAGATTGACACCACATTACGAATATTGAAAATACGACGTCCCTCTGCCGTAATAGCTCCAAAGGAAATATTGGCTCTTTTGCAATGTATGCTTGACTGAAGAGGAATGAAATGCCGAAGACAAGACCAGCGGCGAGTAAACCGGGAATTAGAGGATGTGACCATGACACTTTGACGCCACCTATCTCGAGTGGAAATAGGAAAGCCAAGATAGCAAGGGTCATCAATGTTGCACCGACAAAATCTACTCTTGCCAACTTGTTCTGGCCGCGGCTCGCATCATCCTTCGCCTTCTGGGTATCTCCTGGTAGTGTAGCCGCGACGAGCAGGATCGCAATTCCGGCCAGTGGAACTTGTCCTAGGAACGACCTGGCATCAGTGAGCAAATGGCACCCGGGATTCTGAGAGTGGAACCGACCATCTCCATCCTACTGTATCAGCTAACCAGCCTCCTAGAGGGCCACCTATACTTCTACCAGTCGTTGCGACGACGTTAACATACGATCGCCAGGAAGCTACGTCGCGTAGTGGAACAAGATCTACAGGTTATCAACAACTGACCAATTCCAAACCTTTCGAGTACCAACCTGTGATCAGAATGGATACAAGAATGGTCATTCCTGAAGCTCCAGCTCCCGATATTACTCGTCCAAGAATCAAATGCCACATCGAACTCCCAATCCCGCTGTCGTTGTTAGCATATTTGCGGATGAGCTCTCAATTTATTCTTACACCAATGCACTGTAAATCAATTAGCCAAAGTACCTCAGCTTAAGCTTCCCCCACTTACAGTCCAAGTGCGAAGAGTGAGTATGCCACAATAAGCAGTGACTTTCTCCCATATATATCACTGAGCTTTCCATACTGGAACAGGTCAGCTAGTGAGTCAAATTCTCTCGGTCAAATTGCTCACCAGAGGTTGACTGGCAGCTGAAGCCAGCGCAAAACTAGTCAGAAGCCAGCTGGACTCATCCAACGCATTGAATTCCGAAGCAATGACTGGGTGAGTCGCGAGCAGAAGTGAGGCATCCGCATTTGATATAAAGCCACCTAGATATATTAACACTGAAATCTTAATCCTAACCTTTTCATACCTATAAGGAGTACAGAGACGATTCTCCCAATTGATGCGGACAATTTCCCCGGTGTTTCCACAGGTGAGGTTGAATCTATAATTGCTTCTTCGTCGGTCGGTTTCAATTGGCTAGACGGCGCCGAAGCCGGGCGATCGCCGGGTCCATCGCTCGACAAACTGCTCGAGCTGAAGCTAAAGCTACTTGCCGAAGAACTGGGTGCCTCACCTAACAACGGCGTCTGTTCAGTCGGTTTCGAGGGATCCTGCGTTGTCGCCATGTTGCAACCAGAGGGTGAAGGAATAATGAAAGTATGAGCAACACTTCCACTTATCAATCACGACAGAAATTTCAGGCAAGAGTCATTACGAAAGCCGATACCCGGCTTTTGGTTCGTCGGCATGCGCATGCAGGCTTCGGGTGGCGCTTGCAGGGCCCCATGAAGTTTGGATGTTGCAACACTAGAATCTGATTACGCCATTGGCAAAGCGAGCAAACCATCTTGTTGTATTCCCGCACTAGTCGCATGGCGGATATGCATCAAAGTCCCTATTGAAACCACGCTTCGATTCCAGAATCCAGGACCTGCAACCTGCATATGCGTGGTTCGTGGTTCTGGATTCGGGATGATAACTGCTGTTCTAAACCCAGTCAGACCAATGACTGTTATATCTATACACCAAGCCATCATTCTCGAATTGAGGACCCTCGGCGTCGACAATGTAACCAGCTTCGCAGCGACTATATTCTACCCTCTTCTGTTCACTTTCGTAAAAATTGTCGTACCTTGTTGACAAAGCATCATGCAGATTTTCAACATTGCCAGATGGATGCAGAGCCTGCCACGGCCGGATGCATGTCTGAGCCTTGCACGACTTCAAGACGAAAAGTAACGAATCCAGCCTTGCCACGACCTTTTGGAGTGGGTGACCCAAAAGGCTTTGTACACTCGCGTCCTCAGCCAGGAGATTGTTAAGCTGCCCTGGATCTTCCTATCGGGAGATTAGCTACTGCGGGTTTATGTAGTGGTACACGTACGTTGAGGTCGTAAAGTTCGTGCACATTATTGCACCAGACCGAATAGTAGAAATTGTAAGAGCTCGAGATTATGCGAAGAGCTTTATATGTGTTGTTGTGGTGGATTCGATCTAGTTGCAAGTCAGAAATTCATCAAATCTATAAAATCTTGTGCACATACCGCCACCCCAATGTTTGCCTTCTCCAAGAGCAAATCCCCAGTACTCGACATTGACGTGTTCGTGTCGCTTGTGTCGTGCTTCGGCAATATGGTGTAGAGACAGAGGAATAGCTTCGCCGTCGAAATCAGCTCGCAAGGGTGCTCCAGCGAGTTTTAGGAACGTAGGTGCAAGATCAGTATGAGTAGTCACGATTTCTGTCGTTGCGTTCTCCGGAACTCCAGGTCCACGAATAATCAGCGGGATGTTGATATCCTCTTCAAACCCGCACTCCTTGCCAGGTTGGAGTCTGTGCTGGCCGATGTGATATCCGTTGTCAGTGGAGAAAATCACATATGTGTTGTCTAGAATGCCATGTTTTTCCAATCGAGATATGACTCCATCCACAATCTCGTCCACACTTTGCAGCGCACGTAACCGCGAACGGTAGAAATGATCGTTGTAATCAACGTTTTCTTTGCTCTGGCGGGGCAAATTCTTCACCCAATTGACCCCCGAAGGTTTCTTTGGGTTGAAGTTTGCAGTTCGAGGGACCCTTACATCTTTGAATAGGTGAGCATGGCGTTCTGCGGGAATTGGTGGAGTAAATTCGGCGACCATGTCGTCAATGTCTCCTTCGAGACTCTCAATCTTCACATTGCTGTGAGGAGCAACGGGTGCAATTGCAAGAAAAAATGGCGATTCCTCTTTGACTGCATCCTCCAGGAATCCGTAAGCCTTGGATGCGAGGATATCGACGCTGTGCTGTCCTTCATAGCGAATTGGTGGATCCTTGTTGCGTTGATATGAGCTGTTTAAGTATTGGTAAGTGTATGGATCGAGGAGAAAGTCCTATTGAATTTCAGCCGAGGTCTCATAAATATACGAGTTTCATACCGATCCAGTAAACCCATTGACATAGGGAGAATGGTAGTTATCGACTGTGTGTGCGTTGAAAAGTTTACCCGTATAGTAGGTGTTGTATCCAGCCGCTTGCAGCCATATTGGTAGGAAATTGTCGTTCAAACCCTGACTAACAAATTTGGGATATCCTCCGTAAGGCGGATTGACATCAGTGACATTTGTATTGTGTGCCGCTTTACCAGTCCACAGAGATACGCGCGACGGACAACAGATCGCAATGGTGCAGAAATGTCGCTTATAGAACGTCCCTTTCTGAACAAGATGTTTCTGAACATGTGGAAGGTAGTCCAATGAGTTCAGATGCAAATCCTGGTCATCGGTGAGGATAAAAACGATATTTGGTCGTGTAGATTGAGATCCGATAGGGATTTGAGAATCTGCGGTTGATGCTGCGACAAGGTTTTGACCTGCCAGTCCAGAGAACAAGCTCGCCCAGAATAATGAAGCTTTTACCATTGTGCGTGGTTGAATTGAAGGTTGGGTTGGTGTTGAATTGTCTCGTATACGCGCTAGATGCTTCCGATATAATAGTGCCGATTCCCTGTTGAATGAGGAATTGCGTGCTCGACCCCGGTCATCACACGTTGAGGAACAACCACACTAACATGACATTGCAGGACATTCACAGCCCGTGTGGACTTTGTTTTCTCGGTAATACTGCGTCGATGGTCGGATTTATGCACGTTCTTGCTTCGGTTAACTACACGTCCGATAAAAGAGGGGTTGCCGGTCCTGATCTTCTGTCAAATGAGAACTTCGGAAAAGAGCGCAGAACTTTAGTTTGAAATGCGGCGACTGTGGAGTAATCCACAACTCAGCATGCTTAGAATGGCATATTCCATCTCGAACAACTCAAAATTCAATTGCAAAGTTCTGCGAATATTGTCTTGAAAGCACCTCGAGGTCGATCGGCGCCTTTCCCGAGGTTGAAATTGAACAGCGATCATTCCTTTATCGTGAAGGATTTGGATACTGAGCTCGATACTATGTCGCATTCAAAGCATGTGATTAAATGAAGAACCAACTTCATTACTTGATACGCGTTTTGAGTGAAAAGTTATACCATTGTGTGGTCGTCGGCTTTCGACTACCACACAACTTGGTTCACATGTTCGCGCTTTCACGTTTCGGGTTAGTCATTAACCAATGCTACAACCACACCTCATCTTATCTTAGCTTCATATTCGAGCTAATCTCATATACCTTAGTTTAAACTGGCTTCGATTATGATTTATCGAGCGTGCTGGGACCCATCAACAAATAGATTCATCATTTGCGGAAAGTAGGAAGTCTATGCTGTGGAAGGTGCCGCTGTACACTAACTGACGTTAACTCTACCATTACACCAAACCATTGTATTCCTTATATTATTGTTCCACCAGAGCACCTGCGCTTTGGTCCGATGGCTTAATTTTGAGACTTGGTTCCGGCCGGTCGATCACGATATATGGGGTGATTTGCACGCGAGATGCCCCCTTAGATAGGGTCGACTGGTTGTATATCTGGACACTAGCACTAAGGGTTGGATTGGACACTGGACTGTGGTTGATAGAAGCAAGTCTCGCGTAGGAATAAAAAATGGCTATTCTGCCCTAAAGGCTCAATGCAGCTACATGAGGAAAGAGATCGATATACTTTAAAAGGTCTAAACTGCGGAGATTGACAATTCAGGTACGTTGAGGGAGAGCTAAGAAAAGCTTAGGATCAGTCAGGCTACTGGCTTAACGACGTGTTTCTGTAATTTGCGTTATGACGTCAGGACCGCGTCAAAACTGCTCACAGTCAAGTTTTCGTGCCCCGAACTCGAGCCATAACCCATTCACCCTTGGCACCTTGGCATTTTTAGCGCGACCGGACCACATTATTTAGATCTTCATCCAGCGAAATAAGTATATGGTGTCACTCGAAAGGGAGTGGGTACATCACGCTAATAGGTGCCAAGGTGCTCGTTGGGAAAGGGTTATAGCTCGAATCCGCAGCATGTATTTTCACAATGTGTTCCCCTAAAGGGAGTGGTTGAAGCACGCTAATCATCGCCAAGGAGCTTGGCGTGAAAGGTTTATAGGCCGGCTTTTCGCACGTATTCTCATATACTACCCCACCAAAGGGAGTGATTCGAGCCACGCTAACAATGCCAAGAGTCTTGGAGTGAAAGGGTTATGGCCCGGCTTTTCGCACGTAGTTTCGCGATTTGAAGTCGAGCTATGAACATTTTACTCTTGGCGCCTTGTTAGCGCGGTTTGACCACATTATCACTTCTCTGTAGTGTCTCATGAATTCAGCACATAACAATAGACATTTGCGTGTTTGAAATTAGCGACGGGGAAAGCTGTCAATTAATGTATTGTTATGAGAATTGTTTTTACGGAGTTTGTATTATCATTCAGTCTCTGCGCGCGTAAAAGTGAGACAGACAATTGCTTAGAGAGATATCATCATGTATTCAAACGCAACGAGAACGACACGAGGATCTCGCCGTAGAGAGGAGGACAAACTTTCAAGAACAGTAGTGGGCTGACAGGCCGTGAGCCGCAAAGGCAGCACTATTAAATGAGGCAAATTGTTTCGAGTCTCCGATCGATAGCGGTTCCCTGCTTATACGTTGTCTCTACACCACTTGATCTCGGAGTCGCGCGCACAGTTCGGCTTCCAAACCCAGCTGATGGGAACGTCTTGCTCATAGCTTGTAACATTCACCTGCTCTGCGCCTGTAGGTATATTGGCGGCATAAAATGTAGAAACATTATTGCGGTTAGCATTACTTGGGTCATTCGCCGTAATGAGTCCATCTTTCATCTAGCAAACCTTAGTAGACCATCTCACGGATGAAGAGAGCATACCCAAAAGTCTGTGATCAAGTTAATCCTTGCAATGTTGTAGATCCACAATATGTCTTGAGTGTCAGGCTGTGGGAAGAAGTTGTCGACATTCGCGTTCTCAAAGCTCACAATGCCGCCGACTTGATGGGTTGTAGAGTTGACGACGTCGAACTGCCAATTCCAGAGGTAGTACTCTGCGCACACACCCTCTCCACCCGTGGCGGATCCTGAGACAAATTTGGCGGAGTCATCCAGGCATCCGATATTCTCCTTGGTCTCGGCATGTACGACGTCGAGATACCCATATCCGTATACGGCGCCGGTATAGTCTTTGTCGTAAGTACCGTTACCATTCTTTGAAGGGTCCTTGGGGACTGCAGCTGCTCTCGCTTCGAGTGGATGTGACAGCGTATTTGTAAATACGCCGAAGGTTGCCAGAAGTGTAGAGCTGGAGATTCGGACCATCTTTGGAGCTTCAACAACACTCTTAGCATGCTTTCAACGAACAACTTTAGGATAGTGCTTACATTGACTAGATATCTTTAGAGAATGCACTGTCCACGTGATTGTAAATGAGAATATTCCCGCCTTTGTGGAAAAGCAAAAGACGAAGTGAAGCTGACAGGCTACCTTCGAGACAACTCTGGCGAGAAACATGCGCCTCTATATATTTACCTCGAATTTCAAATTCCATCCTACCAACGCCCACGCCTGCATGTAGGAGAGCATGTGCAAATTGTCCAAGCTTTCCAACTCTGGGCTGTTTTAATTACGTGCATGCACCATTGCGGCGCAACCCCGCATATCGATAATTAGGCGGATTCGATCCTTCAAAAGATTTGAGAAACATTTGTATCCTTGCGAAAATGAACATGTGATGTAAATGGTTTTGAAATACAATAGACTTTCCTGGCAGGAGAAACCGCTTCGAATGCGCCGGATATTCTTGGGTGCTTTAGATCTTGACCAGTGCAACTTGGGATGGGCCAGAGCCGGGGATTTCGTTGAATTCTCAGACTGCTGTTTAATCCTATGGTGTACAACATGCAAACAGAATTGCACGATGACGCAAGAGCATTAAGTTAGCTTTCCGAATCACTCGATCACGTTGCTTGACGGCGTGACACACGTGGAAAATTAGATGCTGCACGACACTGTTTACCTACATCTGGAGGAATATTGCCAAGCACACACTCTACGATATCGAGAGCTGGATGGAATGGCGAAACAGAAGGATTCTGCTTTATACAAAGCAGATACATGAATTGTTGGGCTTCTGATTTATTAATGACGGAATTGTGTGCGCACTACGGTAGTGGTTGGTTGGCACAGAAAGTGGCCCTGGTCAAATCCTTCAGTTGGCCAACATACACGTTATTGAGGCCCAACTGAATCCTACTTGCCGACGAGTAATCGACACGTAAACAGTCAGGCTTGAAAGATTAAACTTGCGGTCTTTTTGAAATTAACCCGGATCACAGTCAGGTATATTGGCGCATTTGACAATGATCAGACTATGCAGGTCTTACTAGCTTCGTTTTCATCTTTGCTCGATACTCTCCAAAATATTTACAGAAGCCACTACTATGTATCTTTGCCCATTGGTTACATCGGTCGATGATCGTCATATGACTGCAAAGGCAACCAGCATCCGGACATCCCAAACATATCTTAAATCATACATGGGCCAACAAGAGACCATACCCACAGCAATAAAGATCTAAGCTGTGGTATTGCTTTATTTTGACAATTTATTAATCTTATCTGAATTTTCTAGCCGTCGGCAATGTTGCGATGTGGAAAGTAGCAGGCATATCCGGTAAAAAAACCTATCAAAGCATCTCTGCAGGGAGGAGAAACCCAAGATCTCTTCTACGGGCTCAATTTAGTTCCACGCTCTGGTTCACTACACCATCGTGCTCACCAAATATGACGCAATCTTGAACCCCGTAATAATGCTTGGACTTACAAAGACTAACGTCAGAACATCAGAATTAAGGGTGAGAGGCGTTTAGTGAAGAAATGTTGAAGCTCAGGCACCATCCGAAACCCTTCTAGCCTCTGACAGAAGCCAGCTCGTATTCGCTAATCGTTCCCGATTCAGACCGCCTCGGATATGGTAGCCTATGACCACATCTTTCGACCTTGTCTCATTCATCGGCTCGTTCACTGAATTCCGACACGGCCAGAGCTTCCAGAAAAACCTGGCACTCGATTGAACATACACTATGGACTCTCTTCAGTCGAGTACTGGAGCCCAGGCAGCATCTCTGTATCAGAATCTCAAGGAACAGGAGATTCGGCTTCTCACTTTACATCCAAGCCGAACGCGTACTGCCCCAATTCGTACATCTATACATGCCATTGCTTTGTCGGAAAAGCCGGTCTACAAGGCTCTCTCCTATGTATGGGGAGATGCGCACGTTACTTCCGAAATATTCGTCAACGACATTTCTCATCAGGTTACTACGAATCTAGCCTCCGCATTGCGCCATATCCGACGAAAGCGACGCACCGAAGTTCTTTGGATTGATGCTTTGTGCATTAATCAATTGGACATAGGTGAACGAAATCATCAAGTCCAGATGATGTCAAGCATTTATGAGAGCGCCCAAGAAGTAATTGCATGGCTGGGAGAGAGCGAAGATGACAGTGACGATGCAATGAGGCTCTTGAACAGATGGGGAATAGCACTGACTGCCCTAGGAATTGCACAGAAGGACAAGACACGTTGGCTACAACAACAAAATAACACAAGAAGATTCCTCGCAGGTATCGAAGACCCATTTCACAAACGGGCTTGGGACGCCCTCATGCCCCTATACGAGAGACCGTACTGGCGCCGACTATGGATCTTCCAAGAGTTCGTTCTAGCATCCAAAGTTTCCATCATGTGTGGACAAATGCGGCTAGACTTGGTAAACTTTCAAATGTTACACCTTCGTACATATTGGCCCGTGATATCTTCAGAATGGGGGTTCATAGGACGTGATGCTTTTGCAATATTAGAAGAACACTTCAGTGCCTTTTCCGAGGGGTTAGTAGTGGTAGAGGACCTGCTCACATGGCGGTCAACATTGCAATCTGAACGCCGAATCGGTCTCAAATCGGCGACCGATGACGACGAGAATCTTTTGAATCTGATATGGGACCTTTCTATACGGGAGTGCTCCGATCCACGAGATTCCATATTTGCCATGTATGGATTTTGCGAGGAGGGAAGTGATGATATAGTCGTGGATTATTCGATGAGCGTGGGCGAAACCTATACGGAATTCGCCCGCTCTACCATTTTGGGCTCTCAACTCCAGATTCTCTGCTTCGCTGGTATTGGATTCAATGACCGGTCCCAATCAACAACCCTTCATGTACCATCTTGGGTTCCGACTTGGAATAGAGATATGGAATGTACGCCCTACCCCCTCGAATATCAGATTTATCGTGCTGCAGGAAAGACAGACCATAGTAACGCTGGAGCCCGCGAGAGCAACGATCCGTCACATATGATATTCCAAGCGATCGAATACGACACGATACTAGATGTAATTGAAGGATTATCGATCTGGCAAAAGCCAGAAGACACGCGCTGGAAAGATCTGGTCTTCGCACAAGGCCGTGGATCAAGCTATGTCAACGGACTACCGCTTCTCCAGGCATACTTTCTCACACTCCTCGGCGTACAGGACCTTGAAAGACTCATAAAAAGATACCAATCCCAGGAGGGGGAGAAATATATCGGTGATTTCGAGCCGCATTACGGCACCTTGATCGCCCAATTTCTAGAAGAATATTGTATCAAAACGCACAACTTCTCGTCCGCAATCGAGAGAGACGCTTTCCTAGGTAGATATAGAGAAGAAATGGACCTCTCTCTACTTGGTATAGGAAGCTTCTTCCGTGAAGATCAGAAGCCGTCGTTGGAAGATTGGGCCCAGTGGATTCAAGATGCACGTGGACATGCAGGGGCATTTGAGCGGACGAGAGAACAGAGCTACCGAAGTTTTTTCACAACAGCTAATGGATATATGGGGCTTGGACCACCCCTTGCAAAGAAGGGAGATGTAGTGTATGTTTTCAAGGGTGCAAATGTGCCGTTTGTATTGCGGAAAGATTCGGATGGTTGTCTCTTGGTTGGGGAGGCTTTCGTTCTTGGGCTAATGGATGGTGAAGCCGGTAGTCAATTCAGGGATGTTGTTCTACGTTAACGTAACAAGTGACCTATATAATGATGGATGCGTAACATAGAAATGCGGCATAATGCTGTGAAATTATAGGACCTATGTTTTACTACTCTCTTCCGTATGATTCTCACGAATACTCCGTCCTCCTGTGCATCTCTGAACTCATCGAGCTTTTTACCAAACTCGAGGCGAAAGCTACCGCCCACTTAGGGTAGGAGACCCTCTTCCAACGCTATGTTTTTCTAGAATAGGTTATGGGCCTGGTCGTTAACAACTCCCCATATCATGATATTAGAATATCTTGAAAGAGCCTCTGATCAAACATAGTTGATGCCTAGGAGGAGATCAAGTATAAAAGCGGGGCCATAGCTTGCTGCACAGCCACGTAAGCCCCCTATCGCGTTTCTATCGAGGACGGCTATATCTCGATTCTCATACTTTGACCAAAAGAACAGTGACGTATTCGCACACGGCATTTATTTCTGCCTACTGGATTTGGGCATTTTAGACTGGCTTCATGTTGGAATTTGCTATGTTCCCACCCTCCCCCAATGTGCCAGGCCTCGATACGTCTATAAATTCTTGCAGATGGGAGTGTGATCCCTCCTAGAACATAACGGGCATGATTCGCATCCTCAGGCCCAAACCATACTACATGAATGAGCAGAAAAATAAATCTGCCTCATGGGAAACTTGTATCTGCAAACATTCGCTCAACGCATCACAAGATGTGGCGGTGGCTGCGCTAATGGTCCGTGCGTCGTAGGCTGAGTTCATTTCAGCCTGGCCTCTGTCTCCTTTTGTTATTCCAAAAAGACGACAGTCTTCTGTAGAACATCTACATGTTCTATAATTCTCGTATTCCTCAATTGTCAAAGTGCTGATATGGAGGCGTTGGCCGCTCTGGGCCTCGCTGCAAACATCCTCCAGTTCGTCGAATGCGGATTGAGACTAGTCGGAAATGCCAGTGACATACTAAAGACAGGCACTACGCTGGACATTTCCGATATTGACAGAGCTGCTGGAGACCTCAAGAGGCTGGACGATAGTCTGAGACAGCCTATAGTGGCCTCCCGTCCGAGTAATCCGGAAGATGTTGTGCGTTTTCATTTTCCACAATTGGTCACTTGGTTGCTAATATAGTCAGCACCTACAAACCTTGGTTTCAGAGAGCCATCAAATCGCAGAAATCCTCATAAACAGACTATCCCAACTAAAGCTTGATCCTAGATGTAGTCGTTTCAAAGCAATTCGACATGGCCTTGTTATCCTTTGCGGCCCACCGGAAATCGATGTTCTGACCCGGAGGATGCACCAGATCAGAAATGATCTACAATTCCGGATCGTCGTATCTATCAAGAAACATCTTGATGAAAGTTCAATTGGGAGTGATCAAAAAGCGACAGCTCATCGGAAAGCCATTGAAAGACGTATCCAGCAAATTGTTGATGGCGATGGCTCAAGCAACCTAGAAAGTCGTCTCGATGACTTGACTCATGTCCATAATAACAATGCCGGACTAGCGATGTTGATGCACGAGGAGACTTTGAATGCAATACAAGCTATTCCTGGCAGCGCTCCTTTCAACCTGTTTCCGGCATCATCAATCTCAGGACAGCAGCATCCGGTATACGAGAGCGCTCAAAAACAGATCAGACAAAAGGTACTTCTGGACCGTCTACGTTTTAGGAAGATGGCAGACCGTTATGGAGAGATTGCCATTGCTCACAAAGCAACGTTCCGGTGGATATTCGAGGAAGATGACCCTTCAAACCCGAGACCGTGGACTAATTTTCGCTCGTGGCTGCGCGAGGGCAGTGGCATATATTGGTTTAGCGGAAAGGCGGCATCGGGAAAGTCAACACTAATGAAATATATCGACGGCCACACCACTCTTCGCGAAATGCTCTCATATTGGGCCGTAGACTCGGAGCTCATCGTCTCGTCGTATTACTTTTGGCACAACGGAAGCCGGATGCAACGGACACTATTGGGAATGTTGCAGGCACTATTGTGCCAGGTCCTTGAGCAGCGAAATGACTTGATACTGGCGACATTCCCGGAGTTAGAGCACGCAGACACATACACGATTGCTAGATTCTTACCACCAACCATTGACGAGGTGAAGTCAGCGGTTACGAGATTAGTCAAAGAAGCTACTCGAACTAACCTAAAGATATGCTTCCTCATAGACGGGCTAGATGAATTCGAGGGCGGCGATGCTGAGATGGCAGACCTAGCAATTTACCTTGCGGCACTCGTTGAGTTACCCCAAATCAAAATCGTTGCATCCTCCCGACCACTCGCCGTCTTCGAGGATGCATTTGCCGGTTGTGCGAAGTTAAGACTCCAAGATCTTACTTCCAACGACATTACAACGTACGTCAACCAGAGCGTCGACCAAAACGAGCGAATGAAACAGCTACAACACCAGGCTCCGCAAGAAGCCGCCGATCTGGTCTCGGACATAGTTACTAAAGCCTCTGGTGTTTTCCTCTGGGTCAAATTGGTCGTCCGATCTTTGCTGGAGGGTCTTCGCAACTTCGATAATATTGAGGACTTGCAGGAGCGACTACGAGAGCTCCCCTCTGATCTAGAAAATTTATATCGATTCATGCTTCAGAATATCTCACCGCGCTATCGGGCTCAAGCATCAGAATTGATCCAGATTTTGCGAGCGGATGCTACCGTCCACGACACGCCCTTGTCAACCTTGTTACTATCTTTTGCCGATGACAAGAAACACGAGAATGCAATAGCAACACCAATGAGCCCATTGACAAATGACGAAAAGTTCCAACGATGCCGTGAGATCGACCGCAAACTACGAAGCCGGACGGCAGGGCTACTAGAAGTTCAACACAAACACTGCAATCTGCAGGATGCAGGCATGGCTTCTCCTCAGTCCTCGGAATACGTCTATCTTATAGAATCGCATGCTCAGTTTCTTCACAAATCCGTTACCGATTTTCTAGATACCCTAAACCCATCAGATGACCTTCTCTCCCTGGACAACTCGGTCTTCAATCCCAACGTACCATTACTTCGAGCTTATCTTATGCAGCTCAGGACAACGGATCCTAATTCAAGCTTGCCTGAATGCTGGCGTCGCTTACGTTCAGCAATAACATTTGCCCGTAAAGCCGAACTTTCCGAGCAATGCGATCAATCCGCTTTGATCGATCAGATTGACCTCGCCATGACCGCGCTCATGGAGGACAAAGTCAATCCGAAAAAGGTGCACTGGTCCGAACAAGATCCAGAATACGGGTACCTAGCAGGCACACACAGCGACAACTTTCTTAGCTTCTGTATGCAGAGCGGCCTCTTCCACTACACCCAGGCGGCCTTTACGAAACAAGGATCTAAGCTCCTCGAGAAGCCGGGCCGTCCCCTCCTCGATTATGTCCTGTGCCCTTGGCAGCGACACGAATCCCCCGTCCTCCTGTGTAACTCTGAACTAGTCGAGCTTCTCGTCAAACACGGGGCGAAAGCTACCGCCTGCTTAGGGCAGGAGACCCTCTTCCAACGCTATGTTTACTACATCATGAATACCGAAATACTAGAACTGGAGCAATTCAAACGCTGTATCAGCATATTCATTATACTACTCAAACATGGCGGCGTCAGTGTCAAAGCTACTTACGAAGCAGAAATGGATGTTTTCCAAGGACTAAAACAGAAAAGGCGGTACTCAATTTTACGCATAATCAGGATGCTATTCCTTGAACGGCAGGAGTCGCCATCAACAGAGGGGCTGATGCCATAAGCCTGGATGAGCAAGATAGTACTGGATGATGAAGCGAGCAATGCAGTGAAAGCGTTAGAAAGTGCTGCCGTGGCTAAAGGTGCCAAGGATCGGGAATGGCATGATAATGAGTTGGTTTTCCCCAGATCATCGAATATACTCAAGGTAGATTTGTCCAAGTTCAAAGATGTTTGGAAGAGGAAGACTTGGGCTTGAGCTGTACATTTGCATATAGATTCATAGCAGGATGTGGAATTTGTACTGGACGCTCGGAACGATAATGATACATGTCATAAGATTTTATACCCAATTCAAATAGGGACGAAATGCCCTTCAGTATACATTCAAGATTCCACTTTCCATCCTCCTTCTTGACCAAGACATCTGCCAATCACCTTAGCCACTCGAAGCAATCGTCGATCATGACATCTAGGCGCTATCAAAGAGATACCAACTGGCATACCATTCTCCCCCTTAAACGCCGGTATATTAATGACAGGTACATGAAGTATCTGCTCGCGCATCAGCTCCACATCACACTACCCAAATATCTTCAACTCACCGTCCACATCGAATTGAACGCCGAACTCCCCGTATATTCCAGACCCAGCGGCGCTTCATCAACCACACTCGGCGTAACCACAACCGTATACTCCCCCACAATCCTATCAAAAGTCGGCCGTAGGCTCGCCACCGCATCTTTGGCATGCAAATGCTCTTTCCACGAAACATTGGCCCGGTTCTCTACATGCGTTCGTATATCTGGATGCAGATCATCCTTGTGCGTTTTATACTCGCTCAGGAAGGCGACGCGGGCATCGCCTGTGACGATCTGTTCGCGGTACTCGGGCAATCTCTCGAATTCTTCTGGGAGTTGGAGTTCTGTGACCGTAGCGCCGTGGCGAGTCAAAATCTCAGCTGCGCGAGTTATAGCGTTTTTCGTCCCGGGGCCGGACTTGTGCCAATTGATGGATTTTAGGACTCCTATTGTATATGAAGAGATTGTGGGTATGTCTTCTACATCTACATCTACATCTGAAATGTTTGGTAACTCGAAAACGTCTGCAAGGAGTTGTAGGTCTGAGAAAGATCTAGCAAAGAAACCTAGTGTGTCTGCTGATGCACAGAATACTTTTTGCCCCTCGGTAGATATGGAATTGAATGTGGGCTTGAATCCTAAGACTCCGCAATACGAAGCGGGACGGATAATACTACCGCCTGTCTGTGTACCTATGGCGAGCGGTATTTGGAAGTCGGATACTGATGCTGCGGAGCCAGATGAGGACCCCCCTGGAGTGCGGGTCGGGTCGTGGGGATTAAGGGTTTTTGTGCCAGTGGAGGTGGCGGCGAATTCTGTGGTTGTGGTTTTGCCTTGGGTTGTGTTAGATTAAGTTGTTTCTGGCATAAGATGGATGGGATTTGAAGACCTATGATTAGAGCCCCTGATGCTCGGAGGATGCTGACGGAGGATGCGTCTGTATTAGAGTGATTGCCTTGGTAAATGGGGGAGTTATGTTGGGTTGGGAGATCTGGGATTTGTTAGTGCGTGCGTTACTCAATCATGAAAACTCTTGACCTTTGGTGTTGATCATATCCTTGATTCCAACTGGTATGCCGTGTAAAGACCCTTTTTGATCTTGAGGAACTTGATCTAATATTTTGGCTTGACGAATCACATAGTCTGGATCGAGGTATGCCCATGCCTGTACTTGAGGATCTCGTTCTTTGATCCTTTCAAGGAGGCTGCGCGCATACTGTTCTACTGACACCTCCCCCGTCTTCATCATAGGTATGACTTCAGAGGCGGTAAGCCGATATAAATCAAGTCTCGTATCAGCCATAGTGAAATCGCCCGTTCCAATGGCAGCTATTCAATCTGGTACTATTCCAGATCTTTCGGACTTGAGCTTTATGACGGGTGCTAGAAAAAAGGCCGATATCAATGAGGAATGTAGATGGACCAACTGATAAATAAAAAATGGTGGATGAAAACGGTTGGTAGCCTAACTTTTCGACTCGAAGCACACGCTAATTTGTTTCGATACCGTGTCAAACACTAAAACTTAGGCACCGACTATGAGATAAGTAGCTCACGTGATTTTCTTTTTTTTTAAAAGAGGAATATGCATTGAGTATAGTTTAAACTTTAAGCCGACGCTTCCAACCCTATTAGACAATCCGTGAAGCGTGTTGTTCAACAACATAGAGTGCGCAAACATTTTATGCGCGTCCTTCATCTTTGGCTCAACAGTCTGCCGTACACCCGCGCTAGACTCTCTAGGCTTCCGTAGCGTAGCCCTTGATTATTATATACATTTATCTTTGGATTATCTATCAGAAATCTTGACCATTCCAAAAAAAAAAAAAAGAGTGTCGAATCCGACTATTATATATCATCTCTCCTCCCACGCCTCAACTAAACACCTAATCAACTCCTCCGTAACCTTAACACCCGCTGCAATCTGCTCTTTGCCCTCCAACCACGGGACATGGAAAAACACAACATCCCTCCTCCCACCTTCCCTCTTCGCCATTTCAGTCAAAGAAACATAATACTGGAACCCACACACAAAACTCCCAACATCATCGCTACCCCTAACATCAACCTGCCTCCCCTTACCCTTACCACCCTTCACACCACCCTTTCCCTTCTGTCCCTTCTCCCCCTCCCTATTCCCCACCCCCTTCCCACCACCCTCCAACAAAACCCCCCTAACACCCTCCCTCCACCTCCCAACCACACCATCAACATCCACTCCCGTCCTCAAAACCTCCTCCCCCCTCCCAAAAACCTTCTTATTCTCCGCTCTCGTAAAAACACTCCTCTTCATATCCGGAACCTCATGATACCCGTCCCTACCCGCACTCTTCTCAATCGCAAAATAATCTCGATCATATGCTAGACCCATGTGCACCACGATGTCTGGCGAATGTTGTTGGATTAGAGCCGGTGTTTGGGTTAGGATGGAGTGGTAGGATACTGGGATGGGGTTTGGTGGGGTTATTAGAGTGATTGGCGTGTTGGAGGGGGTGTGGAGCGTAGGCGGGAGGGCGAGAGTGATCTCGTGGGATGGGTTTGTGGGGAGGGAGAGGAAGGGCTGTGGGGTTTTGTCACGTGTTAGATAGGAATATGTTTGGGGATTTGTCGGTAGGAAGGTGTTGGGAGATGTGACGGACCTCGAAGCCTGTTATGAGGACTTTGATTGGTTTGGTTCCTGCGTTGCTAGCTGCCATCTTTTTCTTATGTCTCGAAGTGCCTGTTTATTGGGTGTTTGGATGGGAGTTCGGGTTTAGTGGTGGGTTTGTGAAGTTGTGGAGGTATACTATCCCGTCTGACTCATGGGGTTTTCTTAGGGTAAGGATGCTCTGGGTAACGTGACTTGGTATATTTTAATCGTTCTACATGAACGCCGTAGTTTTCATTGATTATATCGAAATAATCAATACGTGAGTAAAATGTAATTCAAATTCAGTTTCAATGTCGAATGTAAAACTCTCATTTCCAAGTAAAAGTATCCAAGACACCTTAAATCATAGCTGTCATAAAGCTCAAAGTAAATTTTAGGTACAATTACATGTTTGTAAGTACGTCCATGTTAAAGAAGCAGTTCCAAGATATTCATCATGTTCTCAAATGGCTAAAGACATGTCGAGCATTCAAAAAAAAAAAATTCAATCATGATATTCTACAGGCTTGAAGCAAATATTTCCGCAATCAATACCATAAACATGAGATATCATAAAATAAAAATCGCAAAATAAAAATAGTGGTACGTTCTAACAAGCGCCTCGGGATCAGAATGCTACAATCCACCCCTTCGACTTCACTAAAGTAATCAAACATCCGCACCTCATCTAAAAGCGCAGACACAATTCCTCAACACCATGTTAGGCGCTAGACGGCACCCTATGTATTTTCTCCAGTTACAAAATCGAGCATGATATTAGGGAATTGGTCTCTTTTTCTCTCCAGCTTTTACATACTCAAGGCCTAGCTAAACCCGATAAAGAACATTTCCATCCTCAACACGCATCAACCACCAACTCCCCCTAGCTTCTGCCCTCAACCAAACCCTAAAACAAAATAAAACAAACCCCCACGAAACCCCCCCCCCAAACATCTAACAATCTTCACAATCTCCACAATTCCCTTTCTCCATCCCAATGCCCCATAAAACACTTCACGTTATACCTTCCTTAAAGCCCAAAATAAATATAATCAGAGATCTTTACCCTTTGCGAAAAAGTCTGGTGCCATTGCATTGGGTTGCATTGGGTTATGTTATGTTGGGTACGGTAGATGACGCAATAAAGACAAGCAGTGGACCGTGTGTGCCTAATCTACAGATGAGCCATGACATGCATCGAATTGCGATCAAGATCAGATCAAGATCAGACAAGGCAAGCTAGATGTATCGCCGAGACCCAGCCAGATCTGCCACTTCTCCACCCGTACGGTGGGGGGCAGTCCCACAAGGCTGATACGATCGAACTCGATCGTTAAGATCTGATCTTCGCCGCCGGAACGTCAAGTCGCAAAACGGGGGTTTTTATTGGAAAATTGTAACAGAACGTTTTCATGAGATTAAGGCCGACTCTGATGTCGGTTCATCTAATTCTATCGTATCGTTTGGGGGAGAGTTCGGAAAAGGAAATAGAAAACCGAAAGGCTCCACTAAACCTCATGCATTATTACTACTGGATGCAGGCTCTTTCGTGTCAATGTGTCGTGAAAACTCCATAGAATGCTTATTCGAAAACAACGGGTATTACGAAGTTCTTTTCTCCCTGACAAACGCCTCGCTCGCCTACAATATTACTCAGTCAGCCCAGATCTAGGTGCGCTGCACGCTAGATCAACTGGTCCCAGGTTCCCCCGCATTAGATTGTCTTCTTGACAATGAATACGCCCACTTCGACTCCATCGGGCGAGACCCTTCTTTCATATTCACGGTGGGACACTCCATCGAGAACCTCTTGGATAAGATTTGTGGGTGTCAACTCGGTTTCCGGAAGCTTTCTCGCCTTTCGAAAGAATTTTGTGACTAGTTCTCGAACGCGTGGCTTCTCCTGTTTGACCCACCAGTCACTCGCCCATGCTTCCCTTTCCAAGACGATTTTCTCTTTTGCTGAATGTATCAAGGTGTACTTTGCCCTCTTCTCACCGGACGCCTTCAAAGTGGGCGCGCTTTCACCAAGTTGATAACAGAACTTCTCGAGGCTAGCTTTCAAGCCTTCGTACTCGGCCAGATGATCGACCGCACCCATTTGGCCGAGTGACTTGCCGAGATCAGACGAGAGGTCGTGTACGACAGTAATGGATCGAAGCAGAGGATCTAGAACTGGTCCCAAGTAATCATGCATAAATGTTTGCGCGCCCTTCTTCGTTGGATAGATGAATAACAATACACCGCCTATTGAGAGCTCGACGAGTCGATCGTATAAAAGGGAACGGCCTTTCAGCGAAAAGATTTCAGAAAATTCGTTATCATTCGTAGGGGGAATATATCGTTCGACGACCGAAACGCTTACGCTGCCTGGAGGTACCACTGGCCTGGGCGATGGGGGTAGAAGTTTGGAATCGAGCTGATAATCGGGGACGGCGACGGCACTATCGAATACTTTGCTGGTAAAGTATTCATCGCCGCCAACTGCTGGTCCAGGTGTCGATGGAGGGGATTTGGGTAGGTCTTGAAGAGTGAAGCGCCCAGGAACTGCGTGGAAAACGTTGATCCATGCTGTAGGGGTCGACGTCTGCTCGTGAATACCTGCGACAATCTTTCCAAAGAGGTGACCAGTCAGTGATGGGCAAGGTAGTGCATGAGATAGGACCTTGACGGAGTCGAGCTGTGAGGATCGGAATTCGGAGGCTAGCAGGCGTTAGTGCAGGGCGGCATAGTTTGGACTACGAACTAACTAATCGTGTCCTTGATTCCCTCAATCCAATCCGCCATGCCGATCGCCTCACGCAAGTCGGCGACGGAGAGGGGATCTGAAGTCGAGGCTGGCGCTGGCGAGGAAGCGCTCGTGGCGGGGTTGATGATGTTTGGCGAGAGGGCAGGGTCAGAGCTGGGGGGTGAGCCGACAGCAGCGGTCCTTACATTCACAAACGAGCCCCAATTGAACGAGCCTGGCTCTGTTGGAGGAGTGACGATGGGGATAAGTCGCTCCACCTGGGCTTTTGCAGCCTCGGGACTGGCAGAGGAAGACTCGCCCACTCCGCCAGATAGCTGAGATCGATCCAAACGCGGACTGAGCGCATGAAGGGGATCCTCCGGCTTGGATAGCGGCCCAGCGCCCAGGGACGAGAAGGAGTGATTGGAGCGGAGCGGGACGCGGTCAGGGTGCGGAGCAGCGATGCCTAGGAGCTGGAACGAGGGGAGACGGAGGTTATGATGGGTAGCCTTTGCAATGGGAGGGGTCGGCAATGAGACATCAGTGGAGGGTAAGACAGTTCCAGCAAAGTTGAGACTCAGGTCAGGTTGGATTTCTTGGTCTGGAGACGGCAGACTGTGGGGAGAAGATGAGGGCAGAGGAAATGGCTGCGAGATGGTAGGTTCTCGAAGGTGAGGATACGGGTCTAAGGGCGCCGGGGCAGACGCACGAATAACCACGTCGTCGGCGCCAGCTACAATCACACCCTCGTCTGGGGAGGGAGGGAAGAGAGAGGGCAGAATGGCATTGGGGTGGCCCTGTGTCCCCACGAGATGGAGGCCATCAGAGGACACATGGTCGGCCATGTCAGAGGGGGGAGGAGAGGAACGCTTCGTCCGGTCAGTGTCCTTGCCTCGGAGCGATATCTGCCCCAAAGGTAAGCCCAATCACGCTACAGGGCGCGAGGAGGATAACGAGACCTGTGGAGACTGGGAAGAGAGAGAAAAATTGGAAAGTGGCTGAGTGGTATGAGGTCTCCAAAGGGGAATGGTGGAGGGTTCCGCGCCTGAGGGTGCTGATCACAATTCGATGGCTTAGGAGGGTGGGATCTCAGGGAGCCAAGGCTGGAGATGGCGGGGCGGGCGCAGAGATGTCGTGCACAAAGAGTGGATACAGCGGAATGAAGCGAGAGGTGGTGGAGGGGGGGAGGAAAGGAGGGAGGGAGGGGGTGAATGGAAGGGGGGTGGTCAAGGACTGGGCTGGGGGAGTGAAGGGTGAATTGCTCAGTAGTCGAAAGAGGACATTGCTGGAGGAGGGGTTCAGGCCGATGAGAGGGCCGAAGAGAATTGAAGGAGGGTCGAGGGCAGACATGGGGCGTGAGAAAGATGGGTCTGGGGGGGGTCCAGTGGACAGTGGACAGTCAGAGGAAGGTAAAGCTTGGGATTGGGGGAGAGGGTTAGATGGACAGAGTGGACAGAGTGGACGGAGTGGACTGAGTGGGGAGAGGCTGCACGATGGGGAGAGGATGGTCCAGAAGGAGCTTGAGATGTGTTGTTTGGCCCAATAACGGCCGCGTGTCTCGGCTGGCGGGCAGGGTTCTAGACCCTAAGCGACCCAGCGCCCCAGCCGCAACTGCAGAAGCGCAGGCGCAGGTGCAGTACACAAACAGACACACACACACGACGCACACACACGCACACATATGCTCTCTCTCACTCACTCACTCTGTTATTGTCTCTCTCCCTTTGTGCGTGTGCATTTCCCTCGTCAAGGACATGGTCAGGTAGATACCTTCTCCTATCCTAACCGTCAGATGAAAAGCCTAGGAGACCCCGACCCTTAACCAGGGCCAAGATTGACAGGCAGACATATCCCCCCCCGTATCGGACCGTTGTAATGGTTCGAGTTCGAGTTCGAGCCCCAGTATCACTCATGCCCTCGCTCATTCTGGCATGTACGCATCCTTTGGTCGCTGCTTCAAACCCCTCCCCCCACCCACTCACTCACCAACAATATGTCAAATCTCCCCTCCCAACCACTACTACCTCTAGACCAACTAAATGTGGTATCTAGCCCGCTCCGCTCGCATTTCCTGACGGCACTTGTCCACGAGCCATTTTCTAGAAGATGATCCATGATCCGAGCCATTCCTTAGCAGCAGCAGAAAAGGTGAAACACGTCCCGCTCCTGCACTGAGCCCAATTCGGCCTCCAGCCTGCCCACCGCTGGCAATCGTCGTGGCATGATCAATTG
This sequence comes from Nigrograna mackinnonii, assembly GCA_001007845.1. Taxonomy (NCBI): domain Eukaryota; kingdom Fungi; phylum Ascomycota; class Dothideomycetes; order Pleosporales; family Nigrogranaceae; genus Nigrograna; species Nigrograna mackinnonii. The sequence goes on along the minus strand of JGVQ01000084.1, from coordinate 23,968 downwards.
ATCTGCTTTTTCCCCCTCCACTACTATGCTCTGCTCTGCTCTGCCATGCCCTGCCATTCCCTGTCCTCCTCTTCCTGGATCTTCATTATTAATATTCATTCCACCGCCATGCTCTTAGCTCGGTCCCTCCCCTAAAGTCGCACATCTCTCGGAGCTTGTCCCCTGCCACTCACAGTTCAAACCCACTTCACTCCAAGCTCCAGGCTCCAGGCCCCCCCCATACCACTGACATACGCTTTGCCTTTTTGCTGCCTCAGTGAATCTGTCCTCCGCTGCCCAGCACGGCGTCCCGGCGTTGCGCAATCAGCTCTACGAAGCAATCAACTGCATGGTTCCCTGAACGATTGGTAGCAGCGCGTGGCCATCAGAGTCTGGACTCGGAAAATATGCGCTTCGGTGCCCTTTAGCGCTCTCACCTGCAGAATGAGGCTACCCTGCGCAGGGTCAACATGCCAATTATCCCCAATGCATCCGCTCCCTCTTGACTCCCAGGTGCATACCTTTCTTGGCGACCGATTCCTCTATCAGCCAAATACTTCGTATATCTTAATGCTGTGCCCCACGACTGCAATGGAGCTCTGACCAGAGGAGTTGATCGGTTTTATTAGCCGTCTGTCTGGGCACAATGACGAGACCTTGCTGAAGGGGGGAGCTCAGGGAACGCTTCTGGAACAATGCGCATATCGGCCGCCCACACGACATCGACTCCAATAACCACATTGGTGTGTGCCAAGGATCGTGTAGATATTGAAGGCGACCGTGACCTCGACCTAGTCCCCAGCAATCGTCTTTGTGGAGCATGGAGCAAATGAAGGCGTCACAGAACTCGTACGACTTTTTGAGTTTGAGGCAAGGCATATTCTTGCCAACGCCTTACCATACCATACAATCCAGGTCCACGCCCGACGTTGCTCCGAGCTCACTGTCATAAAGCAAGCAAGATGCCCAGCCGTCGTCTCCCGGCTTGTGAAAATGCACTAGGTAGATGCACCGATATACCGGGATACACGAGACCTTGTGCAGATACGAAGTCGAGTGCCCGAATCGGTAGGGTCGGATCTTTGCAATCGGAGGGGGAGCAGGGAAGTCGAGTTGTTCATCTCTAAAAAGGCCTATCTAGAGCTCCAAGGCCCCAGCTCTTGCAAATGCACCTTACTCCACCCTATAATTGAACTAGTCAGCCACTGGCGTGTTGGAGCACCCCCACTGGCAGCAGAAGCAAGCGTTCACCGTGCAGCTATGACTGCTCACATTATCGACCTCACATGCATTGAATCAGCAGCACCGCGTGACTTGGCAACATTGTGCGTATGCGGCGCTTTGGGCCAATATCATCTCTTGTCACCTGAGTCTCCGTAGGCCGTATTCCACCTTTTTCGCGCTGATACCGAAGGCTTGTGATGAGGGATAGAATATCAGGTTCTGCGGGCCGTTAACGCTGCGCCTACTCGCGCCTACCAACCATCAATGTCCTTTGGTATCGATTTGATAGTCTGCCTCGCGGAGCGAACATCGAGGCCCAATACTAGAAGGGCCATGTTGCAGCTGGGGTTCTGTGATTTCATTCGTTCGCTGTTTCTACCCTGATGGGTCCAGTAATATACAGTGTGCACTTCGATTGGCCTGGAAAGGATCTGGAAGCAAATTAACCCCGATGCGTCCAGTCCCGCAATTCGGAAGCTGCAACGTGAAGCTACCATTTTGTATGACCAACCATAATCTTTCCATCTCTTTTATTGTTGCACTGCCCGGCGGAAGCCGTTCCGTATGGCCCACCTAATATAGATGGAACGATAGCAGGGACTTTTCGTCTTTTCGTTGCGAGTCCTTGGCCTGCGTGGATAGAGGTAAGAGAGAATGCTAAGGAGGGGATTTGCACTCCACGGTATCTGAAAGACAAAGCCACGGGTATGGTCGAGAGCAGAACCCTCCATGAAACAAATGTTTCACTCGCATTCGCCCAAGTAGTCATGTAGGATGGAAAAGATGTCGCAATCGCATGGCGTGCAACATGCGTATCATCAGTTCCGAGAGCCGTTGCTGGAACGGCAAGTTTACGCCTCTTAAGCCACAAATGCCAAGCCACACAAGCGCGAAAAATTTCCCTTTGCTCTGCGAGACGTCCACCCAGCTCACTCATGTTTTTCCATGGTGAAACACTTTCTGACTTAACTCACCACTGTGATGTACTAACTCCTTAGAAGCCTCGGGGCTACAGCTGCTAGCTTTGAGAACTGAGTAAGTTCTTTCTGTATCCTTGCGTCTGCACAATTTCATTGGATCACTCACGTTTCCGCTCTATTCCTAATCGTTCTAGTCACAATGTTTACAAGCACTTTTACCAGTTCTTGGCATCAATGTCCTGCTGGCGGCTTATTGTAGCCTCCCTATTCTCCCTTTACTTTGTATGAATTGTAACGATGCTAACATGGAGTAGTAGACTCAAATCTATCAATCCAGTCAATATCTTGCTGACATCGGACGGCCCTTGCTTTCGTTGGCGGCATTTGGCTAGCACTCCGTCAACTAGGAGTCATTGCCTAATCCAAATACATCTTATAAAGCCATCCATATAATCTATCACAATGCACGTAAGTCATTCGACCCTACCTCATCTCAACTACATGGCTGGCGTCAAAGCTTTATGAATCATTTTCCAAGGTTTTGTTTGATACAAGACTGGACCTCGACATTTTAGATTCTTTCCACAGACTTAGTATATTGACTACACAGAATGAAAAATCAGTAGCTAACAATGATACCAGGTCACAAGCACCCAAGCAGGGCTCGTCTCCAACCACGACCTACTCCTACGCCTACGCGAAGAGGAAGCCGAATACACCGGCACCGATGGCACAAACCGCAAACGCGGGAAACCCGCGGGTCTCAAACCTATCCTCCGAGACGTACGTCGCCTTTCCTAAGATCATACCCTCTTGAAAACTCCCCGAAACCCCTTCCCCCCAAGAACCCTCGAATACCACGTGACCACAGCTAACCACTAACAGACCTTGTCATACCTCGAATCCCAAGACCTGAACACCCACCTGGAACCCTTAACCCAGAACCACTCCAACCGACCAATGACACTCTACAAAGGCCCACACTCACTCTTCCGGGCCCTAGCGCCCAAATTCCGCCTCCACAAAGCCGAATACTTACAAATCTACAACTTGCGTCCGACCACCCAGACAACGCTGGATCTCATCATCGAGGAGTCTAGTAGTAGGTTTACAGACCAGCAGAGGGAGGAGATGATCGAGATTATGTGGAGGGTGTTTGAAGAGGAGGAGAGGGATATTCCCGAGGGGGTTGAGTATGTGGAGATGGAGAAGGTTAAGGGGAAGATGGTTGGGCGGCCGAAGAGGAAGAGGAAGAGGGCTTTGCGGTAGGGAAGAGCATAATCCACTGTCCGGGTCGGAAAAGGGTCGATAGAAGTATGGGGAACAATCTGACGACACGGGGGAATGTCAGGTTCGCCCATGTCAGCATTGTCAGAGTAAATGATGTTGCATCAAATGTGTGTGCATTCGCAAGGGTCTATCTGGTGCCAGGCTAGGTACTCTAAGTGCTAGACTATGCTAGCAATATTTCTGCCCATGATGTTACAAGCATCAGGTTTGCGTAATTTGGGTTGGAGAGCTATTAACCCCACATTGACCTGTAATGATTCACGTCACTTGCAAGAGAATCAGATAGAATTTGCAACATTGATTACGTCTCGAGCACATCGCGGGTATAGATCCCACCTTCAATCTTGCCCACCACATCCACCTCGACGCTTCATGTAGATGCTTGTCGAAAAAGTACATTTATGCAAAGTTCCCACCACCAAGGAAACACCGTTCGCCGCTTGGAAAAGGAATGCCCCAACTCCATCGCCCATTTTGACGTGTCAACGAAATGCTGAAGGCCTTGATATCGACCATCTCGCGGTTCTTTTACAAGTTTATGCCGAACTCTTCTTCTTCTTCTTTTTCTTCTCGCCGTCTACCTCATCGCGTTTCCTCTTGCCGTCCTTCTTGGAGGCCTTCGCCTCTTTCTTTGCAGCCTTGGCCTCACGCTTAGCAGCTCGCTCAGCCTTTCGCTTCTTCTTAGCTTCTCTTTCGGCCTTCTTTGCAGCTTTCGAATCGGCCTTGGGTGTCTCTTCTTCCTCATCGGAATCGCTAGCGGCATCCGGCATATCCTCATCCTCATCTTCGCTATCCACCTCCTGTACCAGTGACTTCTTTGGCGTGCCGTTTACTTGAACGTTGGAGGTCTTGCCGGCTGGTTCATCGCCTGTAAGACCATCCGCATCAGGGTTGTACTTGCGTGCCTCCTTGATGTCGAACTTGTGTGCGGGAGCCAAAGGTGTTTGATTGGCGTTGCCTAAGCTCTTCAAGGGTTTGCCTTCCAGAGCCCTTAGCCTCCGCTCAATCGCAACCCTCGCTTCGCGTCCCATAGCTGACTTCTCCTCCTCGGTAGGTTCATTGGATGTATCTTCCGATGTGACACCCCATGTTGAGAGCGAGTCGATACGTAGACCGAGTGCGGATTTTGCAGCGAGCATACGTGCAATCTTTCCCTTGTTCTTTCCAGTGGCCTGTCCAATGAGTGAGGCGTGGTAGATCAACTGTGTAGAAATTAGTATTTGACAATTCAAATGTTTGTGTATGACTTACGCCATATTTAGGAGTATCATGTTTTGTCTTCAAAGCTCGGAAGAGAGCCTTCTCGGCTCCCAAGATCTGGATGGTGGAACCTGGAGATTTGGCGAGGTTCATGAGAGAGCCAGCATGTGCAATCAAACGTGCGCCGACCAATTCACCAACAAGCGCAGTAAGGTTGGGAGCAAGAGCTTGCATGCGCGAGCTCAGGTAGTTGGAAAGACTCGAGCGGTACTCGGTGAGTTCAACTACTTCGTCTGCGAGTGCGCTGGTGGCCTCCAGGTCTTCCTCGGAAATTTCCGTACCCATGGAGATCTCAGCAGCAGCTTTAACAGCCGTTTCAATTTCCTCCGGGAGGACACCCTATTCAGATATTAGTTTTCGCTCAAATGGATGGTGCCGAATATCGTACTGAGAGATCTGCGTTTCGTGCATTTGAACGGTATCCCATGGTAAGGACAACTCGAGCATAAGCGAGGTTATCATTGAGAATCTTGGCAAGCTCTGGGAAATGCCAGCCATACCACTCCTTCACTCTCATCGCGTATGTATTTAGCTGCTTATCCAGCACATCTAAACTCGCAATCGACTGAATGATCATAGTATCCACTTTATCAGGGGAGAACTTAAGCTTGTGTCGGGACAGAGAATGTGACAGACCAAGCCTTGTGCTATCCACTTCTGAAGGAACAAGATCTGGGATGAGCGAAGTCATATGTTCACGGATGGCACGATAGACATCCTGAGTAGACGAGTCGGAAATGGGTTTGAGAGAAAGACCAGGGAGCTGTGCGATGGAGTTGCCGAGCTTTGGGTCAGCTACGGCGAGGGATGATTTGGCCTCGTCTTTGAGTTCGTCGAGAAGGCTCGTCAACATGGGGGTGACCTTGCCGTCGGTCAGGGCCGCGGCTTCGTTAAGGGCTGTCACCGCATTCTCGAATTTCTAGAAACTGTCAGGAGCAAAGCCTTGATATTGCAAGCACAAAACACACCAAAAACTTCTTGAGCTTCAGTGCGCCAACAGCATCTTTAGCGGAGGTTCCATCTCCAGCTAGAGTATCGCTCTTCAAGAGTTTCTTGTCCTTGGCTTTGAAAAGCGCATAACCGGCGCTGGATTGCGGTGTTAGCTGAAGAGCACTCAAGAAAGGCGCCTCCAATTACCTAGTCTCAGTCAAGATAAAGAGACCCATCTTTGCGTTGTTGCTGTGCTTTGCGTCCTGCGATTGCTCGGATTGCAAAGCTCTTGCTGATAGCACCGCGGGCACGCCGTTTGCTGTCGCCCCAATTTCAATAGGCTTCAATTGCCGTTTCCAATCGCTCGTGCAGGTAGTCGCTGCCGGTGTTGATGTTGCCAGTCGCAATGTCGCTGTGCGTTTTTGTGCGCGGTGGGAGCTTCCAGGAAAAATTATCAAAAGTTCGAGGACGCCAAGCCCGCTAAGGGAGCTTTAGGTCCAATATCCTGGCTGGAATTTTCAATTGGTTGGTGAGTATTGCCGAGGTTTAGCCGCACAGCATAAACTTGAACAGGAGGAACCTCGCTCAGTATAGCTCTATCCTTGTCGACGGACTTGGAGTGAGCATGAAATGCACTGATTAAGGGAGCTACAATCTCTTCCAATATGTCATCCAGCCTCGGCGGCGAACGAAAGGTATCCGCATCCCTCAATCGCTCGACTCGAGGAACCGGACCACGTCTCCAAGACCTCGCTTCGACACCAGAATCCCCTCGAACACCGCCGCTTCTTCGCTCAACATCATCTCTATACGGATCTCCTGGCGGCAACTACCGCTCAGAGGAGGAATCAATTGTATTCGAGCTAGGAGCACGATTCGTTCGTGGTGGATTTCCAGGCGAGAGTACACCGCGATGTACGCTTCAATTCGGACCCGACGAGCAAAGGCGTGCAGGAGATTACAGACAATGGGACCCCAGCTTTCGACAGCAGCGCCGTAAGAGAAAAAGGGGTCAGGATTGGGGTCAGGAGTCTGAATTGTATAGGATGGATCTAAGTCAAATCGATTTGGCGCTGGTCGAGGACAAATTTGAGCGAGCGATGCGCGATGCATACAATAAATACTTCCTACTTGATCCTAAGCCCAGACGGGTATTACTTGTACTGCCTCCCCGGATGCCGCACCCCCTAATGTCGACTCTTCTAGATGTCCTCTTTGGGAATTTTCAAGCCCCGACGGTTACCTTGATGTCTTCTCCTGTCCTTTCAACTGTCGCCGCTGGACTCCGCTCAGCTCTTGTCGTTGACATTGGATGGGCCGAGACGACCGTCACTGGTGTATGTGAATACCGCGAGGTTCATGAGAAAAGATCCGTCAGGGCCGGAAAGTTATTGAGTGAAGAGATGGCCAAATTGTTAAACGCAGAGCTAGACGACGACGCAGAATCAGGCTCTCCTAAATCTGACATCTCGTTCGAAGAAGCAGAGGAGGTCCTCACACGGGTAGGCTGGTGCAAGACTCGCCCGAGATCCGGCCGTAATACAGTCTACTTCCCAGCTCGTACCTCTCCTGTCTTTGAAGAATTCGAAGACGCCGTCGAATCTGCGCCCCCGACAATAACTATTCCATTTCCTCGTAATTCGCCACCAACAGAAATCACCATCTCTTTTGCATCGCTTGCTAAGCCCGCCGAAAGCGCTCTCTTTGCGCCAGAGACCGCTTTGAATGAATTTGACGACAACGAACTTCCTATACATCACCTCATCTACCGCTCTTTGCTAGCTTTACCAATGGATGTTCGCCGCATATGCATGTCACGCATTATCATTACTGGCGGTGTCTCCAAGCTCCCGGGTCTAAAGACACGCATTCTGTCTGAACTAGAGGTGCTCGTACAGCAACGTGGATGGGATCCCGTTAGATCCTATGGGTCCGCAAGCGCACGGCACGAAGCGATTCTTCGCCAGCAACGGGAGAATCTAGAATTGAGGAAGGAAGAGGCTGGTGACAAAGTCTCGCAGTCCCTCGACCCCGACTCGCCCCAAGCACCGCTTTCCGCTGGCTTACAAGACCCCGAAGAAGATCCCATCGACTCAAAACTCGCTCATCTAAGTCTGAGAAACGGGCCACCTCCTGCATGCTATGTTGGCGGAACGATTCGTGGGGTAGAGACGTTAGGTGCCTGGGCCGGGGCAAGCCTGGTTGCCCAATTAAAGATCAGAGGAATTGTAGAAATTGAGCGGGAGAGGTTCTTAAAGGATGGTCTATTAGGCGCCGCAAGAGAAAAGGAGGTCAGTGTTGTACCACAACGTCAGAGCATGGGTCCCGGCCAACTCATGGGGAAGGGAGGAGACAGAGCCAGTTGGACATTGGGCGTTTGGGCTTAATAATAAGAAACAGACATGCTTTCGGTGAGCAATTGAAGCGTTGAAGCGAGCATGCTGATGAATGATACCCTATATCTACTGTTGAACGTCATAGTTGTTCAAGGATGCAACAATACTATTTCAAAATACGTGCTACAGTTATGTTGTGAACCATTCTTGCCGAACGTAATTGACCAGGCCAAACGGCTAGATTGTCTGCGAGCTGAACCCTCGTTCAACCTCTGGTAAATGGCGCGTCTCGACGGCTATGCCTTCCATATCGGGTCAAATTCCATTCTTCAAGAGCTGAAAGTTCAGCCACGTGCCAGCGCGTTTTCGAGTCATCACCCCGCTTACCACAGTCGCGTCTTCTAGACTGCTGCCTTCTTTCGTCATTGCTAATTGTTTTTATCTATATAGTCCTGACCATGATTTTGAACGATGTTCAGATCCCCGACTTCCGCCTACAAGGTTCGAGGCAGTTAACAAATACACAACAGCAATACATCAAGATATTCTTATCATGAATTCCGCCATCCAATCGTCGATACGCCAGGTCTGGACGGCTGTCCACTCAACTGCAGGGCTTCCTTTCCCTGAAACTGTCTCCCAATTACTCAATCTCGGTGTAACACGATATCGAGTCGACTTCTTATCTCGCACGATCATTGCATACACAAAGGACAACCAAGCCGATATCGCACCCTTCCCCACAAAACACCCCTATGCTCTCGGCAGTTCTTGGGACAAAGAAGGCATCGTCAAAGCAATCCGACGTGCTCAAGCTGGTGAAGGGAACTACATTGGTTTTAGTGGAATGATCACAGAGAATGGGGTCACAGACTACACGGCATACTTGGAAGGGAAGAAAGTTGTTTATTGTGGCGGGCTAGGCGAAATGCATGTGGAATGGTTCCCAGGTGCAAAACCTGTTGCCGATGAATGAGATCATTAATATTCATGTATAAGCTTAGCTAGAGAATCTAACAAGAAACAGGCTGGGTGTTAGTTCATTTTACAGGTAAAAAAATCGAGATCTATCCTAACAAGGGAAGTGAATGACCAATTTGCCCAAATGCCGTTGGTGCCGTAAATCACCAGAAGAGCGCGTTCAAAGCATCACAGAAATCATCACAAAGAGATATCAATTCTTCCGCCATTGTCTTGAAGGTTAATTTTGTTTTAAAGCTAGGCGGAAATTTGTCAGATAGGGAAATTCGTAATGTCGTCCCGTAGAGGCTTAGGGACGAGATTGTTCACTTGCTTTTATCGACTTATAAGGCATCGGCTACCATAAAATGCGCATGTATTATGCAAGTACCCAAGGTATAGTATGGTATTTAAAGGGATTGCCCTCTATTATTTGCTATCCCACACATGTTTATTGACACATAATCCTAACCTAAAGTAGGTGAGTTTAATATTCAGATGTATTTTCATGATTTAAATGGTATCCTTATTTTCTAAACGAAAGTTCTGTTTTCTTTCTCATGATGAGTTGCATGTCGCACTTCAAATCACATCAACTTAATCCCAAGTCCCGCAGGAAGATGATCTTATCAAGATAGCAAGGATGCAAACCATTCCACCATTTCGAGACTCATCGAGTTATAAGAGCCCAAGAGAGCCTATACTCGTGTCCACATATATTTCTCTCGCTACAGGTGTGTCAGTCTTGCCAGTAACGCAACTCACCCAGCCCCTTCGAGCAAACTCACGCATCAGTCTTCACAGTTACGCCTTAGCGCTACATTTACACTCGCAAGTCTTGTAGCCAGGAAAGCACCCACTCTGTTTGCGGTGCGACTCCACCCCATCACAGCAACTATCTTTCTTGGTGTCCTCGCAGTCCTGGTGGCAACCCGATTGGCTAGGGTTATGATGACACCCACCTGGCGCCTGCCATTCTATCTTTTCTTTGGCGCATTGAAGAGCCCCCTGGTTGTCAAGCGTATTGGCAGCTTCTGCGATAAGTTCGGAGTCTGGTGCTGGGATAGCATTGCCTGTGACCGCGGTCACTGCAGCGAGGATGAGGGCGACGGCTTGGACGCGCATAGTGTAAAGTTTGGAGGATCTGATCGATGAATTGGTTCAAAGGATGAGTATCGGAATTGCTTTTTAGCAAAGTGCGGAATGATCGCACTGATGTGAAGAGATTATTGCGAGCCCTCTTTATACTTGACCGCTCGATGGAATAGTTGCCCTGGCAAAGCATCGAGATAGCCCTTCAGACATACACGCGTACGTGCGCAACAACAGCAAATAGATCATATCTAAGTTCTCCCCATGGAGGTTGCATTGTTGCTAGATCTTCGATGTGGAACCTAGAGTCACGTAACATCTAGCAAGGACACGTCGTTTACGACCAACCAGTAGAATCAATGTTGCTTCATAGGATCGGTCCTCGCCGTCTCCATTGTACACTTTGGTTTTGCCTTGGATTGTGGCCTAGGCTTCGTCGCTCGAGGCTTGTATAGAACGAATGTTAAAGGAGCCGAGGAGGTCAACGAGATGCCGTAGGAAGTCGCTATTCTAGTGATTTGTGTGCAGAAGATTTCAGAGGAACTAGCTCCTCTTCTAGGAATAGACTTCGATTTAGATATTTCGAGGTGAACCTCGCCGCCTGAGAACAGACAGCACAAAACTTGCCGCCTCGGTCTCGGAATGCCTAAAGTGGGCATAAGGGGCGCAGCGAGCGGTGCTAGGACGCTTTGCGGGGGTGAATGACTTCAGCGCCTAATAGCATCGGCGTCTCCGTATCACTTGGAACAGCGTACATAAACTCGCTGTGTCACAAAATCGGCCAGACTCATCTATTGATCAGCTAGCGTTAGTGATTCCGACACTGTCGTACGCGTCTTTCAGTGAAATTCTCGATCGCCAGCTCCTTCCTCGATCGTCAACCACTTTCTTGACACATCTCTACGTAGCTCCAAACATCGCATAACGGAGTAGTTCTTAGCGGAGCTGCCTAATGTCGTCGGTCAAAGGGATTCTAAGATATAGATTGCCCCTTGCGGTAGGTCTGAAGCCTAATCGGGCAATCAGTTGCTAGGCTCTAGACACTAGAACCCTATACATCTGCAATGCAATGTTACGGTGACATTGTATGCCTCATGTGAATCGAGGMACAGCATCTAGTTGAGATGGTGGTGCGCTTCAGGAGAGCAGACAGCAGGCGAAGGGGCCGCGGGCGGAGGGACCGAAGTAGGGAGAAAAGGTCGAGGGGAGGGGAGAAAAATAACGGCGGATGGAGGGCCTTTTATATAAGACGTCGAGGTCGATTGCCTATTCGGGCGTGGCGCGGCATGAATCGCGTTCAAAGGTGAGCGAATTCTTGATCAGGCGCAAAGTAGCGAAAGAAGAGCGTGGGTCTCACGGCCCCGTCCGCTAAAGGGAGGCTATCCACTAGGATGACAGGAGCTTCTGTGACCCGGAAACAGTCGATAATGTTGTAAGATAACCATATTAGGATACGCTTCTTACAGGGGCGCAGGACTTTCAAGGGGTATGGTGTGGTCTGAAAGTCTCATGTGGTCTCAAGGTCTCAGAACACATGGGTTTTGGCTTTGTGATTGTATCTAAAATCTTTATCAATTTTCATCTCGAAAGACACTAGGCTAACACTCCCCCCTTTATAGATTGTAACGTCCGATAATCATCGCCTTCTATAGGAAGATAGCGAGTGGAGAACAGAATCCGGTTCAAGTAGTAGGAACACAGGTGAAGTTCCGCCAGGAATGGGTCGGTGTGGATCTTCTCCTCGATAAGACTTCTCCTTCCCTCGTACATAGTCTCAAAGACTTCGCGGAAACTTTTGATCAATCTCATTCTCGGGTCATCAGAATCCCTTGTCTGCACGTTCAAGGTTATTGCGTTCTAGATCTCCGTTAGTAGAGTCATGTCATTCCACTCTGTTTTCAATCTAGCAGCTGTTTTGATAGCGGACTGCGTTTGATCGCCATGCACATGGCCTGCTACCTCTTCATGCTCGTCGTCGCTTTCATTGAATGGTACGCTACTTCGCCTGTCTCGCACCCTATACGACGTTCCTTGATCATTGATCCGAGTACTTTCGTTCCATCGCCCGTTCACGTTTTCTGTTTGATTTTTATCTACGGAGCTGTCCGCCTTTCGATAGCTATCGTCATTACCGTTATAAAAGCAAGGGTCTTCTGTGCTTTGGTGTTTGTCGATTCCAATCGGTGTACTGTTCGTTGCGGAGTCTTCGTCGAAGATGCTCTTAGTTGGAGTAGTACCCGTTGTTTGTGGGGTCGTATCTTTTGCTCGTGGTGTAGTATTAATCGTGTGTTGCGTAGTGTCGATAGTGTGTCGAGTGGCATCAATCGTCTTTCGAGTAGTGCCAATCGTTTGTCGAGTCGTGTCAATCGTTTGTGAAGTACTTTCAACCGTTCGTGGAGAAGTATTCGCTGTTCGCGGAGTAGCGTCAGTTGTCTTCTGGGTCGTAACCATGGTTCGCGCATTACATTCTGTTGTTGATCGATTAGTACCCATTGCAATGCCATCGCTACTAGGCGGAGTAGGCAGAGTGTTGTCTTAATTAGCTAGCTCAGTCAATTCACCTAGCTAATTTGTAGTCGACTGCAGATCGGCAACCTAAAAAGTTCGCCCATGAGACTTGTGGATCGACGTTGAATGAAAGTTTCCTTTTTCGTACTACGCGATGACGCTTGCGCAGGTATAACCACGTTCATCATTAGATCTCACCGCCTCTAGATTCCATCCCCACAATCCGCTCCCGTGGCTTAATAAAAGACTATCATCTAAATTCTCGGTCCTTTACTTTGCTAAGTACGAAATTCAACATGATACCTATCCTGGTTCATATTATCTTTGCGCTTTTGATTCTGGGTGCGAAAGCCACCGAAACGCCGGAATCAAGTTGCAAATGTTTTCCGGGTGAACCATGCTGGCCTTCGCAAGACGCATGGGAGAAGTTGAATAGCACAGTAGAAGGAAGATTGGTAGCCACAGTTCCATTAGCATCTCCCTGCCATGATCCCACTTATGATGCTTCGCAATGCGAAAAGCTAAGGGAGGGCTGGCTTTCTCCAGCTGTTCAGTAAGTTCCCCAGGCCAGGTTTGGTCCCAGCACAACCATTCCTAGTTGACTTTTGTTAAACAGTATGCGATCATCATCGTCAGTGATGGCCCCGCTCTTCACAAATCAAAGTTGCGATCCATTCACTCCTAGAGATGTTTCCTGTACCCTTGGAAATTACGTATCTTATTCGGTAAATGCTTCTAATACCAATGATGTCATTGCAACTGTCAATTTCGCTAGAAGCCATCGAATCCGTTTTGTCATTCGCAACACAGGTCACGATTACCTGGGCCGATCCACTGGAGCAGGAGCACTCGCCATCTGGACGCATCATCTCAAACACAGTGAGATCGTGGACTGGCACGATGATATGCATCAAGGCAAAGCTTTGAGACTTGGAGCAGGAGTGCAAGGTTTTGAGGCACTTATTACAGCGAAAGAAGCTGGACTGGTGGTGGTTACGGGAGAATGTCCGACCGTAGGTGTGGCAGGAGGATATCTCCAAGGTGGCGGTCACTCCGGGCTAAGTACAGCTTTTGGTTTAGCAGCCGACAATGCTCTTGCTTTCGAGGTCGTCACATCATCTGGGGAATTGGTAGCCGCTTCAAGGACCGAAAACCAGGATCTCTACTGGGCGCTTGCTGGAGGCGGTGGCGGGACATATGGCGTTGTCACATCTGTCACGATCAAGGCCCATCCAGACGCCCCCGTCGCTGGGGCCACGTTTGCGATCGTCCACTCGGCGAGTCACTCAAGTCCAATATCCGACATCGTCGACGCATGGCATGCTGCACTCCCCCAGATTGTGGATTCAGGCATCATGGTCATATATTTCTTCGGAGATGGTTTCCTCCAGATTCCAGCACTTACAGCTTTCGATAAGACCGCAGCAGATGTTGCTGACATACTACAACCTTTTATCCAAGCGCTGGAAAAGCTAGATGTCCAACTGTCACCGACAATTACAGAGTTCTCGAGCTACTTCGAACATTACGAGCGTTACTGGGGCCCACTTCCTGAAGGCAACATCCAAGTCGGAACTATGCTATTCGGAGGTCGTCTCATCCCCCGAGACATTCTGAACACTGAGGCGTTTTCCACTGCAGGACAAAAGATTGCGAACTTAGGAGCGACTTTCATTGGGGTTGGACTGGATGTTTCTTCCTTCGGTGCAAATTCCACCAACTCCGTTCTCCCTCAGTGGAGAAATTCGATTGTTCAAGCATCAATCATCTTGCCTTACAGCTTTGAAGCACCCTTTGTAGAGATGCTGGATGCGCAGAGGAAAATCACTGAGCAGATTCAGCCAGTATTGGAAGCTGCCACGCCTGGGGCTGGAGCTTATATAAATGAAGCCGATTTTCAGCAACCTGACTGGCAGGATACTTTCTTCGGCACAAATTACGGCGCACTAAGAAATATGAAGATGAAGTACGATCCACATGATCTCTTTTATGCAGTTGCAGCCGTTGGAAGTGAAGATTGGGTTGTCGGAAAAGATAGTCGACTTTGTCAAAGGGATCACGGGAAGACAGAGGTCAGAGATCCTCATGATGAATTGTAGCACCACTGAACGTACTCAGTGAGATTTTACACAACCCACCGACTCGATTCTGATGACTAGTCTTTACAATGGTCTAGATTCAATAAAAACTTCCCTTTCTTGTGTCTATCAAGGCATCAGATTGTTTCCGTTCCCAATTCACATTCGAGATATGCAAAATGCCACTGATATTCTCCACACCCTCTGTTCCGTAGAACAAATTTGATTTCGCCGTCCCATATATTCTTTGGTCCGGCATGAAGGGAAATGCGGGATACCCTACGTCTATCAGTATCCCAAGGGTAGAGTGGTCCGTTTAGATTTGCACGATATCAAGCAACTTGGCTACACGGAAGAATCTTTTATGGGCGTTGGGTCGGGTCGAGCAGAGCTTGGCATGGATTTCGAGTTAGTTGCATGGTCTACAAAGCGACTTGACGTTACCAGACTAGACACATAAACAACTTTGACTACCTTTGATCAGCCCCAAGAACCCTTTATTTGTGCATCACGTAATTAGGTGGGTCCGGGGTTTCGGTGCTGGTCGAATCGCAGATGCGGCAACGTCAGAGGCGCTTGGCTTCATTTATATGTCGCATGGAGTATATTATCCGCCGACTTATCCTGGTATAACAGGCACGCCATTGCCAGCATTTAGATTTGTACGACATTTCAAACCTGGGTGAGGGTATCGCGAACGGAACATTCGGATCTCAACCGGATATGCGAACGCTATTTTTTTTGGATGTCGTCGCTTTGCGCAAGTATGGTGGATACATTTTTGTACGTCGTACAGAGTTCGCATAACGTTTCGGTATGGCGAATCTGACCTACATGGGCTAACAAACAGAGACAAAAGACCGCAAACCAAATTTGATTGGTCAAAGGTGATATTCCGAAGAAGCTTCCTGTCGAAGCAATGGCGTGTCGCCGTACTAAAGTCGACCCACCACGAAGGCCAAAGATGCTGACCGTGGACTAAGATTCTGAACATAGTATTATTGCAAAACAAAGACAAATGAAAAAGAGATGATGGATTCTCTTGGGCGCACCGACAGAGTTAGCACCCAAGGCGTCTCAAGACTATACCAAGAGGCTATCTCAGGATTGACCGCTAAGCCTTCTTGTTTCAGTCATCGAAACCCACATATCTTACTCGGCGTCTGGAGGATTCTTCCTGACTTCCGCCGTCTGTTATTATGACTTGGTGCGGATATACCTGCCCCGTGACATAGAAGCCTTGAACTCTTCTAGAAATCGGGTACCTACCTTATTCCTGTGCTTTAGAACAGTTGGCGCAACGCTTGGTGATGCGATCACCATTTATTCGATGCGGGATTACGGGAATGCGGCTCGCGGAATGCATTCGTCTATATGATTTCTCTTGGGAGGTGTAGAGAGCCTCAAGACACTCCAGATGTAGATGGCTCGATGGAAGATATAAATACGGCCTCGAGCTCTTTGATACTCAATGCTAAGTCTCATCCACATTCGTTCTTTACCCTCAACAACCATCGTCTTTTCTTTTACGATGTCTTCAAGAATTCTCTCTGTGGCAGCCCTTGCCTTGGGCGTAGCTCAGGCACTGCCTCAGCCTACAGAAGTCCCCACTCCTACGACGAACAATGCCGGCGAAATCACAGCTGCACCACTCGCAGCTGCCGCGGGCAACCCTTTCGAAGGCTATGAGTTCTATGCCAACCCATACTACTCTTCTGAAGTACACTCGCTCGCTATTCCCTCGCTCCCATCTTCTCTTCATGCTGCAGCATCTGCAGTTGCCAATGTTGGATCATTCGTGTGGATGGACACACGCGCGAAGATTCCAAGTATGGAAGAATATCTTGCCGACATCAAGGAGAAAAATGCTGCTGGCTCCAAGTTGATGGGAACGTTTGTCGTCTACAATCTTCCCGACAGAGACTGCGCTGCACTAGCCTCCAACGGAGAGCTTCAAATCGATGATGGCGGCGTTGAACTCTACAAGACTGATTACATTGACAAAATTGCTGCCATCATTGAGAAGTACCCCGATGTCAAGATTAACCTGGCTATTGGTACGCTGACCTTTCGTCACTGTCTGTCGTTGTGCTAATCCGACTAGAACCCGACTCTCTCGCCAACATGGTCACCAATATGGATGTAGCCAAGTGCTCCCGCGCAGCACCTTACTATGAGGATCTTACCGCATATGCGCTTAAGAAACTCAACTTCGACAACGTTGATATGTATCTCGACGGTGGCCACGCTGGATGGCTCGGTTGGGAGGCTAACATCACTCCTGCTGCGAAACTATTCGCCAGGGTATACAAGGCTGCCGGGTCTCCTCGTGGTGTTCGTGGTATTGTCACCAACGTGTCCAACTACAACGCTTGGAAGATTGGTGCTTGCCCACCCATCACTGACCCCAATGTCAACTGCGACGAAGAGCGATTCGTCAAGGCTTTCTCCCCTCTCCTTGCGGCCGAAGGTTTCCCAGCGAAGTTCATTGTCGATGTCGGCCGCTCTGGAAAACAGCCAACTGGACAAGAGAAGTGGGGTGACTGGTGCAATGTCAAGGGTGCTGGCTTTGGCCCACGACCCACTACCAACACTGGCTCCGACCTTGTTGACGCCTTTGTCTGGGTCAAGCCAGGCGGCGAAGTAAGTATCTAGCCCATGCATAGTCGAAGTCTTCACTAACGGGTATCAGTCTGATGGCACCTCCGATGAATCTGCTGATCGATTCGACGGTTTCTGTGGACATGCCTCTGCTTTCAAGCCTGCTCCTGAAGCCGGAACATGGTTCCAGGCATACTTCCAGATGTTGCTGGAGAACGCTAACCCTCCTCTTGCATAGATATAAGTTAATGATCTGGAAAGGCATAGAGCTGCGCGAAAGCCAGAGCTACATGTAAATAGAATGAATCGATAAGGTAGACTCAGTTCATGTCAATATATTCCTCAAAACTTGAGATGAAAAAAATCAATCATACTTGATGAAGTTTACAGATCAAGGTTCAACCAGTTATTTCATCCAACTGTCATCGTTAGAGGTGAATCGGAGCTTTCTTGGCAACGAGTTGTCGCGAACAAGAGCCATGTACAATACAGTGCAAAATCGTAAAGCCTAATCACTATTAATCGCTACCAAGATAATAAGAACTTGGTCTTCACTTCGAATTTGGCAGCGAATCGCGTAGCTAATTATGTGATTGACAATCTGATTCCATAGAGACACGAGCTTAGGCCTTTCTCAAGAATTCCTCGTCATGGAAGCGGAGCCATCATGTCTTCATTCAATCCTGACTCGAGATTATTCCCAAAGTCTCTAGTTAGATCGTTGTCTTCACGTGCCCCCGCAGTTCGAAGCCTGCACTTCCACCCAATGACGGGGCGCCAATCCTACCATGCTCATTACTAACTGTTAAAGGCAGTGATCGCTGCAAAAATTGTGTCAAAATCGCCTTGGGAGCTACGAAGCAACTAAACATTTCCCTTACTTTTTTGCTTACTAGCCTTGGGGGAATCGATCTCCACAATTAACGACTCGCTCCCAGCGTCTCAGCTCCACTTCGTTGCTGTGCATAGTGAAAATAGTCCAGACAACTTGGATGCGCCGTCGCACGCCTACTTCAGTCAATCTGTTCAGTGATGTTTCCGTGATTTCGTGATATGAAACACTCTTGCTCATCATGAATAAGTACAATCTACTATGCATTCTATACGTTTGCTTCGGTTCAATCTTCTATGGATACGACTCTGGTTAGTCCCATCAACGTCAGGATATGGCGCAATTACTAAAAGCCACGATGCAGGCTGTACTACCTCAATCCTTGGATATGAGTCCTTTATCGCGTATTTCAACCTGAATTCCGTCACAATCGGCGCCTTTGGCTCTGCGTACTATGGAGGTTCAATCGTAGGCATGATGATGAATTGGTGCGCTTCAATCACGGGCTCGATCTCCGTCAACTGGCGCAATTGGCTGACCAGTGATTCTCAGGTACTTTCCAAACAAAATCGGCCGCCTGCGCACCATACAAATGGCCTGTATCATTGCTCTTGTTGGTGGCGCCATGCAGACAGCCGCGACAGACTTCCCTGTGTTCTGCACTGGCCGCATCATCGGTGGTGTCGCATGCGGCATCGTCTTCAGTCTCTGTCCAGCATATGCTGCGGAGATCAGTCCACCCGAAGTGCGAGGCATGGTTGGTGGCCTTTACAGCTTCAACGTCAATTTCGCATACATGTTCACGGAGTGGATCGGGTTGGGACTGTACTTCATTCGTACGAACGCCGCGTGGCGATTGCTTCTTGGGCTTCAACTCTTTCCACCCATTTTGATGCTGATTGGGAGTTTTTGGATGCCGTTCTCGCCTCGATGGTTAGCGTATAAAGGCCGATATGAGGAGTGCCTAGAAGTTCTCAGACGCATTCATCAGAACAGCGGAAATCACGACGACGACTTCTACATGCGTGAATACCACCAGATAAAGGCTCAAGTGGAGCTAGATAAGGAAGAACAACTAGGTATGAAGGCAATCTGGACTAGGCCAAGCTACCGGAAGAGGTTTCTACTAGTTGCGATGTTTTCCGTCTGCTGTCAGTTGACTGGAATCATCACACTCCAAAACTACCAGGTCATTCTTTATGTTCAGCTGGGATTAGATCACGTCATGTCACTAATCCTCACTGGCGTTTGGGGAACAGTTGGCACGATATCGGCTCTTATCACTGCATTTGCCTTCGACAAGGTGGGAAGGCGCGTCACCATCGTAAGTCCTCGACCCGTCGTGATCATTATATGATGTCTATTAACGTGTTGACTTTTATAGTTCGTCGCATACTTCTTCATCATTAGCGGTGGCTTATCGACGGTCAGTATGTGGGCACGCTACGAAGCCGGAGGTTCTCTAAATGCATCGCTCGGGCGAGGCGTAATAGCTGGCATGTTTCTCGTTTCCCTTGGCTACAGTGGACCATGCAATGCATTTATCTCCATGTATCCTGCTGAAATCATGCCTACTTCGATTCGAACCGTTGGATGCGCAGTGTCCTACACCGCATTACACCTCGTCATCATCCTACTCGTTCAAGTCACACCAATGGCCGTGGAATCCATTTCATGGAAGTTCTACTTGATCTTCTTGATCTGCTCTTGCTGCTTCATCGTGGTATTCTACTTCCTTTACCCCGAAACACGCGGCAGGACCTTGGAAGATATTGAAGCTATATTTGGAGATAGGGTGAGCTTCCTCCATCTTGCAGGCTACCAATTTGTTCCTAATTGCTTCCCTAGGTTGCCGAAACATTCGATGAGACAAAGGAGAAGATCAAAGAAAAGGATCAGGCATTACACGAGCAGCGTGATCTTGTATAAGCTAATACATTTTGTTGGTTACTCAAGCTGGATTATCTTATTTGCATCGCCGCAAGCGCAAGCATAACTACTAGCTACGAATTCAATGTCCGCCCCTGCCATAAACCCTACTGTTCCTTGTATTGTGAGGTGGTCTTATCTACTGCTAAGACTCATAACACAGCCATTTGTAGCTCACTGCAGCAATCTCAGTTGACAGCTTGGCCGGATTCTTAATAGCATTAATGCACATCTGATAGTCTCCATTATTCCCGATATCTGCACCAACGCAATTTGGTTTGAAATAGACCTGCAAACTACATGATACACCAGTTGGTATCGTTTGAATGGGGTAGCCAAAGAAGCTGCGAAAATTGCGCTGACCGGGAGACCCGATGACTTCGATTTCCGGCGCCGTATAGCAAGTGTTTGGATTGATATCGGTGGTGATATTGTAGCCGATCTCGAGACCTCCGGTGTCGGGGCAGCTGGGGAGGCTGTAGAATATCCCTTCTGCCTTTGGGAACTGGACGGAGCGCGAGTTGAGAGATGCTGCAGCTGCGCCAGTCGCACCAAGCAGCAGGATGTTTGTCTAATATTCTGTTAGAATATCTTTAACCGATGGTCTAGGCAGGATTACCGAAAACTTCATAATGACTAGGTGATCGAGACTTATCAGGAACGTTCCGCCAGAGAGATCGAATCTATCGTTGAAGTGGTGTTAATGTCGAGAATCATGCCTTAGACCAAACAGCTTATATACAGAAGTTCAAATGCCAGAGTGAGGTATTAAAATCCACGATAGAAAACCGACCAAGCAGATTTTATCCAGGCTTGCAGTAGAATTATTGATTCGTATCACCTATGAGCCACAGATCGATCTAGTACTACCTTGAACACAATGAGAATGTTTCAGTCGCCTTCCACTAGTACAATTCTGCGTGGTGCTGACGGGCGTGACATTAATATTTCACAGCTGTAAGCCACTGTACAACAAAATATTACCGAGGGGTGAATTTTAAAAGAGCATGAACGTAGTGAACGATCTATTCAACGGGACTTTCGAGTTGTCTCGCCCAACGATTGACCTATGCTTTCATTTCGACGGATCAGAATCTGAGGATATCTAGATTCAAGCCCTCAGCCTAATCTTTTCTAAGCACCCACCGCCGCGATTGATCTCATCATTGGTCTTAGAATATGAGATTTTAGACTTGAGAGGTTCTGCAAAGTCACTAGTATCGTGATAAAAATGTTCAATAATTCATGTCATCATTATAAGATGTATGGAATAATACAACTTGTGAAAGAGAATCGAAACCCATCTATGCTCTTGTGTCCCTTCGTCATGTTCCTCATACAGCTCGTTCAAGACGAACGCAAGTCGTTCAGTCATACAAACATACAAATACAATATGCCGCCCATAGCCAAAAGCCAAAGTCAAGAAATATATGGAAGAGAAACCTGATAACGCCATGTAACGCCGTTCGATGAAGAATCCCTGTACCATTATATGCATGCACCTTCCTATCACGTATGTTTACAATACTCATGCCACAATCTTCTTTAGTCCTCCAAAGAACCCCTTCAGGCCGCCTTCATCCTTCTTCTTGTGGCGGCTGCTCCGCTCTGTCTCACTTCTCCTTGGTCTTGGCCGGGCTTGTTCGTCTCCATGCCGAGTACGTTGTCGATCCGATTCGGTACGACGACTTGGAGGCCTTTCCTTCTCAGCCACGGAGATGCGACGACTCTTTGGACGATCATGTTCAGCAATCGACACTCGTCTAGTGTGACGGCGGCGCTCGCGGCGCTCCGCAGAGGAAGTAGACGCTACACCGACCACGGCGGCAGCGTCATCGATGAGAACCGAACGGTTCATTTCTGGAGCCGGCTCAGGCTCATCTGCGGGTATAGTAGTTTCTGGTTCTGGTATTGGCTCCGGTTCCGGTTCCGGTTCAACAGCTTCTGGAGGGGGTGCAGGCGTATCATCAACTGGAAAGGAAACACCACCGTCTCTGCCACCAGACATTTCCATTTCTCGCTCTCTTGCTCTCGCAGCTCGGCGCTCTTCTTTCTTAGCTCTATACGCCGCCTCCTCATCAGCTGACTTAAATTCCCTTCGGTGGTGATGTGAGTGTGAGTGTCGGCGACTACGGTGTGGCCGTTCTGCTCGTTCGCGGCTTCCATGAGAAGATTGGTCTCGGCTTGCAGAGCCATCGCCGGAGACGGGATCAGTGTTGACTTTCTTGATAGGTTTTATCGGCTTCGACGTGGGAACTACCGGCTCCGTCCTAGATCTTCCAAAGAACCCTCCCAATAGACTGTTGCGCCTTGTGTTCTTGGGCGACTCTTGACTACGCTCGCTAAGTCCCGTATGTCGACGGCTCGGCCTGCGAGGAGTGCCTGGCGATGGAGGAGCTTGTTCGACATCGTCTTCGGCGGCTCTTCGAGCGGAGTCTCGGGGCTGATCATCAACTAGCTCTTCAGCCGGAGCTGCAGAAGGTACTGGAACTGCTGTAGTCTTTCCGCGTTCCGCCTTTTCGCGCTCCGCCTTGCGCTGGCGGCGTCTCCTTCGAGCTTCTTCTGCATCGCGTTCAGCTTGCTCGACTCTCTCACGCTCTAGTCGCTGAGCCTCTTTCTGAGCCTCTCTCTCTTCTTCGTGACGTTTTCGTTTTGCCTCATGACGTAGCCGTCGTGCTTCGGCTTCCTTTGCCAGTCGGTCCTCCTCCTCGGCCCTGAGACGTTCTTCTTCAGCCCTCATACGCTCCTCTTCTGCCTTTCTGGCTGCCTTTCGTTCTTCTCGGCGCCTCTGGCGAGCCTCTTCTTCAGCCTGAATTCTTGCGTTTTCTTCTTCTCTAGCTATCCGCTCCTTCTCTGCACGTTCGGCTCGCCGAGCCTCGTGGCGTCGGCGCCTCTCTTCCTCAATTTCTTCCTCTTTAGCTTCAAGGGTTCGTCGTTTGCTCGCCTTGTCATCTCCCCTCTCACGATGGCGGTGAGATCTTTCTCTGTGATCCCCTCTGTGTTCTCCTCTTCGCTCCTTGCTACTACTGCTCTTCTCGCTGTTTCTCTCGTGATCTCGAATTCTTTCTTTAGGTCTGGTAGATTCCTTCTCAGTCATACTATCCCTTCTCTTATTCTTAGCAGAGTTGATAAGTTTCGTGGCTGCCAAGATAGACCCTATGTTAAGGACAGGACGGTCCTGTGTGCTTGCACTACTCTCTCTTCGTCGGTGAGAATGATGTTTACCGTCACGATGCGAGTGCGAGTGCCGCCTGCGATGCTTTTCCCTCGGTGGCGATGATGGAGACATCTCATCAACCACAGCTGTCTCGTTCGGTGGTGTCGCTGGTGGGGCGGCCGATTCTTGAAGCTCATCTGCGAACTCGACAGATTTCGATGCAGGTGGGGTGGACTTTTCAGCTTCTACAGGAGCCTCCTCGTTCTTCTGCTCACTTGGCTGTTCTTCCGGCGGTTGGTCAACCGGTCCAGATTCGTCAATCGCTTTTGCGAGCCCTTCCTCTGGCGCTAGAGCTTCCGGCGCAGGTGTCTCCGTTTCTGCGGACTGTTCTGCGGATGTGTCCGCTGCGCGGACCTCTTCAGTCGGAGCTTCCTGGGTGGGCTCCGGCGCAGGAGGTGACGTCTCAGCAGGCTTCTCCTCTTCAGCAGGTGCGCTTTCTGGATTTTCCTCTGGTGGAGGAGCTTCAAGAGTAGCGTCTTTGTCTCCCGATGCAATAATCTCATCGGCTTTTCCCTCTTCTGTTGGGGCTTCTTCAGCGGGAGCTTCTTCGACAGCTGCATCTTCTGCAGTCGCTCCTTCCGGCGTTTGTGCTGAATGTTCCTCGATCGGAGCTTCTGCTGGAACATTTTCGGTTGAAGTTTCTTCAGTTGGAGCTTCTGCTGGCGCCTCATCGCTTGGATTTTCAGCGGGCGCCTCTTCAGTCAAAACTTCTACGGGCGCTTCCGCTGGAGGTTCTGCTGGCGCTTCTTCCGTTGGGGCCTCTGCTGGAGGTTCTGCTGGAGGTTCTGCTGGAGGTTCTGCTGGAGGTTCT